>JAUMIR010000003.1:376490755-377690755 GCA_030847615.1 Gambelia wislizenii
ATGAAATACAGCACTGCTGTGTGCCTTAGAGTCACTTCTGACTTAAAGCAACCCTATCATAGGGTCCTCTTGGCAAAAATTGTTCAGAGGAGTTTTTCCTTTGAGGCTGAGAGAATGTGACTTGCCCAAGGTCACCCAGTGACTTTCCATGGCTGAGTGGGGATTCAAACCCTGGTGTCCCAGTGTCCTAATCCAACACTCAAGCCACTACACCACGCTGGGTCTCGTCTTAGTCTCTAGAGAGCAGAAAATAAGCTCATTCCATCTTCATGACCTCCCTTCAGATGCCTGAAAATGTCTACCTTTTCAACCTGAATTCTTCTCTTCCCAGGCTAAAGGGACCCAACACCCTCAGCTGTTTCTCATAGGGCTTCATTTCCAGACCTTTTACCTTCTTGCTTGCCATCTGCTTGATACAGTCTCAAATTCCAACATAAAAAAACCCACCACTTTTTAAAATTTGATTTTTCTTGGATTTGGAGAGACCATTCACACTACACAATTATAACAGTATTATTCCACTTCAACTCTCATAGTTCTGTCCTATGAGAATCTTGGAATTGGCCATTTAAAGGGAGGGCATTTAGAATTCTCTGACACAGAGCCCCAGTGATGAGGGTAGGTGTACATATGTATTCTTTAGAATAAAACTCTGCTTCACAAAGTTTACCATCCAGGCCTCCATAGATGTACCCAGTTTGTCACTCTGCAATATCCTTGCCCTTAGATGTGTTGAAAGAAAACAGGATGATTCACCACTAGGGTGACCTCAGTGGGTTTTGGGACTTTGCTGGAACCCATAAGGCCTCATATCTGAGGAAGTCAGTGTTATCATAGAAAAAAGAATTGGAAAAGACCACAAGGGCCATCCAGTCCAACCCCATTCTGTCATGCAGGAATATACAATCAAGCACTCCCGACAGATGGCCATTCAGCCTCTGTTGAAAGACCTCCAAAGAAGAAGACTCTGCCACACTCCAAGGCAGCAGCGGATTCCACTGTTGAACAGCTCTGGCCCTCAGGAATTTCTTCCTAATGTTCAGGTGGAATCTCTTTTCCTATAGTTTTGAGTCCTTTCCTCCATGTCCTAGTCTCTGGAGATGCAGAAAACAAGCTTGCTCCATTCTCACTATGACATCCTTTCAGGTATTTACGCATGGCCGTCACGTCCCCTCTTCACCTTCTCTTCTCAAGGCTAAACATACCCAGCTCCCTAAGTTGCTCCTCATAGGGCATCATGGCTTCCAGTTCTCCCACCATTTTGGTTGCCCTCCTCTGGACACACTCCAGCTTCTCAATATCCTTCTTGAATTGTGGTGCCTAGAACTGGATGCAGGATTCCAACTGAGGTCTGACCAAAGCAGAATAGAGTGATACTTGACTTCCCTCGATCTAGACACTAGACTCCTATTGAGGCAGCCTAGAATCACAGTATCAATATATCAATTCCCCAACTCTCCTACAATAAAATCAAAACACTACAGGACATGGTGAACATCTCTGAAGACTTACCTGACACGGAGAGGCAACCCCTGAGGAGGGGAGCAAAGGAGATAGACAGGAAGTCCGCCCCATGGAGACCAGGCATGGGTACACAGCACTGAGCCACACCCAGGGGGCTGCTTGTGTTTCTGAGGTCCGTCAACACCACATGGCCTCCAGATGAGAGCTGGGCTATTAGTGGCTCATCTGTGGCAGAAGAGTCCAGGGGGTTTTGCCTGACCCCTGCACACCACCTCTGCTCTCCCGATGCCAAAGATGCTGGAACATCCCCAGCTGCTCCAAGGAGATTCTGCGGCTGTCTGGTGTCTGCAAGCAAGAGCTGCCCCTTCACAGTGCAGGCCAAGGCTGTGGCTTCGTCCAGGAAATCCAGAGTGGAGACCTCCTCGTTGCTTGGGGAGACTGAAAACAGACACAAGGACACATACAGGAAGGGTTGGAGGAGGTCAAGGCCCAGCGGCTACAGCCCAACCAACTGCTGAGCGATACAAAATTATGTGCATGCACACACATTGGGTGGCATCTTATTAGTGATGTACACAAGCATAATTCCATTTTAAACTGGCATTATGGTGCTCCCCTCCTCCCTTCTCAATAATCAAGGGCCCCCACCCGGATTCATCATATCGATGTGAAAGCTCTCGCCCCACATGGCCATTCTGTGGCTGGTGGAGAGTGGGGTGGGGCGTGGACTAGAAAAGCATCTGGCTATGTTCTCATTGCTAGACTCAGACTTCTCACAGCATCATCTGAGACCTCCAGACGATGGGTCTTGGTGGAAAGTGTCCTCTGTCGGCATCTGGCTAGGGGGACATAGCCAAGTGCTTTCCCAACCCCCCTCCCCTGCTCTCCACCAGCCACAGAACGCCTGTTGGGGCCAGCTGTTGCAGAAGAGACAGTGAGTCCTAGGGTGGGTGACAAGGGAGTTCCTATGTGCAACCAAGTAAGACCTCAGCAACAAATGTGCATTTATGGCATCTTGCTTCTCCTAGCTAGGGGATTTTCCCCCAGCCCTTTCTGGAGATCCTGGGTCTATCCTCCTGGTGTGTGTGTCTGTGTGTGTGTCTTTCCACCAAGGACTATCCAGGCCTGGCCCTGTTTATAGTTTAAAACCTTATACAGTAAGACCCCCATATCCTTGGGGGATATGTTCCCAGAGTTACCGTGGATACTGGAAACTGTGGATAATAGCAAACCTTATTAGAATGAATGACTTCTGGCCCAAGCATACTATAGAGTCATGCTGGAGGACCTAGAGATTCCCAGAGAAAACACCTCTCTAGGAACCTCTAGGTCCTCCAGCGTGACTCTGGGCCTTATTGCACTACACTATTATAGCACTGTTGTTCCACTTTAAATTCTATGGCTGCCTCCTGTGGAATCCTGAAATTTGCAGTTTAGGGAGGGGTGTTTAGCATTCTCAGCCAGAGAGCTCTTAGATGTCACAAAACTACAAGGGACACCTAGTAGTCCTTTAAAGGAGAAGCCTTCTGTCCCTCAAATTAGACCTCAACCCTCAGGCAGGAACAAAGAGGGAGAGGACCAAGGCCACCACCCATCTATGGCTTTCAATGTCATCACAAGGACCGTGAATTCAGACCGGATGTGTGTTGGCATCGTGATCTTTTGAGAGCCTCTGCTCCTATGGCTGGGTCCTGCAGATCAAAGGAGAAGGCTGAAACCCGAAAAAGCCAACCGTTACCTGCCGTGAAGAGAGTTTGCTTGGATTCGATGTCTGTCACCTGGATGTTGCTAACTCTCAGCCCGTGAAGGATCCAGGTGGGTTTGGAGAAGGATGTGGCAATTTTCGACCAGCCGTCCTCAGTGCCTGGGCTGGTAGGGAGGGTGCCCAGGGACTTAATAATATCTGAGGATGGGGAGGGGGAGAAGACAGAAAAAAAGAAAGAGGGAGAATTACTCTAAGAAGGACTTTCCCTCTTCACCAACACTCCGCCCTGAGTGTTAGTATGAACTTTAAAAAAGCAATCCATGGCACTGAATCAATTTTGGAAAGACAGCATTCAGCAACTTGGGCATTTCTTTTGAAAGTTTGGACTAAAAGCCAGAATGGTTTCACTGCCCCATGATAATGGAAGCTACCAGGGGATCAGGCTGGAAGAAAAGGCACCTCCACTGCCTACACCAGGAGTGAGCAACTTTGGAGAGCCTAGGGGACTAATGGTCATCGCCATTCCACCAAGGGACTCACTGCAAACCACGAAATTGACATATTGCTCAGTACCGACATGTATCCCATTTCAAGCCCAGTTCTGCACTGGGAGGGGGTGTTATCCGCACTGCACAAGTAAAGCAGTTTGATCCCACTTTAACTGCCATGGCTCCACCCTATGGAATCCTGGGATCTGTAGTTTGGTGAGGGACTTAGTCGGAGTGAATTGGGTCTTGGGAGCCGGCATGATGTAGTGGTTTGAGTGTTGGACTACGATTCTGGAGCTGCAACACATGCAAATTGACATGTTACTTAGCACTGGCATGCAGCTTCTAGGAGATGCAATCCATTTTTTAAAAACATGACAGCACCCCACTGCACTGTTTAACCCCCACCCACCCGAAACACCCATTTTTCAAAACCAAAAGAGGACTTCGGGACACTTTCCTTTTCAATGTGGTTGCCCTGCTTTACTTCACTAAACAGCCACACACATAGCAAGCTTTTGAGTTCACCAGAACTCTTCTTCAAGTTTACATGGCTCAAAATTGGGGGCAGGGAGGGGGAGCACTGGGAAGAAATTGTTTGGGATCCTGTTGATGCCTTAAGCACACATATATTCCCCTACATACAGATGGACATTTTTGTCTGATACAGAATAAAAATTGTGGAATTAGGATTGCACATGTGGTGCCACTGTGCCCTGAAAGGCAGTTTGCACATTTCATTGCACTTTCGGTTAAGCAGTATCTCAAGTGCTATATAGTTCAGTGAGCATAAAGTTACACTCCATCTCCCTAATGCAGGATCTCGGCCAAGAGGGTTGGAAAACAGTAATAGCAGCTAGACATTAAAAAATAATAATCAATTTAAACCTGGTTTAAAGCAACCTGGTTTAAAGCAGCCAACCCTGCTTAGCAGAGACACATAGCAGAGGTGCATAAGAAACCCTCCCAGTGAATTGAAAAGAGTGTCCCGATGTACATTGGTCCTGTTATCCCTCGGGTCCTGATGCGATGCACCCGCTTCACTGGCTCCCTTACGTAGTAGAGTCACGGCTGCCCCTTGCTGAATACAGACTTGCGAAAGTGCTCAACTCAATTTCCCGCAGGTGTAAGCCCGTCTACGAAGATGCAAGTCTCATACTGAATTTTGGCCACCGTCTCTTCATCAATGTGACCCAAGCAAAACTACAGGTCATCCCACCCCTCCTATCCACAGGGGATACGTCCCCAGACTTACTGTTTCTAAGTGAAACCACAGTTAATACCAATTAAAATAAAAGATTTCCTGTACAAACATACCATAGAGTTGTGTTGAAGGACCTAGCAATTTCTAGAGAGGACACCCCTCTAGGTATTTTCCAGCACCACTCTATGGTATGTGTCCCTCTTTTTTCAGCTGTGGATAACTGAAACCATAGATATTGGTTCCGCAGATATGGGGGGGCAATCTTTATTGACATGTGTCATCGAAGTGAAGGAACACACAGTGGCCGTAAGGCTTAGCCACCCTTTGCTCACACACCTGTCTCACCCGGCTCCAGGCGCCAAACCTGCAATGTACTGTCTGGTGGTCCGCTTGTCACCAGTAAGCTGACAGGGAGAAACAAAGAGGAGGGAAACTCTTGAGCGATGGAGAGAACCTTTTATGTTCACGCACTTCCCAATCCCAGGCAGGGGACAAATACTATTTCTGGCCTCTCGACAAGTTTGACATCAGGAGCAAACCCAAGTCCTGAATCATGAGAACTCAGTGTCCGAAGCCCTTCACTTCCCCGACCTGTGCCCTGCTTCCGACTGCTTCACCCTGAACAGTGATGGTTTTCAGAGCAGATCTTGTATCATAGTAGCTCTGTCTCCTCTATCTGAGCCCCAACTCCATGTCAGGATCGGCCCCTGGTGTTGCCTGCCATTTCCAGTATTATCCTGTAACCTTGACGTTAATTGTGTTTTCATTTCTTTCTGCTTGTTAACTAGCGTACTGTGCCAACTGTGGAGGGGGAGTAAGAATGGTTTCTAATATAAGGGGAAGATAAGCTGGCAGCTGCAAACTTGGCTTGGGAAAAAGGGGCTGGACGTTGTATGGGAAGGTAATGTCTGGAACCTGCCAGATTGAATAGATTGTAATATGCTTTTATTATAGTGTGTGTCCACTGAGTTTCAATTCTGAGCAACAACCTTATAGGGTTTGCTTTCTGGATTTCTTGGCCAATAAAGTTTTCTGATCAACTCTGAAACCTCTGGTCACTGTGTCTGGGAATGCTAGTACATGTCACTCCACCAGCCAGTGAAACTGAATAAATAGATACAGCAAGCACAGGAAAGTGTATTTTTGAACATAGGGGCTGGAATGCTGTTGGTATCATGTCCCTGCAAAGGTCCCCTTAGGCAGGAGGTGACAGTCTTTTGGCCATTGCGCAACAGGTGTTTGTGTACGTTCACGGCTGCATAAGTGGACTGGCACAAGTGTCACCATTTCACATGGGTGTAAATCATACCATTATACCCAACTAGGATAAAGCCATGGAATCAACTGGATTTGTCTATATGTGGAAACACCACTGGTTCAATGGATCCATTCTATTTGTGATGCATGGATGTATTTATTTGCGGGTGGGCATGGTGGCCCCTGAAGCCCCCTAGTCCCTTTAAAAAAAATAGACACAATCTCTGGACAATTTTTGCCCCAATCAATACAAAAAGCCCCCCCCTGCAGAAATGCATGAAAACATGCAAAAACATTGCAACCCTACCATAAGTACCCCAGAACACCATACTACTCCTCAATTACTTCCATTTTTCTCTGCAGCCCTTCTCAAAATGGCAACAGGAAATGACACAATTGTGTCCATTTTGAGAAGGACTCCAGAGGAAAACAGGTATATGGGCTTGCTGTGAGGGGACAATGTGTGCCCAATGGGGTGGGGTGGGAAATTGGTCCATGGCCCCCAAGGGGTTACCCACCCCCGATTTATTTGATTTATATCCTGTCTTCCTCCTGACATGGGATCCAAGGGGGCTCATAGCAAAGTGACAATAAGTCAATGCTAAACCCTTGGTAAGGAAAAAGTTAAAACAAAAGTAAGCAAGCTATTAAGACACCATCAATTTTGAAGTACAGTATGACCCCTATATCTGCAGGGGATATGTTCCTGGACTTAACATGGAAATGCGAAACCACGGATAATAGTGAACCTTATTGAAATGACAGACTTCCGGCTCAAGCATACCATAGAGTCACATTGGAGACCTAGAGATTGCTAGAGAGGACAGCTCTCTATGCATTTTCTAGAAATTCCTGTGTGACTCTCTAGACAACTTCCGGCAGAAGCACACTATAGAATT
This sequence comes from Gambelia wislizenii, assembly GCA_030847615.1. NCBI lineage: Eukaryota > Metazoa > Chordata > Lepidosauria > Squamata > Crotaphytidae > Gambelia > Gambelia wislizenii. Next base: position 376,497,773 of record JAUMIR010000003.1, read on the forward strand.
GTGCTGGAAGATGTAGAAAATGCCTGGAGAACATATTTTTTTTCCGGATGCAGGTAAATGAAACCACGGGTACCAGTTCTCCAGATATGGGGGTTGTACTGTGTAAAATTGTTTTAAAAGCATAACAATGAAGATAAAGATACAGCACATACATGACTCTCTCACAACCAATTAATTATGAAATGCCTGCTATAAATTAAGGGAGCTCTGGTGGCGCACAGGTTAAATGCCAGTACTGCAGCCACAACGTTGCGAGTTTGATCCCAGAGGGCTCCAAGGTTGACTCAGCCTTCCATCCTTTTGTAGTTCGGTAAAATGAGTACCCAGCTTGTGTGGGGCAATTAGCTAACACGCATTGGAAACTGCTTAATGCAGTGTAGATGTGTAAATTGCTATTGCTTAAAACAATTTGTAAGCTGCTCTGATAGCCTTGTGGCTGAAGAGCAGGGTATAAATAAATAAATAAATAAATATAAGAAGGTCTTTAGTTGAGAGTAACCCACAGGACTCCAGCACTGCAGTTCCGCAATCTTGGATCATGCCTAAAGATATACAGTAATAATTTCAAATCATACTCCCTCCAGTTCCAAATACCTTGTTTCTTTGGGGTGAAGTGAACCCTTCCTAATTAATCAGGGGATCCTGGCCTCTTCTAGCCTGCTGGCCATTTATTATATTTTATTGTATTTATAGTTTTAAATGTGATCTTAGATTAGTTGTTTTTAATTTATATTTGTTTAATTTTTTTTATGGGGGAGGGTGGGAGTGGGGGTGTTTAGGGATTTTATTTGTATTGTATTTTAAATTTTGTAAGCCGCCCCGATTGCTTTAACAGAGGGGCGGGGTATAAATAAATTTTATTATTATTATTATTATTAAACCAGCAACTTAAGCAGCAGTTGAGAAGCTGCAACACAACATACCTGGTTCCCGGCACATGCTTCAGCCTGTACACTGGTCGATCAGAAAACCCACCGTGCTCCACCTTAAAATCTCTTTCTGGACACAAGCCCTGTAAAAATTCAAAGCATCCACCTGAAAGCATCTGGTAGGTAAGTTCCCTACAGCTCAACTATTGTTGCAGCCCAAAAGAGACCCTGAAAGGACATGGCCTTGGATGTCTATGTGGGAGGTTAGGGGGCCGCATCAGCCCTTCAGAAAAAAACATGGAAGGATACACCTCCTCACCATAACTCCCCACCACCACAAGCAAAAAAAGCCCATTCCACCCTGCAAGGTTTTTTGGCCAGTTTCCCCCCCACCCTGGACCTTTTTATAGGAAGAACTTCCTGACAGAGCTGTTCGACAGTGGAATACACTGCCTGGGAGCCTGGTGGAGTCTCCTTCTTTGGAGTTTTTTAAACAGAGGCTGGATGGCCATCTGTCGGGAATGCTTTGATTCCATATTCCTGCAGGGCAGGGGGTTGGACTAGATGGCCCTTGAGGTCTCTTCCAATTCTATGATTCTAAGGCCATGACCCTACTTTGGCCACTGCAGGAAGCTGGCGTATTCTGGCCTGTGTAAATGAAGAGTGGCTTAGGGAGCTGGGTAGGGAAAAGGTGATGAGATGACATGATAACCATGTTTAAATATTTTTAATATGTTTAAATATTAAGTATTTAAATATTTGAAGGGATGTCATATTGAGGATGGAGCAAGCTTGTTTTCTGCTCTAGAGACTAGGACACAGCAATGGATTCAAACTACAGGAAAAGAGATTCCACCTAAACATTAGGAAAAACTTCCTGACAGTAAGAGCTGTTTGGAAGTGGAATACACTGCCTGGGAGTGTGGTGGAGCTCCTCCTTTGGAGGTTTTCAAACATAGGCTGGATGGCCATTTCTCGGGAGTGCTTTGACTGGGTATTCCTGCAGGGCAGGAGGTTGGACTAGATGGCCCTCATATCTCTTCCAACTCTATGATTTTACAATTCTATGATTCCGTACCCAGGAGAGGGCATTTTTAGAATCACGAAATGGCATCTGTTCAGGTCCTGTTTCAGAAAAAGGCCCCTTCTGTGCCTAAAATGAACTAGGGGTGGGGAAACATGGCAACTATGCTCCCCAAACCCAAAAAGTCATTTAGAGGCATTTGGGGGTATAGCAGTCTGAGGTCCCCTCCTACTTGGTAGGAATAGTTTGGGCTCCCCAGGGCTTATCTATCTGAGCTGCCAGCACCCATTCAATTTAAACCCTGTCTCAGTAACCCAATGCAAAGTTAATGGGGAAAACATGTGCTTTCCCATGCCTGTCTCTGCAGGTGCAACACGCAGACACACTGAGCTAAAAGGCATGCAAAATAGTATGGAAGGCAGGAGAAGTTTATAGGAAATTTATTCTAAGCCAGAAATCTACATAGCAAAGGGATGTATTTTATATGAAAGGCACCTTCCCTTCAGGCATACTTAAGAGTTACAAGAGACAGAACAGTCTAGGTCAGTGGTTCCCAAACTTTGGTCCTCCAGACATTTTGGACTTCAGCTCCCAGAATTCCTTACCATTGGCCAAGCTGGCTGCGGCTTTTGGGAGCTGAAGTTTCAAACACCTGGAGGACCAAAGTTTGGCAATCATTGGTGTAGGTCAGTGGTGCTTAATCTTTTCTTCACCAGGGACACCCTTTAAATATCTTTTGTTGCTGCAGAGCCCCAAGACTTAACTCAAGATTCAAAACCCTACTACTACTACTAATAATAATATAATGATGATGATACAGTTACACTATCCATTCAACCTTCCCTCAGAAGCACTGGAGGGGGAAGGAAGATTTTTCTCCTGCTTCTTCCTGTATGTTTGTGGCTGGAATGGATTGACTGGCAATGGACACGCCAAGCCAGCCAGCTTCTGCCTTGGTTTCTGTCCTGTGGCCAAGAGGAGATGGGCTGAGCAGCCGTCCAGCCTCTGCAGAGCCCCTGTGAGGACATTGTGGACCCTTGGGGGTCCGTGCACCACAGGTTAAGAACCACTGGCCTCGGTCATACTCAGCAAAGATTACAAAACAAAAATTGATCATCGGGCCCACACATTGTGCAGGTCATACCCTCAATGCGGTCTTCAGTACGGAACAGGAATATCTGTGGGTGGAGGTTACTAAAACCACTGCCTTGTCATGGACGGATCATTTCCTGGTCAAGACTGAACTAAGAGTCTCTTCCTGCCCCACCGGGGGTGGCTGACCTATTAGAATGGTCCACCCCCGAAGGCTAATGGAACCAATAGGATTCCAGAAAGCCTTGGAGGGTTTAATGGTTGGTAATGCCGGTGACCCTGTCAAAAGCTTTGGTTAATACCTGGAACACCGACCTTACCAAGGCTATCGACACGATCGCCCCCAAGTGTCCTTTCCAACCTGCTCCAAACCGTAAGCCATGGTATACATCAGAGCTTAGGAAAATGAAGTGGGTTGGAAAATGACTAGAGTGCAACTGGCGGAAAACTTGACTCTTATCCGACAGGACTCATCATAGGAACTTTCTTTGGTCCTATCGAGAGGCAGTACGTGCAGTGCAGAGATCCTTCTCCTCTGCACATATTGTGTCTGCAGAGTCCCGTCCAGCAGAGCTGTTTAGGGTGGTAAGAGAGATTATGCAGGTTATACCTGTGCAGAACCCGTTGCTTAACCCAACAACGGCCTGCTGTGACGCGTTTAACAACTTCTTTGCAGATAAAATCTCTCGGATAAGAGCCGACTTAGATGCCAGTATTTTGACAGAAACAATTGACGAGGTGTCCAGCAACTCCGTTGATGTAAGTTTACTGGATCAATTTCAATCCGTGAATACCGAGGACGTGGACAAGCTACTTGGTAGGGTGAGGAAGACAGCCTGCCCTCTCGATCCTTGCCCTTCATGGCTGGCCATCCGGGTGTGTGTGCTCTGATGGTGTTCCTTAAGGACATCATCAATGCAACCCTCATGGAACAGTGTGTTTCATCCTGTTTAAAGGAAGCAGCCGTTAGGCTGCTCCTGAAAAAACCTTCCCTGGACCCCTGGACATGAACAACTATAGATCGGTTTCTATGTTACCATTCTTGAGCAAAGTGATCGAGAGGGCAGTTGCGCTTCAACTCCAAGTGGTCTTGGATGAAACCGATTATCTAGACCCATTTCAAACTGGCTTTAGGACGGGATGTGGACTTGAGACCACCATGCTTGCCTTGACTGACGACCTGCGTCTAAGCATCGACAGGGGTAGTGTGACCCTGTTGGTGTTTCTAGACCTCTCAGCGGCTTTCAATATGATAGATCATGGCATCCTCCTGGATCGCCTGAGTGGGTTAGGAATCGGAGGCACTGCGCTCCAGTGGTTATGGTCCTTCCTCTCGGGCAGGTCCCAGAGGGTGTTGCTTGGGGACAGCTGCTCCAGTAAAAAGGCGCTTACTTGTGTCATTCCCCAAGGCGCCATCCTGTCCCCGATGCTGTTTAACATCTATATGAAGCCGCTGGGTGAGATTATTCGGAAGTATGGGGCTGGGTGTTATCAGTACGCGGATGACACCCAGATCTATTTCTCCTTGTTTCGATCGTCAGCCTCAAATTCCGATGGCATCTCTCCTTTTAATGACTGTCTTAAAGCAGTAATGGGCTGGATGAGGAAAAACAGATTGAGATTAAATCCGGATAAAACGGAGATGCTCACGGTAGCGGCCCCAAAACCAGGAGTTGGGTTGCAACCTCCAGTCCTGGATGGGGTCACGCTCTCCGTTAAGGACTGTGTTCGCAGTCTGGGGGTGCTCCTTGATTCATCGCTTCAGATGACGAGTCAGGTGAATGCGATGGTCAGGAGCGCCTGTTATCAGCTTCGGCTGATACGCCAGCTGCGCCCATTCCTGGAAGTAAGGGACCTCAAGACTGTGGTGCACGTGCTGGTAACCTCTCGTCTAGATTTCTGCAATGTGCTCTACATGGGGCTATCCTCATGCTTGGTCTGGAAACTTCAGTTGGTACAAAATATGGCAGCCAGAGTGGTCTCGGGAACATCTCAAAGAGACCATATAACTCCAGTATTAAAATCTCTCCACTGGCTGCCTATCAGTTTATGGGCCCAGTATAAGCTGTTGGTTATTACCTTTAAAGCCCCAAATGGCTTGGGTCCAACTTATCTTCAGAACTGCCTCCTCCACACAATCCTCCCTGCGCACTCCAGTCCTCTGGGAGGAATTTGCTTCAGCCACAAAAATCTAGGCTGTCTGCAACCTCCCAGAGGGCCTTTTCGGTAATCGCCCCCAATTTATGGAATGGCCTGCCGAACGAGATCCATCAGATGATGAACTTGAGTAGCTTTAAAAAAGCACTAAAGACGGATCTTTTTCGGCAGGCCTTTCCTGATTAGATCCCGGCCTCAGGAGCTGCTTCTCCTGGCCTCTTTTAGTCTCACTGGCTGTTGATTTTTGTATTTGTTTATTTATGTGGTTTTAGTTTAGGTGGATTTTAATTTGATACTAGTTTAATATCTTGTTATGGGGGAGGGTGGGGCTTAGGGATTTTAGTCTGTATTGTTGTATTTTAACTGTTGTAAGCCGCCCCAATTGTTTTTAACAGAGGGGCGAGGTAAAATTATTATTATTATTATTATTATTATTATTATAAAACAAGCATCATTCCTTAATGTGACTATCTAGATATGTTTTCCTATACTACTCACTCTACAGATGGGATTCGGAGTCCTGGATATTCATGGAGGAAATTGGGAGTCTGGATACTTTTGTCCAGCCTTGACTAGCTTCCCTAGGTGGGACAGGAGCCCGGCCCATAAACACCCCCCTTTTCCTCCCTTTGTTCTTCTCTCAGCCTTGTGGTCCTGAGGCTTTTACAATGTTCTCTTGGAAGCATCTCGAACTGCTACCAGCTGGCCATCTTCATTTGTCAGTTATCCCGTGTGGTCTTGGAACTTAACCTCAACACCTCATTCACCCTTTGTTTACCTGCTTGGCTGTGGTGCCCAGATAATGGGAGTATCCCCCTTGACCCCCAGGGAAGAGCACAAAAACATCCCTAGGAGGGCCACAAATTTCCTACCCTAATCTACTCCTACATCAACGTTATCAGCTCTGGGGGCCTTAAAGTAGGGATGGGAACAGGGTGGAGTGTGAAGCCTCTACCAAGCGCACAAACACTTCTAGTATTGTTGGTTGCCATCATTACCTGGTTCTCCTTTGCAAACAGCCTGTGAGGTAAAACGAGCTGGAGAACTTCATTCCTTTTCCCGTTTTCATATCCAGCTATGCAGACACCTAAAGGCAGAATCACAAAATCCAGGAATTTGAGCCCCGAGTTATGCAAAGGTCAAACTATAACACAGGTGGAGGGCAGTTTTTGTACCGTTCACACAACCTCAGAGTTGGTATCCCCTTTCAGTTGTTTCAACGTGGCAGGTCAATAATCTTAGGTGTTGTCTTAACTGTCAAAATAATCCTCATAGAATTTGCTGGGAATCCTGCCTGTCCTAATGGCATCCCACATCGGATCACAGTATCTGGAAGGAAGGGGGCCAAATCCACCATAAACTCCGCCAGGAAAGTCTTCAGGGCTTTTCCCACATTTTTTTTAGAAAGCTCCCTAGAGAATGTGTATTTACACTCCTTGGGCGATAATCGGATTCACATTCATACACAGTTGTAATAAAAGTGGAAGCGGAAGCTGATTGATCAGATGTGGGCAGGGGGCAGAGCTTGCTAACAAGGAAAGCGCCCAGACCCACCATCTTGGATTTTAGCTTTAGCAAGCAAGCGCTCAGGTGACAAAACAGCTTTTTCTTTTTAAAATTTATTTAGGCTGAATATTGTACTTTTGCACCTTAGATACGCTTCTTAAAAGAATACTGTTCAGCAGCGGCAACTAATGACAATAAAAATGCGAGTAATTGACTTGCGGCCACCATCTTGATTCACAGGCATGCCATTGGGACAACAAAAGCAAATACCGTAGCTTTGCACGTTTGCAATTTTGCCAGAAAACGTTAAGATAAATAGAAGCTGCTTCAAATTTACATTAGCATGCATCAATCCACCTCCCCACCCCCAATAGACAGGCCCTTAGCATTATTTTTTACAAAGCAAGCTTCTACGCTCCCTGCCCCCCCCCCCCCGCAACAAATTCCTGAATGCACATTGACATACGTTCCTGCCCTGGGAAAGGTCAATCTCTTTCTTAAATACATCTTCACCTTTAACTGCATACTAAGTACAATCCTGCTCACAACTAAGGACTCATTTACATGGGCAATTTACACTGGCTTGCCCTATTTTGGAATTCTGCAGTCCAAACAACACAGGGCATTTACCCAGATCTCTTCCCAGGCAGTCCAAATGAACTCAGCGCAGATATGGGTCTGGAATGGGGGCAAGCCAGGAGAAGGTCCGAGAAACCATTCTAATACAATCAATACCTGCTTTACCCTGGTTTACCCAAAAAAATGGATCCGGCCCCGCATGTCCACAGAAGCCCATCCGGCACACCTCCTCTGAACAAATTCTGCCAAGAAAGCCCCATGATAGATTTGTCTTTGGGTCACCATTAGTTAGAACTGACTTGAAGACACACATCAACAACAAAGGCATTTAGTATTATAGGTTTTTATTTTGAAACAGGGATCAAAGTTGGGATATTTCTATCGACTCACCACCAATCCACCCAAAATTGCTTCCAACTCAAACATTGTGACTCCGTAGTCCCCCTTTCAACTCTACGAATATATGGCACCCAGTGAAGAAATGGCACTCACTTTTTTCTCCTGTCCATTCGATGACTCTGGTGGGATCCTGAAGCTCAAACACATGAAGGTCGTTGTACCTATGCAACAGGGAGCAGGAAAGGCCACAGTTAAAAGGCACTGAATCTAAACAGGGGTGTGCAGTTTGTGTTGCTGGCAAAAAAAACCCACCCCCACACCCCACAACCCCCTCCCAATTAACAAATTAAGGCTACAAGCATGTATATTTCTATGGGAACAGCTGTTATTGAACTCAGTGAGGTAAGCATGTCCTGGATTTCACATCTAATTTTGGATTTGACTGAAAAATCCCACAGTAATCAAAGTCACAAAACCAGCGTGGTGTAATAGTTTGAGCACTGGACTACTACTCTACAGACCAGGATTCGAATCTCCGCGCAGCCATGGAAGCCCACTGGGTGACCTTGGGCAAGTCATACTCTCTCAGCTTCAGAGGGCGGCAAAGACAACCCCCCTCTGAACAAATCTTTCCAAGAAAACCCCATGATAAGCCTTGGGGTCACCCCAAGTTGGAGACTACTTGAAAGCACCCAAAACAATCAAGGCCAGGCACAGAGGCAGATTAATACACCCAGTATTCAAAATCAAGAGCGAAAACGTCACAACAGTTCCACGAAGCCACAATAAAACAACCACCCTTGATAAATCAAGTGCCAATATGGCCTTTTAAATCTCAACAGCGAAAGAGCAAAAGGCCAGCCTTAAGAGTGTTTTGAAAATGATCTTTCTACTTCAATGTATTTGTTGGCCCAGTAAATTGTGTTATTATGGTTCTAGGGAATGGCAAGCAGTCTCCAGGAACCTATTTGGGTAAGTGTTGCTAGAAAGTATTATTAATATTATTATTATTCTCATAAAGGAGAATAGACAATACAATGGCTCTATACACACTGATTTTTGTGCTTCGCCTCAGGTGTTTGTTACTCCAGACTCTTTTGTAAAGTCTTCCAAATGTGCTATGTGCCTTTGCTAATCTGTGATTGATCTCTTTGTCAGTCTTGGCATCTGAGGAGATGATGCTTCCTAGGTAGGTGAACTGCCGAATGGACTTGAGCACAGATTTGCCGACGGCAATGTGAGGATGATGGTGTTCGTCCTGTGGTGCAGACTATGTGACGAATGTTGCTGTCCTTGAGCAAGCAGGGATCACCAGCATTGAGGCCATGATATTGAGAACACAGCTGCGCTGGGCAGGGCACATTTCTAGGATGGAGGACCATCGCCTCCCAAAAATACTACTCTATGGTAAACTCGCCACGGGTCAGCTCCAAAAAAGCGATACAAGGACTCCCTGAAACAACATCTCAGGCTCGGCCAAATGGATCACCAACAATGGTCCGCCCTGGCCTCACATCGGGAGACATGGAGACGCACTATCCACAATGCTGCAGCCTTATTTGAGAACTCACGCCGAACAAGTCTTGAAGAGAAACGGCAACACAGAAAGAATCACAACCCAAAAACATCACCCAAGGAGACCTTCTGCTGTGTTTTCTGCAACCGGACTCGTCTATCTCACATTGGCCGAGATAAGCGCACTTGCAGAAAGGGTGGGATGAGTCCATCCTGAATCTTCATTTGCGAAGAAAAGCCAGAGAGAGAGAGGGTTCTTAGCCTGGGGTTTGTGGACGCCCAAGGGTCTGCGATGTCCTCACAGGGTGTCCGTGAAGGCTTGAAAGCTGCTTGGCCCACCTCCTGTCTGCAGTGGAGTGGCTACGTGACAGGGGCAAAGGCTGGCTGGCTTGGCCTGCACATTGCCATTTAATCTGCTTCAGCCACAAACTTGCAGGAAGAAGCAGAAGAAAAGTCTTCCCTCTATTTCCAGTTACTCTGAGGGAAGGTTTCATAGATGGTGAAATTGTACTATTGTTGTTGTTGATGATGATTTAAATCTTGAGTTAAGTCTTGAGGGTCCGCAGCAACCAAAGATATTTAAAGGGGGTCCCGGGTAAAGAAAAGGCTAAGCGCCACTGTTCTACATCATATGCATAACTAGATAGATAGGTTGATAAAGAGAGATGATAGTTTTTAAAATGTTACGGTTGTGTGCCTATATTCTACATCATAGGCATAACTAAGCCAAGGGATCTCGTAGGACCTTTAAGACTCATTGAGAGAAAGAATTTGTAGCATAAGCTTTCGTAAGCTTGGTCTACTTCCATGCATCTGAGTCTACAAAAGCTCATGCTACAATTTTCTCTCTCAGTTAGTTCCAAAGGTCCTACAGGTGCTTTGGACTTCATCTCCCAGAATTCCTGACTATTAGCCAAGGCAGCTAGGCTTCTGGGAGATGAAATCCAAAACACCTGGAGGCCCAAAGTTTAGGAATCACTTGTGCTATAAGATCCCCTTACTTACAGATACAGTAGCACCCCCATATCCACTGATTCAATTATCCACGGGACACAAAAAGCACACCTACCACAGAGTCTTCCTAGAAAATGTGTCCTCTAGCCATTTTCTAGGTCCCCCATGGCAACTCTATGGTTATTTTAAACCAGAAGTCCCTTTATTTTCAATGGCGTTCACTATTATCCACGGTTTTCGGTATCCACGACCCCCCCCCCCCAAAAAAAAACCAATCTACGGGAAATAAGGGGTTGCTGCTGTATTCCAGACTAACAGGGCTGTCTCTTTGAACAATAATAACAGTGGTTATTATTATTAGGCCTTTCCTAATTAGTTCCCGACCTCAGGGGCCTCAGGGGCTCCTGGCCCTTTTAGTTTGCTGGCTATTTACACCACCACCCCCACATTGCCGTCGGCAAATCAGTGCTCAAGTCCGTTCAGCAGTTCACCTACCTGGGAAGCATCATCTCCTCAGATGCCAAGATTGACAAAGAGATCGATCACAGATTAGCAAAGGCATATAGTGCATTTGGAAGACTTCACAAAAGAGTCTGGAGCAATAAACACCTGAGGCAAAGCACAAAAATCAGTGTGTATAGAGCCATCGTACTGTCTATCCTCCTTTATGGATCTGAAACATGGGTCACCTATCGCCACCACCTACGACTCCTCGAGCGCTTTCATCAGCGCTGTCTACGCACAATCCTAAATATACACTGGACTGACTATGTGACGAATGTTGCTGTCCTTGAACAAGCAGGGATCACCAGCATTGAGGCCATGATATTGAGAACACAGCTGCGCTGGGCAGGGCACGTTTCTAGGATGGAGGACCATCGCCTCCCAAAAATACTACTCTACGGTGAACTCGCCACGGGTCAGCGTAAGAGGGGCGCTCCAAAAAAGCGATACAAAGACTCCCTGAAACAACATCTCAGGCTCGGCCAAATTGATCACCAACAGTGGTCCGCCCTGGCCTCACATCGGGAGGCATGGAGACGCAATATCCACAATGCTGCAGCCTTATTTGAGAACTCACGACGAACAAGTCTTGAAGAGAAACGACAACGCAGAAAGAATCACAACCCAAAAACATCACCAAAGGAGACCTTCTGCTGCGCTTTTTGCAACCGGACTTGTTTATCTCGGATTGGCCTTTTTAGTCATCAGCGCGCTTGCAGAAGGCGCGGGATGAGTCCTTCCTGAATCTTCGTTTGCGAAGAAAAGCCAGAGAGAGAGATTATTTATAATGTGATTTTAGATCAGTTGTTTTAATGTATTTCGGTTTAATGTCTTTTTATGGGGGTGGGTGGTGTTTGGGGATTTTAATCTGTATTGATATTTTAATTTTTATAAGCCGCCCTGATTGTTTTAACAGAGGGACGGGATAAAAATATTTTTATTTTTATTATTATTATTGTTGTGATTCAGAGCAAAGCTACAGTTCCCAGTGGAATGGCTGGGGGATTCTGGGAGTTATAGTCCGGGGGGGGGCTTACCCAGGCTGTGAGCCATGATATGAAACAAAGGAGGGTGGGGTTGAGTAGAGGGAGAAAGGAAATCACAAGCCCCCCCTCCCACCAGTACTTACAGTCTCAGGGACTCGATGAGCCACTCTTCTTCCTCGTCCCGCCCCTCCATCTTTCCTCTCCTGCTCTTCCCTTCCCAGCAAAGAGTGGAAAACCATGAGCTTGTGTGGGGGGGCAGTCACGTGAATGAGGCTTCACGTGACCAAGTCTGAACGTTCCATCCTCCCGCCCAATCAGCGCCCGCCGGAGCGAGTGACGTACGTTCCTTGGTTGACGTCATCAGAAGGGGGGGGGAAGAAGGGAGGCGGGGGAGAGAATCTCCGCTCGGACGTTGTTCCGTGTTGGCGCTTTTGCACGTGCGAATGTGACCTCGATGCGGGCAAACGAAGGCGTGGGTTAAGGGGTCCGAAAAAAAAGTCTTTTTTCGTTGTCTAAGGGGATGGCTGAGTTGCCAGGCCCCTTTTGGCCGTCCCAAGTTTTGTTTTTTTTTTGGACTGCAGCTCCCAGAATTCCTGACCATTGGACCAGCTGGCTCAGGCTTCTGGGAGTTGAAGTCCAAAACCCCTGGAGGACCACTTTATTTATTTATTTATTATTAATTATAATAAAAATAATAATTGTGTATTATTATTTTTTATTAATCTTTTATTTATTTTTTCTTTTCCAAATAGGTATAATTATTATTTATTTATTTTTATTTTTAAATTTTATTTTGTATATTTTATAAATATATAAAATATTTTATAAATATTTTATTTTATAAATAAAAATAAAAAGCTATAATTATAATGTGTCTTTTAGTCTGCTGGCTATTTATTGTGTTTATTGTTTTTTAAATGTGATTTTAGATTAGTTGCTTTTTAATTTATATTTGTTTAATATCTTTTTATGGGGGGTGGGTGGGTGGTGTTTAGGGATTTTTATCTGTATTGTATTTTAATTTTTGTAAGCCGCCCCGATTATTTTAACAGAGGGGCGGGGTATAAATAAATTTTATTATTATATTATTATTATTGTAAATATTATGTGATTATAGTACGTTTAGATTAAGAGGAAAAATGTATTAGTGTTAGGATAGATAGTTTTATTTTTGTATTAGTAAGAAAAGAGGAAAACAATTATTATTATATTTGCGTTATTGTTACGGCCTTGTGTGGTCGGGTGTATTTTTCAGTAGAATGGTCTTATTCCAATAAAAAATTCCTAATCCCCCCCCCCAAAAAAAATCCTGGAGGGCCACAGGTTGGACACCGCTGGAAGGTGGCCTCTTATATCCAAAAGAAGAACCCAAATTGCATAACCACGTAACTTGAAAGATATCCCCCCCCCAAAAAAAAGAGAACCAGAGCAGTGTAGTGGTTAGAACGTTGGACTAAGGCACTGGGAGACCAGGATTCAAATCCCTGCTCAGCCATGGAAATTCATTTGGTGACCTTGGGCAAGTCACACTCTCTCAGCCTCAGAAGAAAGCAAAGGCAAACCCCTCTGACCAAATTGTGCCAAGAAAACCCTTTGATAGCTTCAGGGTTGCCATAAGTCAGAAATGACTTGAAGGCACACAAGAATTAACATTTACAGTAGGACCCCTGTATCCACTGATTCATTATGCACTGGTCCAATTATCCATAGGACACAAAACAGCAAACCTACCATAGAGACTTCCTAGAAAATGTGTCATCTTTAGCCATTTTCTAGGTCCTCCACAGCAACTCTAGGGTATTTTAAACCAGAAGTCCCATTATTTGCAATGACGTTCACTATTATCCACGGTTTTCGGTATCTACACACACACACCCGAACCAAACCCCAGCAGATACGGGGGTCCAACAGTATTCAAAAATGTACTTCCACCACTCTTGCTTGATAAAGGAGTGCAAGAAAGAGATGTTAGTAGTATCATAGAATTGCAGAGTTGGAAGAGATCACGAGGGCCATCCAGTCCAACCCCATTCTGCCACGCAGGAAATCTTGATCAAAGCATCCCCAACAGATGGCAATCCAGCCTCTGTTTAAAGACCTCAAAGAAAGGCAACCCCACCACACTCCGAGGGAGTGCGTTCCACTGCCGAACAGCTCTGACTGTCAAAAAGCTCCTCCTAATGTTGAGGTGGAATCTCTGTTCCTGGAGCTTGCACCCATTGCTCCGTGTTCCAGTCTCTGGAGCAGCAGAAAACAAGCCTGCTCCATCCTCAGCGTGACATCCCTTCAAATACTTAAACAGGGCTATCATATCGCCCCTTAACCGTCTTTTTTCCAGGCTAAACATTCCCAGCTCCCTAAGTCTCTCCTCATAAGGCATCGTTTCCAGACCTTTCACCATTTTAGTCGCCCTTCTCTGGACACGCTCCAATTTGTCAATATCCTTTCTGAATTGTGGTGTCCAGAACTGGACACAGTATTCTAAGTGAGGTCTGACCAAGGCAGAATAGAGCGGCACTATTACTTCCCTTGATCTGGACACTATACTTCTATTGATGCAGCCCAAAATCGCATTGGCCTTTTTAGCTGCCGCATCACACTGTTGGCTCATGTTCAACTTGTGGTCTACTAGGACTCCTAGATCCCTTTCGCACGTAGTCTCATTCAGCCAGGTCTCTCCCATCCTATATTTGTGCATTTCATTTTTCTGCCCTAAATGCTGTACTTTACATTTCTCCGTATTGAATTTCATTTTGTTAGCTTTGGCCCAGCTCTCCAGTTTATCCAGGTCATCTTGAATTTTGATCCTGTCCTCTAGGGTATTAGCTACTGCCAGATGGAAAATGTTTCCAAGGGAGAAGGAGGACTCTTGGGACATTTTCAGACAGGGGGTCGATTTCGGACGACGCTATCCCTGCGGCAAAATCATCTGTCTCTGTTCCGTTTAGGGTTGGAGCCTGCCACGCTATATTTTATTCACGGACAACCTCCATGAATAAAATCTGGCTGAATATAGTGCGGCAGGCTCCAACCCTAAACGGAACAGAGACAGGCGATTTCACCGCGGGGACGGCGTCGTCCGAAATCGACCCCCTGCTGCGCTGCTGTTACGAACCTCTCCTGCTCAATCCTTGCGCTGCCAGGATTGTCTGAAAATGTCCCAAGAGTCCTCCTTCTCCCTTGGAGACATTTTCCATCCGGCATCAGTGGAGGGGTAAGCTGTTCAAAACCCCATCCCCATTAGCCCACAGCTTTCTCACCCACTTTTTTATTATAAGGATAATTCATTGGTTACAAAGAATGGGGAACAAAAAGATCTCGACAGACTCACTGATTTCCCCCCTCTCCATGAAAAGCAAAAAACAGGTAGCCAATAAAGAGCAACTGGAAAATACAAAACACATTTGGGTTCAAACACCAAGGAGATTTTCACACAGGGAAATTATTCCCTGGGGAGATCAGGAGAGAAATAATAATAATAATAATAATAATAATAATAATAATATTTTTATCCCTCCCCTCTGTTAAAAACAATCGGGGCGGCTTACAAAAATTAAAATACCAATACAGATTAAAATCCCCAAACACCCCCCACCCCCACCCTCCCCCATAAAAAGACATTAAACCAAAATACATTAAAACAACTGATCTAAAATCACATTAAAATAATAAATAACAAATAACCAGCAGACTAAAAAGGGCCAGGAGCTCCTGAGGCCGGGAACTAATCAGGAAAGGCCTGCCGAAAGAGATCCGTCTTTAGTGCTTTTTAAAGCTACTCGGGCTTGTCATCTGACGGATCTCATTCGGCAGGCCATTGCACAATTTGGGGGCGATTACCGAAAAGGCCCTCTGGGCTCTTCCAGGAGCAGAGTTCTGTTTCCCACGCCCCCTTCTTTCTCGCGATCTCACGTCGTCCTCCCTCCGTGCTGCTTCCATTTTTCTGCCGGTATATTCCGTGATTTTTTACTAACGAAAGTTCTTAAAAGGAAGGGGGCGTGCGAAACGGAGCTCTGTTCCCAGAAGAGCCCCGTTTTTCTCCCGATCTCTCCGGGGAATAATTTCCCCATGTGAAAATCTCCTAAATCGTTCACTTTCTTTCCAATCACACTGTAAAAATGAAAATCAATAGACCATTCATTCAGTTCGAAACACTTATAAGAGATGCTAAGGATAATCCTAAAGGCTTAACAGCCAAGATCTATTCTGTCCTATCAGAACTGAATTTCCTTGAGTCGGTGGGTGGGGGGCAACCATGTTTGAAAAAAAAAAATGGCTTCAAAAGCAATATTGCCAATTTATACTAGTATTCAACGTGTCCAGAGGAGGGCGGCCAGGATGGTGGGAGGTCTGGAAGCCATTATGCCCTATGAGGGGGTGGCTTAGGGAATTGGGTCTGTTTAGCCTGGGGAAGAGAAGGTTGAGAGGGGACATGGTAGCCATGTTTACATATCTGAAGGGATGTCATACTGAGGATGGAGCAAGCTTGTTTTCTGTGGCTCCAGAGACTAGGACACAGAGCAATGGGTTCAAACTACAGCAAAAGAGATGCCACCTAAACATGAGGAAGAACGTCCTGACAGTAAGAGCTGTTCGGAAGTGGGATACGTTGCCTCGTAGTATGGTGGAGTCTCCTACTTTCGAGGTTTTTAAACAGTGGCTGGATGACCATCTGTTGGGAATGATTTGATGGTGTATTCCTTCATGGCAGGGGGTTGTACTGGATGGCCCTTTTGGTCTCTTCCAACTCTATGATTCCCTGGAAAGTATTCTGTAGTTCCTATTGTTACCCATTCAAGGGTATGTGAAACCTGTCACCCAACACAATGAAATTTGCCAAGACTTAACATTGGAGTTAAGGATTCTATGATTCTAAGTTCTTTTAACAGAAGAGTTGTACAGGGGGCCCTTCAGATCTGGGGGGTGCAGGGTTGTTTGGTTGGTTATGGGACACTGCGCAGATACCAAAAATGAAGATATTTACTTCCCATATTATGGGATTGTAGAAAACGTGTAGACATTTTACAAGAAAAGGAGCAATGGCCAGTAGGGGCTAGTAGAGAGGGCTGTGAGCACAGCAGGTATTTGCTGCACAAAGTCTGGTGTGCTGGAGTTGCTGTCGTAATTTCTTTACAATTCATATCTTCATGGGAAAGGATTGTACAAATTGTGAGCATGGGAACAGCTCTGTGGGTATGAATGTATAACCCATCATGTTGTATATAAATAGCAGTGCAGTCCTTTGCCCTATCCCCTTGAATCCCCTGTCTTGCTGTCATGCATCATGTATGCTTGTATGGGTCCCCATAGATCAACTCTGTATATACTCTGCTATACTCTAGTAAAGACTTGTAGTTTAGACACACGCTGTGTGTGAGTGCTTTATTAGAAGTCTTATGCAGGCTACCTGTGCCTACACCTATAGTGCAGCTTGGCCCTCTGCACATGCCCAGGAGGGCCTTGCACACACGCCTTGACAGTTGACATGAACGTGGATGCTTCAGCTGTTTTGCATACCTTGAACTGCATATTCAACTGCTAAATGTCCCCAGTTTGGAGAACCCCCAGTTTGATCCCTAAATTGGCTGTTTCTGTGTTTACCACTAACTCTTGTAAGCGTGACTCACTCATGCATCCATCAAAAAGGAAAAGGACATTCCCAAGACTTTAAGGCCCTTCTCAACCCCTTCTTGCTGAGAAAACCATTGTATGACCTCAGAGAAGAGAGAGGTCTGTAGACAGGTAGGTAACACTCCTACCTTTGTTTCTCTATAAAGAGATATAAAGGAATCCAGTAGTACCTTTGAACCAAACTGAAAAAGAGTTTTCTAGCATAAGATTACTTCTGTCCACTTCATCAGGGGCATCAGAGGTAGACTGGAATCCAGAAATGCTTATGGTAGACACTTCTCTTTTCCAGTTAGTCTTAAGGGTGCTACAGGTTTACTTTATACCTTTTTATGGTGAAACAGACTAACATAGTTATGTCTTTGAATACTGTGATCCTGTCTATATGGGGGGGGGATATGAACACATTCGAAAAGGCAGACATTCACAACGATGCAATCCATCTTCACAGTCAAAAGAGCCCCTCTAAACTCAGGATGATCCCCTAGCCAAGATGGTGGCCATGAATTATTTACTCGCTATTTATTTTAAATCCAAAAATCCAATATGGCAGCAGCCGCCGCTTTCCCTGTTTGCTAGCCCCACCCCCATGCTCATCCAGCCAATCAGATTGCACTGCCTGTTCATATGTGCATGAATACGACAGTCCAAACAACTGCACATACGCATATCCTATGGAGCTGTTTAGAAAATCTGGATGAAGCACACAAACTTTGCGGTGGATTTGGCTACCCCCATTTCTAATGACACGTATTTGTGCAAATGTCCATATAATAATAATAATAACAACATTTATTTATACCCCGCCCCTCTGCTAAAAACAATTGGGGCAGCTTCCAACAATTAAAACATTATAATAATGACTAAAAACACCACCCACCCCCACCCTCCCCCATAAAAAGACATTAAACACAATAAGATTAAAACCTAACTAAAAACACATTAAAAACAAATATATACATAATTTTAAAAAAGCCAGGAGACTGAGCTCCTGAGGCTGGGATCTAATCAGGAAAGGCCTGGCGAAAGAGATCCGTCTATAGTGCTTTTTTAAATGGATCACGTTCACCTTGCATCCTGTTTGTATTATTTTCACTGTTTAGAGAGGCCCTGTGTTTCCCTGTTCCCCATCACCCATTTTGACATGATGCTGTTGTGCCACTCACACACACACAAAGTCAAGTACAGTGTTTTGAGAAATGGGACTGTGTCTGTGGGAAACACACAAAGGGTTCTGGGGTGACCTTCCCCCAGATGAATGTGTCCAAGAACGTATCCACACAACAGCTATTTCAGCTTGACATCACTTTAATTGCCATTGCTCCATATATTTTTTGGAGACAAAAAGAAATAGTTTTAAAACAAAATAGATCCGTGGGACTTTCAAGGTAGGGTGATGGATGTGGTATATTTCCTTTGTGGAGCTTCAGGGCTAACTCCTGCCAGAGAGAGACATCAATGTGAATTGCATGCAAGGAGGCAAAGATGGGGGATGCTTTGTTCCAAAATAGAAGGGGAGTCTGAAGGGAGTAAATAGAGATTCAAGAGCAGAGACAGGGAGCAAGAGGGAGTACGCAGGGTGGCAAGTCCCAAGGCAGCAGGCAGAGCAAGCTCCCTCCTTCCTCTTCAGTGACCTTCACATGTAAAAGTGTCTCTGGCTGAAACAAATGGTCCTACTCAAAGCAAAACAGGATGCTGCCCACTGATGGTTAGCTGATAGTAGATTCCTAAAAGACAACAAGTGAGAATGATTCTTCTTGGATTGCTGGATGAACCTGAACGTGGGGATAGCCCTGTGATGTTTTGTGCCTTCAAGTCAACTCTGACCCGTGGCCATGTAGTCAACCTGTCCTGTAGTCAATCAGTGCAGATTTGCCATGGCCTTTCTCGGAGGGGCAAAGAGTGGAACTTGCTTAAGGCCACCCAAGAGATTTCCATGGTGTTTGGACTCTTTCCTCCCCCCACCTCACAATCCTCACAAAATTCCCTCCCCACCTCACAATCCTCTCCTGCCACTCAGTCTGCATCTACACCCCTAGCCCCACAAGAGTCCCGGTGCCGGCCATGGACAGGACTCCGGGAGCCTAAACGGAGCCCCCCTCCCTCTCCACTGGACACCTCTCTGTGGGAGCACAAGGGGAGAAACCACCAAGCCACAGAGGCCTGAGAGTCCCAGCCAGCTAGGCGGTCACTCGGTGGTTGTATAGATTTTGATGGTATTTCCCCCCACAATAATAGCACGTAGCTGAACCACGTGAACCTTTCTGTTATGCTGGGTACAGCTAGTTATTTGTAGTTTTATCCAGTGGTTGGGAGTGTCTTAATGGCATTGCCTTCCACTTGTTACCCTCCAACATATTTCCACTGCTTTTTCTACCTTCTTTCCACACAGAAAAAAGTCTGTTAATGAGGAACAGAGAAAATAATTGCACCCTGTCTTTTGATCTGTAGGCTTAGAAGCTCTCTTTCTGGAAGCTTCCTGATGTCTCATGTAGAATTAGGCATTTCCTCTGTTGTGCTTTTTTTTTTTTTAAAAAAAGAAAGACTTGAGTTAGAAGGTCTTTTCCAATAATTGATCTCAAACTTTCGTTCTCTAGATGTTTTGGATTTCAAATTCCACAAGTCCTAGCCAGTGCAGACATTGTGAAAGGATCATGGTCCAAAAGATGGGAAGGACCAAAGTTTGAGAAGTGACCTAGAACCTTCTGGCAAAGAACTCAAAGACACTTACGGTATTTTCAGGAGCAGAATCCACATCTGGAGAAGAATCCATTGATTCTGGAGATATTTTTTCACTGAGTCCAAATTTATTGCTGCAAAACAAGGAAAGATCACTGTAGCATGTGTTTGCATTTTTCAAAGGATGAAAAAACTGAAGGCTCTTTTTCTGGATCTGGTGTTATATTAAAAGGTTTTCCATCCCCACCGATCATGTCATCTGAAAACATGCTAAGGAATGAAATAATCTGGCAAATCATTCTGTGGGAGGGCAGAGCCTGGTTGTGTGTGTGTGTGGGGGGGTCTTTCCCACAGAAGAAGACACAACTGTCAGGGAACACAGCAGACTTGGGGCTGGAACCAGAATTAAGCTCAAACTATCAGGAAGCACAGCAAACCTGGTGGTTGGACTAGATGACACTTTGGGTTCCTTCCATCTTTATGATTCTATGATACATCCTCTAGGTGAACTGTTTTGGGAAAGGAATACTGAGATGGGCAGGGATTTACTATACACAAAGAGAGAGTGTGCAGGAAATTTTACTTACCAAGCATATATATATTTCTTAACCATTATACTAACAGTCAGCAAAAGCATGGCCACCCCAATCAGAGAACCTAGCATTAGCATTTTTCTAGATTCTGGAAAAAAGAAGAAATGACAGAATAAAAATGAGTTTTGCCCCTGTTGCAAGATGGCTGTGATTCTACCCCTCCGCCCCACAGTAAGCCTTTCAAATGTTCATAAAGGGACTGAAGGATTGCATGTGTGTATCACTTTATAGTTAAGAATAGAGATGTAAAATTTCTGGAAATTTTGAAGCCATGGGGGGAAAAAAATCCCCAGTTTTTCCCCCTCAAAAAGGAAATTTTTGGAAAAATTGAAAAAAATGCAACATTAGCAGTTTTTACAATTTGAAAGTCACTCTGCTACTTTAGGAACATAAAATATGACTATGTACAATTTGATTTGGCATAAAATTAACACAAATTGGTATATTAAAAATAGAGTCTTTTCAAACAATTATTGTATTCAAGCAATTATATATTAACACCTTGTCTTAAAGATTTTATTTATCATGTTAAAATAAAACATTCCATAATTTATTTTCTTCCTTTTTGAAATTTTATCAGTTTTTTGAAAAAAACAAACCAAAACAAAAAAGGCTTCCAAAAAATGGGGAAAACCCAGAATTTTTCCTGAATTTTCCTGGTTTTTTTCCAGGCTTTCACATCTCTAGTTAGTAGTAGTCAGCCACTGGCTTTTATCCTTTACCCTGGGAGTAGGCATGCCCCAGAACCTGGTGGGCCACACCAGCTGACTTTGGGCTCCTTCCAAACTCTGCAGGGCCTTTTTGGCAACTAGAAATGACAATATGTCACCTTCAGTATGCTCTCTGGCTTTCTTTGGTGATGGTGGGGAGAGGATTGACTGTTTTGTGATAGGGAGCACCCTGAAACAATATGGGATGATCCTACACAGAACGGTTTAATATTTAAAATATGTGGGGTGGGAGGGCTGCAAAACAACTTTTCCAGTCTCATTTTAGGGGGCAGTGGCAAGGTCTTGAGGTCCCAAGGGCTGCATTAGGTCCCCTAAGGACCATGTACAACCTGTGGGCCACCCCTTTCCCAACCCAGCTTTACACAGTTCTCAAGGGGCTCCGGGGTCCTGCAAGCTTGTGGATGGCCTTCTTCCCCCCTAACCCCCAAGGCTCCTAGCAAAAAACTCCCAAGGCAGCCAGGTGGCTTCCGTCTCTTCTCTGGAGCCCAAAGGACTCCCAGTTTCATAGAATCATAGAATTATAGAGAGCACAAGGGCCACCGAGTCCAACCCCATTCTGCCATGCAGGAATACACAATCAAAGCATCCCCGACAGATGGCCATCCAGCCTCTGTTTAAAGAGCATCAATTTACATGGTGCTTTACAGCAATCAAAAATAGTGGGTCCTAGAGATACAGCGGGTCCTGGTGTTGCGGAGCAGGTGCTGCATGTTCCCTTCCCATGTAAGCCTCTGGAAGCTCACAAACATGGCACAAAGCCAATGTCTCTCCATTTATTTGGCCAGAGCATGGAGAAATTATTTGTTTGGACTGCACCCTCCAAAATTCTCCCAGCCAGTCCTTTTGGGGGTCTCCAAGGGTCTTCTATAACCTCTACCGCAACCAGGACCAGTTTTGCTGCATGGCATATAAAGCAGCACTTTCCCATATGCTCTCCAACTGCCTTGCCTGGATCCAGGGGTCTTCTTGAACTGTTTAAGGAAACATCCCGCAGTGCCAACAACCCAGGTTTTCCACCCCTTCTTTGGTGAGGGATGGCAAATGCTTTGCACCAGACACAACAGTGAATTTAAAATTTGGGATAACCACAGGCAAGCTAATGGAAGAGTGAGGGAACCCAGGATAAGCCAAGACACTGCGATACTCACTAATGCGTTCTGGAGGGGGCCCGCTGTCAATGCTTCCTCCAAATCCCCGACTGTTACAGTATGGAGGGGCCCATCCATAAGCACAATGGCAATTCTTGTTGCTATTGCACACCTGAAATACACCAAGAATGCAAGCAGCACATAAAGCAGTGGATCAGCCTCCCTTTCCCCGTATTAACTGATTATTTTGGTCTGAGGAGGGTGTCTTAATAGGCTTAATAGGCCTTAATTATTTAAAAAAAGAAACACCCTCAGGGGTTCCCCCCCTCCAATTAAAAAAAAATTGTAGCACTTTTCTGCTAAAATATCTGAAGTGATTTATTCTATGTTCAACATGCAGCATCAGCAAAAACAGTCTATTTCATCCACTTAAGGATGGTTTTCAACTCCGTTTTTAATTTTCCTTTTGGTATTTTCTCAGTTCCACTACGGACTCCATTCTTGAATGCTAAAGGAGTGCACTTCTCCTGCAATGTACTTCTGCAAGGCTTGTGGGGTATGTGTGTTGTTTTTAGAGACATGCCTAAACCATCTTCATGAGCTAGGAAGGCAACAGAGGAATGCTACAAAAACAAGCCACTCATTATACCCACCCTGGTCTGGGAAGTTAACATCTTTTCTACTTACCCCTTGGTTGTTACACTTCGAGAAATCACAATCAAAATTCAGAATTGTCAGACTGACACATGATCTGTTTACGCATATCTAGAAAATGAATGTATAAATGTTTTAATTAAATAATGCACAGGAAGCTGGGAAGCAGGATGGCTATCAGGATATTGATAGAATTACTCTGTTATTCTATTTTTATTATCTAATCCTAAGCATTTATAAAGATGTTCATCTGATCTACAAAGCATGAGCTATTGCTAAGATATCAAATGCCAGGAAAAGGCAATGTAAGCAAACCAACTGTTTAGTAAACAGTCTATAATGATATAATAACCCATCCCCAGATGTCTCTCTAAATGGCAAAGAAATCTGAATTATACAGATTTGTCCTTAATATAACTAATGGAGACCTGGGCTATGGCATGTGAAATATTCATGCCTATGCCTGTTCTCGTCTATCAAACGCTAGACAAAGGCCTTGTCAACACTGACCAGAATACGTCAGCTCCCCATCAGTGTATTCTAGCCACAGAGCTGGCCCGTTCCTCCCCCTGAATGAACGGGATGGAGTCCAGACTGCCACGCTGGCCTGTCTCTGCAGTCTCTGGAATGAGATGGTTTCCCCCAAGTATTTCACTAACATGTTCACCCTGTCTTCCCCTCCGTGTCCCTGCCATCTTTGCCTTGGGTGCTGTGAGGACTGCCCAGGCGCAAAATGGGGCAAAAGCCCTGTGTCGTTAGGACTGCAGGGCTGTAAGATGGAGGGAAGATGGGGTAGATGAGGCCATAAGAGTGGACAATGGTGTTTTTTGTCACCTTCTTTCAGTTGTCATCATCTTCTTGGAAAGGCAAGAAATTTCAGAAGGAAAAGCCACTGTAGGAAAAATGCAAAAATCCATCTTGCTACAATCTCTTTGCTGAGCCAATCGAAATGTGCAAGGTTTCACGATCCCTGGGTCTTTTCCTTAGGCAAGGTGGTACAGCAAGCAGGTGGGAGGGAATGGTGGGAAGGGGAAAGGGCCTGAATGAAAGTCATGAGGTCTTGGCATGGAAAGGGTTGGGGCTGTTAAAGAGAACCAGGAGCCAAGGAGTTACGGACAGCTGAAAAGATGGCGCAAAATTCCCCATCCAGGAAGAAGATTTATCTCTTTTTTAAAACTTCAGATAGTTCTACTTCAGACACTTTCCAGCAACAGTCTGGTTCTGTTATTGACCCTGCTTAGATCCTGACAGAGATCCAAGTTTTAGAACTTCAGTCTACAAGAATTTTTATATAAAAATTGTTTAATTTCTCGCGCTTGCAGAAAGCATGGGATGAGTCCTTCCTGAATCTTCGTTGCGAAGAAAAGCCAGATATAAAAGTACAGTATGCAATTGGATTATGTTGCATACTCTGGCACTTGTAATATTACTATCTGGAAAAAAAAGAATATCTGCCTCTATTTTTTTTAAATCTCTCCCCTCCTTTTTCCTTCTCATTTCAAGTTTAGGGTGCTGAGTCTGAAGCTTCCTAGAAACTTCAGAATAATTCACCTTTTCTTTATGCATATCATGAACTGAAGGTATAAGAGAACTGCACCCACCCTTGTTTTAGAAGGAACATAATGAGAGGTGCCTGGTCTGAACCTGTAATTGTGCCAGTTCCGGTCTTCTGTCAACAATCTGTTTAGAGAGGTCAAGGCAAATCCATGTGTGGAAGATTAAATTATTTTAATTTGATGAGTCCTTGGGTTGATTTAATGGCACCATCATGACCTGATTATTCATATTAGATGGTCCAAATAATCATTATCATAAACTAATCTGGACTCTTGACAGCCCAGAACAGGCACAGTGTTCCAACTACATGGGACACCCAGTTTGGGATCCACATGAGGAGCATTCCAGCCAGCCCTGGTTCTCATCACAGTGATTTCTAACATTTCTGAATCCCCCAACCACACGGGACACATCCCTTCTATCTGCTCACAGATCTAACAACCTATATTATGATACCATGTCAGGACCACATGTTGATCCATCTTTTATGGCTCCAACATCATACACATCCTCCTCTTCATGAAATTCTGTACCCAGGCACAAGACATTGTCAATCGGAGTCTGGATTACACCTTGTTTGGGTGAAATTATTGGGATTTTTTTGACATCGATGCACTGGATCCTTCCACAAAAGACATCTCTGATAAAAAAGAAAGAATGAAAAGTCTTTAATGGATCCTTCTTCGCTCTGACTGAGAGCAACCCAAGGCCACCATGATAGGACACCCTGACGCTTCTCTCAGAGCCAGCTTCCATATAATCTGTGGATTCCACTAAAGGCAAAGCATAGAGGCTGATGGCTGTATGGGCCTTTATTAGAAGCATTCCTGTGCAGCAGTGATTCTGTAGCAGGAGGTCAAAGAATTTGGAGTCATCCTAGGAAAGGCCATGCCCTATGAGGAACGGCTTAGGGAGCTGGGTATGTTTAGCCTGGAGAAGAGAAGTTTAAGAGGGGACATGATAGCCCTGTTTAAGTATTTGAAGGGGTGTCACATTGAGGATGGAGCAAGCTTGTTTTCTGCTGCTCCAGAGACTGGAACATGGAGCAATGGGTGTAAGCTCCAGGAACAGAGATTCCACCTCAACATGAGGAGGAAGTTTTTGACAGTAAAAGCTGTTCGGCAGTGGAACACACTCCCTCGGAGCGTGGTGGGGTCTCCTTCCTTGGAGGTCTTTAAAGAGAGGCTGGATGGCCATCTGTCGGGGATGCTTTGATCGTGATTTCCTGCATGGCAGGGGGTTGGACTGGATGGCCCTTGGGGTCTCTTCCAACTCTGAAATTCTATGATTCTATGAATAACAAATGGGTCTGAGAGCAAATCTCACCTGAACTCTCCCTAGAAGCAAAATTACTAAATTGAGATGATTGTACTTCGGACATATCCTGAGACAACATGCCTCATTGGAAAAGATAATAACTCTTCGTAAAGTAGAAGGCAGTAGGAAAAGTGGAAGATCTAGGGTTGCCAGATTGAAAACTGGAGAGGGCTCTTGTACCTTTAATGGTTGCATAGAAGCAGGAATATCCACAGGTGTGGCTTGTCAGGGCTCCTTATTGAATCCTGGGATTTGTAGTTTTACACGGTAACACGCAACACTTCCTGAAATTCCCTTGTCTATACAACTATTGAAGGTACAGGAACCTTTTCCTAGTTTTCACTCTAGGAACTCTAGGAAGATCACATGAGACTCAGGATAGACTTCAGGCCAAATCCACACTACAGAAATAATCCAGTTTGAAACTGGATTATTTGCCATGGCACCTTCTTATTCAATCCTAGGATTTGTAGTTTTACAAGGGACTTTTTCAGACATCAAAAAAACAACGTAAGCAGCCTCGCCACGTTGCAAGGCTGCAGCGCTGCAGGGCGTCCCTTTCGGATGATGCCCGTCCCTGCCGGTACTGTTGCGGTACTGCAGGGACATTTGAGTGTAATATTTTGGCGATTTTTACTCACGATCAACTTTCGAAAGGGGCGCCCTGCAGCGCTGCAGCCTCGCAATGTGGCGAGGCTGCTTGCGTTGTTTTTTTGATGTCCGAAAAAGTCCAAGGTCTCTAGCCGTCTCTGCAAAAAAGTACTGGTACTGTAGTACCAAACTACAAATTCCGGGATTCCATAGGAAGGCGCCATGGCAAACAATCCAGTTTCAAACTGGATTATTTCTGTAGTGTGGATTTGCCCTCAATCCAGGAAGCCATGGCTGCCATGATGAGGAGCAGAGATGTAGATGATTGGGCTCTTCATAGTCTCTCCTTCCTAGGGGCAACATAAGTTGAAGCCCACTGGATGGCAGATCACAACAACCAATACCATGTAGCTGTATAAAGCAGCTTCATGTACGTCCTGAATAGCACCATGGTTGAACTCTGGAAACCGCCTCAGAGCAGGCTGGGATTAGGAGGCAGCAGAAGTGACGATGCTCATGTGCACATCTTCTGTGCTGGAGGCCATTTCATAGTCAAGGTCCTCTTCTTTGTCTGTTCCTTCTGTCAGACAAGCAGCTCCTTCATGGAGGACCAGGGAAACTGGCCACCTCCCCCTAGGTGTAACTTACTCTTCTTTGCATTTCTTGTATCCAAGATTAGCTTTCCCACAATTGCCGGTCCGGTCTCCTCTCATGTTCAGTTTCTTGTAGCAACTCAGCGGAGCAGGTTTTGCACCTGAAAATTGGAGGGGGAAATTGGTGGTTGCGGGTGTGGGCAGATAGCATCCGTCAAAAACAAAGTGAGTGGACATCAACACACCCCTCAAAAAGGACAAGAATTTGATGGGAGCTGTAGTCAGAATTTCAAAATTAACATTTTGTGAAGCACTGTTGAATGTATTCCAATTTCTGACTCAGCAAGTGGCCTCCTTGCTTTCACAGCATGACTTGGAAGTGACATGGGGCCCTTTCACACTACACAGTAACAGTGAAAATAATAATAATAATACCGTATATTCCGGCGTATAAGACGACTGGGCGTATAAGACCACCCCCCCAATTTCCAGCCAAAAATCTAGACTTAGGCATATATTCGCCAGATAAGACCACCACCCCAATTTGGCTGGCTGGGGGAGCCTTGCCAGCTGATCCTCTTTGTTTCCCAACTCATGAGGATCTCCTCCTGAGTTGGGAAAGCGAACAGGATCAGCTGGCAGGGCAACATTCGCCCCTCTCTTCAACCTTCCAGTCAAACTGGACTCGAAGGTGGAGGAAAGGGGCGAAAATCCCCAGTTTGCCTCAGCAGCCCCCTTCCCTCCGTCTTGGCTCTTCTGTAGGGGACCAAGGCGGGGGAAGCGGGGGCGGCTGCGGCAAACCCCTAGATTCGCCCCCTCTCCCCACCTTCAAGGAAGGTGGGGAGAAGGGGCGAACATGCCCCGTTTGGCTCCATAGGGAGGATGCGGGGCCGTGGAGCCAAACCCCGGGATTCGCCCCCTCTCCCCATCGTCAAGGGAGAGGGGGCGAATCTAGGGATTTAACTCCACAGCCCCGATCCCTCCTTCTGGGCTCCCTCCTCTCGCGATTCCCCACCCCACAGGAGGCTGCACAGTCTCCTGGTGGGTTGGGGAATGCGGGATGGCCAGCTGGCTGGGGGGTGGAGGGAGGGGGCTTCGCAGCCACCCCCCTCTCCAAAGCATGGCTTTGGGGAAGGGGGGTGGCTGGGGGGAGGGGGCTTCACAGCCACCCCCCCTCCAAAGCGAGGCTTTTGGGAAGAGGGGTGGCTGGGTGGAGGGTGGGTGGGTGGCTGGGGGGAGGGAGCTTCGCAGCCACCCCCCTCTCCAAAGCGAGGCTTTGGGGAAGGGGGGAGGCTGGGGGAGGGGGCTTCGCAGCCACCCCCCCTCTCCAAAGCGAGGCTTTGGGGAAGGGGGGAGGCTGGGCAGAGGGTGGCTGGGTGGCTGGGGGGAGGGGGCTTTGCAGCCACCCCCCCTCTCCAAAGCAAGGCTTTGGGGAAGGGGGGTGGCTGGGCGGAGGGTGGGTGGGTGGCTGGGGGGACGGAGCTTCGCAGCCACCCCCCCTCTCCAAAGCGAGGCTTTGGGGAAGGGGGGTGGCTGGGGGGAGGGGGCTTCGCAGCCACTCCCCCTCTCCAAAGCGAGGCTTTGGGGAAGGGGGGAGGCTGGGCGGAGGGTGGCTGGGTGGCTGGGGGGAGGGGGCTTTGCAGCCACCCCCCTCTCCAAAGCGAGGCTTTGGGGAAGGGGGGAGGCTGGGCGGAGGGTGGGTGGGTGGCTGGGGGGAGGGAGCTTCGCAGCCACCCCCCCTCTCCAAAGTGAGGCTTTGGGGAAGGGGGGTGGCTGGGGGGAGGGGGCTTCGCAGCCACTCCCCCTCTCCAAAGCGAGGCTTTGGGGAAGGGGGGAGGCTGGGCGGAGGGTGGGTGGGTGGCTGGGGGGAGGGAGCTTCGCAGCCACCCCCCCTCTCCAAAGTGAGGCTTTGGGGAAGGGGGGTGGCTGGGGGGAGGGGGCTTCGCAGCCACCACCCCTCTCCAAAGCGTGGCTTTGGGGAAGGGGGGAGGCTGGGCGGAGGGTGGGCGGGTGGCAGGGAGTAGGGGGCTTCCCAGCCCCCCTCCCTTTCGGGAGGGGGGTGGATGCACGGGGAGTGGGCGGGGGGAAGGGAGGAGGGGGCTTCTCCGCCACCCCCCCAAAGCCGCGGTTCCGCGACTTTCGGGAGGCGGGGTGGAAGCGCGGGGGGTGGGCGGGGGGCAGGGAGGAGCACTTTGCTTCACCCCCTGCCCGATCTCCTGCCTCTTCGCTCCGTTTGCGAAGAGGCAGGAGATAGGCAGGCAGGTGAAGCAAAGTGTATCCGGCGTATAAGACGACTGTCGATTTTGGAGGGCACTTTTGAGTGCTCAAAAGTCGTCTTATATGCCGGAATATACGGTAATAATAATGTATTTCTTACCCACCTCTCCCCAAGTCTTGAGGTGGGATATAACATAAAATGCAATATATGAGATAAAATTATTTAAAAACACCGATAAAAACATATAGGATTAAAACAAACATTAAAATCATTGTGTCAGTGCATATGCAAAGCCTGGACAGAATTTTACTGGACAGAATATGGCTACAGCATGTGTTGGATGATGCAACAGGAGGAAGAAGTTGCAGTATGGTGATGGACATGAACTGTCCTCATCACACCAGCCAGGATATGCCCAGGATGACACAGAGAGATGACCCAAGTGGCTGATGCAACTGGACCATTACAGACACCTATGGAAGGAGATCATGCATGGAAAATGTGCATAAATATGGCCTATGTTCATTGTTGGGAGTCCCTATTGGCGTTGTAGCTAGAGATGCTGTCAGATTGTTCTACAAATGGACGGATGTTGACCTGTACACAGTTGTAAATACTGTATAAGTAAAGTTCTGTAAACAGAACTTGGAGATTCAGAGTTATTATTTAGCACCTTGCACACTGCAAGGAGGGTACAGGACTGCAAAACCCAGCTAGGAGGGACCACAGGTAGTGCACACTCTGACACATTCATAAATTTAAAATACTAATTTAAAATTCATAGTGCTTCAATGTCCTATGGAATCCTGGGGTTTGCAGTTTAGTGAGGATTATTCAGAATTCTCTGCCAGAAAGCTCTAGTGCCTCGCCAGACTACGAACTCCAGGATCCCATAGGATGCTCTCATGGCAATGAAAGCAGAATAATAATAGCACTGTATTTGTGCAGCATGAAAGGGCCCCTCATCAGAAGTCTCATTTGTGTTGCTAACAGGATTCCTCAAAAGACTGCAGTGGACCTTCTAGGATGTGGACACCAAATTTCCAGAAAAGTTTTGCTCTCGTAACTTAACTGAAGTCCATGTTGTTGCACCCTGACCCGGTCCAGCCTGATGTAAACACAACTTTTGAAAGACAGGTTCCTTTTGTTCATTGTGATTGCTCCCAATTGTAGCTGGCAGTGCTACAAGGGACTGCTGTTCTTTTAAAAGGAGGCTTTTAATCATTCATGTTTGTTTTACATTTAAAGCCATTCTATGTTTTATCATCTCCTCTCCAGTTTTATTATAGTCTTGGGATTCTCCCTCCCAGAACTGTTACCTTTTTTTTTAGTTGTGCCCTGCTTTTGCTGTGGGATTATGGGAGTTGCAGTCCACCACATGGACAAAGGACATCAGTTTGAGGGTGGATTCAATATACCACACAGCATGGAGACAGGGAAGAACTGTGTGAAATCCAAAAAGGTTGGGCATGCTACCAGGTACTTTGGGGGCAGTAATTAGGGTTGCCAGATCTCAAGAACCTGGCCCTGAATCACCCGTTTCCATGGGTCATCTCCAGGTGGGAGACGAGGATGCAAATGTTCCAGTTTTGGGGGCTCAGCTCCAGGAAAGAGGAAATAGCTGGGTGAAAATTTCCAGCTCACTTAGTAAATTAACTGCTTACTACAATTTGCAAGACTTAATTGTTTTGTTGTTGCAACGTGCTAACACTCTCCAGGGTTGCATGTATGTATTTACTTAGTTGTGGCACCAGGACCCACCCTCCACTCTGCTCTGCATCCACTTCTGGCTAAAAGAAAGGAGTCTAGATTAAATGGCCTTATCCCATCTCCCGACGAAAGTGAGAAGGAATAATCTTGCCTTGGCCGAAGAGAGTTCTGCAGTGGTGGTGAAGATCAAGGCATTTCCCTAAGTAGCAGCTGTCGTTGGTCCCGCACGGCATCCCATCTTGCTTGTACACATCCCCTGGGCAGTTGGCAGAACTCCCGGTGCAGTACTCGGGCAGGTCGCATTCCGTAGCGGCTTTCCTGCACAGTGTCCCTTCATTCACAAGCTGCAGGGAAGAAGCAGACAGTTCTAAACAGAGTGGAGGGCTTTGTGATGTTGTGGACTTTTTTGGAGGGGGAGGGATGTTGTGTTTATTAGATAAATTAAGGTGAAATATAAGTATGCATGCAATGGGTAGTCTATGTAATAAGGTAACTGATCTGTTGGGAATATGGAATGTTTGGAGTGACTGCATCTCAGGGGATTATTAAAAAGCAGGTGTGTAGGACAAAGAGTTGGAGTGAGAAAATTAAGTCCTTCAGATTTTGGAATTAGGGACGCTAGAAGAGTTAGTCATGGTCAGAGACAGATACTAGTTAGAGTCAGGGTCAGAATTAGGCTATGAGTTAGAGACTCGGGTCCCATCTGTACAAGGGTGGGGGGGAAATACTATATCCTCCGAAGAGGCAGCCATTTGCAGTGCTGAGACCTGCCTTAATGGTCAAAAGAACCCCCCTACAAGTTGCATGACCCCTAGCCAAGATGGCAGCAATGAGTGATTTACAGTTGTCCCTTCACATTTGCTGGGGTTTGGTTCCAGGACCCCCCGTGGATACCCAAATCCGTGAATACTCAAGTCCCATTCTATGCAATGGCATCGCAAAATGGTGTCCCTTATATAAGATGGCAAAATCAAGGTTTGCTTTTTGGATTATTATTTTTTAAAGAATATTTTCAAGCCGTGAATATTTAAATCTGTGGATACCAAATCCATGGATACAGAGGGACAACTGTACTTGCACTTTTAAATTTGCCACCGTCAAACTGTTTTTTAAAAAGTTTACCATGGTGCGCATATGTGATATTTCGTATTTTCAAAAAGGGGGAAAAAGACTGTCATTTTATCGACTTACTGGACCGTCATTTAGCCGAAAATCCAAGATGGCGGCAGCAGGCGCTTTCCCTGTTTCCTAGCCCCGCTCCCCATGCTCATCCAGCCAATCAGATTACGCTGCCTGGTCACAGCAACGTGAATGTGATTGCCCTAACATTCGCATGCCCTCTGAGAAAAGCTCCGAAGGCTTCCCTGAGTGAAAGATGGGAATGTTGGAATAAGGAATACGAGAGAGCTGTCAGTTGG
The DNA here is from genome assembly GCA_030847615.1 of Gambelia wislizenii. Classification (NCBI taxonomy): domain Eukaryota; kingdom Metazoa; phylum Chordata; class Lepidosauria; order Squamata; family Crotaphytidae; genus Gambelia; species Gambelia wislizenii. Next base: position 376,530,075 of record JAUMIR010000003.1, read on the forward strand.
AGTTAGTTCGGGTCAGTCAGGATTTAGATATGTTAAATAACTAATCTCTGATGTTATGTTAAACTTCTGTTTAGTAAACCATTTCTGTTCTATACAGCTGTGCCTCTGAGAATGCTTTGTTGCTGTTAACTGCCATCAAGTAAACTTTGATTTATGGTGACCCCATGAAATGAGAGACCTCCAAGCCACCCTCCCATTGCTAGCCCTGCTCAGGTCTTGCAGACTCAAGGCAAGTGGCTTCCCTGATGGAGTCTTTCCACCTGGAATGCGGTTTTCCTCCTTTCCTCCTGCCTTCTGCCCTCCCAAGCATTATTGTCATTTCCAATAAGTCATGTTTTCTCATGATGTGGCCAAAGCATGACATCCTCACTTCAGTCGTCTTGGCTTCTAGGGAGAATTTGGCCCTGATTTGCTCTAGGACTCATTTATTAGTCTTTTTTGCAGTCCACGGTATCCGTAGAACTTTTCTCCAGCCCCACATTTCAAATTAGTTGAGTTTCTTCCTATCAGCTTTCTTCACCAATCAGCTTTCACAACCATACATAGAAATAGGGAATAGGATGGCATGGATAATCCTAACTTTAGTATTCAATGATATATCTTGATACTTCAGGATCTTGTCTAGTTCCTTCATAGCTGCCCCCCCAAGTCCTAGTTTTCTGATTTTCTGACTGCAGTCTCCATTCCGATTAATGTCTGAGCCAAGGTATGAAGAATCTTGAAGTCTTTCAATGTCTTCATTGTCTACTTTAAAGGCATATATATCATCTGTGGTCATTTTTGGGGGGATTTTAATGTTCAACTGTAAACCTGCCTTTTCAATTTCTTCCTTGACTTTCTTCAATAATCGTTCCATTATAGTTCCTGCCGACGGCACTGACTCTTGCTTTCCCTGGGATCTCAATAAGGAGTTTGTTTGGAAAGAACAACTGAACCCCAAACTTTTTGAACCTCAAACACAGGAACACAGAATGAGCAATGGCTTTCATCTTACCTTACATTTCTCGCAGCAGTCTCCATGAGAGCAGTTGGAGTTCGGACTCCATGTACAGTCTTTTAGGCAACAGCCACTCTTTTGGCAGTCCTGTCAGTAAAGATGACCGGCAGATTACGCAATCTCCATCCCTGGGGACTTGGGTTTAGGCAGCCTTATACCCTCATACCCACTTTTCCTAGTCCTCTTCCTAAATCCCAATGCGTCAGTCAGCTCCAAATGTGAGCTTGCACAGAAATTAAAAAGAAAACAGCACCCCCTTGCCTCTTTTTTTCTTGGAATTGTTCTTTATACTATATTTGCACAATGTCCTCTATATTTGGCTTCCCAGATTTCAGGGCCTGACCATCTTAGGGCCGTAGACCCCCTCCTCTGGTCCTCAGGGCAAAGGAAATTAATCTCAAGGAATTAACATCCCCTTGGAAAGTGTGCCATATATAGAATCATAGAATCATAGAATTGCAGAGTTGGAAGAGACCACGAGGGCCATCCAGTCCAACCCCCCTGCCACGCAGGAAATCTTGATCAAAGCATCCCTGACAGATGGCCATCCAGCCTATGTTTAAAGACCTCCAAGGAAGGAGACCCCACCACGCTCCAAGGGAGTGTGTTCCACTGCCGAACAGCTCTTACTGTCAAAAAGTTCCTCCTCATGTTGAGGTGGAATCTCTGTTCCTGGAGCCTGCACCCATTGCTCCGTGTTCCAGTCTCTGGAGCAGCAGAAAACAAGCCTGCTCCATCCTCAGCATGACATCCCTTCAAATACTTAAACAGGGCTATCATATCGCCTCTTAACCGTCTTTTTTCCAGGCTAAACATACCCAGCTCCCTAAGTCTCTCCTCATAAGGCATCGTTTCCAGACCTTTCACCATTTTAGTCGCCCTTCTCTGGACACACTCCAATTTGTCAATATCCTTTCTGAATTGTGGTGCCCAGAACTGGACACAGTATTCTAGGTGAGGCCTGGCCAAGGCAGAATAGTGGCACTATTACTTCCCTTGATCTAGACACTATCCTTCTATTGATACAGCCCAAAATCGCATTGGCCTTTTTAGCTGCCGCATCGCACTGTTGGCTCATGTTCAACTTGTGGTCTACTAGGACTCCTAGATCCCTTTCGCACGTATTTTCCTTGTTTGTTAAATTTGGTGTTTCATATTTCAACAGTGTACTCTGTGCACCTGTGGTTGATGCTAAAGGTGTCATGGTTTAATGACATTATGAGTGGTTGCCTCTTGTAAGGCCACTCTTGTAACATCAACAGGGCCTGCTCCCTATGACATCAAAAGAGGTGATCCTTAGATCTCAGATTTTGGCCCTGAAACCTCAGGGTTTTAGCTATGGGGCAGACCTGATGTGGCCATCAACCACCTGTTTGCACATGGACCCCTCCCTTTCTACCACCTCCTGAGAGCTGTGTGGAACCTCCATCCTTAGGGGCATTGTATCTCTGACTGTTCCCAGGAGTAAACAAGGGAGTAAACAAGGCATTAATAGGAGTATAGTGTCTAGAGCAAGCGAAGTAATAGTGCCACTCCATTCTGCCTTGGTCAGGCCTCACCTAGAATACTGCGTCCAGTTCTGGGCACCACAATTCACGAAGGTTATTGACAAGCTGGAACGTGTCCAGAGGACAGCAACAAAAAAATGTTAAAAGTCTGGAAGCCATGCCCTACAAGGAGTGGCTTAGGGAGCTGGGTATGTTTAGTCTGGAGAAGAGAAGGTGAAGAGGGGAAATGATAGCCATGTTGAAATACTTGAAGGGATGTCATACTGAGGATGAATCATAGAATTGTAGAGTTGGAAGAGACCACAAGGGCCATCCAGTCTAACCCCCTTCTGCCCTGCAGGAATACACAATCAAAGCATCCCTGACAGGTGGCTGTCCAGCCTCTGTTTAAAGACCTCCAAGGAAGGAGACCCCACCACAAGCTTGTTTTCTGCTGTTCCAGACACTAGGACACAGAGCAATGGGTTCAAACTCCAGGAAAAGAAATTCCAGCTAAACATTAGGAAGAATTTCCTGACAGTAAGAGCTGTTTGGCAGAGGAATCCGGTGCTGCCTGGGAGTGTGGAGGCTTTTAAAGAGAGTCTGGATGGCCATCTGTCAGGAATGCTTGGATGGTATGTTCCTACATGGCAGAATAGGGTTGGACTGGATGGCCCTTGTCTCTTCCAACTCTATGATTCTATGAAAGAATAACACATCTTATTAGTCATACTCCTGCATTAAGATGAGTTGCCATATCACACAAGCTCTAACCTCATCCATACCGCAGTCACACTCTTCATCGCCCTCCACCACGCCATTTCCACATATCTTCATAAAAGTCTCATCTTCTGGCAAGTTCAGGAAACATTTTTGCCCTTGCTGGGCTAGTAAGGAATGATACATGTTTTTGCTGCAGTTGCTCAGTCTATGACACTCCCTGAAACAGAAGCAACACAACAGGCTATTAAGTGGCACATTCATCCTTTCATATCAGTGCCGGATTGCTTCCAAGTGTGTGTGGTTTTAAGCACAATACAGCTGCCGGTGTATTGAAAGCTGATTTGTGCTACTCCCTGAGGGGATAAAATGATAATTGCTTCTGGGTTTTGTTTTGTTATTCATAGGATCAAAGAGCTGGAAGAGACCACAAGGGCCATCTAGTCCAACTCCTGCCCTGGATTTAATACACAATCAAATCATTCATGACAGATGGCCATCCAGCCTCTGTTTAAAAACTTCCAAAGAAGGAAAGTCCACCACATTCCCAGGCAATGCATTCCGGTGCATTGTTCTGTGCCTTCAAGTCATTTCTGACTTATGGGGACCCTAAGGCGAACCTATCATGGGTTTTCTAAGGCTGAGAGAGTGTGACTTGCCCAAGGCCAACCAATGTATTTTCATGGCTGAGTGGGATTTAAACACTGGTCTCTAGAGCAGTAGTCCAGTGCTCAAACCCCTACACTACGTTGGGTCTGGCTTTTAGTTGCTGGGGCTAAATACAAATATAATGAGAAATTTAGTAACCAGTAACTGTCAGGATACTGGGACATACAGTAGATTTATCCTGTACAGAGCTGAGATGTAACAAACAGCCTGCTGTTTTCAGCACTGTGAGCTAGCAGCAGTTTGCAGAAGCTAGCTGGGTAACTGTATCAGTTTTGATTAGTTCACAGCCCTGGAGCAGAGTTGTGCAGAGCTGAGCTGGACTGAGAGCTAAGCAGTCCTGTTTTGGATCTCACTGTGTGAAGATGTTTTTCTTCTGAAAGCTGTATATATCTGTAAATATACTTCATTATGCCGAAGTAAAGAGAAGTTTATTTTAGACACAAGCCTGTGTCTGTGCCTTTATTCTTATGCTTCCCTTGTTCTTTCTTCCACAACCACCGCATTCTGAAATAATGGCCAAGATCCTGATTGCTGGTTGCATAGCTTGAAATTATACCAGTCTAGCAATGCTGGAGTCAGTGAATCACATCATTGTGCAACTGATCACAAAACAGCTTGTACTGCCATATATTTATTGTACTGTGTAACAGTTCGACTCCCCACCCACTGCCAAGGACCACACCTACACAACCTCTTACGTAGTGCAATTATGTCTGCAGTGGTTTAAGTTTAATTTCTTTTTACATTTTATATTTATAATGTGATTTTAACTTTGTACTGTTTTTAGCCTGTATTGTTTTTATAATGATGTTAGCTGCCTTGAGTCTTGTTGGTGGGAGAAAGGCAGGACAGAAATGAATAAAATAATAATAATGAATAATTATGTCACTGGAGATTATCAGACAGGAATGAAAAAAATGTTCCTGTCCCACAATCTCCTTTCCCGCCCGTGTCCTGCCACAATCAGCCTCCCCATCATGCTTACCTCCTTTCCCATTGACAGGGCAGCCCAGGAGCGAACGGAGCTCTAACGGAGTGAAATCCCACCCATTCTCACGAGAAGACACGAGTGCGGGAAATTCAAAAATAAAAAGAGAAACACAGAAGAAAAAGTAACATCAAGCACCTAAACACACTAAAAACATTGCAAGTAACCCAGGGGGGTCATAAAAAGTGAGTCACTTACCTGGATGTCCTGATCTCACCCAGAAGTCTTCTGGCAGGGACCTCCCATTGACGCTGGGATCTCGCCAGCATAACGGGAACATTTGTGACAGAACCGGAACAAGGGATATATTGATGGCTTCTCCCATCAATAAAAAACAGTGTTGGTGGAACAGCAGCAGAATGGGTGCCTTACGAGGGGGAATGCCATCATCTGAAAAGGGAGCCCTTTTGCGATCTCCTGGCATTCGTATAACACCACTTTTAATGTGTCTAATAATCTCCACTGTCATAGGGCTTGTGCAAACCTGAATAGGAGGTTGCACTGTTGTACAGCCTTTCCTAGAAGTGTGGACACTGCATATTTCTCAGGGAATCCTGTGGATGACATATGCAGGCGTAATATCGCCTTACACTGGTGGCGTGTGTCCTTCGTGGTTGTTGCAGACAGAGGTATCCAGCACTTCCTTCTATAGGAATGCCCTGCTCACTCAACCTACATCCTGGATGCCTGGGCACCTCCTCTCCACAGCCCCTGAGTGGACTGAGGTGGGTGAGGTAGAGCCAGACCACACCTGACTGTGTTTCACAAAGACAGTTCCTCCAGAGGTCTAGGAGGACAGTGTCATACTTTTAATCAAGATTTATTTTACTTGTTTAAGACTTTACAAAAGAGTCTGGAGTAATAAACACCTGAGGCGAAGCACAAAAATCAGTGTGTATCGAGCCATTGTACTGTCTATTCTCCTTTATGGATCTGAAACATGGGTCACCTATCGTCACCACCTACGACTCCTTGAGCGCTTTCATCAGTGCTGTCTACACACAATCCAAAATATACACTGGACTGACTATGTGACGAATGTTGCTGTCCTTGAGCAAGCAGGGATCACCAGCATTGAGGCCATGATATTGAGAACACAGCTGCGCTGGGCAGGGCACGTTTCTAGGATGGAGGACCATCGCCTCCCAAAAATACTACTCTACGGTGAACTCGCCACGGGTCAGCGTAAGAGGGGCGCTCCAAAAAAGCGATACAAAGACTCCCTGAAACAACATCTCAGGCTTGGCCAAATTGATCACCAACAATGGTCCGCCCTGGCCTGACATCGGGAGGCATGGAGACGCACTATCCACAATGCTGCAGCCTTATTTGAGAACTCATGACGAACAAGTCTTGAAGAGAAACGACAACGCAGAAAGAATCACAACCCGGAAACATCAGCCAAGGAGACCTTCTGCTGTGCTTTCTGCAACCGGACTTGTTTATCTCAGATTGGCCTTTTTAGTCATCAGCGCGCTTGCAGAAAGCGCGGGATGAGTCCTTCCTGAATCTTCGTTTGCGAAGAAAAGCCAGAGAGAGGGGGGGTATTGCCTCCCAGCTCTCAAGGGCTCCCAAGGTGGTGAACAAATTAAAACAATACAAAAATAAAAACATTTTAAAAACACATTAAAATGCCCTCCCTCCCTCCCTTTAATTACATCCCGCCTTTCTTCCAAGCTGGGAAGAAAGCTTTCTTCCAAGCTTACAAAAGAAAGAATACCATCATACACACATAGTTAAATACATACAAAATCAAGAATAAAACAATATTAAATAGCAGAATTAAAACCAATTAAAATCTTACTTTAAAACAGGTTAAAAACAGTACAGCACCATAAAAGTCATTTTTTGTTAAAAATCAGTTTCCAAAAGCTTGCTGGAAAAGAAAGGTTGCCAAAAGGAAAACAAAGAAGTAGCCATCCTAACTGCCTTGGGGAAGGAGTGCCAAAGTGTGAGAGCAGCCACCCAGAAGGCCTTATCTATGATTATGTGAATTTTATAATTACAGTATAATTATAATTATTATGTGACTTTTAAACTGTTTTAATATGTACTGGTTTTGTTCTTTTAAACTGATACTGTGTGTTTTGATATATTTATGTATTTTTAACCAAGATGGATTTTAATTGATATTAATTTCTTTGTGTGGATGTGCTGATTGATATTGTTCTGTGTGGATGTGTTGTTCCCCGCCTCAATCCATGGGGAGAGGTGGGTACGAAATAATAATAATAATAATAATAATAATAATAACAACAACAACAATAATAATAATACAGTAGGACCCCTGCATCCACTGGGGATTGGTTCTTGCGGGGGAGGGGGGCTGGATACTGAAAACCGTGTATAATAGCGAATGCCATTGAAAATAATGGGACTTCTGGTTTAAAATGTCACAGAGTTGCCTTGGAGGACCTAGAAAATGGCTAGAGAGGACATATTTTCTAGGAAGACTCTATGGAAGGTCTGCTGTTTTGTTTCCTGTGGATAATTGAATCAGTGGATAATGAATCAGTGGATATGGGGATACTACTGTAGTAGCAGTAATAATAATAATAATAATAATAATAATAATAATAATTCATTTCCTTGCACAAGTCAAACTGCTAGTCACGACCTATAAAGCCCTATACGGCTTGAGTCCAAACTATTTGGAAGACCGTATCTCCCGATATGAACCTGCCAGAATTTTAAGATCATCAGGAGAAGGCTTTCTCTCAGTCTCGCTGCCATCCCAGGCTCGCTTGGTGAGGCCGTGACAGAGCCTTCTCGGTGGCTGCTCCCACCCTCTGGAACTCCCTCCCATGGGAGGCTCGGCCGGCCCCCTCCTTGCTTTCCTTTCTCCAGCCGGCAAAGATGGTTTTATTTCAGCAAGCTTTTACTTTGTACCTGCAGGCACAGAGGCTTTTATCGGGGTTTGTTTTTATGTGTTTTATTGTTTTAACTTGTATATGTTATTAAAAAATAATTTTAATTGTTACTTTTAAATTGTTTTTAATTGTCTTATTTTTACTTGCTTTTATGTTGTAAACCACTTAGGGAGTGCTTTGGCAGTGATAAGTGGTATAGAAATTTAGAAAATAAAATAATTATTATCTCCCTGATTCCCACCAACCGTGCCTGTGAAGCTGGTGGAACAGAGAAGGGACTTGCCTGCAGATCTTAAAGCTCAAATGGGAAAATATGGCCCTTCAAGTAGCCTGGGCCTGAGTTATATACAAATTAAAATACTATCTTAAAATTTTTAAAAGCTGTCTTAAAAACAATTGTAAAACAATTTTTAGTCTTGTTTATATTTGTTTATATTTTTAGTCTTGTTTATATTTATATTTAGTCTTGTTATATTTAATGTGATTTTAGTTAGGTGGTTTTAATTTTATATTGTTTAATGTATTTTTATGGGGGAGGGTGGGAGTGGGTGGTGCTTTTAGTTGGTATTGTAGTGTTTTAATTGTTGGAAGCCGCCCTGATTGTTTTTAGCAGAGGGGCGGGGTATTAATATTAATATTAATAATAATAATAATTTAGTTATTTATTAAAACACAATGTTAAAAAAAAGCAATTTCAAACATGAAAGGCCCTGCTGAACAGCACTGTTTGGGTTGCTTGCTGGAAGCTTAAAAGAGGTAGAGCCAGCCTAACCTCTTTGAGGAGGGAGTTTCACAGCCAGGGTGCTGCTACAGAGAAGGCCCTGTTATGTGTACGTACTAACCTCACTTCACAAGGTGTGGGAACACACAACAGGGTCTCCACTGAGCATCTCAGATTTCAGGCAGCCTCATATGGGAGGAGGCATTGGTCTTTTGCATGTCCGGCTCCCTGCCTCCCCCATCCACAATAGGGAGGGGGCAGACTCAGAGAGGGGGAGGAAGTAGGGTTATGCCCGGCTTTATGTCAGGGCTGGGTAACTGCACAGGAGCCAGGGGCCAATTTCCTCCCTGTAGCCCCCTTTGCCCCCAAATGCCTCTATCTTTGTTAGAGTCCTTCTCAAAATGGTGACCGGATGTGGCATTGCATTGCTTCGTGATACCATTTTGAGAAGAGATCAGATGCATATTTTGGCAAAAATTACACATTTTTTTAAAAATGGGGGTGGTCTTTGGGGGACTGGCAGAGGTCTTCAGGGGCTGAAAGAGTCTGGTCCAGGGGTACATGTGGTCATCAGGCTGCACTTTGACCACCTCTGCTTTATTCCTGCAGGGCAAGGGGTTGGACTAGATGGCCCTTGTGGTCTCTTCCATCTCTATGATTCTATGTTGTGCCCAGTCAGGACATGATATTAGACTGAATCTCCGCCATGCATGGTCTGCAGAAAACTGGCCTATGTGTCCCTTGATGTGGCTGGTTTCCATTCTTTATGTGTCATGTGGGGCAAGTGCCCTGGGAAATGAAACACACACGTGTTCTACTCACGCAACAGCTGAATACATGATGCAATGGCCAGGCTTGGAGCTGCAGTTGCAATCGCACATTCTGCCTTTCAGCCCCGGAAGGTCGTCATGGACAAAGCCAATGGCATGGCCCAGCTGGTGTGCAGCAGATGTGCCACTTTGCATCAGCGAGGGGGAAGTCTGCTCACAGCGATAAAAGAGGAAGACAAAGAAAGGGGGCTAAACTCCAAGGAAGCAAAAAGCACTTTCCGAATACACCAATGCAACTGTGATTGCTGAGCCAGGTTGCCAGGGTGGCAGCGGGGGGGGGGGGGACTGAAACCCAGTAATTATTTATGACAAAATAACAGCAACAGCAGCTAGGCATTGTAAAAATATTTTGCAGAAGGCTGGCAACTAAACTCGCTATTAAATAGAGATGAAATTGATCAATTAAACAGCAAAATCATTATAGTGAGACTACCTTGAGCACCTGCACAAGAAATTAAAGGGGAAGGGGGCATAGAATGGAAATCTGTTTGTGTCTTTTACATGAGTAAGTTTTCCTACAGAAGCAGTTGGACATTTTTGTCTGATCTGGAATGTCTGCATTCAGTTGGAGAAGCCAGATTCGCTCATGCACTGCGCATTGCACACTTATGTTTTACCAGGTTTTGCTTGCAGAGGTGAACTGAGCAGTCCACATGCTGGTTGCACATGCACAGTGGTTTCCACATCTGGTTGTATACTATTGCAATCCACTAACAAAACGGCATTGTGGACACACCACGTAACATTAGGAGGAACTTTTTGACAGTAAGAGCTGTTCAGCAGTGGAACACACTCCCTCGGAGTGTGATGGGGTCTCCTTCCTTGGAGGTCTTTAAACAGAGGCTGGATGGCCATCTGTCGGGGATGCTTTGATCGTGATTTCCTGCATGGCAGAATGGGGTTGGACTGGATGGCCCTCATGGTCTCTTCCAACTCTACAATTCTATGATTCTATGATTCTATTTCCATGAGCTAAAAGTTACATTCCATCTTCTCAGTGTAGGACTTCATCTATGATATCCCTGTTAGTACACAGCTGCGCTGGGCAGGGCACATTTTTAGGATAGAGGACCATCGCCTCCCAAAAATAGTACTCTACGGTGAACTGGCCAAGGGTCAGCGTAAGAGGGGCACTCCAAAAAAGTGGTATAAGGACTCCCTGAAACAACATCTCAGGCTTGGCCAAATTGGTCACCAACAGTGGTCCCCTCTGGCCTCACATAGGGAGACATAGAGACACACTATCCACAATGCTGCAGCCTCATTTGAGAACTCACGCCGAACAAGTCTTGAAGAGAAACGGCAACGCAGAAAGAATTACAACCCGGAAACATCACCCAAAGAGACCTTCTGCTGTATTTTCTGCAACTGGACTTGTTTATCTCGGATTGGCCTTTTCAGTCATCAGCGCGCTTGCAGAAAGCACAGGATGAGTCCTTCCTGAATCTTTGTTTGCGAAGAAAAGCCAGAGAGAGAGAGAGAGAGAGAGGGAGGGAGGGAGGGAGGGTGAGAGAGAGGGAGAGAGAGACTGATGGACCTCTGAGCACCTTTTATTGCCATTATCTATTATGGCATCCTTCTTGACCAGGATCTTTAATGGGTGCTTGGTGGTCACTGTTTTGTACAGGTTCCTATTTGCCTGGAGGGCAAATTCTAGAGGAAGTCTTGCAGGATTCCACAGTTTCATTCTCATCAGCCTTTAGTTGATGGAATTTCTATGGTTCCATCTTATCTTCCGAAATGCTCTGGCCACCATATGAACATGCTGGGAGATCGCTCATGAGTTAAAGGCCAGTAGATTACCTTGTGTACAGGGAATGCTTATGAACTATAAACTTAATTATGTTTCTCTGTCAAAGTGGGTTTAGAAGCTGTCTTGGAAGTTGAATTCCAAGATGAGTTTTATAGTGGAGAAGCCAACAATGGCAACCAAAGTGCACAAGCATGTTCTACCCATCCCTAACAGCAATGAGACCTGTGAAAAAGCAAGTTAGCAAGAGAGAAAAATATACTCCCCCATCATTCTCGACCTGCAAATCTTTCTCCAGCCTCAAACTGCAAAGCAAATGCAAAAAGTGTCCAACAAGGTCATTAATGCCAGCAAACTCTTTGACACCACTTGACCACTGTTAACATTTGGCCATGATGCTAACAAGCATGTGACTGTTGTTAATTTCCATTGGCCCTAGGTTTACAGTATTTTCAAGGCCAATTGAAGGTACTGGTAATCACATGTAAAACCCTAAATATTTTCAACCCACTTGCCCTCATGTGATCCTGCGTGTTGGCTGAGATCTGACAGAGAAGCATTGCTCTACATCCTACACCAACTTGCAGTGTGGGCGAATGGCATGACCTTTTTGATGGCGGCACCAGAATCCGCAACGCCATTCCTACCCTCAGGAGGCAGCTCCTCTTGTCCTGTCTCTCCCAGACTTTTACAAACAGTGTCTTATTTAGGAAGCAGCTTAACTTGGATTGATATCATAGAATCATAGAGTTGGAAGAGACTCCAAGGGCCATCCAGACCAACCCCCTGACATGCAGGAATACTTGATCAAATCATTCCTGACAGAATGATTTTTGGTGTTTCTACTTTAAAAGGTGTTTTAAAAAAATAATAATACTAAGATTATTATTATTGTTCTTGTTGTTATATTGTATCCAGCCTTTCTCCCAACAAAGGGATTCATGGCAGCTTAATGTTAATCATGAAAAAAAGGTGGGGACTTAAAACCTAACCAATACCAAAGAAAAAGAGCATTAAAATATTAAAATAAAATAACAATAAAAAGCATTAAAGTATCAAATAACAAACTTACTATAAGAATTTAAGACACTATATTATATGTATGTAAGCTTTAAAAACAACTAATATATCATATAGATTATTCAAATCAATTAACCATGACATACAATATATTCTAAAAATACAAATATAATACAAAGAACAAAAGTCCTGTGGGGATACCTCTAGTTCTTGGAGATACAAAAGCCTTCTTTGAAGGCAATTAATGGAGATAAATTACATCTTCAAATGATATAGAAGTCGTTCAAAAAACAGACGGCTGTAGTAAATCACTTGATAATGAACAAATCAGTCTATTGGTATCCATTCATTGTATATATTATATGTCATGGTTCATTGATTTGAACATTCTATATGATACATTGTTTTTAAAGCTTGCATACATATAATATCTATCTATAATTCTCTTGGATATGTTGCTTTTCCCAGTGTGCTGATTGGCTGCTCAGGAAACATGCCACACCAATCACCACTCACATGCAAATTCCCTCTCCACCTCACAATCCACTCCTGCCACTCAGTCTGTGGCCCAAATGGGGACCCAAACAGTCAAATGGCGGCAATGATGGGCCACCTGCAACGGGACCCAGGCAGTCATCTGTTGGCAGTGGCAGCGGGTCGCCTGTAACCGGACACAGGAAGTTAACTGGCGGTGGTGGTGGCCATGGTGGTGGCTGGGCCAAGGAGCGAGTCACCCTCAGCAATTCCAGGAAAAGTGTGGCATGCTGAGAAGGGGGAGGAGGAATTTTAAAATCCACCAGCCTACCTTACAGGGTTGTCATGAGGTCTACCAGGTGTTTTTGGAGTTTTTTTAACAGCATTTGTTATGCTGTGTACAGCTAGTAGTGTCTTAAATTCTTATAGTAAGTTTGTTATATTAATACCCGTAACTTCAGTTGCTCTTTAGCTTAATGTTAATCTACACATATATAAAAACAGAGGCCGTTGAAGGACCACAGACTGGCACAGTTGCACTGGTGTGGGCTATACCACTTACTTTGACAGCAGAAACTGAGACGCTGTTAGGAAGGCAAGAATGTTCCTGCCACTGCTTTCCAAAGGACTTGTTCTCATCCATGATCCTACAATACAAGACAGAAAATGCTGTTGTAAATGGCAGAAGTCCATCCTTAATGTAGGCCAGTTGTGGGTTGCAGTAGTGGCTGGTGTCTCCATTGTGCTAGGGCAGGGAATCCATGCCAAGTATATAGAATCATAGAATTGTAGAGTCGGAAGAGACCATGAGGGCCATCCAGTCCAACCCCATTCTGCCACGCAGGAAATCTTGATCAAAGCATCCCTGACAGATGGCCATCCAGCCTCTGTTTAAAGACCTCCAAGGAAGGAAGGAGACCCCACCACGCTTCAAGGGAGTGTATTCCACTGCCAAACAGCTCTTACTGTCAAAAAGTTCCTCCTAATGTTGAGGTGGAATATGGGGGGGGGGGTTATTCCTCAGCTCTCCAAGGTCCCGAATCCTATTCCCAAAGTAGGTTCAGAACCCTGGATAGCTCCAACAACATCTTTATGTTTGGCAGTATCCTTCCCAGCAGGCAAGCATATCTTGATCCCAGCACAGCATTTATCAATATTTCTCATGACTCTTTTCTGTCAAGGGGGCACTAAAAATGTGGGTTGGACAACTGGAACCCTATCTCCAAAACGATTGCAACACCTTCGATAGATCCTTTAAAATTCAGACTAAAATCCAGAGTGGATACACCACTCCACTGACATGGAAACCATCAGCTGCTGCATCCTGGGAATTAAGCGGATAGTGATGTTAACTTGTACACTTAGGTGGCTGGATTCACAGAAGTACAGTCATAGGATTATCTTGTAACAAAGTTGTTTCTAGCAAAAACTCTTTTTTGTTAACGAAGTGCCAAAGTGACTATATATATATATATATATATATATATATATAATAAAAACTCAAAGAAGAAAACTTATGAAATTATTCATTCTTGGCTGTGAGCCAACATTTCCATCCTTAGACCACAATGGGATAAACAGAACTGTTTTATGTATCCAAACCCCTATTTTTTTGGTGTTGGATCCTGGAATCAGTGGAAGCTTGTAGAGTCCATCTCAGTGGAGGTGATGACTATGCTCCATGGTTTAATTGCTATGAGCTATCCAAGGTTCTGAACACTATCCCACCAGATAAATTCAGCACCTCAATAGCTCCTTTAAAAGTGAGATTGAATTCTGGAGTGGATTCACCTGCCCCTCTGACATGGAAAGCACTAGCTGTCCCTGACCAGGAGTTCAGAAAATCCATTCTCCTCTAGAGGAAGCAGAAATCTTTGCTACGGCATCTTTTCTAATATATGAGCATCGTAAGGGAAAGGTAAAAATCTGTCCATCCTCATTGATCAATTGCCTTGAGTGCAACTTGATAGAAAGATGAGATGAACATTTAATAAATAAATCTCTGCCTCTGTGGGAGAAGCTGCTTCCTTTTGGTGAGGGCAAGGATAGGAAGGCACTGTCATTTTCAGCAACAAAAGCTGACAAGATAACAGGGGGGACTGTAATTTTCTTGTCCAAAGGTTTGGCACTGGACCAAGTAGAGCCCATGAGGAGATGGTCATTTGGCAGGGAGGTCGTTATTTTTATTTTTATTTATTTATTTATACCCTGCTCTTCAGCCACAAGGCTATCAAAGTGGCTTACAAATTGTTTTAAGCAATAGCAATTTACACATCTACACTGCAAGAACAGCTTCCAATGTGTGTTGATGAGCAAGTGCTTGATGATGCTCAGTAGACCCTTGCTATCCTACAATACCACCCCTGGGTGCTTAGGTGGAATCTCTTTTCCTGTAGTTTGAGCCCATTGCTCCATGTCCTAGTCTCTGGAGCAGCAGAAAACAAGTTTGCTCCATCCCCACTATGACATCCCTTGAAATATTTAAACATGGCTATCATGTCATCCCTTAACCTTCTCTTCTCCAGACCAAACACACCCAGCTCCCCAAGCCACTCCTCTGTAGACCCTTGCTATCCCTATAACACCACCAGGGCTGGTTTAAGGGATTTGTAGGGGGGCCTGCAACACTTTATTTGGGGGGGAACTATATGTTTATCTCAGGTCAATGTAACCTGACCTAACCTAACCTATTCACAGCACAGGATATTCAGATTATTACTAATAGTGTTTTTGCAGGAGGAGGGTTACTACGGTGCCCCCCCAATGGTGGACCCCCCTGCGGCTGCAGGTGCTGCAGGGCCCTTAAACTGGCCCTGAACACCACCCCTGGGTGTGTCTGCTGTCTGTATTCCTTTTGATTCTTTAATGGGTGGCTTGGCTTCTGGAGCGTTAAATGGTGAAACGAATTATTGTCAGGGCTGATGAAGCAAATGGAGAATCTTGGACATATCACCGGAGCCTGGCAGTCTGGAAGGGGCCTTAGGGCTCAGATGTGTTGCATATATTTTTTGTCTTCGGGACAGAACAGCCCCAAATCTCATATTTTTTTTTTTAACTCAGATGAAAACTGGGACATATGTGGCCAGGCAACATCAGAGTGTGGTCAAGATGCCAGAAGTTATTAATGAGGAAGAACAGCAGAGGTAGAAGAGGCTGCAGCATTGTGCTTTTGCCCAAGTCTACTGGGAAGGGCAAGGTTTCACCCTCTTCTCTCCTTTTCCCACTGCTGAAGTAGTTGTGTGCTTTGACTGTGTATCCCTTGCAGGGAAAGGGGTTGAACTAGATTAGATGGCCCTTGTGGTGTCTTCCAGCTCTATGATTCTATGCAAACTCCTTTTGCACTTTGAACTCAGTGGGCAGCAATGGAAGGAAGCTGAGGACAAAAGGAGAAAATGTGAGGGGGAGAGGGAAACTAGAACATTTCAAGAACAGCTTAAAAAGTATGGTGGCAGAGGATTAACCAGGACTGTCCTTGCAAAATTGGGAGACATGTGCTCACAACAGACCAACCCCAGAATATTTGGTACACAGCAAAAAGGTCTCAAATACCAAATGTTGTTGCTGGGGAGGTGCCTCTTGGGAGCACAGGGTCTCTCTTCCTACTCTCAGCTCTGCAGGCCCAGTCGACTGAGGCAAGCAGCACATGAATGGAACAGGCCTATAAATGAAGCCCACCTCAAGTCTTGTGAAAGGAGGATTCTCACAAGTGTTCCAGGCACCTAATCTCGTGGGCACCTGGAACTCCCGTGAGAGTTCCTCCTCTCACAAGACTTGAGGTGGTGGGCTTTACATAGGTCTGTCTCATGTATATCAGCCAGTCTTGAACAAGAACACAGAGGCCACAGATTCCTGTTTGAAAAACCCGGCAGCCCTAGCAATAAGCCTTAAAAAAAATTATTGGGTCTCAAACCCACTCAGTGGTCCTGATTCCTAAATGCACCCTTCTGAAAGGAAGGATATTGAGAAGCTGGAATGTATCCAGAGGAAGGCAACCAGGATGGTGGGAGGTCTGGAAGTCATGATGCCCTAAGAGGAGCAGCTAAGTGAGCTGAGCATGTCTAGCCTGGAGAAGAGAAGGTTGAGAGGGGACATGGTAGCCATGTTTAAATATTTGAAGGGATGTCATACTGAGGATGGAGCAAGCTTGTTTTCTGCTGCTCCAGAGACTAGGACACAGAGCAATGGGTTCAAACTACAGGAAAAGAGATTCCACCTAAACATTAGGAAGAACTTCCTGACAGTAAGAGCTTTTTGGAAGTGGAATACACTGCCTGGGAGTGTGGTAGAGTCTCCTTCTTTGGAGGTTTCTAAACAGAGGCCGGACAGCCATCTGTTGGGGATGCTTTGAGGCATATTCCTGCAGGTCAGGAGGTTGCACTGGATGGCCCTTGTGGTCTCTTTCAATTCTATGATTTTATGATAATTAAAGCAGATTCAACACAACAATTTATTTTATGCAAATTACAGTGTGTTCTGTGCACAAATACTGTGTGGTGAGGTTTCTTTTTTGCATAAAAAAACAAGTTTTTGTGGAAACCAGTTTTTCTGAAAGGTGTGCTGAAATGCAAAAAAAATTCACAGGGCAGGGTTACTTGAGAGAGGTATCTTCATGTGTTGATGAGGCTCCTTTCTCATCAAGGAAATGAATATATACCTGTCCTCCTCACGCTCCTATTGTGGAACACAAAGAATAGCCGGGGTGTTTTGTTTCTTTCTTTGCGAAAAAGGCACAGGGTTATTAGCAGTAGCAGGGAGGACAGAGAAGCCAGGCAGTTTCAGCAAATAGAAAAAAAGAAGAGTCTCACGTGAATAAAGCGGCATGGTCGAAAGGGGCTTGACGCCGAAGCTGTGTAGAAGCATAATTGTAAAATGTATCCAGAGTTTTATCAGGGTTATCACTAGTTGGCAGATAATCTCGCTCTGTCCATAACTCTATTCCTGTCAAAACAATGTGAAGACCGATGTCATCATATATCTGAAAATAGAAAACAAGAAATCGCCTGTTTATATAATGTAATAGAATTTATAATCGATACTATAGTTTAAAGTATTTGTTTGGGTGTTTTGCTGTACACAGGTTTGAGTTTACAAATGGAGAACCAAATTTTACTGTTCTTTTTGTACTGTCTTTAAGAAATATTATTGAATTTTAAAAGTATGATTACAAAGAAAAACTCCCTGAAAGAAGAGAGAAAGAGAAACAGAAGGATATGAACAAAAGCTAGATCTACAGTATATGCTAATATAAGTTGACCATATTTCCCAAAATATTTTTTCTTGAAGGTGATGGTCATAAAATATGTGTTGATACATAACTAAAGCAATGTAATCTGAGCATTGAAAGATAGATGGTAAATGCTTATCTTTTGAACCATGGAGTTATTATTGTGCATCTTCAAGTAGTTTCTTCTGGAGTCAACATGTGGTGTGTATGGTCGGTCATGGAATGCAACCTCATGGGTATGTGTAATCTCATCAAAACATAGAGTGGAAGGAACAAATTGACAACTTTTTGTTTCTGGTGACTATGGGCGTCTCTCTCTCTCTCTCTGGCTTTTCTTCGCAAACGAAGATTCAGGAAGGACTCATCCTGCACTTTCTGCACACGCGCTGATGACTAAAAAGGCCAATCCAAGATAGACAAGTCCGGTTGCAGAAAGCACAGCAGAAGGTCTCCTTGGGTGATGTTTCCGGGTTGTGATTCTTTCTGCGTTGTCGTTTCTCTTCAAGACTTGTTTGGTGTGAGTTCTCAAATAAGGCTGCAGCATTGTGGATAGTGCGTCTCCATGCCTCCCGATGTGAGGCCAGGGCGGACCACTGTTGGTGATCAATTTGGCCGAGCCTGAGATGTTGTTTCAGGGAGTCTTTGTATCGCTTTTTTGGAGCGCCCCTTTTACGCTGACCCGTGGCGAGTTCACCGTAGAGTAGTATTTTGGGGAGACGGTGGTCCTCCATCCTAGAAACGTGCCCTGCCCAGCGCAGCTGTGTTCTCAATATCATGGCCTCAATGCTGGTGATCCCTGCTCGCTCAAGGACAGCAACATTCGTCACATAGTCAGTCCAGTGTATATTTAGGATTGTGCGTAGACAGCGCTGATGGAAGCGTTCGAGGAGTTGTAAGTGTTGGCGATAGGCGACCATGTTTCAGACCCATAGATGTTGTTTCTTTTATATATATAAATTTTATAATCATACATTATATTATCCAATCAATACTTAGTTATTATAACACATAAAATTACTATAAACATCACAATTTTTCTATTAACAAATTTCAAAAGTTAACATAGATTCTTTACTATGATTCTATTCAAAAATATTAATTCCCCTACCCCCCCCGCACCTAAGTGCTCCCCTTCACCGGAGCCATTATCCCTTACCTAATCTTTCCATAATCTCATTTCTTCTCGTGGAGGTAACCTCCCATCTTTTATCTGTAATACTTTTTTAACAAATACTTTCCAAAATTTATCAAAGTCACTTTCTTTCCAACTTCCTCTTCTTACTTTAATTCTACATGTTAACTTATCATTTATTGCCATCTTCCAGACTTCTTTATACCACTCATCCACTTGTACATTTATTTGCATTTTCCAATGTCTTGCTATAATTAATCTTGCTGCCGTTAATAAATTTGTTATTAAATCCTTTTCTGCTTGCTTCCCATTCTCTCCATTATAAATTGACATCAATGCTATGCTCAGTTTACTTTCTATATTTCTATTCAGAATATTCTCTATTTCTATGAAAACCATTTCCCAAAACTGCTGTACAAATTTACAATTCCACCACAAATGCATATATGTACCTATTTCTTGACAACCTCTCCAACAATATTTAGAGTTATTCTTATCTATATTATGCAATCTGAGATGTTGTTTCAGGGAGGCCTTGTATCGCTTTTTTGGAGTGCCCCTCTTACGCTGACCCATGGCAAGCAAAAAACACTAGCAAAAAACAACAACCCTGTACTCACTTTGTATTTGCTGCACAGTTGCCACATGACGCTTGTGACAATTTGCAGCTTTATCAGGGGTTTTGCAGGGAAATCCTGATCTAAAAGATTTCCAGTTTGCTCCACATTTCAGGGGAAAACCCAGGTTATTGGGCATATGGTGGCCGCAGATTTCCTTCGGTGAGAATCCAGGGGCGGGACTTCCAGTGGATTGGACTCTGTTCTGCCACCGTACAGACACTTTAAAAAAATGTTTCAGTTGTGTGCATATCTGTAGAAGCGTACCTCCACTTATCCAGTAATACAGTACTCTGGGACAACGTATATACACATGCACGAGTGAATGGGAGAAAAGAAAAACGAGAGTAGCTCCAGTCGTGTGGCTGGTAATAATGCAATGTGTAGGATGTATATGGTCAGCACAGGGCCACCCTTTTACATCAACGTGAACTTGCCTATGATTACAGTGGGCCGGGATGCTCTGATCTCCCACCAGACTAGCCCGGGTGAACATGGCATTTACCGGGTTGCTGCTGGTGTAGACAAGCCCTATGGAAATAGGACGAGATTGCCAACAAACTCCTTGAGGAATTGGAACTATACAGTACTAGGAGGAGCAGTGGCATGCCTGTATAGGAGCTGGGAAAGGTTTTTCAAGGTGCTGCAGCAGAACGGAAGATGTTCCAGAAAGGGGAGATAGTTGGGGTGGCAAGGGAATGAGAAATGAAAGTTTTAGGCCCTCCTTTATTCTTTAGGGAAAGGTAAAGCTTCCAGTTCCACTTTGAACTGCCGGTTCAGTTCCTTTAAGAACAAACAAATAATCCCCCGGGACCTGACTTTTTGAGATGCCTTTTTCATGTAACTAGTTGTACCCGGCGTAACATATGTCCTGCTGAGGTGGTGGTTGTAGCCTGGAGCATGCGGCTGGTGTCTGGCAATGCACCCTGTTAGGCTTTCAAGCAGTGGTTGAGGCGTGGAGGTTGGAGTGGCAGCGTTCCACACATTTCTGCACTACAGTAGGACCCCCATATCCACTGATTCATTATCCACTGATTCAGTTATCCATGGGACACCAAACAGCACAGCTACCATAGAGTCTTCCTAGAAAATGTGTGCTCTCTAGCCATTTTCTAAGTTCTCCAAGGCAACTCTATGATGTCTTAAACCAGAAGTCCAATTATTTTCAATGGTGTTTGCTATTATCCATGGTTTCCAGTATCCACACACCCCCACACCAATCCCCAGCAGATATGGGAATCCTACTGTACATTAATTTTTTAAAAATTAATACGCTGTTTTATGTGGTTTTTCTCAGAATCTTTTCACACAGTTCAGTTACATGGTATTATTTTAGGATTATTTTACATGTGGGTAGTGATTGGCTGAGGGGGTGAGGGGAGGTAGGGGCCCTTGTGAGGCTGGGGGTGTAGATGCAGACTGAGTGGCAGGAGTGGAGTGTGAGGTGGAGAGGGAATTTGCATGTGGGTGGTGATTGGCTGAGGGAGGGAGAGGAGGGAGGGGCCCTGGTGAGGCTGGGGGTGTAGATGCAGATTGAGTGGCAGGAGTGGATTGTGAGGTGGAGAGGGAATTTGCATGTGGGTGGTGATTGGCTGAGGGAGGGAAAGGAGGGAGGGGCCCTTGTGAGGCTGGGGGTGTAGATGCAGATTGAGTGAAAGGAGTGGATTGTGAGGCGGAGAGGGAATTTCCATGTGGGTGGTGATTGGCTGGGTATGTTTCCTAAATGGCCAATCAGCACACTTGGAAAGGAAACATACCCAAGTTTTTTATACATATAGATGTGCCGTTGTATACTGCAAGCTGGGACAGCAGTCTCCAACCTAGGTGCTGTGAGTCAGGATAGTTACCATCAACATACTTACATGATGAAGGACAGAAAAGATCTGAAGAATCATCAGTATCACTCGGGTTGCATTACGCTCTTCCCGCTGAAACTGAAAAAGGGGGGAAAAGGAGTGAGCCTCTTAGAATATTAGTGCATGCAATCACTTGCTATGTGCACTATACAACTGGCAGCATTCATGCCCTGTATTCACCAATTTTTTCAATATGCTCTAGACATTGGGTAGAATCCTGTTACACTGAATCATTATTGTTCTAGTTGGAACTAACAAGAATCTTCTTTGGAGGTCTTTAAACCTAGGTTGGATGGCCATCTCTTGGGAGTGTTTTAGTTGTGGGTTCCTGCTGAGTTGGGAGTTGGTCTAGATGGCCCTTGGGGTCCCCTACAACTCTATGGTTCTACGAATAGGATTCTGGACTATGTCTATGGCTCATTGGTCTAGGAGCTATCCAAGACCCAATGGATATCCAGTGGAACCTTCTGTGACTGGGCAGTTGTGAATTGCCATACCTTGATCTGACTTGGCACATTTGGTCTACCTCAGCTGGTTGACTTTGACCTGGCTTACTTGACTGGACCTGTCTAAATTCAACCTGAATTTGTCTGACCCAGTTTTACATTTCTTTGAGGGCTGAAATGAAACAGGATGCACCCTCTTTCCAATAGCTTTCCCTTCAGCAGTCCGGTGATATTAAACATTAAAAAAACCATTGGATTTTAAAGTATAAGTCCAAAGAAAGGGGAAAAGGGAAAGGAGGTAGATAGGTGGGAGGTGGCTGTACATCGGGCCTCAATCCTACTGTTAATCTCAACTAGATAGTTGTTGTTGTGAGCCTTCAAGTCACTTCCGACTTTCAACAACCCTAAGGTGAATTTATCATGGGGTTTTCTTGGCAAGATTTGTTGAGAGGGGGTTTGCCTTTGCCTTCCTCTGAGGCTGAGAGAGTGGGACTTGCCCAGGGTCACCCAGGGGGTTTCCATGGCCGAGCAGAGATTCAAACCCTGATCTCCAGAGTTGTAGTCCAAACCTCAAACCACTACACCACATTGGCTTCCCAACTAGACTAGAGCCATTGAATCAATTGGATTTACTCACAAGTTGCCTCACCATTCAACAATGGGTTGAATGATTCTACTTTGGTTGGGACTAATGAACAAAATTCCAACTGGGTTGCGAACATAGTCTAAGGATATACATTAGCATAAAAGGACCATATTTCCTGAAATATAGCTCCTTTAATCCGATGTCTGTAAAACATGTTTTCATGTGTAGCTAAAGCATTAAGATATGCCATCAGACTCCTGGTAGTGAAAATACCCCTCATAGAATTCGCTCAGAAAACAAGTTGTCTTAGTGGGATTCTGCAATATCTCATTGTATTGTGAAGGAGGGGGGGCCCAAAAGAAGAAAAACCATGCAAGAAAATCCCGACTTCTAAAAAAAACTTCAGTGATATGCGGATTTTTCACTTGTTAAGACAAGTGTTCAACACAAATTGCTTCCCCATGCAGGAGAAAGTGCAAACCTGATTGGCTGGACAAGCACAAGGGATGGGGCTGAGTTACAAGGCAAGTGCCTGCTGCCGCCATGTTGGATTCTCATTTTAACGAGTGATTGCAAAGGTGATAAAACAGCGGTTTGTTCTATCTTCCTCTCTCTCTCTCTTTTGGAAAGGTGGAATATTGCTTGTGCACACCATAAAAATGGTTTAAAGAAAAAAGTTCAGAGGCAGCAGAATTAAAAACAAGAGTGCATGGCCACCATCTCAGCTTCCGGCATGCAAAGTTTAAGGGGGCTGTAAAACCATTAAGGCAGGTTGCAGCTACTACAACTTGTGGCTAGACAAGCCCTATGTTTCTCTTTCCGATGACCTCCGCCTGAGCATTGACAGGGGTAGTGTGACCCTGCTGGTGCTCTTGGACCTCTCAGCGGCCTTTGACACTATAGATCATTCCATCCTCTTGGACTGCCTGAGAGAGTTAGGAATTGGAGGTACTGCTTTGCTGTGGTTCCGTTCCTTTCTCTCGGGCAGATCCCAGAAGGTGAGGCTCAGGGACAGTTGCTCTTCCAGAATTGAGCTTAATTGTGGCGTCCCTCAGGGTGCCATTCTGTCCCCGATGCTATTTAACATTTATATGAAGCCGCTGGGAGAGATCATCCAGAGGCATGGAGCTCGGTGTCATCTGTACGCTGATGACACTCAGATATATTTCTCCATGACCAGATCATCGGCTCAAACTTCAGATGGTGTCTCTCCTCTCAATGACTGTCTTAGAGCGGTAATGGATTGGATGAGGAAAAACAGATTGAGACTAAATCCAGACAAAACGGAGGTACTGACAGTCACAGGCCCGAAACCAGGTCTGGGAATACAACTTCCAGTCCTGGATGGACTCACACTCTCCTCTAAGGACTGTGTTCGCAGTCTGGGGGTGCTCCTGGATTCATCGCTTCACATGACTAGTCAGGTGAATGCGACGGCCAGAAGTGCCTGTTATCAGCTTCGGCTGATACGCCAACTGCGCCCTTACCTGGATACAAGGGATCTGGAAACTGTGGTACATGCGCTGGTAACCTCATGTCTGGATTACTGTAATGCACTCTACATGGGGCTACCCTTGTGCCAAACCCGGAAACTTCAACTGGTACAAAATAGGGCAGCCAGGTTAATTACGGGTACATCTAGGAGAGAGCATATAACACCTGTGCTTAAATCTCTCCACTGGCTGCCGATTAGTTTCCGGGCGCAGTACAAGGTGTTGGTTTTAACCTTTAAAGCCCTACATGGCTTGGGTCCATCTTATCTCCGGGACCGCCTCATCCCATATGATCCCCCCCGCACACTTTGGTCCTCTGGGAGGAACCTGCTGCAGCCTATGAAAACGAGGCTGTCGCAGACCTCCCAGAGGGCCTTCTCTTCTACGGCTCCCAGACTTTGGAATGGCCTGCCGCATGAGATCCGTCTTATCGCTACTCTTGATAGCTTCAAGAATGCGCTAAAGATGGATCTCTTCCGGCAGGCCTTCCCGGAATAACTTCCCGGTTCAAGTGGACTGATTGCTACCCACCCCCTCGCCGTTGTTGCTTTTATTTATTTATTGTATTTTATCTTTGTTTTAACTTTCTATTTGTTTAATTTAGTTTTAAGGGGTGGGAGGGTAGGATGGGGAAGGACTGTTTTAACTTGATGTTGTTTTAATCTTGCTGTAAGCCGCCCCAGTTGCCGAGCAGAGGAGCGGGTTAAAAATAAAAATTTATTATTATTTATTATTATTATTCCAACCTTGCAGTTTTCAGCAACAGTAAAAACATGCAGGCTTCAGTCAAGTTTTGCTTTGCTTAATTTTAACATGCTTTCCCACTGTCTTGGTTGCATATATGGGCTATTTGTGCACTGTGTATTCCCTGTGGGGCTGGATTAGCTGGTTCCTTTTTCACCTGAGGGTGGAAGAGGAGATGCATCAGGGAGATAATCGGAGCCAAAGAGATCACTGGCCTTCTGAACTGTCGAAACCGATTGCACCAGAAATGTTCCAGAGAGAAGCTGTGGCACCATAAATGTAATTATCAACATAAGTAACCAGATTTTCACTATGTAAATGTATTAACTTTTGGAACCCCTCACTCAGTGAGGACAATTGTTTGTACTCTAATCTGGAAATCAATTTTCCTTTCTTTAAGCTTGCAATAGTAGGTAGACTTCAGTAATGAAAACAAACCACAAAATAGCAGGACATTTATTAATATGTAGCTATTACAACAAACAGTGCAGGTTGTCATAACTTACCATGGAATTGCCACAAACAGCAAAATACGCTAGGTATCTAGATGGTGCATTGGTTCCAGGAAACTCTGTCTGAAATGAAATGTAGACAGTTTAAGGCATGGATGGGAATAAATACACATCAAGTAATGTACAATGGGACACATTCTGTCACCATCCAGGAAAGCCAAGTGGTTGGGAGATGCAGTGGTTACATCTGACTGAATGAATGTTGGTTACATCCTCCAGTCCTTTTCCAATTGGCCAAATGCTTGAAGGATGCACTTTTTGTTTTGTTTTGATTTGTGCATGTGTATTTTGGTTTTTTAAAGGATATTTAAATATTAGCTACATATAGGGAAATATTGGTTGTGATCCTGTGGTCAGGAATACTAAAAGAGAAGGGAGTTCCTGATGGATGGGAGTTTCTAAAAAGTGAGATATTGAAGGCACAACTTCAAACAGTTCCAATGAGGAGGGAAAAGGGGAGGTGTCTAAAGAAACCAGGATGGATGTCGAAAGAACTCTCAACTGAGCTAAAACTTAAAAAGGAACATGTACAAGAAATGGGAAAAAGGAGAAATCACCAAAGTTTCCTGCCAGAGAGAAGGAGAGCAGCTTCTGGACAGCAAGTTTCCTGCCAGTTTCCTGCCAGGGAGAAGAAGGAAGCAACTTTTAAAACTTTTTTAAAAAACTGTTGGGAGAGGCTGCTTGTTGCTGAGGGGCTTGAACTTCTGAACTTCCCCTTTTACCCTCAAGAGCCAGAGGCCTTCCTGTGAGTCACACCTGTGAGTCACACCTGTGAGTCATTAGGGGGTGGAGCTGGGAGCCTAGCTCTATATAAGTCCTTGCAGAGGCTTTCCAGGCCAGTTTCCTGCCAGAGAGAAGGAGAGCAGCTTCTGGACAGCAAGTTTCCTGCCAGTTTCCTGCCAGGGAGAAGAAGGAAGCAACTTTTAAAACTTTTTTAAAAAACTGTTGGGAGAGGCTGCTTGTTGCTGAGGGGCTTGAACTTCTGAATTTCAGTAACCAAACAAAAATACAGCAGACCTAAAAGTACAGCTTAGCATTATCAGCGTTAACTAAGAGTTCTTAGATTACCTAAAAGCTCTCATCATGGACACTGAGGGGACTGCAGCAGTCACTTGCAACACTTGTGCGATGTTTCTATTCTTGTCTACAGACGTGGAGAACTTCACATGCACCAAATGCAAGCTGGTAGCCCTCTTGGAGGAGAAAGTACAGCAGCTGGAGACACGGGTAGCTACACTTCAACAGATTCGGGAGCAAGAGGTTTTCCTGGACAGAACAGAACGAACACTCTTGGATGGGGACCGCACAGAGGAAGTGGCTGTGGAGGAGAGGGTCACTTCACGGACACAGGAAGTAGACAGCTGGAGGAATGTCACACACAGAACAAGAAAATCCAGGGATTCTTCCAGCAGCTTGCAGCTACAGAATCGATTTGAAGCCCTTTCCCTTATCAAGGAAAATGAGGAAGAACAGCATGGACAGACTTCAGGGGTAGAGCAGGGGACCTTGAGAGGACCACCGCAAGGAACAGCAGCTGCGAAGCCTCAGCGGAGGCGTGTGGTGGTGGTGGGGGACTCCTTGCTGAGGGGTACAGAAGCAGTGGTATGTGGGCCTGACAAGATGACTCGGGAGGTGTGTTGTCTCCCTGGGGCAAAGATCTGTGATGTGACCGAGAGGCTGACAAGACTCGTCAAGCCTACGGATCATTACCCCTTCCTTTTGGTCCATGTGGGAACCAATGATACTGCAAGGCACAGCTTTCCCAAGATCAGAAGAGATTATGAGGCCCTGGGGAGGAAGCTGAAAGAAATGAACGCACAGGTGGTCATCTCGTCTCTTCTGCCAGTTGAAGGGCATGGTCCAAGAAGGGAGAGGAAAATAGCCGACGTAAACAACTGGCTCCGTAGATGGTGTCGCCGAGAACAAATTGGATTCTTGGATCATGGACTGCGCTTCCATGCAGGGGGACTTCTGGCAAGAGATGGGGTGCATCTTACAACAGTTGGAAGAAACATTTTTGCCAACACTCTCAAGAATTTGATCAGGAGGGCTTTAAACTGAGTCAAATGGGGGAGGGAGACAGTATTCTGGAAGGCAAAAGGGCTGGAGAAAATAGTCAAACTGTCATAGAGGGAACAAGGCAAACAGCGCAAGGACCCAACAGTGGGAGGCAAAAAAACTTGCACAGGGAGCAAGTAAAGGGAACACATGGTCTCAGATGTCTCTACACTAATGCACAGAGCATGGGAAATAAGCAAGATGAACTAGAACTCCTTGCACTACAAAACAAATATGATATAATAGGCGTTACTGAAACCTGGTGGGACGAGTCTCATGATTGGAATGTAGGAATAGAGGGGTATAACCTTTATAGGAGAAACAGGCCAAACAGGAAAGGAGGAGGAATAGCATTATATGTCAGGGATATTTACACCAGTGAAGTGATCCATGACATCAATACTGGAAGCCAGGTGGAGAGCATCTGGATAAAAATTAAAGGGGAGGGAAACAACAGGGATGTTATTGTGGGACTCTACTACAGACCCCCAAATCAGACGGAGGAATTGGATGTTGCCTTTCTAGAACAGATGAACATACATGCAGAAAGGAGAGATGTAGTAGTGATGGGTGACTTCAACTATCCTGATATTTGCTGGCAATCTAACTCAGCCAAAACTACAAGGTCTAGCAAATTCCTTACATGCCTGGAAGACAATTTCATGGTCCAAAAGGTGGAAGAGGCAACAAGGGGGTCAGCTATTTTAGATCTGATCCTAACCAACAGAGACGACCTTGTTAATGGGGTGCAAGTGGTGGGATCCTTAGGTGAGAGTGATCATGTTCTCCTGGAGTTTGTTATACAATGGAAAGGAGAAGCCAGGCATAGTCAGACACGCATTCTTGACTTTAGGAGAGCTGATTTCAATAAACTCAGGGAAATACTGGGGATGATCCCATGGTCAAGAATACTAAAAGAGAAGGGACCTCAAGACGGATGGGACTTTCTCAAAAGGGAGATACTGAAGGCACAATTTCAAACAGTACCATTGAGGAAGAAAAATGGGAGGTGTCTCAAGAAACCAGGATGGATGACTAAAGAACTTTCAATGGAGCTAAGTTTTAAACGGAACATGTATAGGAAATGGAAAAGGGAGGAAATCACCAAAGAAGAATTCAAACAGATAGCGAACACGTGTAGGAGTAAAGTCAGAAAAGCTAAAGTGCAGAATGAGCTCAGGCTTGCTAGGGAGGTTAAGAACAATAAAAAGGGTTTTTTTGGGTATGTCCGCAGCAAAAGGAGGAAGCAGGAAATGATAGGGCCACTACGTGGAGAAGATGGCAACATGCTAACAGGGGACAGAGAAAAGGCAGAATTACTCAACACCTTCTTTGCCTCAGTGTTTTCAGAAAAGGAAAAGGAGGACCAACCTGAGGAAAATGGAACAGAGGACACAATAGGGGAAATCCAGCTGAAAATAAGTAAAGAGGTGGTACAGGAATACCTTCTTAATCTAAATGAATTTAAATCTCCAGGACCAGATGAACTACATCCAAGAGTATTAAAAGAGCTGGCAAATATAATCTCAGAGCCATTGGCAATAATATTTGAGAACTCCTGGAGAACAGGAGAAGTCCCAGCAGACTGGAGGAGGGCAAACGTTGTTCCCATCTTCAAAAAGGGGAAAAAAGAGGATCCCAACAACTATCGTCCAGTTAGTCTGACATCAATACCAGGGAAGATTCTAGAACAGATCATTAAACAGAGAGTCTGTGAACATTTAGAAGGCAATGCCATAATCACAAAAAGTCAGCATGGGTTTCAGAGAAACAAGTCATGCCAGACTAATCTGATCTCTTTTTTTGATAAAGTTACCAGCTTGGTAGATGAAGGGAATGCTGTGGACATTGCATACCTTGATTTCAGTAAGGCCTTTGACAAGGTCCCCCATGACATTCTTGCAAACAAGCTTGTAGAATGTGGGCTAGACAAGTTAACTGTTCAATGGATTTGTAATTGGTTGACCGGCCGAACCCAAAGGGTGCTCAGCAGTGGCTCCTCTTCGTCTTGGAAAGATGTGACCAGTGGGGTGCCACAGGGTTCTGTCCTGGGCCCAGTGCTATTCAACATCTTTATCAATGACTTAGATGAGGGAATTAGGGGCATACTTATCAAATTTGCAGATGACACCAAATTGGGAGGAGTAGCTAATACCCTAGAGGACAGGATCAAAATTCAGAATGACCTGGATAGACTGGAGAGCTGGGCCAAAGCTAACAAAATGAAATTCAATACGGAAAAATGTAAAGTACTGCATTTAGGGCGGAAAAATGAAATGCATAAATATAGGATGGGAGAGACCTGGCTGAATGAGACTATGTGTGAAAGGGATCTAGGAGTCCTAGTAGACCACAAGTTGAACATGAGTCAACAGTGTGATGCGGCAGCTAAAAAGGCCAATGCAATTTTGGGCTGTATCAATAGAAGTATAGTGTCTAGATCAAGGGAAGTAATAGTGCCACTCTATTCTGCCTTGGTCAGACCTCACTTAGAATACTGTGTCCAGTTCTGGGCACCACAATTCAGAAAGGATATTGACAAATTGGAGCGTGTCCAGAGAAGGGCAACTAAAATGGTGAAAGGTCTGGAAACAATGCCTTATGAGGAGAGACTTAGGGAGCTGGGTATGTTTAGCCTGGAAAAAAGACGGTTTAGAGGCGATATGATAGCCCTGTTTAAGTATTTGAAGGGATGTCACGCTGAGGATGGAGCAGGCTTGTTTTCTGCTGCTCCAGAGACTGGAACACGGAGCAATGGGTGCAAGCTCCAGGAACAGAGATTCCACCTCAACATGAGGAGGAACTTTTTGACAGTCAGAGCTGTTCGGCAGTGGAACACACTCCCTCGGAGCGTGGTGGGGTCTCCTTCCTTGGAGGTCTTTAAACAGAGGCTGGATGGCCATCTGTCGGGGATGCTTTGATTGTGATTTCCTGCGTGGCAGGGGGTTGGACTGGATGGCCCTCGTGGTCTCTTCCAACTCTGCAATTCTATGATTCTATGATTCTATGATTCTAAGAATTCAAACAAATAGTCAGCTCATGTAGGGAAAAAGTCAGAAAAGCTAAAGCACAGATGGAGCTCAGGCTTGCTAGAGAGGTTAAAAAACAATTAAAAGGGCTTTTTAAATATATGTCAGTAGCAAAAGGAAGAACAAGGAAATGGTAGGGCCGCTGCGTAGAGAAGATGGCAAAAGGCTAACAGGGAACAGAGAAAAGGCAGGACAACATGAGGAGGAACTTTCTGACAGTAAGAGCTGTTCGGCAGTGGAACGCACTCCCTCGGAGCGTGGTGGGATCTCCTTCCTTGGAGGTCTTTAAACAGAGGCTGGATGGCCATCTGTCAGGGATGCTTTGATCGAGATTTCCTGCGTGGCAGAATGGGGTTGGACTGGATGGCCCTCGTGGTCTCTTCCAACTCTACAATTCTATGATTCTACTAAACACCTTCTTTGCATGGGTCTCCAGTCCTCTGGCACCTCATCCATTCTCCAAGATTTCTCAAAAATAATGGCAAGTGCTTCTGCGAGTACTTCAGCAAGTTCCTTCAACACTCTGGGATGCAGTTCATCTGGCCCTGCGGATTTGATCTCATTTAAGGACTTTTTCGGACATGAACTTACTGCACAAGTAGGCTCGTAACAGTTGCAATGCTGCTGCGCGCAGGGGCCCCGTTTCGTATGACACCGCCTTCAACTTCCGTGAGTAAAAAATGGCCAATTATGGCGTGGCTGCCTCCAACCTCTCACAGAACTGACACAGTTGATTTCGGCAGGAGGACGGCGTCATATGAAATGGGCCCCTTGCTGTGCAGCAGCGTTGCGACTATTACGAGCCTTCTTGAGCAGCAAGTTCACTTCCGAAAAAGTCCTAAATTTATTAGATTATTCCTGACTAACTTCCTATCAATCTTGATTTGCAACCCAGATTCCTTACCAAGGTCTCTGCTGATGTATGGAATGCTCAGTCCTCTTTTGTGGGGGGAAACAGAAACAAATAGGTATTGAGCCATTCTGCTTATTCATTGTGATCCCTTAACGTTTTACCATCCATGCTGATCAACGGTTTCCTTTGTCATTCTCTTGCTTCAACCATATTTTTTAAAAAAATCTTTTTGTTGCTCCTTCAGTCTCAGCTCATTTTGAACCTTATCTCCCCTCTCCCTGTGTGTGTGTCTTTGTGTGTGTGTACATGCAAGAATGTATCTAGAACAGTGTTGGGTAACTGCAGAGGAGGTGGGGGCATTTTTCACGCCCACACCTCTTATCAGTCACACCAGTGTACCCGAGGCAACCAGAAGTGACTCCATATCACTTATCCAGTTTCAAACACTTATCCAGTTTCAAAACCAGCTGACATTTAGACATTTAGCCAATTTTTCTGCTGTTTTTCAAAAACTGAGGGTATGTGGAGGGCTCGTGGGGGCAAAGCCTTTTCTGTTTTTATTGGTTGTGATCCATTTCAAGATTTTTTTGGGGGAAGGAGAATTCCTTGAAATGTTAACAAATTGAGGGGGGCGGGCTCTGGGAGACCTCCAAAGGCTACATGCAGGCCATAGGCCACACTTTGCCCAACTCTGATCTAGAAGAACCCATGGTGGCCCTCAAACATACCACACTGTCTCCAGAGGGCCTTGGGGTTGGGCTCTTGACCTCCACGGCTTCTCTCCGTTGGATTTCGTCACTCGCCCCCATGTCCTGTTCCTCAGGTATTCCTGTACAAGGTGCTTGCTGTTCTGGATCCTTCCGATAAATCAGGTGCTGAAATGAAGGGGAATTCTCTACAGGTTGGATTTCATACTTCAGACTTCCAATCTGTATATATCCCCTGGAAACAAAATGGTAGAAGACACTTAGTTGAAGATACACAAGGAATTAAGCACGTGACGGTGGACAGAATCTGTGCAAACAACCAAAGCGTAGGTTTCTAAGACAAAAACCATAACTTGGGGGACATTCTGAGGGATGCAAAAGGATCTTGTCGCACCTTTGAGACTAAGTGAGAAAAAGAAGTTGTAGCATAAGTTTTCGTAGACTTGGTCTTCTTCCTCGGATGCATGGAGATTTAGGAAATAGATCAGAGCTGCCACACTGCAGAAATAATGGAATGCTGGGATTTGTAGCTTTGGGAGATATTTCGCCCTGTCTGTCACAGAGCTCTAGGGCCACAACGAACTACAAATCCTAGGATTCCATTGGGTGGAGCCATGGTAGTTAAAGCAGTGTCAAACAGCATTATTTCTGCAGTTTGGCTGCAGCCCAAATCTATGATCTAGACACTGTCACCCACAAGTTTTGCATTTCTATGGCTATTCAACAGCCTGCTTATAAGGTCTGTTCCTAGACACCAGTTCACTCCATATACTTGAGGAAGTAGACCAGGTCTACGAAAACCTATGCTACAAGTTCTTTCTCTCATTTAGTCTCAAAGGTGATACAAGGTCCCTTTGCATACTGATAATCCCCATTAACACAGCCATGTCTTTGCATTCTCAGGGATCTGCTGGGAGAAAGTTTTGGGAGAGATGATTTTCCCAGTAGCTACAATGGGGATGGCCATCCTTTCTGTCTCAATCTCTCTCAAAAACGAACAAACAAAAAACACCCCCCCCAAAAAAAACCCTCCCCAGCTCCTCCAGGAACAATGCTAGAATTTAGGGCCCCGAGGCCATTCTGTCTCAGGAAAATGACAAAGCCAGGAGTGAGAGGGAGCGGAGAATCTGCTCCAAGCTTCAGACTGAAATTTCAAAGAACCACTCAGGGTGTTGAGCCCTACCTCTAAAACAGTTCAGCATCTTGGAGAAAGATTCTTCAAAGTTCAGACAAAAATGCAGAGCAGTTTCACCACCCCACTGGAAACCTCCAGCCACCATTGACCAGGAACGGGAGGAAGGGGACTGAAAGAAGAAAACAATCCCTTATCCGCCACCTCCATATTTGAAGGCAGACACTCCCTGCTCTTACAACCTGCCTATCCTTTCAATATTGGGGTTGTGTAAATGGCAAAAATACTCCTCATAGAATTCGAGGAGAATCTCTCTCTCTCTTTCTCTCTGGCTTTTCTTCGCAAACGAAGATTCAGGAAGGAGAATAGGATTTGTCTAAATAGCATCCCGCATCAATACGCCGTATTCGAAAGGAGGGGCCCCCAAAACTGCCAAAAATTCAGCCAGAAAAGCCTTCTTGGCTTTCCCCAAAGTTTTTAAAAAGCTCTGCAGGGAATGCACATTCCTACTCATTGGGACAACCAATTGCTTTGCTGAGCTTTCCTTATAAGAATGGAAGTGGAAAGCTGATTGGTTGATGTGCGCAGGGCAAGCGCCCAGAACCGCCATGTTGGATTTTCACCATAGCGATCATACACAGAGGCGATGAAACAGCCTTTTCCTCTTTTTTCTATTTTTTAGGTGGAATAGCATACATTCACACCTTAATACACTTTTTTTTAAAAAAAAACACTGTTAATGCAGGAGCAACTGATGACAATAAAATGCGAGTAAGTCACTTGTACCCACCATCTTGATTCACAGGCATGCCCGTTGGAACAGCGGAAGTGGATAGCTTCACTTGCCTATGATCTTGCCAAAAAACAATTAAGACAAGTAGAAGCTGTTGCGAATTGGCATTAATGTGCATCAAACCACATTTCCCCCGGTTATATAGGCAAGCCCTCAAACAACCTTCAGAGAAGTATTTACCCTAGAACTAATGAGTACCTGGTGTTGGATGTTCTTTTAGGAAGCTGGCAAAGACGGTTTTGTTGTTCTTGTTTAGGCATGACTTTGGCTCGTAACTTATTGTGCCCAAAAGATCTTTTAAGGAGGTGTGTTGTGTTACTTTTTAATCTTTTTACTAGGTTTAACTGTGTCTTAAATTGCTGTAATTTAATATTTTTAATATAATTGTTTATTTACTTTTTTGGTAAAACTCTTTTGTCTCAAATAAGTTTTAGCTCTACTTTGTTTTTAACTACACATTACTCCTGAACAGACATGGCTAGAACTGAGCTGTGCTTTGCATGCCTAAAAGCCATCATACATTGGCATACTCCTGTGTAGACATAGCTATAACTGAGGAGAGCTTTATAAGTCAGGCAGGTGGTAGAAATGTCTAGGGTCTCATCAACACTGGCCAAGGGTAGTCTGGTTCTGATTCCCCCTGTTACCAGTGCACTCCACAGTAATACTGGGCGGATGTCTACACATGCGTCCCGCTGTGTTTTTGCCACTGTTGGCACAAGTTGTGTCCCCCGAGAGGCCAGAAACGAAGCGCCCAGCACTGATCACATGGCTGGGCACCTTGTTGTGACCTCAGAGAATGTGATCTTGACAAGCTGGAAGGTGTCCAGAGGAGGGCGACCAAAATGGTGGGAGGTCTGGAAGCCATGATGCCCTATGAGGAGTGGCTTAGGGAGCTGGGTATGTTTGGGTGGAGGAGAGAAATTTAAGAGGGGACATGATGGCCATGTTTAAATATTTGAAGAGATGTCATATTGAAGCGCGAGCAAGCTTGTTTTCTGCTGCTCCAGAGATTAGGTCATGGAGCAATGGATGCAAGCTCCAGGAACAGAGATTCCACCTGAGCATTAGGAAGAACTGTTCAACAGTGGAATATGCTGCTGCCTGGGAGTGTGGCAGAGTCTCCTTCTTTGGAGGTTTTTAAACAGAGGCTGGACAACCATCTGTCTAGAGGGCTTTGGTTATGTATTCCTGCATGGCAGGGGTTGGACTAGATGTTCCTTGTGGTCTCTTCCAACTCTATGAGTCTATAATTCTATGACTCTTGCCAGCAGCAGTGGTGCCAGGCAGCACAGCAGGAGACATGTGAAGACATCTGCCCAGTGTCTCTGTGGAGTGCACTGGGGCTTCCTAAAACCTGGAGCAAATGGAGAGTTTCTTCACTCCATTTTAAGGGTGGTTTTGCATGGGTTCAGTGATGAACTGGCTGGATGGTGTGTATGTATTGCATATAATAAGTAAGTAAATAAGTAAATAAATAAGAAATAAGTTATAGAGGCCTGACATTAAGAAGGGGAAAAAAAGGCCAATTTTTGTTGTTATCTTAACATTCAGATTAGCAGACCATTCCGAATCATTCCAAGTTCACAGTCATTACCAAAGCCCGGTGCAGGTGGAGAGGACAACATCAGAGTTCAGGGCATCTTCCACATACCCACTATAATAGCAGTCAACCTTCAAAATAAATCAAGATATAATTGAGTTGAAGAGAGCAATTAAAAACAACAACCCTGAAATAAGTATGCAGAGGTCAAGGCCAGGAATGTTTGCTAAAGTTACACAAAAGAACAGAGTCCATAATGGATAAGTTGATCAAGGAGAGAAGTGATGCACAGGGGCTTTGAACTTCCAGGGAAGGAAACACAGGGAAGGTGGTCTCAACTGGAGTAGATCCAGTCAGAGCTGGAATTGTCAGGGGGCAGGGAGAGGAATTAACCCCCCAAGAAAACTTAGAAGGCTGCACTCCCCCAAATCATACCTTTGTGCACAAAAGTCCTCTAAGATGTGTGGGGAAAATATTCACCACATTCCTCTCCACACCACCCCCACCATTTTAGGCCCAGGATAACCTTTTCTTTTCATTGTATCTTGTATATTTATTTAGTAATAACCGAAAGTTGTTTTCTCAGGTACAATTTCACACAAAAGTTAAAGTTCTGTATTAGAGGTACAAACACACACACAAGCACTTTAGAAATTTCAAGTCTAACAAGAATCATAGAATCATAGAATTGCAGAGTTGGAAGAGACCACGAGGGCCATCCAGTCCAACCCCATTCTGCCACGCAGGAAATCACGATCAAAGCATCCCCGACAGATGGCCATCCAGCCTCTGTTTAAAGACCTCCAAGGAAGAAATGGAAGGGTCATTTGAAAAAGTGCACTTAAAGCTGTTTGCCAGCAATTAAAATATAGCATTATATGGTTTTACTCTTGAGTGATGTCCTACTCACAGAAACCAAACTTTGCTATAGATAGTCTTACTATACTTCTTTCCAAAGAGGCATTCTAGAAAAATAACTGGGCTGCCGTTATTTTTGCATTTCCCTGTTACACTTTTAGAAACTTTTGGCTATAATTCTTTTTTCCAATGCCATGATTGTGACTTCAATGCTATGTTTTAGATCACAAACTGCAAAAGATGTGATGTGTGAGTGTGTATGTTTTTTACATGTCTCTCTCTGTAAAATTACATCCATATATACAGTATATAGAAGTTGGATGGCCATCTGTTGGGAATGATTTGATTGTGTCTTTCTGCATGGCAGAATGGGGTTGGACTGGATGGCCCTTGTGGTCTCTTCCAACTCTATGATTCTATGATCTTCAGATAAACTCTAGTTTATCTGAAGGCCAAGGATAACCTTTTTAAAAAAAACAACAACAACACTTTCATTATCGCAACTCTGTTTTATGGGTGTTGTGTAAGTCAGAATTCTGCTCCAGCCATGCAACAACCAAAATCCCCACCCAATTTCACAGCCCCCCACAACACACTTCCATGTTCTTAGAGAGCGGGTGGATAAGGTCAGCTATTTTCTTCTTGCAAGGATGTGATTTGGAGGTATACCTCCCACAGACCCCTGTCTCAGCATGTCCAGCTACAAGAAAATAGCTGCTCACCCCCTGCTCTCCAACAACATGGAAATGGATGCACTGCTTACAAGGTGAGTTTTGGGGGGTAGGCGTCAGGAGATGTAGGACTTTATCATACGTGGCAAAAATTGCACGATTATGACATTACGGTAGCATGAATGGTTTCCACTACCGCACAACGTTGTCATGTTCGTGTAGTCAATCTGTGCTCTAGCCTCAAATAAGGCGTTGCTTTTCATTGATGGGACAAACTATCAATAGTCTTCAATATTACTTTTTTTGTGTTATTGAAGAGCATGCAAAAACATGTCCCTCTGTAATTGCAAGATTATGGCATGAATGGGCAGTTGTCTCCCCTTCCCGCATTCCCGGCAAGAAAACGTCCGGATGAGAATGTGAAAACAATCCACAAGATGCTCTTTTTATGAACTGTCCTCGTTTGTTTGCATGTTTTTAGGTTTCTTTAAGTGTTTGTGTGTTCATTTGCTTTGCAAGTTAAAGGGGTTTGGGTGTTTTTAAGCACATTCACGTCTTCTTGCGAGAACTGCCAAACTTTCATCCATGCTAAATCACAGAAGTAAAGTCGCATTCTTAAAGTGCTAGTGGTGGTCATGCGATAATTCCGTGGTGGTTTTTTCACGTGATTACAGCAGTGTGCAACAATAAATGTAATAATGCCACTATGTTTCTGCTTTCCGCATTCGCAGAATTACAGCGTTTTTAGACGCTAGTCTGATAAAGTCTGTAGTTACAGAGAAGTATGTATGTTTTCTGATACAGGACTTCAGCTAGTGTTTTCTGCACAGCAAATCCATTTTTCTGTGCAGAAAACAGGAGGTTTTTTCTGCAAAAATACCCCCCACATGTCAAATTGTTTTTTATTGTTGTGCACCTTCAATCCATTTCTGATTTTTGGTGATCCTATCACGGGGCTTTCTGAGGCTGAGAGTGTGTGACTTGCCCAAGGTCACCCAGTGGGTTTCCATGGCTGAGCAGGGATTTGAACCCTGGTTTCCAGTTGCAATCCAGTGCTCAAACCACTAAGCCATGCTAGCTGCCAAATAGAAGGAGAAAATTGTGCATAATTTTCTCTGGTCAATTATTTTTTCCCAACAGGGTTTCTTGGCTGTTGCCCTGGGCATGAATGAACCCATTTTTCAACCTGGGAATGAATAATTACAAATATTCTTCCATTCCTACTTAGAGAAAGTTTACTTGGAGAAAGATTTGCTAAAAAGTAATAATATTTTTTTAAAAAATAATTTAAGCACTGTATTACAAAAATCTATTCAGCATTAAACAGAAGGGGTTATAAAGCAGCCTTAAGCATATGGTGGGCCAAGTTGAGAACAATCAAGCACAACCATGAAAGCTGTCAGTTTTTATGAGATTTTAATCCTTCTGAGGCTATGAATAAAATGTACCTTTATGTATGGATGATCTTTCTGCTGATTTCCTTTCTGATCAAAAGAGTAAACAGGCATATTCCGAAATATAAAAGATCTGCGTGTAAAAAAAAAGGTGGCATTAGGAAGCAGGATGCGTTTTGCTAGACAAGTGCTGTTCTACTGAATCTATGGGCAACACTCCACCGCTGTTTATAATTGGCATGAAAACATCTTTTGATAACATTTCTGTTTCACCTGCTGAAGAATCCATTCTGCTGCTGCATGATGTTAGAAATATAAAAGTCACAAGCTGATGGACCTCATTGCCCAAATCCTATTGTTAGCCTTGATTAGTGTGTGCATGCGTGTGCCTTCAAGCTGCCTGTTGAGTTGTGGTGACCCCTGTGAATTTTTCATAGGGTTTTCTTAGGCAAGGAATCCTTAGAGGAGGTTTTGTCAGTTCCTCTAAAATACAGCCTACAGCACCTGCGATTCCTTGGCAGTCCTTCTGGGCTTGGGAGAAGGTTCTTCTTTTTGGATTCTGGAAGTGCCAGTCCAAAAAGGCATCTTTCCTCATGCTCTGGGTGTTCAGGTGGGATCCGCTGTGTTTAGGGTATTTAGGCCCTGTGTAGGTTTCTGTGCCTTCAGGCCACCTGTTGACTTGTGGTGACCCATGACTTTCCTAGGTTTTTCTTAGGCAAGGAATCCTCAGAGGTGGTTTTGCCAGTTCAGAGCCCACAACACCTGGGATTCTTTGGCAGTCTCCCAGTAGACCCATTGAATTAGTAGAACTTGTTAACTCAACATGCATCAATTGATTAAATGGCTCTATTCTAAGTGGCCAAGAGCCAGCATAGTGTAGTGGCTTCAGCATTGGAATAGGATACTGGGAGACCTGGAATTGAATCCTCACTTGTCCATGGAAACCTACTGGGTGACCGCAGGCAAGCCACACTCTCTCAGCCTCAGAGAAGGTCAATGGCACACACCCCCAAACAAATTTTGCTGAGAAAACTCCATGAGAAGTTCACCTTAGGGTTGCCATAAGTCGGAAACAACTGGGAGGCACACAACAACAACAGTAAAAAATTCTGCCACAATTCAAGAAGGATATGGACAAGCTGGAACGTGTCCAGAGGAGGGAGACCAAAATAGTGGGAGGTCTGGAAGCCATTATGCCCTATGAGGAGTGGCTTAGGGAGCTGGGTATGTTTAGCCTGGAGAAGGGAAGGTTCAGAGGGGACATGATAGCCATGTTTCAATATTTGAAGGGATGTCATACTGAGGATGGAGCAAGCTTGTTTTCTGCTGCTCCAGAGAATAGGATGTGGAGCAGTGGGTTCAAACATCAGGAAAAGAGATTCCACCTGACCATTAGGAAGAAATTCCTGATGGTAAGAGCTGTTTGGCAGTGGAATCCACTGCTGCCCGGGAGTGTGGTGGAGTCTCCTTCTTTGGAGGTTTTGAAACAGGGGGTGGGCGTCCATCTGTCAGGAATGTTTTGATTGTGTATTCCTTCATGGCAGGAGGTTGGACTAGATGGCCCTTGTGGTCTCTTCCAACTCTATGATCCTATGATTCTAGGTGGCACTAATGGACAGGATCCCAGCTGGGCTCCTTCTTGGATGGTGCCACTGTCCCAACTCTAAAACAATTACTGTACTATGGAAGAAAACTCACGTTTTGAAAGTGCTATAGAGCTCAGCTACAAGTTGCCCGAAAGACTACAATCTTGCCTGCAGGCCTGTCCAGGCTCTGAGATCTTTGGGAGAGGCCCTTCTTTTGGTCCCACCAACCTCACAAGCACACATGTGCCTTCTTAATAGATGCTCCCCAGTTTTGGAACCCTCTTCCTTGAGAGGAATCCTCTTCTCCCTCTTTGGGCTTGTCTACACACTGAAAATACTCCCCATAGAATTCGCAGAGAATATGATGCGCCCAAATGCAATTCTCAGTATTCCAAGGGAGGAGGGCAAAAAGATCCACAAAATGCATGGGAAAAGAGTTCACAGTTTCTTCCACAATTTCCTGGAAAACATGTGTAGATGCACATTTTCAGATGTGTGGCTGTCCAAATTTACATCAATGTGCATTTCCACTCAATTGCAGTTTATGAGTGTACGTGTCCACTCAATCTGAATGAATGCAAATGGATGCAAATATGCACAGAAAGGTGAAGGCAAATCAACTTTGCTGTGAATTAATGAAAATGCGCACCCACTTGCAGCAAACCTTTGCGTATAGATAAGACCCTTGGGAAATAGAGACATTTAGCAATAGCACTTCTATTTCTATACTGCTTGTCAGTGCAAAGCACCCCCTAAATGGTTTACAAAGTGTTTTTAAGCTAATTGCCCCCAACAAGCTGCGTCCTCATTTTATCAACCTACTGTTAGCACCCCTAACAAGCCCCCACCTCCAGAAATCCCAAAACTGGCATATTAATAATTTGGCTTATTAATGTGATCTTCCATGGAAAGAACAGTGAAAGGTCAGGGGCCCAAGAGATGTGTTGAAACCTGTGCATTGCTCTAAGGAAGAATTACTGAGGAATTCCAAACTATGAGGAAATTTGAGGTCAAAAGGACATTGTCTCCACCATGCACCTATGATGCCCTGAAGCAGTTGGAGTATTCCTTTGTTTGAAGGTTTCGAGCTTCGCTTCCCTGATCACCTAGCCATTAACAGAGGCAGCTCAAGCTTTGTGAAGCCAATCGTCAAACATTTAAGGCAGTTTACAACACATCAGCATCTTTGGACACCTATTGTCAAGGCCAGGAGTCTTCCTGAAACTCATTGTGCAATCTTTAGAGACTATTGTTCTAGCCCATGAAACATCCCCTCTCCAGGGCACATTTCTGGTATAAATACTGCCCGACAACCATGGTTCAGTGTGCACAGATTCCATTTCCAGGGGAAACTCTGTTACTCTGTGTTAGCTGCTCCAGATTCATCTATCAGATTGTTCAACAACTTCAAGACTACAAGATAGGTGTCGTATCACCCCAGAAACCTCCTTATCTATCCCTCTGGCAACCTCTCTGCTTCCATTCCTAGTGGTCTTGTGTGAATGCTTTTTGTATGAATGTGTGTGTGCTTGGTGTTAGTATTTTTATGCCTTTAATAAATATAATTGTTAATTCTTCATTTTGTGTTTGTGTGCATATGTCCAGAGGGAGTCGGGGTATACAAAAGTGTAAAGATCCCTCTCTCTGTTGTCCCCTTTTGCATTGCAAAGGTCAAGTTGCTGCTACTTTCCCCAACATATTAGAAACTGGACATTCTCTTGGAATCTCCAAGACTTCTTTGGGTAACTGGGTAACACTACGGAAGGATGGAAAGCTGAGTCAACCTTGGAGACTTGTAGGATCGAACTCACAACGTTGTGGCTGCAGTACCAGCATTAACCACTGAGCCACCAGGGTCGACATTTTAGAAACAGATTTAATAAGGTGTTATTTAATAAGGTTTTGATTGTTTTTATTTTTCAATGTGGCATTAAATAGTTTTTTTCAAAGATAATCCATAGCTTAATTACATTTTGATGATAATCTTTTGTATGCTTATATCTACATTGCATTTGGTTTTACTCATAAGCCTTTTTGAGACCCAATTCTGGGGGAAAGGTAGGATATAAACAGAAAGGATAACAATAACAGTTTCAAGAGACTTGTGCTCAGAAGCATAGCTGGAGATGCAATCCCTATTAATTATGGTGACACATTAAGTTCTGCTACTGCAATCACAGTTCCAAAACTACCACAGAACAAGCCCATGCACAAAAATCTGTTCATTGTTCCTTCTCCTCTTCCCAGGATATAAAATCACAAAGAACATTGATAGGTTTCTTAATTTATTCTGGTTTTACATGTGCATGAGTGACCACACATATGTTTGTGCCTGTTTGTGTGTATTCTTTTCACATTTGCATCAGGTTAGGGTTAGGGCAACTGCATGGCAGATGGGGGCCAATTCAACCCCCCCCCCATGGTCACATACATACCTGTCCCCCCCTCTCAAAATTCCTCTTCTTTCAGCTATATATCACAAAAAAAAACACAAAACAAAACAAAAAAAAAAACAATGGTGTCCAGGAGGGAAATTATGTCACTTCTGGTTATCATTTTGGCTGAGATACCGCTGATAGAAAAAGAGGCGCTTTGTGTGTGTGTGTGTAGGGGTAGATTTGAAGGCATGAAAGGGGATTTTTGTGATTTTGCGTTGGCATTCTTGACATCTTTGTGGTGTGTGTGTTGTGGTTTCATTTTGGCAAAATCACCTGAAAATCTTCACTCCCAAAACTGAAGGAAGAAGTCAGGGAATTTCAAGGGAATGGTGGCAAACTTTGGGGGTTACAAACTTTGTGTCATGGGCCTCTTGCACCCAGTGGGTGACAGTTTCCCCCTCCACTGATTTAATTAATAAAATTCCTTCCTTGGCCCATACAAACCCAGAAGACATTGGGAGGGAAATGAAGTTACTTACTTTTGATGAAGGTGAACAATCCGGTTAACGCCTTCAGTTCTTACTATGTAAGACACTTCTTTCTAAAACATTTAAGTGAAAGGTATTGTTACTTTAAACATGGACTTCTACAATTTCGCTTCTTCTCTTGCCTTTTAAAAAAAATATTGTGTATGCTTGGCTTTTTTAAAGGAAAGACATGGGCCCGAACCCTATCATTAGTCCCAAACAGAGTAGGGCCATGGAATGCAATAGACTGGCTGATATGTAGACTTATCATTCAGCAGCTGGTGAAATGGATCCACACCAGTTGGGACTAATATGCAGGATTCCATCCAAGTAGGTTTCACTGCTGATTGCAGGATTGTATTCAAAAGTTGCAAGGGGAACAGATGAAACTGAGAACTGGCACTGATGCCATTAGTAATAAACAATTACTAGCACATGGGGAGAGAAGGGAGTGGGGAGGTGATCTGGACCACGAGGATCTGGCAGCTCTGAGCTCCAGGGGGAGGAAAAGATGGGTCCACACCATTTGACAGTGCAGCCTCATATCTCCCCTTCAGCCAAGCCGAGACCAGCTGCTTCCCCATGGTCTGAATTCCCTTTCCTCCCTCCTTCTAGCCAGCATGATGTAGTGGTTTCAGTGCTAGACTAGGACACTGGGAGACCATGGTTTGAATCCCTGCTTGGCCATGGAAATCTACTGGGTGACCTTAGGCAAGTCACACTCTCTCAGCCTCAGAGAGAGGTGAAGGCAAACCCTCCTCTGAAAAAATCTTGCCAGGAAAGCCCCATGATAGGGTCATCGTAGGGACATCATAAGTCAGAAACGACTTGAAGGCACACAACTACAACAACTCCCTCCCTTCTTCTCTTCCTGCCCCACTGGTAAGTGAGAGCAACAGGGGGCCCTCCTGTGGCTCGACAGCCGTTGGGAGTGGATACAGAACTGCATGTGTGGAGCTATGTGCAGACGTAGGATCTTGACCAGACACCACCTCTGCAACTCCACTTTTGCAACCTTGAATGACATATGGAGATTGTGCATCAGTCAAAAATGTCCAATTCCATCTCCAGGGGAACTGGTGTCCATGTAAGAGGCCCACAGGAATCTAGCTTTCAATTCCTAAGCAGAAATT
Organism: Gambelia wislizenii; assembly: GCA_030847615.1. NCBI lineage: Eukaryota > Metazoa > Chordata > Lepidosauria > Squamata > Crotaphytidae > Gambelia > Gambelia wislizenii. The sequence goes on from JAUMIR010000003.1 coordinate 376,573,873, forward strand.
CATCTGAAATGGAAGACCATCTGGATTTGGTGACATGGCAGCTGGTGCTTTGTTTCCTAGATGCCACCCAGGGCAGGAGGTTGGGACAGCAATGTTGGACATCCTCTTAGGGAAACACACATCAATGAGCATGTGGGGCAGGTCCGGAGCGGGGTAGAGGCACCAGCAGCTTCTAAGGGGTTGTCTAAACGGTGAAATTACTCCTCCAAGAATGCGAGGAGAATATGATCTATCTCAATGGGATTCCACATCTTTTCAACGTATTGGGAGGGACAGGGGCCAAAACCACCATATATTGCATGGAAAAAGCCGTTGTGGCTTTTCCTGAAGTTTAAAAAAAAAAAAAACACAGTGGGGGGAATGCATATTCCTGCTCGTTGGGACAAGCTATTTGATTTGATTCACTTTCCCTATACAAGCAGAAGTTGAAAGCTGATTGGTCGGATGTGCATGGGAGGCGGAGCTTGCTAACAAGGCAAGCGCCTGGAGCTGCCATGTTGGATTTTTGCCTTAGTGAGCTAAGGTGATAAAATGGGGGGTTTTGTTTGCTTTTTTGTTAAAGCGAAAGGTCACTCTTTGGCACCTTGGGTATAGTTTTTAAAAAACTGTCTACAGGTGGTAAATTGAGGTAAGTAAAAATGCGAGTAATTCACTCACAGCCACCATTTTGGTTCACAGGCATGCCCGTTTGCGCAGCAAATGTGGATACTTTGCATGCCTGCGATTTTCCAAAAGAAAAAACCCTGTTAAGACAAATAGCAGCTGCTGCGAATTGCCATTACTACAGAGCAATCCACATTTTTTTGCCTCGTATAGACAACACCTATCTCTGAAAGGCTCAGGTGTGGAATACCATGTCCAGTTCTGGGCATCACAATTCAAGAAGGATATTGACAAGCAGGAATGTGTCCAGAGAACAGAGACCAAGATGGTCAAAGGTCTGGAGACTCATATGAGAAACAAGTTAGAGAGCTGGGTCTGTTTAGCTTGCAGAGGAGAAAATGGGGAAATGACATGATAGCCACATTTAAACATCTGAAGGGACGTCATGGGAAGATGAAGTGAGTTTCTGCTGCTCCAGAGACTAGAAGACAAACCAATGGATTCAAATGACAAGAAAAGAGATTCTACCCAAACATTAGAAAGAATGCTGTCATGGAAAGAGCTGGCTATCAGTGGAGTGGACTTCCTCAGAGAGTGGTGGACTCTCCTTCTTTGGAGGTCATTAAACAGAGGTTGGATGGTCATCTGTCAGGAGTGCTTTTGCTTTGTATTCTTGCAGGCCTTCCCGCTCTGTGATTCACATAGCAGGTGATGGTGGGTTGAGGCATTTCTGTGCCTCAGATCTCAGAGAGGCCCTGACATTCAGAACTAGCCATGCTTTGGAGCTGGATGGACAAATATTCTGATTTGAGAGAAACTGATTGCTCTCAGCTCAGTGAATCTGCTCTAAGGTTTCATCTCAACTTAAAAGGAGGTCTCCAAAAGGGCTGAACTCTAGACCCAAGACAGGTTTGGCACCTTGGATTGCTCCTTCAATGTCTGCAATAAAACCTAGAGTGGATTCAGCACCCTACTTACGCAGAAGCCTCCAGCCACACCTGAGTACGGGTTGACCCCCGTATCCACAGATTCTGTATCCATGGTTTCACTTATCCATGTCTGAATAAATATGTTCTTTCTAGGCATTTCTAGGTCCTCTAATGTAATTCTATGGCCAACTTCTAGAATTCATCTCATTGAAAAAACAGGGTTCCCTATTATCCACTGTTTCAGGTATCCCCAGGTGTGTGTGTATCTTGGAATGTACCCCCTGTGGATACAGGGCTCAACCTGTATTGAGAAGAAGGCATGATACAAATAAAATCAAATAATAGATGAGGGGGCAGGGACCGAAGAATCTATGTATCAAATTAAAAAATATTTTAGCATTGTGTCACCCCCCTCCATCACTTTCCTTCCTGCCTCAAGGGCGTCTTCCTCCAACTTGACCCCTCTAGTTGTTTGGACTACCTGTACCATCAACCTCAAACAACCAATTGTGGGGTTGATGGGATTTGTAGTCTAACTATGTTAGGAGAGACTATACTAATATGGAGAAGACTGGCTTAGGTTATCAAATTTTCATTTTAAGCTGCACTGCATTCAGTTAGGTAGAATATTGATCAGTGAGTGAGCAGACACTCAGTATTACCTTGGAGTGGAAGCCAGTTTGTGGTCCAAGCACCTTTGGTACGATGACTTCAGAGTAAAGGTATTTCGAAGCTCCCACAAAGCCTAGAAAGAAAAGCAGTGATTCTATTTTTTATATATGGTGAATCACTTTTTTCTTACTATGTTTTACTGCTGTGGTAGGGGTTGTGCAACCCTAAAGACATTGGTTTTCCTTGGTTTTTTTCCGGCCTGTGAGGCCGTGTTCTGGAATAGTTTCTTTTTGACGTTTCGCCTACATCTGTGGTTGGCATCTTCAGCCCGCATCTGTGGCTGGCATCATCCTCTGAGGATGCCAGCCACAGATGCAGGCGAAATGTCAGAAAGAAACTCTTCCAGAACACGGCCTCACAGCCCGGAAAAAAACCCAAGAAAAATCTATGCCGGCTGTGAAAGCCTTCGACTTCCTAAAGACATTGCTGAATTACAGCATCTAGGAGGATATCCTCACATAGGCCACGCTGGCTAGGGCTGCTGGGACTTGCAATCCAACCAGATCTAGAGAGCCACATGATTCCGACCCCTGTCTGTAAAGTTTAAACTGTAAAGGAACTCTCCAAACTCTTTAACCCTATCCCAAAAGCAGGTGGTAGTTTCTTTAATGTTTTTTTTTTCTTTAATGCTTTCTTTGGTGGTTTCTTTAATGTTCACACTAAAACTCAGAGCTGAGTATTACTATCATCATCATCATCATCATCATCATCATTTCTAGCCTGCCTTTTTCTCAATTTGGGATTCATGGCGTACAATTAAAAAAAAAGACATTGTTAAAATCAGGAAAATACAAAAGTTAAAACAGAATTTAAAAACATTTAAAACTTTTAAAAAACCCATACATATATGCATACACAATACATACACATACCCCAGCACAACCATTAACTGGTTGTGAGTGGTTTTGAAGGAGCTGTTCATTTAATTTACTTATTTCATTGATATCCTGCCTTCCCCTCAGCGCAGGACCCAAGGCAGCTACCCAAACATATTTTGGAGATAGGGTTCAGCACTTTGGTTGGTTCCTTTACAGTTCTGACTAAAACCCAGAGTGGGATTCATTGACATGGAAGCCAATGGCTGAGACTGACCCTGAGGCTCCTTAATGCATCTCTCAGAGGACCCCAATAATTTAGAGTCTCACCCCCCTGCACCCCACTTTTCACACACCCAGGCTGAGCAGGAGTAGGAGTGCCCCAGAGCCCGACATTCCCTGCTCTTGGTGCTGAAAGGAATTAAAATGGAGGGGGGCACAAGGCCTGGAGCGATGTCCTTTCAGCCTGTTTCTTGTTCCTTCCTGCCACCGCCTCTCCTCAGAGAATATCTCCAACTGCCACTCGGTTCTGATTCCACAAGCAATTCCGCCACTCAGGCCTAAGTCCAGACATGAGTGGCCACGTCTGCACCAAGTCCCACCCCCTCACCCCGAGTGCTTCAACATCCCAACATTATATATTATTATTCTTATCCTTGATTTATGTATTCTTCGACTGTACAGTCCCAGACATTTTTTATTGGAATCATAGAGTTGGAAGAGACCACAAGGGCCATCTAGTCCAACCCCTTGCCATGCAGGAATACACAATCAAATCATGCCCAACAGATGGCCATCCAGACTCTATTTAAAAACCTCCAAAGAAGGAGACTCTGTCACACTCCCAGGAAGCAGTGGATTCCACTGCCAAACAGCTCTTACTCTCAGGAAGTTCTTCCTAATGTTTAGATGGAATCTCTTTTCCTGTCCATTGCTCCATGTCCTAGTCTCTGGAGCAGCAGAAAAAAAGCTTGCCCCATCGTCAGTATGACATCCCTTCAAATATTTAAACATGGCTCTCATGTCCCCTCTCAACCTTCTCTTCTCCAGGCTAAACATGCCCAGCTCCCCAAGCCGCTCCTCATAGGGCACAATGGCTTCCAGACCTCCCACCATCCTGGTTGCCCTCTTCTGGACACGTTCCAGCTTTTCAATATCCTGGGGTGCCACAGGATTGTTCTGGGCCCAGTGCTATTCAACATCTTTATCAATGACTTGGATGAGGGAAATAGGGGCATACTTATCAAATTTGCAGATGACACCAAATTAGGAGGAGTAGCTAATACCCTAGAGGACAGGATCAAAATTCAGAATGACCTGGATAGACTGGAGAGCTGGGCCAAAGCTAACAAAATGAAATTCAATACGGAGAAATGTAAGGTACTGCATTTAGGGTGGAAAAATGAAATGCATAGATATAGGATGGGAGAGACCTGGCTGAATGAGACTACGTGCGAAAGGGATCTAGGAGTCCTAGTAGACCACAAGTTGAACATGAGCCAACAGTGTGATGCGGCAGCTAAAAATGCCAATGTGATTTTGGGCTGCATTATTAGAAGTATAGTGTCCAGATCAAGGGAAGTAATAGTGCTGCTCTATTCTGCCTTGGTCAGACCTCACCTAGAATACTGTGTCCAGTTCTGGGCACCACAATTCAAAAAGTATATTGAGAAGCTGGAACATCTCCAGAGGAGGGCGACTAAAATGGTGAAAGGTCTGGAAACGATGCCTTATGAGGAGAGACTTAGGGAGCTGGGTATGTTTAGCCTGGAAAAAAGATGGCTAAGAGGCGATATGATAGCCCTGTTTAAGTATTTGAAGGGGTGTCACGCTGAGGATGGAGCAGGATTGTTTTCTGCTGTTCCAGAGATTGGAACACGGAGCAATGGATGCAAGCTCCAGGAACAGAGATTCCACCTCAACATTAGGAGGAACTTTTTGACAGTAAGAGCTGTTCGGCAGTGGAACGCACTCCCTCGGAGCATGGTGGGGTCTCCTTCCTTGGAGGTCTTTAAAGAGAGGCTGGATTGTCACCTGTTGGGGATGCTTTGATCAAGATTTCCTGTGTGGCAGAATGGGGTTGGACTGGATGGCCCTTGGGGTCTCTTCCAACTCTACAATTCTATGATTCTATGATTCTATGATTCTTAAATTGTGGTGCCCAGAACTGGACACAGTATTCAAGGTGAGGTCTGACCAAAGCAGATGTCATGTCCTGGCGTGGATCTGGGTATAGTGGTTGTTTGGTTCATGGGTTGGTCTTGCTGGCCCGACCGCCACGCCAGGCCTTGACATGAATCCAGGGCATGATGGGCACATGCTGCAGCTGGCTGGGAATCCTTCCAGCCCACTGCAGGGGGGTTATCTCTGGTGCCTGGGAACCAAGGTCGAATGCCCACGTACTGCTGTGAGAATATCCTGGTTGGAATGTATGCTCATTAAGCTTTGGGGAGGGTGTAAATCGAAACTGAATTGGGGGGTTATTATCTGTATGTTTTACCCGGTACCCTCAGAGCTGGCTTTGGCATGATACCACATACTACACTATCCTGATCAATAAACCATTTAGCTTGAATGGAAGTTGTCTCAGCGAGTGTGTGTTAGCGAGTTCATCACAGCAGAGGAGAATGGCACTATCACTTCCCACAATCTAGAATGGTAGTATACTCCTATTAATGTAGCCTAGAATTGCTTTGGGTTTTCTGGCTGCTGCATCATACTGTCAATATGCCTGTTGTGGATGAGAAGGACAGATTTGCAAAAGCATACCCTGCTTAACCTTCCGCTCTTTTCTTGGAAGAGAAGTTTTCACATGATTTGAGAAGGAAGAGAAGTGGCAGATGAATGGTGTGTGTTTGACTGCCTATTGGTGCCACAGGCAGCTGTAGGCAATTTTAGAAAAATCTAGGAAGGTGAAATATCTGGAAGCAGGAGGAGCAGTTGCAGAAGCAAGTCAGTCATAGTTGAGGTCTAGTTCTGTAGGTGGTCTGAGAACAACAGCAGGAGCAGAGATGGGAAAGCTGAAAACTAAATGGTCAAGATGGGTTGGGAAAGCACATTGGCTATAGGTTCTTTCCATGCTGCTCACCACTTGTTTTGGCCTTCCCTCTCCTGCCCAAATCCAGTATTTCTGAGAGAAGGCATTGTTAGCAACCTCCTACTATATTCAGTTGTCTTCATTCTGTCTTCCCTCCCTTTCCCATTCTGATCCCGCTCAGTGCTGCTCATGTCCTTACAGTGTTGAACAGGTTGGTTTTGAAGTTGGCTTTTCCTTTCCCTCCTCCTCCATTTCCATCCTTTAATGCATTGCTAAAAAAAAAGTTTAAGATACAAAGGCTTTAATAAAGGCATTTGTTGCCATTGTTAACTGCCGTCCAGTTGACTTTGACTTGTGGTGACCCTATGAATAAGCTATGAAATTCATAGGGCCACCATAAGCCAGCAGGCAACTTTAAGCACACACACATGCATGTGAATGAGAGACCTCCAAGTCGCCTTGTTCTCAGCAGCCCTGCTCAACTCTGGCAGACTCAGGGCAAGCCATTGTGGCTTCCTTGACTGAGGGCCCGTCTATACGATTAAAAAAAAATCCATTTGGGGGGTAAAAATACGAATAGGCAGTCGTTCGTATGCATACGATCCACCTACACAATTTTTTAACCCTCCTAAATTCCGTATGACCCCCCTTCCCCAGCTGGCTGGAGCGAGCAAGCCAAGCGGTGGTTTTAAATCTCCTGCTGCTTTTTAAAAAAATATTTAAAAAGGTACCTGCTTTGTGGACAGTTGGTTTTCCCTATTTACAATGTAAAATAAAAATAAATATATATAAAATTCATGGACTTACTGGATTCTCGCTTAGCCAGGAATCCAAAATGGAGGCCGCTCCCAATTCCCCTCCTTGCTAGCCCCGCCCCCTCTACTCAGCCAGCCAATCAGATTACACTGCCTGTTTGTATGTGTACGAACGGGGACTACCGACGATCAACCATTCGAACGGCTGTACGGATTTTAGGCTGAGATCCGCTAAGCTTTCTGAATGCTGAATCCACGTAGTTTACGGGGGGTTCGCTAGACCCCCTTCCAAATGACACGCATGAATCTGAACAGCTGTGTGTACGGAAGATCGATCTTCTGAACGGCGTACGCATTTTTTTTAAACGTGTAGATGGGCCCCGAGTCTATCCACCTATAATGCTGCCTTCCTTTTTTCCTACTGCCTTCTACCTTGCCAAGCATTATTGTCTTTTCTAGTGAGCCATGATATGTCCAAAGTACAACATCTTAGCTTAGTCATCTTGGCTTCTAGGGAAAGTTTTGCTTGATTTGCTCTAGAACCCACTACAGGAAAAGAGATGCCACCTTAACATTAGGAAGAACTTCCTGATGGTAAGAACTGTTAGGCAGTGGAATGCACTACTGCCTGGGAGTGTGGTGGAGTCTCCTTATGGACAAGCTGGAAGATGTCCAGAGGAGGGTGACCAAAATGGTGGGAGGTCTGGAAGCCATTATGCCCTATGAAGAGTGGCTTAGGGAAATGGACATGTTTAGTCTGGAGAAGAGAAGGCTGAGAAGTGACATGATGGCCATGTTTAAATATTTGAAAGGATGTCATATTGAGGATGGAGAAAGCTTGTTTTCTGCTGCTCCAGAAACTAGGACACGGAGCAATGGGTTCAAACTACAGGAAAAGAGATTCCACCTAAACATTAGGAAGAACTTCCTGACAGTAAGAGCTGTTTGGCAGTGGAATACACTGCTGCCTGAGATTGTGGTGGGGTCTCCTTCCTTGGAGGTTTTTAAACAGAGGCTGGACGACCATCTGTCAGGCATGCTTTGACTGTGTGTTCCTGCATGGCAGGGTGTTGGACTAGATGGCCCTTGTGGTCTCTTCCAGCTCTATGATTCTATGGTTCTATGATCTGACTCAAACCTCCTAGTACCTTACACATGGAACTAACTTTCTTTCCATGACATACATTCAGTTGTAGGTCTACAGTGCCACTAAGTGGCTACTTTAGATATTGCAGCTCAGCAGGCAGATTCTTCAGCATTCCTGTGATGTCTTCGTTAACATATCCTTGGAGGTCTTTAAACAGAGGCTGGATGGCCATCTGTCGGGGATGCTTTGATTGTGATTTCCTGCGTGGCAGGGGGGTTGGACTGGATGGCCCTCGTGGTCTCTTCCAACTCTGCAATTCTATGATTCTATGATTCTATATACAGTAAGTCAAGTGCTTCATCCTTTGGCAGTTAGGCTTGTGCTTTCCCTTTCCAGAAACAGCAAGCCTAAATCCCAAAGGAAAGAGAAACAACAAACCTAACTCTGGAAAGTAACAACAAGTAGACCTAATCCTGAGTGGTGCCAAGGACCAAGTGCAAAAGTCACCAAGCCCTTTGGGAACAGTGACCAACAAAAGTAGACCCATTGACTCAATGGGGTTTAACTATGGACGTTATCAGATGAACCTCCATTACCATTTCTTTCCCACCATATTTTTCTGCATAATTGTCCCGGCAAAATAGCCCTTTCTATCAGACCTTACCTCTCTCTCTCTGGCTTTTCTTTGCAAACGAAGATTCAGGAAGGACTCATCCCGCGCTTTCTGCAAGCGCGCTGATGACTAAAAAGGCCAATCCGAGATAAACAAGTCCGGTTGCAAAAAGCACAGCAGAAGGTCTCCTTGGGTGATGTTTTTGGGTTGTGATTCTTTCTATTATCCTTGGTGACTTCAATGCCAGAGTAGGAAAGAACTCTAAAGCCTGGAAAGGTGTCTTAGGCAAGCATGGTGTTGGAAATTGCAATGATAATGAACGCCTCCTGCTAGAGTTCTGTGCAGAACAACAGCTGACTATTACAAACACAATCTTTCAGCAGAAAGATAGCTTGAAGACAACCTGGATGCATCCCCGATCCAAACATTGGCACCTCATTGACTATGTTCTAGTCCGTCAGAGAGACATTCGTGATGTCCGTCATACCCGAGTGATGCCCAGTGCAGAATGCCAAACAGATCATCGCCTTGTCATCAGACCTTACCTACTGTAGCATTAAAAGGCAGCCCCAACATTGATGGAGTATGAACAGAGCTCTGTTTACTTCCGCATTCGTGAACTCACCAATTCTCGCGAAAAGATGTGATCACAGTAAAATTTAAAAATACACCCCACTAAAAGACAAAAAACGTACACACAAGCACAGGACTGTATTAGACTCAGCAAATACGGCATCATAAGACACCTAATGATCACGAAAGGGAGTGTGTATCAGATGATGTTGCCCGTTCATGATCATATCTGGTTAAAAAAACCATACTTGTTTATTGACAGCCAAAGCCATCAATTGATCTTCCATGGCAATTTGTTGCCAGCATTGCCAGCATTTGAATCCACACACCATTGTACTCAATGTGAATGCAGCGTGAATGGGCAAACACTTCCAGGTGAGATCATAACAGCCAGGTAGGGTACGCTCTTTTTATGAACACCGCCCCCCCCCCCCGGTACCTGGGACTTTTAAATTTTGGTTTTGTGCTTTCCTGAACTTGTGTGTGTGTGTGTGTGTGTGTGTGTGTGTGTGTTTATTTCTAAATTTCCTGTGCAAGCATCTTCTTGTGACAATCCAGGAGATTTCAATCCTGGAAGTAAATGGAGCTCCGTTTGTGTTCCGTTAGTGCTGAGGAAACCTCATGGACGCTGCTGGAGGTAAGTGTGGTAGCGGGGTTCTTCTGCTGGCATAAAAATGCCACAATTTATGCCAGCAAAAGAACTTTTCTGTGCGGTGGTCTGATATAGTCCACAGAAACACACTTTAAAACTTAAAAGTAAACCAGGGAGGTTCATATAAACAGTGTCGCCTACCTGGCTTTCGCGTTCCCACCTGGAAGTGTTCTGGCATTGATGCAGAAATCACGAGAGGACAATGACACAAGGTTTCAAAGGCTGGCAATGCTGGCAAAAAGCACTATGGGAGATCTATTGATGGCTTGGCCCATCAATAAAAAAAGAATGCCTTATTTTCATGACATTATGGTGAAAGGATGACATTGTCTGGTATGTACGCCCTTTTCCATTCATTAGGTGTTGTTATGATGCTATATTTGCTGCATCTGATAAAGTCGTATGTGTTATCTTGCCATTCAGATCTCCTTCCCTCCCTCTCATTGTTATATGCCTTCAGTTCAACTCCAACATATGGCAACGTGCCACAAAACCTCTAGGAGAAAGTTGCCATAAGTTGGAGTCAAACTGAAGGCACATAACAATGAGAGAGAGAGAGAGATTTATTATTCAGAGGGAGTTTGCCATGGCCTTCCTCAGAGACTGAGAGAATATGAGTTGCCCAAGGTCACCCAGTGAGTTTACATGGCTGAGTGGGGATTCGAACCCTGGCCTCCTAGTCCTTGTCCTAGTCCTATACTTAAACCACTACAAAACACTGGTTCTTGCTTTCTTAGCCACAGGTATTCAGAGAAGGTTTGCCATTGTGCCATCAATTTCCCCTGAGGCGGAGAGGGGGTGACTTGCTCAAGGTCACCCAATGCATTTTTGTGCCTGTGGAAGAATTTGAACTCTGGTCTCCTGGTAGAACCTTGTCCAACACTCCAACTGCAGCGCTACCTGGCTCATCTGTCTGTCTATCTATTATTAAAGTACAGTAGTTACATTCTATGCTCTGTCACAAGATCACAGTTGATTGAATGGGTTTACTCCAATTGAAACTGACATATAGGATTATGGTCTACATCATAGATTTCCTGCGTGGCAGGGAGTTGGACTGGATGGCCCTCGTGGTCTCTTCCAACTCTACAATTCTGTGATTCTATGATTCTATGATCTATGTCTGTCCATGAAAAGAAAGTCCAAAATGGCCACATTTAATTCCAAAAGCCAACCATTCTTAAAAAGAAGGAAGGTTTAGAATGGTGCCCATTTGTTTGACTCATTAATGTCAAAGAAGCAACCACCCAGGACACATCCGAATTGCAAATGTGAGGTATTGATTTGCTATTTGATTGTTAACTGATCTGGAATGTTTCATTCCACTACTAGCAGCCAAAACAGATTAAATTGTGACCATCATTTCAGATGGAATGGAGTTGAGTCACGAAAGAGAAGAAGAAAAAGACATCATGAACTTGCCAGTCTTCAAAGTATTTTATATAAAGTTTCCAACATTTTGATAGGTCTCTCTGCACCATACTTTCCAAACACAGTGGCAAAAACCGTGGAAGTCTATAAAAAAGCAGGCTGTGGCAAGTGAGTGTTCACAGGTCTCTTCGTGAGTGGGTAGTTTTGGGTTTGTTTGTTTTTTGTTTTGTTATTTTGGTCTGCAGAAAACTATTCAAAGCTGTCAATTCTTTTAAATATTGGCTGAGATCTTTCATTATGCTTGCTTAGTGTAAAAACATCACCGAAGGAGACCTTCTGCTGTGCTTTCTGCAACTGGACCTGTTTATCTCGTATTGGCCTTTTTAGTCATCAGCGCACTTGCAGAAAGCGCGGGATGAGTCCTTCCTGAATCTTCGTTTGCGAAGAAAAGCCAGAGAGAGAGAGAGAGAGTAATTTCCATGTAGGCAATTAAGTGGCGGTTGCGTTACACAACTCTTCTGGTAAAATCTGGTCTTGTGCAACTGAGGATGTATGATGATGATGTGCCTGCTATTTGTCCCCTTGTGTAGTGGGGAAGGCATTTCTGCCACCCTAGTGAATCAAGCAGTGCACTGAAGGCCCTGATGAATCATTGCACATTATCAGAGCCAAATGTGGAAGTAAGCAGCACAAGTGGTCGTATTGCCAGTTTTCAGGGGTGTCTTTGTCTCATTATTACAGCAGCGTGTGAAAATAAGTGTTATGCAAGGATACTCACGCTGTAAAATATAGGGGCGAAAGAACATTTTAGACCCTCATCTGATAATCTCCCTTCTCTTCCCCAGGCTAAACATACCCAGCTCCCTAAGCTGCTCTTCATAGTGCATAATGGCTATAAGACCTCCCACCATCCTGGTCGCCCTCCTCTGGACACGTTACAGCTTGTCCATATCCTTTTGGAACTGTGGTGCCCAGAACTGGACACATTACTCCAGGTAAGGTCTGACCAAAGCAGAATAGAGTGGCACTATTATATCTCTTGATCTAGACACTATAATCCTATTCATAGAATCATAGAATCATAGAGTTAGAAGAGACCACAAGGGCCATCCAGTCCAACCCCCTGCCATGCAGGAATACACACTCATGGCCATCCAGCCTCTGTTTAAAAATTTCCAAAGAGGGAGACTCCACCACATTTCCAGGTAGTAGCTTATTCCTCTTCTGAACAACTCTTACTGTCAGGAAGTTCTTCCTAACGTTTAGGTGGAATCTCTTTTCCTGTAGTTTGAATCCATTGCACCATGCCCTAGTCTTTGGAGCAGCAGAAAACAAGCTTGCTCCATCCTCAGTATGACATCCCTTCAAATATTTAAATATGGCTATCATGTCCCCTCTTCACCATCTCTTCCCCAGGCTAAAAATACCCAGCTCCCTCAGCTGCTCCTCATGGCTTCTGGACCTCCCACCATTTTCGTCACCCTCCTCTTGACACATTCCAGCTTCTCAATACCCTCCTTGAATTGTGGTGCCCAGAAGTGAACACAGTATTCCAGGTGAGGTCTGACCAAAGCAGAACAGAGTGGCATCTATTAGTTCACTTGATCTAGACACTATGCTCCTATTAATGCAGCCTAGAATCACATTGGGTTTTTTAGCTGCTGTATCACACTGTTGACTCATGTTCAGCTTGTGGTCCACTAAGACTCCTAGATCCTTTTCGCATGTACTGCCCTCAAGCCAGGTGTCACCTGTCCTATATCTGTGCCTTTCATTTTTACTGCCCAAGTGTAGTATCCTACATTTCTTCCTGTTGAAATTCATTTTGTTAGTTTTGGCCCAGCTTTCTAATCTGTTAAGGGGATCATTTTGGATTCTGATCCTGTCCTCTGGGGTATTAACTACCTCTCCTAATTTGGTGTAATCTGCAAAACTCCAGAGACTGGAACACGGAGCAATGGGTGCAAGCTCCAGGAACAGAGATTCCACCTCAACATGAGGAGGAACTTTTTGACAGTAAGAGCTGTTCCGCAGTGGAACGCACTCCCTCGGAGCGTGGTGGGGTCTCCTTCCTTGGAGGTCTTTAAACAGAGGCTGGATGGCCATCTGTCGGGGATGCTTTGATCGTGATTTCCTGCGGGGCAGGGGGTTGGACTGGATGGCCCTCGTGGTCTCTTCCAACTTTACAATTCTATGATTCTATGATTCTATAACCTGATAAGCATTCCCTCATCCAAGTCATTGATAAAGATGTTGACTAGCGCTGAGCCCAGGACAGAATCCTGTGGCACCCCGCTGGTTACATCTATCCAGGATGAAGAGGAGCCACTGCTGAGCACCCTTTGGGTTCGGTCAGTCAACCAATTATAAATCCACCGAACGGTTGCATTGTCTAGCCCACATTTTAGTTTCTGGCTGTTAAGGTGGGTTGAGGGGTCATTTGCAATCATAGCAATAGTGCCACAATTGGAAACATGAACACAGAGCAGTTACAAACGTGTAAGTCTAGCATTCATAACTGCTCAGCAAAAGGCTGCTGAACATTAATAACAACCTGACTACCAATGTTTAGCCTCTCCCCATCTTAAAAAAACCAAAAACAGTTATGGGGTTCTTGCATAAACAGGCATAAGAGACCCAGAAGATTTGGGGCTATGTTGGATTTTAAGTAAGGATGTCCACCCTCTCTCTCATACCTGTGCCTGCACTAATGCAATTTTTTTAAAAAAGGACAACAGAGACTTTGAAGGTCTGTATATGAAATTTATTAGGAAAAGAAAATCCTCATTTTGCCCCTTCACAGCTATTTGGGGGAGGAGAAAGGAGTCACCCAAACCCCTAAACCAGAATGAATTAACTGTTGTCAGAAAGAAAGAAGAGAGAGGAAAGTTTGAAAAGATTTTCTCTCACCCACACCCACACAAAGAGTATATCCCTACTGACCAGGCTCTCTCCAAAAGTATCTACATATGGGCAGATGTTTATATATATAGATATAGAGATATATCTGTATATATATATATATGTACACACACATGTGCGTACGACTGCACACGCACAAACACACGTACAGGAGAGAAAGAGAAAGGGAGACAACATACATACCCACGTTAAAACCAGTAAAGACATGGCTAGAGCGGGGAACACCAGTGCAAATGGACAACTTAGTGTTCCTCCTTGAATGATTGTTATCTGCAGATATCCTACGCTGGCTACTTAGTTATGGAGATGGAGCTAAGGAACATCTCCTGGCCTGACCCCCCCCCCCTCCAGCCAACCTTAAGAGCCAGCGGCTGGGTCAGGAGAAGGAGATCCATTCAACTTCCAATTGGAGTGCAAGGAGGGGATACTTCTACTCTCCTCCTGCCAGCGAATGAGGCTGTGAGAAAGACTTGCAGCAGGGATCCCACTCTTGATTGTCGCTGTCTCCTTCACTGGTGGGAAGGGGACAGAAATGCTCCTTCCGCTTTGACCAGAGGCTGAACAGACCTCCAGAACCACTGGTTCTTAAGGTGGACTGCAGTGGTGTTTGCTTAGGCTTCCAGTAAGCCTACATGGTCTTACTTGGAAATACAGACCAGTCATGGATCTGTACCTCTAGGGTCCTCACAACTCTCTGAAAAAAGCAGCAAGGGAGCATAAATGTTCTATTTTCCACTCTGCCTTACCTCATTTTTTTGTCATCCTTCGGGTATTCTTTCATTCCGGCCCCATAGGGGACTGAAGTAAAACTGCGTATTTTTGCTAACGGGTTTTCTGGTTAGTAAGAAGATGTGGGTTTTACCTCCGTCCCCCATGGGACTGGAACAAAAAAACACAACGACATCAGGTGGTAAGGCAGTGTGGAAGATGGAACATTCCTGCTCCCTTGCTGCTTTTTTTCGGAGTGTGGTAAGGCCCTAGGTCACAAATCCGTAACTGCAATACTGAAAACCAGCCAACATTTTAAAACCTGGTATCGATGCAGCAGGATTTCACGATTTGCATTACCAATATTCCCATCTGTATGGTGGGGTAGGAGTGGAGGTCATGACTTTTCATGGATCTATATTCTTTTTATTTTGCAATAAATGTGCGATCCCCGTGTGGTTCTTGGGGAGCCCTTGCTTGTTGTTAAATGGAGAAAGGAGTGATACTGAAAAGACCAGTTTTTTCCAAATGTAGAAACTGGCAGCGGTGAAGAGAAACCTCCCGTGCAAAAGCCAGCCAGAGTCTGAACATGATACCTCAGGTCTCTTTCGTGCTACACAATTTGTCAGGGGTGTAACTAATGAGGGTTTTTTTGTTGCCCCCAAATAAGAATTCTGCTCACCAAAATGAAATCCTCCTCCACTCCATAAATTTCTAGCATTGTAGAGAGGGAGACCTTGCAAATGATCCAAACCTAGAACTCTTCAACATTTGCAACTGGGTTGTCCAAATGCAAGAATACGAGTTGTCTTAATGGCACCCCGCATCGTTTCACTATATTCGGAAGGAGGAGGCCCTAAAATGTCAAAAACGCCAAAGGAAAAGCCTTTCTGGCATTCCCCAGTTGTTGTTTTTTAAACCGTGGGGGTAATGCTCATTTCCACGCATTGGGACAAACGATGTGAATTGATTCGCTTTCCCATATGAGTGGAAGCGCACAGCTGATTGGCCAGATGAGCACGGGGGTGGAGCTTGCTAACAAGGCAAGTGCCTGGAGCTGCCATGTTGGATTTTTGCCTTAGAAAGTGAACGCTAAGGTGATAAAAACGTTTTTTTTTTAAAAAAAGGCAAAATATTACTTTATCGCACATTGGAAATAGGTTTTTTTACTATTACCTCCCTATTGCTGCAGTGTTTATTTGTGCCCACGACTCTTTCACAAGATTGCTGGAAGGGAAAATTAGCCAAGTTTGCAGTTTACACAGAGCATCCCCCCCCACACACACAAAAAAAGATGGTGGATATGAGTGAATTGCCTGCTGAAAACCTCTCTCCCTTCCCTTTTTGTTCTTTAATGACAGATGCGGAAGAGTGATTTTCCGCTTTAAAAAACCCCATTTTTGGGTGCTCTGTCACTTGAACAATCGTGCACACAATGCCGAGGTCTGACCAATCATGTTTGAGTCCTTCAAAGTGCCCTTATTCAAATTGATTGTTTAGATGTACAATTATGTGCATTTTTGCATAATTTTTAAAAAGATCGCGAGAAACAGTGAATGCTGTTATCACAGTCTATTTGGAGTTTTCAGTCCCCCTCCTTCCCAATATGGCGAATCTCGGCAGGAGCTCATCTGAGCAAAAGGTATTCTGCCCGCATTCTTTATGGATTTTTTTTTGTCATCTAAATAACTCAGTGAATTTCCCAGTTATCCAATGAAAAGGTCATAGGTCTCCCATTAACGTACAAGAGCAGATGTTGGTAGATTATTCAGGTAATGGTCCCTTGTGAGAGCAGTTTCACAGTTTTGGTATTTGTGGACGTAGGCATCTGCTGCCTTTTCCCACAAGTGAACATTGCATTTTTGCCATGTGGATTAGAGTGTGCGCAATGCTAGACACAGAGGATTTGCCCTAACAATGCCAGCAAATCTTTGCTACTTTGCCAACATTCAGCTGGAGCTCAGCTTTGATCAGGAGATATCAACAAATAGAGCTCAAAGACCTTTTAGAAAAAACTTTTACATTCATAATGTCCAGAGTTTCAAACAGGCAAAGCTATGTTGGAAAATGTTGCAATGACAGAGCAGCCTCCCACTATTACATCCTGACAAAATTAGGGTTTGACCCCCATATTATGCAATTCTGATACTCATTTTCAAACCAGGTCAGTTGATGCAATCAAATTATTATTATTATTATTATTATTATTATAAAAGAAATGGTGTTCCTATGTTATCTGCAACCTGTTATAATCCATATTCTCACTGCTTTTGCTTCTCCATTGCACCATATTCCTGCTTGATCTCTGCACACCAGGAGCCCTTTCAACCTACACAGTTAGGGCACAATGATTCTGTTTTAACTATCAAGGCTGCATCTTATGGAGTCTTGGGATTTGCAGTTTGCTGAGGCCCCTCAGGAGCTCTCTGGCTGAGAATTCTGAATACCCTGCCCTGCAAATCCTAGGATTCCAGAAGCTGTTGCTGCAGCAGTTGAAGCAGAAACATAGCACTATAATTCTTTCGGGTGGAAGGGCCCTGCATTTGCCCATTAATGCTAAGGTGTATTGCTTTACCCCTTCAGCCCTTAGTGATTTGGGACAGAAATAAAGACCAAACCCTACTGGGGCACTATGCCAGCAGTTGCATGTTTTTCCTACTGGTGGTAAGAGAAGGGTGACAAACTCCACCTTCTCTAAGCAGCCTATTTCTCCAATGCTTTATTGCCTTCGCAAATGGTATGCCCTTGGCCTTTTTCCTCTTCCCACCAACATCTATGTTGGCATAGTACACCAGGAGGAAACCAGTGTAAGCCTCCTACTCACAAGAAACAAGTATGATAAGAATATAAGAAAAGAAGAGCCCTGGTGAACAATACAAAATACCTATTCAGTCATAGAATCATAGAGTTGGAAGAGATCACGAGGACCATCCAGTCCAACCCCCTTCTTCCATGCAGCAATAAACAATCAAATCAATCCCGACAGATGGCCATCCAGCATCTGCTTAAAAACCTCCCAAGAAGGAGACTCCACCATACTCTGAGGCAGTGCATTCCACTTCCGAACAGCTCTTACTGTCAGGAAGTTCTTCCTAATGTTTAGCTGGAATCTCTTTTCCTGTAGTTTGAACCCATGGCTCCGTGTCCTAGTCTCTGGAGCAGCAGAAAACAAGCTTGCTCTGTCCTCAGTACGACATCCCTTCAAATATTTAAACATGGCTATCATGTCCCCTCTCAACTTTCTCTTCTCAAGACTAAACATGCCCAGCTGCCTAAGCTCCTCCTCCTCATAGGGCATCATGGCTTCCAGACCTTTCACCATTTTGGTCGCCTTCCCCTGGGCACGTTCAAGCTTGTCAACATCTTTCTTGAATTGTGGTGCCCAGTCGCTTTTTTAAAGAAGAGACCAGGAAGGCTCAAAAACACCCAGAGGGTGTTTGCGGGCATTGAGAGGGGGCAAAAAAAGCAGCCCTGGGGTCCACTTGCAGACTAGGGGGTGCCCTTTGCCCACCTGGTTTAGATGGAGATTAGAGGAAGCATCAGGGAATCATGAATTTCCACAGTCTTTGAGAGAGATGGCCAGCAAGTCAGGAAATGGCCAGGAGGAGCACAGCAAAACCGCATGACTATGTTAACCACCAACTGCAAAAACCCTGGGGGAGGTGGTGAAAATGTGGATGATTTCCCCTACCCCATACCCTCCAACATTTTACAGATGAAAACCGGGACACATGGAGGCCAAGCAACATCAGAACGTGCTCAAGATGGTAAAAGTTAGCAGTGAGGAAGGAATCACAAGCTAGGAGAGGCTGCAGCAGTTTGCTCTTGCCTAAGTCATTTGGGAAGGGTGAGACTCCACTCCTTCCTCTCGTCTCCTCTCCCTGCCTCCCCAGGCTCAGTTAACTGAGTGCATTCGATTGGCAGGGGATTAATCAGGACTGCTCCTGCCAAATCAGGGCAGTTGGAGGGTCTGTTTTTCCATACAAGGGAAGCATGGGAAGTTTCATCTGAGCCCTGGTCAAAGCACAGATTTAAAATTTAGGCAGTTGAGAGACTCCATCACAGGGCATGGTGTGTAAGTTTACAGCAATGTAGCTACTTCTCTGGCCTGATAAAAAAACCCTTCTAGTGAAGTGTGAGCATACAGGGTGTCCTGTTGTGCAATGGGACCCATAATAGAATCACAGAATCATAGAGTTGGAAGAGACCTCAAGGGCCATCCAGTCCAACCTCCTCCTGCCATGCAGGAAGACTCAATCAAATCATTCCCGACAGATGGCCATCTAGCCTCTGTTTAAAAACCTCCAAAGGAGACTCCACCACACTCCAAGGCAGCAGCAGCGGATTCCACTGCGTAATACAATGGGATTGTTGAGCAACAGCCATGCTGCTGGCTCTGCTGGCTCAATGGCTTCAATGGCATTGCCAAGTCTCTGCTCACCTCCTGAGCCATGGTGCAATGGCGCAATTCAACTTTATGCAATTGTAAGTTTGTTTATGATGATATAATGTCCCAACGGGATGTCAGGCGGCATGTTTTTGAAGAAACACCAACACTTTTGGCACTTGTATACAGTGACTTACATACAAAAAGCCACATTGGTTTTTCAGGTGCAGCATCAACACAACTTGTGTTTCCTGTGATTCAACTCTTCTGCTCTTGATTTTGGTCCAGAAATGGAGATGATCCTCTAACACATTTGAGAGACACAAAGGAAAGTGATGGGGGAGGTTCCCTTAATATATATATATTCTGATCAAACAAATATATTTCTGGACTTCTTCTCCACCTTGAGAGCTTCGGTTGAGCTTCCCGTGTGTCTTTCAGAATGCCAGTTTTGAACCCTCAACAGCACCAGCAATACAAATTAACCTGAAAAACAACAACAACCCTAATGGGGATGGCACTACTCACACAGAGGTTCACACAGTCCCTAAAGTCAGCAAGGAAGCTGGGTTGATCCAACTATCCCCTGCCTTCCACTTATCTTCTCAATGGCCCTGTATTAACTATCACTGGTCTCATATATGCCAATGGATGGTCCTCAAGCCTTAGAGAACACAACTTTGCTCAATGGCAACTGACCGCCCTGGTGGCTTTTTGGGAGGACAGTGATGAAGATCCTACAAGGTTGAGTGTAGAGTAGGAATTCTGCCTGCAGGACTGCACTACAGCTCCCCTGTCCTCACTTCCAGGATTCACGCTTTGCTGTGATTTCCACTCCTACACCACCACCCTTCGCCACTGTCCCATGGCCACTCCATTGTTGGTGAAGAGCAGCAGGGATCAGTGAAGTATCTGGCTGTGTTCCCATACTCAGACACACACTGATGACATCATCCACCGAGAACCACTGAGGTCCTTCGGATGCCTCAGTTGTCATTGGTCTGCCCCAAACTCTCGGGAACATAGCAAGATGCTTCTCTGATATCCTCTGCTCTCTGCAAGGCATGGAATCACTGTGTGTGGGGGCTATAGTGAGTCTGGGTGTATGTGTGCCTTGGAAGTTGAGGAGGGTGGAAGAGAATACCAACCTCTTCAATGACCAAAGAATACATATGTAAGCATAAAGTGGATGTATGCTTGTGTGCATCACTAAGGGGATGCCAGCCATAGACTGCACCCTGAACTTGTAGGGTTAACGTTGGAGGTGGTGGAGAGTCCACTGGCAATTTCAAAACAAAGTGAGACTGAAAAGCTTGGATTGGATGTATCTCCAAGGTGGTTTTGGCCCAGGACATCATCTCATCCAATTTCTGGACCAAGCTCAGGAAAGTGTGTGTGATGTCATAGATCACAGAGGGCTGGACCTGGCTGAGGGAGATGCCAGTTCAAATTTCTGAAGCTCCTTGGAAGTTCCATTGCTCCCAGCCTAGCCCAATTTAACAGGTCTCTTGTGAGAGACCTGGGCATGGCACTCTCCTCTCCTAAGAAGGAAATGCATGTTGTAGTGTTTCAGGTGTTGGACCAGGAGTGTGGGAGACCAGGATTCGAATCCCCACTCAGCCATGGAAACCCACTGGGTGACCTTGGGTGTCACACTTTCTCAGCCTCAGAAGAAGGCAAAGGCAACCCCCACTGAACAAATCCGACCAAGGAAACCTTCTGACATATTCACCTTAGGGTTACACAAGTTGGAAAATAATTTGAAGGCACATAACAACAACAAATCTCAAAGTACAGGCAACTAAGAATTCTGCGGTGCCATTAGGCTGACTACACCATAAGATTCCATGAGCCAAAAGAGCCCATTCTATCTGATGCATGCAGAAGTTCTGCTCTAATCATACCCCTCCCCATGACCAAGATCCTGTTCATTGGTTGAATACTTACAATTACACTAGTGTAGCTATGCTGGAATTACTTGCTCAGCTCATCGCACAGCTTGTTGAATAATGGAAAGTACAGTCATGTATTCTATCATTACATAACCATCAGTCCAACTTCTACCCACCATTAAGGACTGCACTTGGGTCTCTAGCAGGAGTGGAAATCCTTGCGCAAGAAGTTACATTGTCACAGGGCTTGTGCAACCCTGAGTAGGACACAAGCGTTGTTCAATCGCAAAGAAAGTGCAACTGCTTGCAGAACATCACTGACAACCATGTAAAGCCACAACAGGTTTTGGCCTATGGTTACCTTCCCATAGCCATTTGGTCTTTTACAGTATGAAAGGGAGGAACCTGAACAGTGTCGGGGCTTGGGCTGGGGCTCAGGGAGGCCAGGGTTCGAATCCCCACTCAGCCATGGAAATCCACTGGGTGACCTCTCAGCATCAGCCTCAGAGGAAGGCAACGGCATACCTCCTCCAAAGAAATTTTGCCAAGAAAACATTAGGAAATTGTTGCCATAAGTTGGAGTTGACTTGAAGGCACATAACATCAACACCAAAGTATGACTAGGTGACAGATGTCCTCATCTATGGGCAGAGGAAGGGCAGAAATCCAGTGGTAAGAGCAATTGTAGCATTGAATGGAGTTGGTCTGATGCTGAATGTCCGCCAGTGGGTGTGGTCCCTGGGAGCCATTTTGAATGAGACTATTGATGAATGATGACATTCTATGAAAGGTGGGGATTTCATTTTCACCTGGTTCCTATTCCTCCATTTCACTGTTTCAAAGTTCTAAAATTCTTGCAAACAAACCATATCCCCCCCCCCCCGAATTTGCTGACCTTTCTGTCTCTTTTCTTTTTCTTCCTTTTGCAGTGCAAAACATCAGATGTGGGCACAGATGAAAAATTTGGAACCAAAGCCGGGTGAAAACACTCCAGCCTTTGTTCTAGATCTCCCAGCGCCTGGGATTTAGATGCTGCCTTTTGGCAGTCCAGAGTGTGACCTTTCCTGAGGATTGAGAAGGGTCCTGGGGGCCTCTCCGAGACCACCGTAAGAGAAATCCCCTGTGTTTTGATTGTCATCGTCTAGCTCCTTGGGAAAGATATGGGGTCACCCTCAGTAGGAAGGCTTGCAGAGGATCCTGCACAGATAACTTGCTAAAAGAAGACCACGGTGAGATGAAACTGCCACATCGATGAAGCCATATTGCCAGGGACAGCAAATAAACCATCCTTTTCTCATGCTTCTCAGTAGCACAGCAGGTAGCAAAATGTATATGTATGCACAGTAGAGAAATGAAAGTGTCAGTCCCAAGATACAGGTAAGCCTCTAAGGAGAAAACAAGCGGATCATTCTGCAAACTGGGATGGCATTGGTTGAAGAGACAAGGGGACTGAAAAGCAGAGCTAAGCCATACAATCATGGGGAGCTTCAAGAAGTCATGGGGTTGGGGGGGATGCAAAAAATAATAATAAATAAAGTAAAAATGGAAAGAAAAAAAAATATACCAGATATATCAGAACGGAAAATGAAACTACAGTATATGAAATGATGGCAGCAGATAAACTTACATGCTTAATCAGAGATTAAATTGATAAATTTAAACAGGATTAAAAAATGGTAATAACGTATTTAGAAAATATTTGGGGCAAAGAAGCAGTTAAAGGGCTAGAATGATTGAAACCATATTAAAATATTTTAGACAATGAGAGTTAAAGGGAACTTGAGAAGAAGAGAAGTGATGGTAGTAAAGAAAATTTTAAAAATGAAGGGGAAATCTTTTTAATCCTGTATAAATATCCACTTTGAGGGGAAGTAGGAAGTCATTTATGTTTTTATGTTTTTTTAATTTTATTTATGAAAGTCTTATTGTACAGTAGGACCCCCCTTATCCTCTGGGGATTGGTTCTGTGGGGGGCCCATGGATATTATAAACCATGGATAATAGCGAACACCATTGAAAATAATTGGACTTCCAGTTTAAAATACCATAGAGTTGCTTTGGAGGACCTAGAAAATGGCTAGAGAGGAAACATTTTCTAGGAAGACTCTATGGTAGGTGTGCTGTTTTGTGTCCCCTGGATAACTGAATCAGTGGATAATGAATCAGTGGATACGGGGGGCTACTGTAATCGTTATATGTTGTTTTATGTTGAAAACAATGTCTTGAACAATGTCTTCAATAAACATATTTTTAAAAAAGAAGTCATGGGGAAAAAGATGGAGATCCACAATTAGCCATTCAACTATTCTGTCCTTTGGTCAGTACCGTGCTGGGGCTCTGTGTAATGCTTTCACTAAATCCATTCCTTGATCCAGGCCAGATTTGTTAGAATGTCCTGGACTAGGTAAAGATAGTTCGCTTAAGGTTTTTCTATTGGGGTGGGGGGCTTTCCACACTACACTCTTATAGCACTATTACTCCACTTTAACTGCTCTGTCCCTGTCATGCCACAATCGCCCTCCCTACCGCACTTACCTCCTCTTCCATTGTGTTGGCAGCCCAGGAGTGAGTAGGAGCTCTAATGGAGCTCCATTCCCTTCCCGGATCGAAATCCCGTGGATTCCCGCAAGAAGACGCGAGCGCAGGAATTCAATTTTAGCAAACAGGCTTAAAAGAATACTGGTTGAATTTATACAGCCGGACCAGAATGGTTTTCTTCCAGGCCGGACAATGTCGTATAACATCAGGATGACCTTAAATGTTTTGGAATACTTTGGGAAAAATAGTGATAAGAAAGCTGCATTAATACTAGCAGACGCAGAGAAGGCTTTTGATAACCTACGCTGGCCATTTATGAAGGCGGTATTAGAAGAGATTGGGGTAGGACAGGAGTTCTCACAGAGTATTGGGCATATATACCATAATCAAAAGGCACAAATAGTGGTGAATGGAGAGAGATCACAGGAGATTAAAATCCAGAAAGGAATGCGGCAGGGATGCCCATTCTCACCTCTTTTGTTTATATTATCCATGGAAGTACTAAACAAAAAAATTAGAGAAGATAAGACAATAATGGGTTTGAAGCTTAAAGGACAAGAATATAAGACACTAGCCTATGCTGATGATTTATTATTAATACTTCAGGAACCTTTGGATAACATGAGGAAAGTATTAGAAATAATAAGTAAATTCGGCCTATTATCAGGCTTTAAGTTAATCAAGGAAAAAACAGTTATAATTCCGTTGAATCTAACAAAGGAAGAAGAAAGACAATTAGGAGGAAATTCTGGGTGTAAAGTCGAGAATAAAGCAAAGTATCTAGGAATATGGATTAGTAAAAGAAATAGGGAACTATATGAAAACAACTATAAAATAGCTTGGAAGAAGGTAAGGGAAGACCTGGAAAGATGGCAGAAATTAAACCTATCCTTACTGGGGAAAATTGCCTCAGTTAAAATGAACATCTTGCCAAGGATGATCTTTTTGTTTCAAAATTTAATTATTTTGAACAATGAGAAGCCCTTTGCAGAATGGACAAAGGATTTAAAAAACTTTATTTGGAACGGCTGAAAGCCAAGGTTGAAATGGTCAACTTTAGTAGATGCTAAGGAGAGGGGCGGGATGGCGCTTCCTAATCTTAGAATATACTATATGGCGTGTGGATTAAAATGGATTTGTAACTGGATTAAGCTAGGGATAGAAATAATTTTTTTTATTTTTATTATTATTATTATTATGTCCACCATTTTCTGTAAGAAAATGTTCTTTTGTGCCAAACCCAAGACTTTTGAGGAAATGAAATTGTCATTTGCAATTCTGAAAGTGTGAAAAATATTTGAAGAATGTGGGGAGGGGAATCTTGTAATCTTGTCCAACAGGGGAGAAAATCTTTGAAATGAGTGATTCTTGTGTAAGAGGAGGAGGGGAAGGGAAACAAAGATTTACTACCCTAAATGGAAATGGGCAATAGAATGATCCACAATCTAGGATGCTTTGGCATAAATCTTCTTGGTAGTGCCAACTAAAGTAGACCTATTGAATCAATGGTTGAAAAGCAAGTCAGCATTTATGCCAATCCCATTCAATCACTAAGTCAACATGCAAATAAGGAGATTCTCTCTCTCTCTCTCTCTCTCTCTCTCTCTCTCTCTCTCTCGCTTTTCTTCGCAAACGAAGATTCAGGAAGGACTCATCCCGCGCTTTCTGCAAACGTGCTGATGACTAAAAAGGCCAATCCGAGATAAACAAGTCCGGTTGCAGAAGGCACAGCAGAAGGTCTCCTTGGGTGATGTTTCTGGGTTGTGATTCTTTCTGCGTTGTCCTTTCTCTTCAAGACTTGTTCAGCATGAGTTCTGAAATAAGGCTGCAGCATTGTGGATAGTGCGTCTCCATGCCTCCCGATGTGAGGCCAGGGCGGACCATTGTTGGTGATCAATTTGGCCGAGCCTGAGATGTTGTTTCAGGGAGTCTTTGTATCGCTTTTTTGGAGCGCCCCTCTTACGCTGACCCAGGATTTACAAAAGCATTGACTCACTAATCAACTGTTGATTCAGTGGGTTCACCAGTGGTATCACTAGGGTTAATGTCACCCCCATGGACTTCCTCCCAGACCATACAGAATCCTTAGTATTCTCAACAATGTACACAATCTGCATGTGACTTTGAGAGTCATCAAAAACCTGCATGTGGGAGAGGAAGAAGAAGGCATCTGGCTGGACATGGGGCCAGAGATACTTTTATAAATAATAATACATTTCTGTTGAAACACACCACAAAAATGTTATAGACAGTCATTTTGTGGACAGTGTGCAGTCCACAACCCCTACACACACCCCTAGTGACACCACTGGGATTCATTCTAGCCTGGACTCCCAATAGGATTCAAGCTAGAGTCTTCCACGTTCTTTTGGAAAGCCCAAACCCTGTTGCAATAACTGTCTCAGAAATGTTTACAAAAAACTGGCAGAGACAGAGGTTACAGTGCTGAGATGTTACTTCCCAAGAAACCTTCAAATGCACATTATTAGCTCACTATAGGATGCCTTGCAAAAAGATGGAGTGATGGAAGCACCATGAGATGAGCTAAAGAGGAACCCGAGGAAAGATGGCACTGGCACATGTCCAAGGTAGGCGCAAAACTGAAAAAAAAAAAGTATCTGGGCTATTAGAAATCCTCCCACACAATCTCATATGGACAAATGGGAGTTAATAAATTCATGGAGGTGAGGCTATCAGCAATTGAAATCTTCTTGGTGACAAACACTGGTGTAACCTGACATTATAGCAGTGTGTGTAAGTGATATGACGTTAGGGAAGGAGGTATAGTTGACCCTCCTTATCCACAGATCCTTTACCCATGGATTCAATCAAGCACAGCTTGAAAATATTAAAAAAAAATACTACAAAAAGCAAAGCTTGCTGTTCACCATTTTATATAAGGGACACCATTTTACTAGGCCATTGTATATAATGGGACTTGAGCATCCACGGACTTTGGTATCCAAGTGTGTGGGGGTCGTCAAATCAAACCCCAGCAGATACTGAGGGTCCACTGTATTCAATACCTCCTTGCACAATACCTCTCCTGTGCAAGCTGGTTTTCCAGTACCAGACCACACCCCAAAATTATTTAGTGGCAGAGAAAGAGGGTGGGGTCTTTGGGAGCATCCAAGTGCAATTCTGCAACCAGAAGGAAACAGACTTTGACCTCCCAGATTCCTAGATGTAATCATCTGGATCTTCAGCACATAGAGTTGGAAGAGACCACAAGGACCATCCACTTCAGCCCCATTCTGCCATGCAGGAACGCACAATCAAAGCCCTCCCAACAAATGTCCATCCAGCCTCTGTTTAAAACTTCCAAAGAAGGAGCCTCCACCACACTCTGAGGCAGTGTGTTCCACAGCCGAACAGCTCTGTCAGGAGGTTCCTCCTAATGTTTAGATGGAATCTCATTTTCTGTAGTTTGAGTCCATTGCTCCATGTCCTAGTCTCTGGAGCAGCAGAAAACAAGCTATGACATCCCTTCAACTAGTTAAACATGGCTATCATGTCCCCTCTTAACCTTCTCTTCTCCAGGCTAAACATACCCAGCTCCCTCAGCTGCTCCTCAAAGGGCATAATGGCTTCCAGATCTCCCACCATCCTGGTCACCCTCCTCTGGACATGCTCCAGCTTCTCAATATTCTTCTTGAATTGTGGTGGTGCCCAGAACTAAGACACGGTATTCTGCTTTGGTCAGGTGAGGTCTGACCAAAGCAGAATAGAGTGGCAGTATTACTTCCCTTGATCTAGACACTTATACTCCTATTGATGCAGACTAGAATCACATTGGCTTTTTTAGCTGCCACATCAGCCAGAGAGCTCTTAGGCTTCACCTTGCAGCCCCACATGTTCCAGTAAGGAATGGCTGACTACCTCTACATTGGGCTGGACATAGTGTGACCTGTGGGCTGCATGTGGCCCCTGGGCCCCATTTTTTGCTGTCCATGAAAGCCCTCACTAGTTCTGCAAAGCTCCCCAATCCTTTAAAAAAAATTGGCGTTTGTGGAATTTTTGTCCCCAAACCATCCAGAAAGCCCCCAAAACACAAGAAAGCATGTAAAAATACCCCTACCCCAGAACATTCAGATACCTCTGTTTTCCTCTGCAGTCTGTCTCAAAATGGTGACAAGAAGTGATATTGTGTTCCCATTTTGAGAGGGACTGCAGAGGAAAACAGGTATTTAGGCTTGCTGTGTTTTGGAGGGGTCCAGGGGGGATCAGCTCTCAGCCCCCACAAAGTTGCCCATTCCTGCTATACATCGCCTTCAGTCTACTGGTGGCTGACCTGACATACTGTTATACATACTGTTATAATTGCCGAGGTTTTTTTGGAAGTTTGAAGTGACGCGGGGACATTCGAAGTGATGCTGTTGTATTGACAGTGGCCCATGACAAATCCATGCTGGGCCACCTCAGATTGTCAGTATTTGATTGCAGATTCGCAAGAGGCATTGTTTCTTAGGTTCCTTGAGAGAACGAGCAGGTTTTTTGTGGATCACAATAATTGAATTCGGGATATGCATAGAATCATCCATTCCCTTGTGAACGTCGGTTGCCTATATCCTTCATACTAAAGGCAACTCGACAAGGCTCTTCTGCAGCCAATGGGCCCTAGAGAAGCTCCACCCAGTGCTATGGACAGAGACGCGAGTATGTCAGGAGTGTGGTGATCCAGTCTATGGAGTGCTCAGGGGGTGGGATGGGATGGGATCCCCCCCTCCTGCTGTCTCTTCCTGCTGGTATTTTGAGATGGTTGATGCAAAGCTCATATAAATATTGTACTTAACTTTCCCCAGCAGCATAGTCAAGCGAAGCTAAATGCAAACTTCCCTCTTCTCATTTGAAACATGACCAGTGCTCTACAACAAATACGACAGGTTAAAAAGAAACAACCCTGGAGATTCAACCAGAGCCTGCAGACCAATCTTGGCATGGTTTCCACTTTCAAGTCTCTGCAACCCTGCAAGCCCTCTGCTTTCTTCAA
This sequence comes from Gambelia wislizenii, assembly GCA_030847615.1. Classification (NCBI taxonomy): domain Eukaryota; kingdom Metazoa; phylum Chordata; class Lepidosauria; order Squamata; family Crotaphytidae; genus Gambelia; species Gambelia wislizenii. Next base: position 376,602,417 of record JAUMIR010000003.1, read on the forward strand.
TCAGACAAATAAAGCCATCACTTGATCTGTTTCCATTCCTGTGTCTGCAAAACCACACTAATAACTGGAGCCACAGATTGACAGAGTGTCCCTGCAACACCCTTTTGGCTGGTGGTAGGAAAAACGGTTGCACACGTAAGCGGTCACAAGAAATTTGGCACTCCTAGAATATTATACATTTATGCGTACTCACAGGCCTACCCCTTGATAGATCCACTGACTGCACTATATATAGACTATGGCAGCTTCCCCACTCTTTCCAATGTGTTGGACTACAACTCCCATAATCCCACACCCACTCATGGGAGTTGTAGTCCAGTGCCTCTGGAGGGCACTGTGCTTGACTGCAAGACCTATGAACTCACTCAGATTCCATTGGCACAACAATGAAAGGGAAGGGACACATGAACAGAAGGTGCCTCCTGCTCAAAATGCTGAGGGCCACATTGCGTATTACACAAGGGTCCCACCCTCTTCAGCCTTCTAATTTTTCTAATGAAAAGCAGAAATATATGGCTGCTAGCTCAAGTGGAGAAATAACATGGCCAAAGGGCTGCCTAAGCCTTCCTTTTCCAACTATCTGCTCAAAATCACCTTCCCACCCCAACTGATATTCTTCTTGAAGGGAAAAGATCCAGGGGCCCTCTATTTTCCCCTGCAGATGAAAAAAATATCTGGGAACAAATTTGAGTGGAGGAAACAGCAGAAAGGTAAAGACATACTTGCCTCATTCCCACAACTCTGCTACTATTGACAATGTCCAGGTTGCTTCTCTGTTCTTTTCATTTTTAACCATGTCCCCTATGCAGCCCCCTGCCCATTTTCATGGCCTTGCCAGACACACACACCACATCGACTGCTGGCAAATTTTATCAGCACAGCAGCAATCCTCCCTGCACTTTGTGCTTTGAAACATGGTGAACAGAGCATGCATCTTATTTTGAATCGCATCTTGTTCCCAGAAGAGTAACTCAGGCTTAAAAAAAGGGCATGTGCTCCCCCCGCACACCTTGTTCTAAAGCAAAAGTGCATCACTTTGGGTGATGCTATACTGGCAATAGCATGAGGGGTCTGACCCCTTGTTGGTTTGACCCTGCCCCCAACTCCCTCGCTCCCCAGCCCTCAAAAGCTTTTCATTCCTGCTTGAAAGCAAGCTGATGATCACCCATCCCAATATCTGGTATGGCCATGAATAGCATGAGAATTTTGGAACAATGCATCACAATGTTATGCTTATTTCTTTCCATTTTGCTGTGGTTTGCATAAAAGGCATCTCCTCAGAACTTGTTCACAGGTCAGAGGAATCCATGAAGCTCATTAAAATTAACAATTGCCCCTTATTATCTCAGCTGTGCTTCCTCTATCTTTGTAGAATGGTAAATTCACCCAAAATCCATTGGCTGATGTTATCTGGCAGCATGGACTGAAGATTCCAAGATGGCGTGAATATATTTTGGCTAAATATACCAGACTTAGAGTGAAACAAGTGATTTGGGGAAATTCTTCTGGGTAGGGCATTCCCAGACACCACCCCTGCTTTGGATCAGATTCCTAACCACCCAGAGTCCAACTTTTTTTTAAAAAGAAGCATTCAGATAATGAACTGAAAATTATTCTCTTTCCCTGCTATCCCCTCTTATGTGACCCATGGGGACTAGAAACTTAACCAAGACCCACACTGGAACAAATTTCCAGAGACCAAGAAGATGTCCAGGAAATTAACTTAGGAAATCTGTATTTGTAGAAAGGGTAGCGAGGAATTCTGCCCATCACTGGTGGTCTGCGTGAGCACCACAGGGTACAAGGGTGAAATAGCCCCAAGGTATATCGTGTTGGGGTTCAGAATGTGGTGTTACGATGTGAGAATGAGAGGGATGTAAAAGCCTGTGTAAAGTTGGCTGTTTGCAAGGCCTGTGTTTTTTTCTTCTTTGCTGACAGACCACCGCTGGGCTGGCTTGGTTCAGATGGGTGAAGCAGAATGGCAAAGCAGAGATCTTTCAAGCCTGAAAGCCACCCCCCTTGGCCTGTTCATCTCCAAAACTCCTTCCCCACCCATAGAGGATGCCACCCCTAGGCAGAATACAAGGGTATCATCCAGTCTTGCAGGACTGAATGCTTTCTCAGCGTCTCCAGCAGCCGAGGGCTCCCACTCTTCCTTTACCTGAAAGCCAGAGGGCCTGGCTTTGTGTGGGCTAACGCACACCTCACCTGGCCCACCCCAAAAGGGCTCTGTCTCTAGCAAGATGTCAATGGTCAATGTTGCAATGTTTGAACTAAGGAAGCGGTGGCAGTGGGGGTGGGAGAGAGGATGGCGAAAGGGTTGTGTATTCATGAAACTCAACAGTGCAGGAGTGCAGTCTACAACCGCAAGCTGGCGGAGTTCTGGGGTGAATGGATGAAGCTGGTGGGAGGCAGTAGAGCAGCATGGGGGGCGGGTTGGGGGGCTGGAGTGGCAGGGGGTGTGTGGTTAGAAGAAAATGCCTGCTGCGGGTGGAGCTTGTAGTATAAATAAGAACCATATTTGTTTGTTTCCAAAATCAGCCCCATCCTTTCCATGGAGGGAAAGGGTTACAAAAGTTGCACTTGTGTGTGTCCAGTCCCTGCTAAGTGGGGGAGGCGGGGCATCATTCCAGCTCCACCTCCCAAGGCGGGGCATCATTCCAGCTCCACCTCCAGGTGCCCATCTTCCGAGTCTAGGCAGCCGTTCATCTTGACGCTGTCACTGTCTCCCATGGTCTGCAGGTCGTATTCTTCATCCAGGAAGTCCAGGGAGTTGTTGCTGGGTAGGCCCCGGATGGTGAACTTGTGTGACACTTTGGTCCAGTGCTCTCGGTTGCTGGCCACCCTCTCGTACAGCTCAGCTGCCTTGGGGAAGAGGTCCTGGAGCAACCTGTGGAGAGGGGACAATGGAGACAGGGAACAAATGTCCAGGGCCATGCATCAGGCAGAATATCATAATATCATAGAATCATAGGCTGTCAGGATCAGGTCGTAAAGTGACCTTTTCCTGCCATTAATTCTGTGTGCTGTGTGATCGTTTGATGTTTATAGAATCATAGAATTGTAGTGTTGCAAGAGACCACGAGGGCCATCCAGTCCAACCCCATTCTGCCACGCAGGAATACACAATCAAAGCATCCCCGACAGATGGCCATCCAGCCTCTGTTTAAAGACCTCCAAGGAAGGAGACCCCACCACGCTCCAAGGGAGTGCGTTCCACTGCCAAACAGCTCTTACTGTCAAAAAGTTCCTCCTCATGTTGAGGTGGAATCTCTGTTCCCGGAGCTTGCATCCATTGCTCTGTGTTCTAGTCTCTGGAGCAGCAGAAAACAAGTCTGCTCCATCCTCAATGTGACACCCCTTCAAATACTTAAACAGGGATATCATATCGCCCCTTAACTGTCTTTTTTCCAGGCTAAACATACTCAGCTCCCTAAGTCTTTCCTCATAAGGCATGGTTTCCAGACCTTTCACCATTTTAGTCGCCCTCCTCTGGAGATGTTCCAGCTTCTCAATATCCTTTTTGAATTGTGGTGCCCAGAACTGGACACAGTATTCTAAGTGAGGTCTGACCAAGGCAGAATAGAGTGGCACTATTACTTCCCTTGATCTAGACACTATACTTCTATTGATGCAGCAAAAAATTGCTTTGGTCTTTTGAGCTGCCGCATCACACTGTTGACTCATGTTCAACTTGTGGTCTACTAGGACTCCTAGATCCCTTTCGCACGTAGTCTCATTCAGCCAGGTCTCTCCCATCCTATATTTATGCATTTCATTTTTCCGCCCTAAATGCAGTACTTTACATTTCTCCGTATTGAATTTCATTTTGTTAGCTTTGGCCCAGCTCTCCAGTCTATCCAGGTCATTCTGAATTTTGATCCTGTCCTCTAGGGTATTAGCTACTCCTCCTAATTTGGTGTCATCTGCAAATTTGATACGTATGCCCCTAATTCCCTCATCCAAGTCATTGATAAAGATGTTGAATAGCACTGGGCCCAGGACAGAACCCTGTGGCACCCCACTGGTCACATCTTTCCAAGACGAAGAGGAGCCACTGCTGAGCATCCTTTGGGTTCGGCCGGTCAACCAATTACAAATCCATTGAACAGTTAACTTGTCTAGCCCACATTTTACAAGCTTGTTTGCAAGAATGTCATGGGGAACCTTGTCAAAGGCCTTACTGAAATCAAGGTATGTGATGTCCACAGCGTTCCCTTCATCTACTAAGCTGGTAACTTTATCAAAAAAAGAGATCAGATTAGTCTGGCATGACTTGCTTCTCTGAAACCCATGTTGACTTTTTGTGATTATGGCATTGCCTTCTAAACGTTCACAGACTCTCTGTTTGATGATCTGCTCTAGAATCTTCCCTGGTATTGATGTCAGACTAACTGGATGATAATTGTTGGGCTCCTCTTTTTTCCCCTTTTTGAAGATGGGAACAACGTTTGCCCTCCTCCAGTCTACTGGGACTTCTCCTGTTCTCCAGGAGTTCTCAAAGATTATTGCCAATGGCTCTGAGATTATATTTGCCAGCTCTTTTAATACTCTTGGATGTAGTTCATCTGGTCCTGGAGATTTAAATTCATTTAGATTAAGAAGGTATTCCTCTACTACCTCTTTGCTTATTCTGGGCTGGATTTCCCCTATTGTGTCCTCTGTTCCTTTATCCTCAGGTTGGTCCCCCTTTTTCCTTTTCTGAAAACACTGAGGCAAAGAAGGTGTTGAGTAATTCTGCCTTTTCTCTGTCCCCTGTTAGCATTTTGCCATCTCCTCCACTAGTGGCCCTACCATTTCCTTCTTCTTGGCATTCCTTTAAAATGGCATGCCTTTAAAATGGTAACAAGTTGATATGCTGAGAATAGCCAAGGAAGGATGGGTGGAACAAATGGCTGGAACTGCTAAAAATGTGGGAAAAACAATAGGTGGAATTGCCACCAGGTGAGAATGGGGAGTGTGGGTATTTGGTTAAACAATAAATGAGCTGCCTGCCAGATTTGGTTGATGATAAATACTTTATATTATATTACTGTATACTGTTTTTCCTTTGAGCTTTATTTGAAGCTACAATGTTGTATACTTTGACTGTTTAGTTTCTTCTGTGACAATAAAGCTTACTGTTTAACCCTGAAGTTACTGTCCACGGACTTTGAAAATGCAGTTACATGACATAAGCCAAGAACCTAAATTTTGCTGACCCTAAAGCACTGCCAGATGTAGCTCTGCTCTGTACCCATCTGTTACAGGCTGAGCAATAATTTGGTGTCATATTTTGCAAAATTTAAGCCCCTGGAGTCTTAATAGCATGGTTGTAAAGTGTAAAGGTAGCAAAGCATAAAGCAGGAACATTTTGTTTAATGCCAAGAGCATAGGCACTGACCGAATCCGCCAACAACCAAACTGCAAAGAAAATGATTAAGGGGGAAATAGCTTGAAATAGAACATATACAACCTGTTCTTTTTGACTTGTAATGAAACTGACAGCAAAGTCTTACTAGTGCCAGATGACTGATGTAATCATATGTCACAGGGTAAAATCACTGTGACATATGAGATTTATATAAACAATATTGTTTACATAGGCAGAGGCTAGTAAAGATCCTCCTCTGATTGGATGGATGAGATGCTGGGGATACTAGAAAACCAGCCCCGGAGAGACAGAAGGGAGGCTGACTGAGCATCCATTTCCCACTTTTCCACTTAGCAGTGTAGGGCAGCTTTGCTGTTCCTCAAATGATAATGACCCAGACAATGCGGGTACGATATAGGGGCTTTAATAATGATATGTTTCCTGTCTGGCTATAGATAGCTGACCATAGATGTAATGGATGCTGCAATAATTAGGTTGCAATGGCCATGAAAGATAATTACAGTAGGCCCCTCAGTATCTGCTGGGGTTTGGTTCCAGGAGCCCCTGTGGATACCAAAATCCATGGAAGCTCAAGTCCTATTATATACAATGGCCTAGTAAAATAGCGTCCCTTATATAAAATGGCAACATCACGGTTTGCTTCTTGGAATTTATTTTTTGGGAAATATTTTCAAGCCGTGGATGGTGGAATCTGTGGGTGCCAAATCCATGGATACAGAGGGCTGACTGTATTTCCCTAGGAGTGTGTACATTAGGACCCTGTATCCACTGATTCATTATCCACAGATTCAGTTATCCATGGGACACAAAACAGCACACCTACCATAGAATCTTCCTAGAAATTCTGTGCTCTCTAGCCATTTTCTAGGTCCTCCAAAGCAACTCCATGGTATTTTAAACTGGACGTTCCATTATTTTCAGTATCCACAGCCCCCCCCCCCGAACCAATCCCCTAGTAGACCACAAGTTGAACATGAGCCAACAGTGTGATGCGGCAGCTAAAAAGGCCAATGCAATTTTGGGCTGCATCAATAGACGTATAGTGTCCAGATCAAGGGAAGTAATAGTGCTGCTCTATTCTGCCTTGGTAAGACCTCACTTAGAATACTGTGTCCAGTTCTGGGCACCACAATTCAGAAAGGATATTGACAAATTGGAGCGTGTCCAGAGGAGGGCAACTAAAATGGTGAAAGGTCTGGAAACGATGCCTTATGAGGAGAGACTTATGTTTAGCCTGGAAAAAAGACGGTTAAGAGACGATATGATAGCCCTGTTTAATAATAATAATAATATTAATAAATAATAGTTTTTTATTTTTAACCCGCCCCTCTGCTCAGCAACCCGGGCGGCGTACAACAAGATTAAAACATCAAGTTAAAACAATCCCTCCCCATCCTAACCCTCCCACCCCTTAAAACTAAAGTAAACTAATGAAGAGTTAAAACAAGAATAAAATATGATAAATAAATAAATAAATAAATAACAGCAACGATGGCAAGGGGGTGGGTAGCAATCAGTCCACTGGAACAGGGAAGTTATTCCGGGAAGGCCTGCCGGAAGAGATCCATCTTTAGCGCATTCTTGAAGCTATCAAGAGTAGCGATAAGACGGATCTCGTCCGGCAGGCCATACCAAAGTCTGGGAGCCGTAGAAGAGAAGGCCCTCTGGGAGGTCTGCAACAGCCTAGTTTTCATAGGTTGCAGCAGGTTCCTCCCAGAGGACCGAAGGGCGTGGGGGGGATCATATGGGATGAGGCGGTCCCGGATATAAGATGGACCCAAGCCATGTAGGGCTTTAAAGGTTAAAACCAACACCTTGTACTGCGCCCGGAAACTAATCGGCAGCCAATGGAGAGATTTAAGCACAGGTGTACATCTCTCCTAGATGTACCCACAATTAACCTGGCTGCCATATTTTGTACCAGTTGAAGTTTCTGGGTTAGGCACAAGGGTAGCCCCATGTAGAGTGCATTACAGTAATCCAAACGTGAGGTTACCAAAGCATGTACCACAGTTTCCAGATCCCTTGTATCCAGGTAAGGGCGCAGTTGGCGTATCAGCCGAAGCTGATAACAGGCACTTCTGGCCGTCGCATTCACCTGACTAGTCATGTGAAGCGACGAATCTAGGAGTACCCCCAAACTGCGAACACAGTCCTTAGAGGAGAGTGTGAGTCCATCCAGGACTGGAAGTTGTATTCCCAGACCTGGTTTTGGGCCTGTGACTGTCAGTACCTCCGTTTTGTCTGGATTTAGTCTCAATCTGTTTTTCCTCATCCAATCCATTACCGCTCTAAGACAGTCATTGAGAGGAGAGACGCCATCTGAAGTTTGAGCCGATGATCTGGTCATGGAGAAATATATCTGAGTGTCATCAGCGTACAGAAGACACCGAGCTCCATGCCTCCGGATGATCTCTCCCAGCGGCTTCATATAAATGTTAAATAGCATCGGGGACAGGATGGCACCCTGAGGGACGCCACAGTTGAGCTCAATTCTGGAGGAGCAGCTGTCCCCGAGCCTCACCCTCTGGGATCTGCCTGAGAGAAAGGAACGGAACCACAGCAAAGCAGTACCTCCAATTCCTAACTCTCTCAGGCGATCCAAGAGGATGGAATGATCTATAGTGTCAAAGGCCGCTGAGAGGTCCAAGAGCACCAGCAGGGTCACACTACCCCTGTCGATGCTCAGGCGGAGGTTGTCGGTTAGAGCGACCATGGCAGTCTCAACTCCATATCGTGTCCTGAAGCCGGTTTGAAATGGATCAAGATAATCAGTTTCATCCAAGATGGCTTGGAGTTGGGAGTTTAAGTATTTGAAGGGGTGTCATGTTGAGGATGGAGCAAGCTTGTTTTTTGCTGCTCCAGAGATTGGAACACGGAGCAATGGATGCAAGCTCCAGGAACAGAGATTCCACCTCAACATGAGGAGGAACTTTTTCACAGTAAGAGCTGTTCGGCATGGGACACACTCCCTCGGAGCGTGGTGGGGTCTCCTTCCTTGGAGGTCTTTAAACAGAGGCTGGATGGCCATCTGTTGGGGATGCTTTGATCGTGAATTCCTGCATGGCAGGGGGTTGGACTGGATGGCCTTCGTGGTCTCTTCCAACTCTGCAATTCTATGATTCTATGTAATGGTGTCTTTACCTGCAACAAATATAATGAATATAATGTACCTAGACACGGAAAAGTCTATGTTTCAGCCTGAGGGGAGTGTATATTGTATATCTATGAATGTATATGATAAAATACCCTAAAAGACTAACAGAAACCCTGCTCATTTTCCCATATTAAATATCTGGAGAATCCCATACTTAAGAGTCCTTCAGTGGCGTGCTGGTGCTAACTTGGCCTGTTTGGACTATACTGTGGTTCATGGGAGCCCAGGCGATCTCAGATGGTGATAAGAGGAACCTCCAAACAGGTACGGATTCAGCTGATAAAGAACCCTGAACCCTTCAGTCTAAAGAGACAAGGCTCGAGAGACATGCCTGTTTCGTTTCTTCCGACTTCTCAGCCAGCAGACTGCCCCCTTCATTTATGCATTTTATTTATTTAATTTATATCCCACCTTTCTCCCAACATGGGACCCAAAGCAGCTCATGATTTGAAACATTTGAAAACCAAATCGTAGATAGTGCAAAGGGTTTTTTAAAAAAAATAATAAAAAATAATTAAACAAACAAAAGCATTAATTTAAAACAATCCAATTAAAACATTGATTTAGAAAGGGCAGTTAAAATTTAATTGGGGATAATTGATTTTATCCACTTTGCAGATGTGCTATAGTTGGTATTATTTGTGTATGACCCCACATTGGCCTATAGTTGCCTTGCCCTATAGGCACAATCACTTGGGCACTTGCAGTCCTTAAATGGGACAGGCTGGCTATGTTCCTGTAGCTGGATGCACAGAGTAGGCATCCTCTGGACATCCCAGAGGATGATGCACAAACACAGCCAGGTGCTGCCTGGCTCTCCCCTGTCCTCTTGTGGCTGCTAAATGACAAGGGCTTTCTCTTGGTCCCACCACCACTGAAAGCCAATCTGGTGAGGACACAGACAAGGGTCTGTTTTGGTGGCTGCTCCCATCAAGGAATTCCCTCCCATGAGAAGCTAGGGGCTTGCCTAGATGAGAAGATATAATGTGGATTGGTGCGCAGTAACGCACATGTGCAGCAGCATTAATTTGTCTCCATGGTTTTTTGGCAAAATCGCTGGTATGCAAAGCTATCCGTGTTTGATGTTCACACGGGGGCATGCCTGAGAATCAAGAAGGAGGTTGCAAGTGAATTACTCGTGTTTTTAATCTCTACAAGTTTCTGCCACTGAACAGTATTTTTTTTTAACTGTAAACCTAAGGTACACAAGTGTGACCTTCCATTTAACAAGCTGTTTGGTCACCTCAACACAGCGAAAAAGCACACAATTGCTACTATGAAAATCCAAAATGGCAGTTCTGGCCACTTCATTGCCGGCAAGTCCACTCTCTTGTGCATATCCAACCAATCAGCTTTCCACTTCCACTCTTATCCAGGAATGTGCAGTTGTCCTAACAAGTGGGAATTGCGCATTTCCTCCACATTTTTTTAAAAAAACTTGGGAGAACGTGCAAAGTCTTTTTTCATGTAGTTTTGTGGGGCTTGGTCCCCCTCCTTCCAAATATTGTGAAACACCACGGGATCTCGTTAGGACAAAACGTATTCTCCTCAAATTCCATGAGGAGTTTTTTCACCAGTGGGCAACCCCTAGATCAGCCTCCTCTTTGCTTTCTTTCCACTGGCGGGTGAAGACCTTTCTGTTTACCCAGATATTAACTGTCTGTTGCAGAAGATCTTTTAACTGAGGTGTGTTGGATTTGTATTTGCTTTTTACCTTCCCTCCTTCCGTTCCTTCCTATGCTTACATCCTGCCCTATATCTCAAGGCAGTTTACAATAAAATCAATTAAAACAACAAATAGCAACAATAATTGCAAAACACTCTGTGTGTGTGTGTGTGTGTGTGTGAAAGCATTACTTAAAAGTAGATAATTTAAAACCAGTGAAAACAATTTAAAATAATACTGATCATAGCACATCTGCAAAGTGGACAAAATCAATTATCCACATTATATTTTAACTGCCTTTAAAACTGTTTTAAATTAGTAATTTATTCATTTAATTGCTTTAAAAAAAAACTTTAATACTGTTTTAAGTGCATTTTGTTTAACTCAAATAGTGAACCAACTAGAGTCCCATAAGGGGGGAGGGGAAAGGTGGGATATAAATACCATACAATACAAATAAAGTAAAATAAAATAAATGCAAAGAGAGTCAGCAAGAGCAGATGCACCATCAAGGTAGTCTGGGATCTAGGCATGGAAAGCAGCCTCGACAAGGTTAGAACACCAGTTATGGAGTAACAGAGAAGAATAATTCAACGAACAAGCTGAAGTTGATAAACCAATAGAGCATTAAACCATTATGCAAAGCAACATGGAGCTCTTGATGCTGTTCTTTGCAGCAAAGGGATGACCTTGGCTGTGTTAAGTTATAGCTGGCTGTAAATCAACATCACTAGCCTAATGACCTCAGCATGTCTCCTTTAATGCCAACCATGGCTTTACCAGCTCTTTTGCAGCTGATGCTTTCCACCTCCTGCTATTGAGGGGCTTCAGGACCTACATGGGATGCTCAGGACTCTGCTTCTCACAGTTGCAGGGCAGAGCTGCCCGATTCCTCAGGTTCTTACAGGAACCTGTTATCATGGTTTTGCTCTTCCCCTTCTTTGTCTGAAGAGGCCTCCTCCAGGTAAGTCATGGTGCCCTATGGATGCCCCCCCATCCTCTTCTGACAACTAAATGGCCATGGGGAGGGTGCACTGGCAGCAGAGAAGTTGGTTGTTGTGTGGGGAGCCTCACTGTGGACAGAGGGGCTGGATACCTCTTCTGGACCATCCATAAAAGGACATGTGGTGGCACAGTGTGACCACTATACCTGTGTATGTCATTAACAGGATCCTGAATTATTTTATGACTAATGGGTCACAAAATGACAGAATCACAGAGTTTGAAGGGATCCCAAAGGCCTTGTCATCCAACCCCCTGCTAATCCATGCTGCTTTCGAAATCCTCCCTGTGGACTTCTCAGTAGCAAACAAGTTGCTGTTGCCTCCTCCCTGACCATCACAACAAGTAGGAGCCCAGTCCTGGATGAAGCTCAGCACTTACTTGTAGATGGGCATAGCAATGTGCTCCATGAAGCTGATCTGCAGCTCGGGGATGTAGGCTTTCTCCCGATCCATCATCTCCATCGGCCGGTTACCCATTGCTTTCTCCTAAAGGGAACATTGGGCAGGGGGCTTGATCATTCAAGGCTGCAATACATGGCTTCATTTCCCTGCATTCTCTCCTCTGCAGGAAGCTAGGAAGGACATATGTGTCTTCCCCAAACCCACCTGGCATCTTCTGAAATCTAGCCCAGATTGGGGGATGCTATTTCACAGTTGCTATTTTTCAAAATCTGGCCTACATCAGTGGTTCTTAACCTGTCATTTGCGGACCCCCAAGGGGCCGCAATGTCCTCATAGGGGGTCCACTAAGGCTTGACCTCCTCTTTGCAGTGGAATGGCCACATGACAGGAGCTGAGGCAAAGGCTGGCTGGCTTGGCCTGCGCATTGCCATTCAATCTGCTCCAGCCACAAACGTGCAGGAAGAAGCAGGAGAAAAAGGTCTTCCTTCCCCCTCAGGTGCCTCTGAGGGAAGGTTTAATGGATGGTGTGATGTTGTTGTTGTTTTTTAAGTCTTGAGCTAAGTCTTGGGGACCATGGCAACAGAAGATATTTAAAGGGAATCCCTAGTTGGCTCCAGAGGTATTGGACTGCAACTCCCATTGTTCCCAGCCTGTATGATAGAATTCAAGGCCCGACAGACCTTAGAAAATGCAGTTTTCCCAAGGCACCCTGTGCCCTGTGTTAGCATGTCAAGTACTATGGACATTCTGAGGGAGGTCTCCCAGACATTGTTGCAGTGGCCTTCAGCCCTGATAAGTGGGACGAAGCAATGCAATTTAGGGGTAAAGAGTTCACAGGAGGGTGGGAAGGGAGTTTGTAGGACACTATCATGCAGCTGTTAAAGCAGGGGCAGGAAACTCTGCCCTATGGTCCCTAGGGTTGTTTTTGTGGCTCCCAAGTTGAATATTTTCGGGGGGGGGGTGACAAAGAAGTGGCTTTCAGGTCACTTCTAGTTGAGAAAAGGTGTCTCCTTTTGAAAACAACCCAATGGATTCCTCGTAAAATGAGTACCCAGCTTCTTGGGGGCAATTAGCTAAAAACATTGGAAGCTTAGGGAGTGCTTAGCACTATAAAGCAGTATAGAAATGTAAGTGCTATTGCTATTCTCCTAAGGTATTTTGGGAGGCATTTGAGGGCAAAGAAACCCAATTGGGGTGGGCATCCATGGGGGGAGGCCGCCCAAGTTCCTGTGAGAACCCAATATACACTCTGACTCCCAAGAGTGGTCCACAACTCTGTTACAGGATGGCTTTCTTGTCTTCGTACATACCAGATCTCCCTGGGAGAAGAACTCCTTGTAGATCAGCTCCTGGAATGCAAAAGAGATCGATTATACAAGGTTCAGCATATTTTGTCTTTCAATTTTTAAATTAAAATATTTATATCCTACTTGATATCTCAAGCAGGGTACAAGGAAAAAACAATCAAAGCAGTCATTCTCTGAGGATGCCAGCCACAGATGCAGGCAAAACGTCAGAAAGAAACTATTCCAGAACATGGCCTCACAGCCCGGAAAAAAAACCAAGGAAAATCTAATCAAAGCAGTTTCAGAGAGATCCAGATCTAAAACAATTTTTTTAAAAAATTAACTGACTAAAAAAACTTAGACAAATTCAACGGGTTAATAGCCACTTAAAAGGTTAGGACATTGCAACTGTGCAAAAGTACATTTTGAAAAAGAAAATGAGGCTTCAAAGTCATTAATAAAAAGCCATGTTTTGACATTGTGCCTGAAGAAAACCATCGTAGGCCTCCAAGGGAGAGCATACGACATATGGGCCTAAATTCTGCTCTTACTCCTGGCTAAAGGACACCAGTTGAATCCATTGGATTTCCCTTTGTGTTGACTCACCATTCAACAGTTGACTGAATAAATCTATTCTAGTTGGAACTAACCAACAGAATATCACCCATGGGGTGCGACAGCACAGAACACCTTATTCCATGGAACATCCACCAAAGGTACCTGAGTGTAAATTCAGTTAACTCAGTTTCAGACATACAAGGTTCTCCCTTTCAGACAAATCAGGGAGAACTATTGTGAATGCTTGAGTGGTGACCGTGAACATGTCTGAACCTGCATGACCAACATCAACACCCTCAGCTCAGTTGTCAGTCATCAGTTAAAGCAGCTGTGTTGTCTGTTGTGTGCCAGAAATAATGTGAAGTTTGAAAGTCAAGCAACGTAACATTCTGCAGCAACTTGAGGTGGACCCAAACCTTTTTTTAAAAAATCATCCCTTGTGATGAAACCTGGATCTTCCAGTATGATCCTGAGACAAAATGGTCAAGAAAGAAACATCAAAAAAGTCCACATTCAAAGCCATGCTAATTGTTGGGGGTTTTGACATCAATGGCATAATTTTGGCAGAATGAGTTCCAGAAGGCAGAACAGTGAACCAGCATTATTATAAGGAAGTTTTGACAAAGCTGAGAAAGACTCAGGGGGGAAAAAGAAGGCCAGAACTGTGGGGAAATTGTTCCATTCTTCATCAAGACAATGTGCCTGCTCACACAGCACTTTCTGTGAGGCAGTTTTTGGCTGATAAATGCATTACTACACTTGAACATCATATTCGCCAGATTTGACAGCATGCAACTTTTTTCTTTTCCTTAAAGTGAAATTGGTGCTTAAAGGAACACATTTTGAGTCAATTGATGCAGTAAAGAAGAAAACAGCAGATGTGTTGAAATAGCTGACAGAAACTGATCTGCTCCACAACTTCCACCAGTGGAAAACAAGACTGCATCAGTGTGTGGGTGTGAACGGGAAGCATATTGAAGGGGACGAGCATTAGAATTGTAATACATATAAATAAAGATGGGTTGTTGTATCAGTCTCATTATTTAATGACAGACCTCGTATTGGCACAGACCCAATTACTTGTTGTTGATGTTAATAGCCATCAGGTTGACTCCAATTTATGGTGACCCAAGTCTCCCTCTGATCAACAGCCATGCTCAGGTCTTGCAAACTTAGGGCAGCCATGGCTTCCTTGACTGAATCTATCCACCTGTAACGTTGTCTTCCTCCTTTCCTATTGCCTTCCACTTTCTCTAGCATTATCACCTCTTCTGGTGACTCATGTTCTCTCACGATGTGTCCAAAGTAGGATAGCCTCCACTTCATTATCTTGGCTTCCAGGGAGAGTTCATGCTTGATTTGCTCTTGGACCCATTCATTTCTCTTTCTGGCAGACCATGGTATCCAGAGAACTCTCCTCCAGGACCACATTTCAGATGGGTTGATTCAATTGCTAGTCCCAAGTAAAATAGGCCTGATTGAATCAGTAGACTTTATGTCAATGTTGATTTATCATTCAGGAGTTTATTTCATGGGTCTACTCTAGCTGGGACTGGTAATTGGATTTAGGTCACTGAATTATCAGGACACCTATTCTTCCATAACTGGGGTTGCTATTCTGCCCCTCTGGTTGGTTTAAAGTTTGGACTAAAACACAGATTGGACTCATTGCCCCACTAAGACTGGACCCTCCAGCTACCACGGCCTTGGCCATTTCTCGACTCACCGCAATCTTGCGGGTGGTCTTCCAGCCTTTGGTCTGGTCGGAGAGGTCACAGGAGGTCATGAGAAGGCACAGCAGGAGGCTGTGGTGCTGCTTGTTCTTGGGATCATAGCCGACTGGAGAGAGGAGAGAAAAGGGAAAGAGGAGGTTGAGAGAGTTCAAGTTGGATAGAATGTTGCTTACTCCCAGACCACTGCAGGCCTTTGAAGAGTTTAAGCTATGGCACAATAAAGAACATAAGAGCCTCATGCCAAAGAAGTGAAGTAGAGATCTGCAGGGGGTCTTTGTTAATGGCCCTGTTTTCTGACCAGGGTGGGTGACCCATGGTGGATGGTGGAATCTATCTCAGAGGAGCAGTGAAGCCACCCTGGGTTCTAGACTGAGTTTGAAAGGATTGGACTTTAATCCCCAAATAGGCTTAGCACCTCGGATAGATCCTTTAAGTTTAGACCACAGAAGCCAGAGTAAAGAATGGATTCACTGTTCCACACAGCTGCCACAGCTCTGCATTTGTGGCATGTTACTGGGTAGCTCTCACTGCATTAATACAGTTAACAAAAACATACACACCAGTGTGTCTGTTGCACACAAGCATATGGTGGCAAGAATCCTACTGGTTAGTCTTAACTAGAGTAGATCCACAGAATCGTGTAAGTAAGTCTGATTCATTCAATGGGTCTGCTCTAGTTGGAACTAAGAATAGGATGTAGACCATAATGTTTGAACATGGAGGAAACGGTTATCTGGAGCTTTAGAAATTTGGAAATGGCACTCATGGCCAATGCCCGAGTAGAGGTACCCAGCAGACAGACAGACAAATGTCGCCTTGGTCGCTGCTGTTATTTGCTGTCAAGTCAACTTTGACTTATTCTATACCTATGAATGTGAGACCTCCAAAAGTCCTAGTCATTAACAGCCCTGCTCAGGTCTTGCACACTCAGCTGAACACACAGCCTCCCTGATGGAATCAGTCCACCTATAATGTGGTCTTCCACTTTCTCTAGTACCTTCCACTTTTCCCAGCATCATTGTCTTTTCCAGTAAGTCACGTTGTCTCGTGATATGTCGAAAGTACAAAAGTCTCAGTTTTCTATTGAGCATTCAGGCCAGATTTGCTCTTGGACCCACTTATTGGTTATTTTGGAAACCATGGTACCCTTGGAACTCTCCCCCAGCACCATGTTTCTCTGTTAATGGTTGTGCTGGGATATATGTGTGTGTTGTGTGTTTATGTATGTGTTTTTAAAATTTTAGTTGTGTTTAACTTTTTTGTTGTTTAATTCTGTTTTAACTTTTTTATTTTGCTGATTTTAACTATGTCTTTTTATTGTATGCTGCTTGGTCTCTTCACTGTCCAGCTCCAACTCCATACATAAAAATCAGAAATACTATGGCTTGGATGATCCCGACTTTAGTATGCATAGACTCATAGAGTTGGCAACAAGAGCATAATAGTCAGCTGTGCTGTTAGAAAACAGGCAGCTGTTTCCCCTGGTGTTGTCTATAATGTGTCAAGAGTGGTGTGGTTTGGACCCAGGGCCAGCATAGACTCACTGAGTCAGAAGAGACCACAAGGGCCATCTAGTAACAACCCCATTCTGCCATGTAGGAAAACACAATCAAATCATTTTCAAGAGATGGCCATCCAGCCTCTGCTTTAAAATCGCCAAAGAAGGAGACCCCACCACACTCCCAGGCAGCAGCGCATTCCACTTCCGAACAGCTCTTACTGTCAGGAAGGTCTTCCTAATGTTTATGTGAAATATCTTTTCCTGTAGTTTGAACCCATTGCTCCATGTCCTAATCTCTGGAGCAGCAGAAAACAAGCTTGCTCCATCCTCTATGACACCCCTTCAAATAATTAAACATGACTATCATATCACCTCTTCACCTTCTCTTCTCCAAGCTAAACATACCCAGCTCCCAAGCCGCTCCTCCTAGGGCATGGCTTCCAAACATTTTACCATCCTGGTCGCCCTCCTCTGGACACATTCCAGCTTGTCAGTGTCCTTCTTGAATTGTGGTGCCCAGAACTAGGCACAGGATTCCAGGTGAGGCTTGACCAAAGCAGAATAGATTGGCGCCTTGATCTAGACACCATATTCCTAGAGATGCAGCCTAGAATCGCATTGGCTTTTTACCTGCTTGATCACAGCTGACTCAAGTTCAGCTTGTGGTCCACTAAGACTCCTAGATCCCTTTTGCATGTACTGCCACCAAGCCAGGTGTCACTCATTCAATAAGACATCTTTACCCTTGAGGCTCTCATCCAGTTCCTTAATGGCTGCCTTTCCAAATCTTAGTCTTCTTTTGTTTTCTTGACTACTGTCTCCATTTTGATTAACTGAGCCAAGGTATAGAAAATCTTTCTGTTTTATTTCTGGTCACTATATGTGTTTTCCTAATAGTCAGCCGTAACTTGTCTGTTGCACTTTCTTCCTTACATTTCCCCACTGGCGTCTTACCTTCAGCCATCTTCTGGAGGTCTTTGAAGATTCTCAAATGGTGAGCCAGGTCCGTGGCCAGAATAATGTCTCTCATGAGATCCAGCATCCTTTGGTAATCCTAGTGGGCCAATGAGACACTCTATTACTATACTTTGCTGTAGGCTTCCCAACAGCTCTGTGGGGATAGGCTGGCTTGGAGAGATCACCCCCTCCCCTGAAATACCACTGGTAGGTTGACCAACAACACAACATGGGAACATTATAAAAAAGTCATTTTTGGAGCATATTCATCAATGTTTCTCTCCAGCATGGCCAAGAAAAGCACAGCCACCACTCAAAGACTCACCTTCCGGGAGAAGTGATCAAAGATATTACAGCCCTGGGTGTTCAAGATAGCAATAGCTTGAGCAAAATGGTGTCTCTGCACAAAGACAAGAAGAACAGAACAGAGGGGAGAATGTTATTGTTAGTGAGCTGGGTATGTTTAGAGTGGAGAAGAGAAGATCGAAGGTGTATCTACACCGTAGAAATAATGCACTTTGACATCACTTTAAGTGCTGTAGCTCCATCCTATGGAATCCTGGGATTTGTAGTTTCACAAGGTCTTTAGTTTTCTCTGCCAAAGAGAGCTGGTGCCTCACAAAACTACAAACCCCAGGATTCTGTAGGATGGAGCCATGGTAGTTAAAGTGGTGTTTAAATGGCATTATTTCTACAGCGCAGATGCACAAAGGGAGGTGATAGGTTTGCCATCTTCAAAGATCTCAAGGACTGTCACCACATGAAAGATGGAGTGGGCTTGCTTTCTGGTGCCCCAGAATGGAGGACCCAAAGAAAAGCAATGGATTCAAATGTCAAGAAAGGAGATTCTGATTAAAGCTTAGGAAGAACTTCCTGATAGTAACACCTATTCAGCAGGGCAATAGACTACCTCAGTAAGTGATGGATTTGCCTTCAGTGGGAGCAGCAATCTAAAAAGAAGATCCTTAGAATCATAGAATCATAGAATCATAGAATTGCAGAGTTGGAAGAGACCACGAGGGCCATCCAGTCCAACCCCCCTGCCATGCAGGAAATCACAATCAAAGCATCCCCGACAGATGGCCATCCAGCCTCTGTTTAAAGACCTCCAAGGAAGGAGACCCCACCACGCTCCGAGGGAGTGCGTTCCACTGCCGAACAGCTCTTACTGTCAAAAAGTTCCTCCTAATGTTGAGGTGGAATCTCTGTTCCTGGAGCTTGCACCCATTGCTCCGTGTTCCAGTCTCTGGAGCAGCAGAAAACAAGCCTGCTCCATCCTCAGCGTGACATCCCTTCAAATACTTAAACAGGGCTATCATATCGCCTCTAAACCGTCTTTTTTCCAGGCTAAACATACCCAGCTCCCTAAGTCTCTCCTCATAAGGCATTGTTTCCAGACCTTTCACCATTTTAGTTGCCCTTCTCTGGACACGCTCCAATTTGTCAATATCCTTTCTGAATTGTGGTGCCCAGAACTGGACACAGTATTCTAAGTGAGGTCTGACCAAGGCAGAATAGAGTGGCACTATCACTTCCCTTGATCTAGACACTATACTTCTATTGATACAGCCCAAAATTGCATTGGCCTTTTTAGCTGCCGCATCACACTGCTGGCTCATGTTCAACTTGTGGTCCACTAGGACTCCTAGATCCCTTTCGCACGTAGTCTCATTCAGCCAGGTCTCTCCCATCCTATATTTATGCATTTCATTTTTCCGCCCTAAATGCAGTACTTTACATTTCTCCGTATTGAATTTCATTTTGTTAGCTTTGGCCCAGCTCTCCAGTCTATCCAGGTCATTCTGAATTTTGATCCTGTCCTCTAGGGTATTAGCTACTCCTCCCAATTTGGTGTCATCTGCAAATTTGATAAGTATGCCCCTAATTCCCTCATCTAAGTCATTGATAAAGATGTTGAATAGCACTGGGCCCAGGACAGAACCCTGTGGCACCCCACTGGTCACATCTTTCCAAGACGAAGAGGAGCCACTGCTGAGCACCCTTTGGGTTCGGCCGGTCAACCAATTACAAATCCATTGAACAGTTAACTTGTCTAGCCCACATTCTACAAGCTTGTTTGCAAGAATGTCATGGGGAACCTTGTCAAAGGCCTTACTGAAATCAAGGTATGCAATGTCCACAGCATTCCCTTCATCTACCAAGCTGGTAACTTTATCAAAAAAAGAGATCAGATTAGTCTGGCATGACTTGTTTCTCTGAAACCCATGCTGACTTTTTGTGATTATGGCATTGCCTTCTAAATGTTCACAGACTCTCTGTTTAATGATCTGTTCTAGAATCTTCCCTGGTATTGATGTCAGACTAACTGGACGATAGTTGTTGGGATCCTCTTTTTTCCCCTTTTTGAAGATGGGAACAACGTTTGCCCTCCTCCAGTCTGCTGGGACTTCTCCTGTTCTCCAGGAGTTCTCAAAGATTATTGCCAATGGCTCTGAGATTATATTTGCCAGCTCTTTTAATACTCTTGGATGTAGTTCATCTGGTCCTGGAGATTTAAATTCATTTAGATTAAGAAGGTATTCCTGTACTACCTCTTTACTTATTTTGAGCTGGATTTCCCCTATTGTGTCCTCTGTTCCATTCTCCTCAGGTTGGTCCTCCTTTTCCTTTTCTGAAAACACTGAGGCAAAGAAGGTGTTGAGTAATTCTGCCTTTTCTCTGTCCCCTGTTAGCATTTTGCCATCTTCTCCACGTAGCGGCCCTATCATTTCCTTCTTCCTCCTTTTGCTGCGGACATACCCAAAAAAACCCTTTTTATTGTTCTTAACCTCCCTAGCAAGCCTGAGCTCATTCTGCGCTTTAGCTTTTCTGACTTTACTCCTACACGTGTTCGCTATCTGTTTGAATTCTTCTTTGGTGATTTCCCCCCCCTTTCCATTTCCTATACATGTTCCGTTTAAAACTTAGCTCCATTGAAAGTTCTTTAGTCATCCATCCTGGTTTCTTGAGACACCTCCCATTTTTCTTCCTCAATGGTACTGTTTGAAATTGTGCCTTCAGTATCTCCCTTTTGAGAAAGTCCCATCCGTCTTGAGGTCCCTTCTCTTTTAGTATTCTTGACCATGGGATCATCCCCAGTATTTCCCTGAGTTTATTGAAATCAGCTCTCCTAAAGTCAAGAATGCGTGTCTGACTATGCCTGGCTTCTCCTTTCCATTGTATAACAAACTCCAGGAGAACATGATCACTCTCACCTAAGGATCCCACCACTTGCACCCCATTAACAAGGTCGTCTCTGTTGGTTAGGATCAGATCTAAAATAGCTGACCCCCTTGTTGCCTCTTCCACCTTTTGGACCATGAAATTGTCTTCCAGGCATGTAAGGAATTTGCTAGACCTTGTAGTTTTGGCTGAGTTAGATTGCCAGCAAATATCAGGATAGTTGAAGTCACCCATCACTACTACATCTCTCCTTTCTGCAGGTATGTTCATCTGTTCTAGAAAGGCAACGTCCAATTCCTCCGTCTGATTTGGGGGTCTGTAGTAGAGTCCCACAATAACATCCCTGTTGTTTCCCTCCCCTTTAATTTTTATCCAGATGCTCTCCACCTGGCTTCCAGTATTGATGTCATGGATCACTTCACTGGTGTGAATATCCCTGACATATAATGCTATTCCTCCTCCTTTCCTGTTTGGCCTGTTTCTCCTATAAAGGTTATACCCCTCTATTCCTACATTCCAATCATGAGACTCGTCCCACCAGGTTTCAGTAACGCCTATTATATCATATTTGTTTTGTAGTGCAAGGAGTTCTAGTTCATCTTGCTTATTTCCCATGCTCTGTGCATTAGTGTAGAGACATCTGAGACCATGTGTTCCCTTTACTTGCTCCCTGTGCAAGTTTTTTTGCCTCCCACTGTTGGGTCCTTGCGCTGTTCGCCTTGTTCCCTCTATGACAGTTTGACTATTTTCTCCAGCCCTTTTGCCTTCCAGAATACTGTCTCCCTCCCCCATTTGACTCAGTTTAAAGCCCTCCTGATCAAATTCTTGAGACTGTTGGCAAAAATGTTTCTTCCAACTGTTGTAAGATGCACCCCATCTCTTGCCAGAAGTCCCCCCGCATGGAAGCGCAGTCCATGATCCAAGAATCCAATTTGTTCCCGGCGACACCATCTACGGAGCCAGTTGTTTACGTCGGCTATTTTCCTCTCCCTTCTTGGACCATGCCCTTCAACTGGCAGAAGAGACGAGATGACCACCTGTGCGTTCATTTCTTTCAGCTTCCTCCCCAGGGCCTCATAATCTCTTCTGATCTTGGGAAAGCTGTGCCTTGCAGTATCATTGGTTCCCACATGGACCAAAAGGAAGGGGTAATGATCTGTAGGCTTGACGAGTCTTGTCAGCCTCTCGGTCACATCACAGATCTTTGCCCCAGGGAGACAACACACCTCCCGAGTCATCTTGTCAGGCCCACATACCACTGCTTCTGTACCCCTCAGCAAGGAGTCCCCCACCACCACCACACGCCTCCGCTGAGGCTTCGCAGCTGCTGTTCCTTGCGGTGGTCCTCTCAAGGTCCCCTGCTCTGCCCCTGAAGTCTGTCCATGCTCTTCTTCCTCATTGTCCTTGATAAGGGAAAGGGCTTCGAATCGATTCTGTAGCTGCAAGCTGCTGGAAGAATCCCTGGATTTTCTTGTTCTGTGTGTGACATTCCTCCAGCTGTCTACTTCCTGTGTCCGTGAAGTGACCCTCTCCTCCACAGCCACTTCCTCTGTGCGGTCCCCATCCAAGACTGTTTGTTCTGTTCTTCTCCAAGCCCAGAAGGACTGCCAGTGAATATCAGGTGCTGTAGGCTTTATTTCAGAGGAAGGTCATGGCAAAACCACCTCTGAGGACTCCTTACCTAAGAAAACCCTATGAAATCCATGGGGTCACTATAAGGCAACTTGAAGGCATGTACAGACACACAATTGGTGTCTGTATTCAGTAGGACTATATCGTCTTGGCATAAACCAAATTACAGTAAATGGCACCGAACCCAACACAAGTAGCTGGATTGGGCAAAGGAGGTCCATTCTGCTGGCAATCAGGGCACAAGGAGGACGGCATTTCCAGACCCTTCTCACCTGCAAGTGAGGCCGAGATAGGGACTTGTCATGGGAGTCCTGCTTCTGATTTTTGCAGCTAGCCTTGCTTGCTGGCTGGAGGGGACCAGAACAACCTCCTCCTTGTATTCTGATTGGAAGCTTAATGGACCTCCTTTTTCCAATCTGACCACTGGTTCTTAAAGTAGAGAGGGAGGAGTCGGGCCAGGGGATATTAGTTCCGCATACTTAACTAACTGGCCAATGTAGAATATCGGCAAATAATAATAGGATGGGAGGAATTAACTCCTCATTTCAGATATTTCCATGGGAAAATTGCAGGACCACAACTGTATGGAAGAAATGGAAATGTTGTGAAAAGACAGACATCCCTACTAGTTGTGGTTATATCCAAGGGCTGCTGTCTCTCTCCGTTCAGCAGAGGTATACAAAAAGTCTGGGGAATCTTGCCTTTTAGAGAATTTGCCCTTTGACTCTGTTGTACAAGCCAACCCATGGGAGATACGTTCCCCCATGGATACCTGAAATCGTGGATAATAGGGAACCCTATTATTTTCAATGAGATGAACACCAGAAGTTGACCATAGAATCACATTGGAGGACCTAGATGTGCCTAGAGAGAATGTATTTTTTCAGACATGGATAAGTGAAATCATGGATATAGAATCTGTGGATATGGGGGTTGACCTGTATTTTTTTAAAAATCTAACCTTATGGCCAAGGAGACGGATTTTTAAGTAACTATGAGAAAAATGTCCCTCAACATGTCTTAATTCATGGTTCCTTCACCCCCCCCCCCGCTGGCCATACTTTTCTGAAACAAATTTTGTTTTTTGTTTGTTTTAATTCATTTTTATTAGTTTTATAATAAAGAAAATGTTGCATAGTTAAATCACAGCATTTGTCATTTATCACAATTTTTTCATCATTCTTCTATTATGTAATATTCTTATGCATACAGTAATATTATAGATGACCTCCTATATGAATTTCTCAACTGGGCATAGTATAATCTTAAATCATAACATAAAAATAAACTTCTGCCAATATTAAGGAAAGAATATTTTGATACACATTAAAAAAAAACACAAATGCAATTCTGAAAGCATTCTTGAACAAATAAGAATTCCATCCCATTTCCCAAATTTCCAACATTGCAGAAAATGACGCCCTGAATATCATTGACACCTAGAACTTCAATACTTGGTGTCTTCCCAATCCCTAGGTCACTTTGCCTGCACCCCCTTTGCTTTGAGTGCCAACATTTTTCTCAAAATCCTCAACTGAAATTTTAAATTCCTGTGATGGTAGAAATTTCGAGACTGAAAGAAAATTTCATGCGGGGGGGGGGGGGAGAATTCCTATTTGGAGCAATGCCCTCATTTTGCCTCGTCTCCCAGCTACACCTTGGGGTGAGGCATGTACTGACCTTCCCTCCTAGTTCCCCCTTTAAACTATTTGTGGGTGAAAGAAAAGAAATTACACCTTACAGTGGATAACTTTTGGGAACTTGGGGGAACACTTATTCCTTATGAGAACTTGGAGTATGGCACCTCACCCTGCCAACCCCCAGCTTTGGATTTTTTTTAAAGTTCCCAAATGGCTCCCAATGACTCCTGGGGGGCATTTTTTCCCAAAAACATTTTTTTTTCCATTGGGAGACGATTTTAGGCCCCATAAAAAATCACCCAGGGCTGCTTGTGGCTCATGGAACATTCTTTCCCTTCCCTTCCCTTGCCTTATACAGTGGGCCCTCGGTACCCATGGGGTTGGTATCCACAGATTTGAGCATCCACGGACTGTAGCGCCCCATACTTAAAATAGCGGCACCCATACCTAAGATGGCAGTGCCACATACCTAAAATGGCAGTGGCCATACCTACTGGCAGCACCCATCCCCAAAATGGCAGTGCCCACATATCTAAAATGGCAGCACCCATAACTGAAATGGCAGAGGCCATGCCTAAAAGGGCAGCATGCACCATGCTGCCATTGACTAATATAGTCAATGACGAATATAATTGCATCCGCTTGCACATTGCTGCCATTGACTAATATGGGACTCAACCATCCACAGTTTTTGCTATCTGTGGGGGGTTCCAGAACCAAACCCCCATGGATACGGAGGGCCCACTGTATTTTCCTTTCCACCCTCCAAGAAGGACCAGTGAATCTGCTGAGATAATGGTATATTTTTAGTTTAGTTTTAGTTTTACCTCCATAACGGAGCCTTCAGAGCTGTACAAGGCAGCCAAGACTGATTTCTGAAAGAGAGGATGAAGAGGCATCAAGTCAGAAAGGCCAAGGAACCGCAGGATGGTGAAGGGAGTGGTAAGGATGGGTGGAGACTGGAGAGCATGGGATGCTGGCTAGGGAAAGGGCCACCAAGTTGGGGGTGCCAAATGATTTTTGGTGATAGAACAAGGTTGGCCTGGCAAGTAGGTGTCCTCCTCCCTCCATGCCTTGGGTGTAACAGTGCATCATTTGCCCAAGCAGATTTCAGGGCCCATGGATGACAGTGGAGATGTGGAGACCACGTGGAGCCCAGGGGCAAATTGTTTCACTCCATACCAGTGCCACCTCCCCTCCCCATCCCTGCGAGGACCAGTGAGGCTGGTGAGGGAAGAAGCCATCGCGCCAAAAGAAATATCGAACTGGAGGCTGGAGATAGTTTTCCTGGACACAACATAAATCCTTCCAATGGGTTTCAAGAGAATGCTTAGCACCCCGTGGGTGAGTCCCAACTAGAGTAAATCTTCTGAATCAGATGTTGAATGGTGATGGCCACATCAGTAAATCCAACTCATTCAGTGGCTTTACTCTAGTTCAAACTAACCGCAAAACTCAGGCCCATCTCTTCCTCCATGAGCTGCTGGTGGTAGTCAACTATTTTAGCATTCTTCCAACCCCTCCCCAGTTGGTCTCCCTGTTTCCATACGTAGCAGCTCAGGCTGAAATTCTCTGAATTAACCCCAACTACAGTAGACCCATTTACATTCAATTGGTGACTGGTGAGTCAACACAGAAGTAAATCCAATTGGTTCGATGGCACTACTCTAGTTAGGACTAACAGTAGAATTTAGGCTTCAGTGTGGAACCTGACCATGGAATAAGGTACAATCTGATAAGAGAAAGGTAAGAACTCGACCTCAGTGCAGCCTCAGACAGCACTTTTAGTTTAATACAGACATGTCACAATAAGGGTAGGAGCTATTCCTTACGTATTTTCCACTCCCTCTCTCCTGGTTATGATCTTAATCTCCCACCTCTCTTTTCCTGCACATATGTATCTTCCCTCTCTCCTAGTGATCCTAGGCATTCTCATACTCCTAGTCACACTCCTAGTCATACGCCCTCTCTCCTAGTCATCACCTTAATCTCAGTCTCTCCTTCTGTGCATATGTATCTTCCTTCTCCCTTTCTGTTTGTATCTGTGTACGTATCTTCGCACGCTCTCTCTCTCTCTGCACATGTTGTATGAATCTATGGCTGGAATCCCACTGGTTAGTGTCCACTAGAGTAGACCCACAGAATAAACTGCTGAGTGGTGAGTCAACACAAAGGTGTATTCAACTGATTCAGTGGGTCCCCCAATGTCCTGATTGGGCAGGGACACTTCTGATTAATCCTCTGCCATACCACTTTTTCAGCTGCTCTTAAAATGTCCCAGTTTCTCTTGCCTCCTCCTGCTTTCCCCTTTTGTCCTCAGCTTACTTCCATTGCTCCAAACTTGAGGTCAAAGTGCAAAATTAGTTTGCATGCATGTTATTCAGCAGATGGGAAAGGAAGGGGAGGAGTCTTGCTCTTCCCAATAGGCTCAGGCAGAAACAAACTGCTGCAGTTTCTACTTGCTTGTCTGTTCTTCTTCATTCATAACTTATCTTAACCACACTCTGATGTTGCTTGGCCACATGTGTTCCAATTTTCATTTCTGAAATGTTGGGGGGTATGTGGGTCTAGACAGGGTTATCAATAGGTTTTGGCCAATATCTCTATGTAAGGTTCTTAGTGTCCTATCCTAGCATGGGCTCCCTTGCACTTACAACTGTACTTCTTGTGCACTGGACTTACTCATTTCATGGCTGGATAAGCAGAGTTCCAAGAGAGTCACCATTTCACAGGGGCCTCAGTCCAACTCTTAGTTCCTGACCAAAGTAGAGCCATTGAATCAATTGGATTTCCCTAGATGTTGACTCACCATTCAACGATTGATTTACTGGGCCTCCCTCAGTTGGAAATAACCAACAGACTCCTAACCATGCAGCTGCACATTGTTGGAGTGTCTGTAACTCTCGGTCAGTGCCTTCCATGTCCCCCTTGGTTCCCCCGGATGGCAGAAACAGCCCCTGTGCATTATTCCCCATGGAACAAGGGGACAAGCAGCAGCAGGCTCATGGACAGAGATTCAACCTGTTGCACAATGTCAGGACAGAGCTGAAAGCTGGTGTAGCACAACCACAATGGAACCACTTCATCTAGGTTTGCACTATGCAACCATGAAGTTGGATCTCTGCCTGTCTTTCTATCCACTTTGTGGGTGTGAAGCAACTTCTTCTTCATCTGAGATTCATCTATAGCAGGAGTAGGAATAACATTGCTTTCCAGGTGTTGATGAATGGCAACTCCTATCATTCTCACCTTTGGGTAGGCTGGCTAAAGGGCTGCTGGGACCTGCAGCCCAACAGTGTCTGGAGGCCTGCACAGTCCCCATCCCTGCTCTCTGGGGCATTTCTGCCCTTCTTAAATGGTTTCACTGAAGCTTGCAATGGAGCTGGAGTGCCAACTGGCAGAGAGGCAACCTAGAAATGGCATTGTGTTCTAGTTTTTTTAATACAGGACAAGACCAGATCCCAGTTCCTCCCTCCCCGTCCCTGTGCTTTGCTGAGGACAGGTTTCTTCAAACCGTACCGAAGCGACCTGGAAGGAGTTATTGGTGCCCCGGTGGTCCAGGTCATGGCACATGCAGGAGATGAACAAGGCAAATATTTCGATGTCTCTGTCGAGAGAAAAAAAACAAAAACAACAACACACATGCACACACAACCATGTATGAGCTGCAGAACCATCTGAGATGCTTGGAATGCCCCTGTGTGAGCCAGTGGTGGTGGTGAATACACTTTGGGCTTTAGTCTAAACCTTCAAGGAACTCTCCAAGGTGCTGAGTATAATCTCCAACATAGCTTGGATAGCTCATCCACTCTGCGTTTTAATCTAAACTTTCAAGAAGTTATCTGAGATGCTGTATCCAATCGCCTCAATAGTTCGGTGTTTTTTAAATCTACTCTGGGCTTTAGTCTAAACTTTCAAGGAGCTTTCCAAGGTGATAAGCCGTATGGCCAAAATAATTTCAGCACTCTGGACAGCACCTTGTCTTAGACATGAATCAAAAGGGAAACTACAGGCAAGAAGAAGACTAGGACTTCGAAGGGCAGCTACGAAGCAACTAGCCAAGATCCTCAAGTGTAAAGATATCATGGAATACCAAGGTCAGGATCATTCAGATCATAGTATTTCTGATTTTTAGGTATGACTATGAAAGCTGGGCAGTGAAGAGACCTAACAGGAAGACAATTCAGCAATTTGCAACATGGTGCTGGGGGAGAGTTCTGAGGGTACCCTGGATTCCAAAATGACCAATAAATGGGTCCAAGAGCAAATCTGGCCTGAATGCTCAATAGAAAACTGAGACTGTCATATTTTCGACATATCAGGAGACAACATGACTCATTGGAAAAGACAATAATGCTGGGGAAAGTGGAAGGCAGTAGGGAAAGTGGAAGACCACATTATAGGTGGACTGATTCCATCAGGGAGGCTGTGTGTTCAGCTGAATGTGCAAGACCTGAGCTGGGCTGTTAATGACTGGGACTTTTGGAGGTCTCACGTTCATAAGTATAGCATAAGTCAAAGTTGACTTGACAGCAAATAACAGCAGCAACCAAGGTGACATTTGTCTGTCTGTCTGCTGGGTATCTCTAATCGGGCATTGGCCATAAATGCCATTTCCAAATTTGTAAATTTCCAAATTTCCTCCATGTTCAAACATCATGGTCTACATCCTATTCTTAGTTCCAACTAGAGCAGACCCATTGAATGAATAAGACTTATTTACATTTTGACACAGCACCCAGTGATTGATTCCATGGGTCTCATAACAATAAGAAACTTTGGAGAGCTCTTCTACATTTTGGACTGAAACCCCAGGAGGATTCACTGCTCCGCTGATGTGGATGACACCAGCTGCCATGGGTATGAACCATGGAGGTGGTGGTGTTCCTTGTGCAAACAAAACCTGCAGGAGTGGAATATGCCAATGGAGAAAAGTGCTTGCTAGCCAGGGGTGGTGTGAGGTGGAGAGAAATTGGAGAAAGGGATTCAATGAGATGGTCATTCAGCCCCCTTTTGGATCCCCAAATCTTCAAGCAGTAAAAATCAGACCTGGAAGCTCATTACGAAAGAACATGACTTGATGTTAGGGAGAGAAAGAAATGCTCAGATTACATCTCCCTGATACGCAAATTTCCCATGTCTACAACTCTTCCTCCCACCTCATGGGAAAGCAGGAAGGGATGGCTCTCCCCTCCCGCTGATCTCACATCCAAAATTTGTTTGGCTTGACTCTCAGGGAGAACGCATGCGGTATCCCTACAGCTGAAGTGAGCCCCAGGATGGCGGAGCAAAACAGCATCCACCTACTCCAAGTAATTGACCAGCTCTAGGTTTTTGTAGAGCAAGTAGCAGAAGTGGGAGACGGAGAAGGCATGCATCCAGTTGTGGTACGGAGGGTCCCTGTATCCCTTTTTCACCATCAGGCAGAACCTGGGGGAATCAAACAGAAGAGAAGAAAGAACTGTTAGTTAACTGCAACTTAATTATAATTGTAATCTAGTGATTGTGCTCTAAGTGAGGGGCATAGGAGGGGGAAAGAGAGTGAATTTGGACGGAATTTTTTTTTGAAAATATTTGGAAAATGGCTGAAAAACATGTT
The DNA here is from genome assembly GCA_030847615.1 of Gambelia wislizenii. NCBI lineage: Eukaryota > Metazoa > Chordata > Lepidosauria > Squamata > Crotaphytidae > Gambelia > Gambelia wislizenii. Next base: position 376,632,109 of record JAUMIR010000003.1, read on the forward strand.
TTTCCAAGGGTAGAAGAATCCTGAGGAAAAGATTCCTGGACTGCCAAGAATCTTCGAGGTTTGGGAATTATTCTGCACAAAATACGCTTGCGGTTGTTTTGTGCAGAAAACAGCATTTTCTCCTGAAGAAACGCCATGTTCATACAGGAATTAATATTTCTGTGTTGAAATATTATTTTCTTTTTTCTGCTCCAAACAACCACATGCAAATTTTGCACAGATGAGTCCCGAATTGCAAATAGCATTAGAAAAGTGTGTGGCTTTTAAAGACTTTCTTGCAGCAGGAAGAAAATGGCTGGAATTACTTGCTGCTACATTTGAGAAGAAACCTAGTGAAGAAATCCATCCCTAGAGTGAACCAAAGCTCAGGTCGCATTCATTTTCAAACAGGTGTGGGCAACTGTGGGAGATGTGCTGCATTTTTTGGCTCCTGGGACTCTCTGGGAGCCACACAGAAAGCCAAAACCGGAAGCTGCAAGAAGTTCATTTCTGTTTTTGAAAAATGAGTATTTTTCTACGTTAGAGAGTGCAGGAGGGCTTGGTGAATTGTTTTAAAAAGTCAATTACTTCTCTTGGAGGTCACCAAGGCAGGTAATTTACTTGCTCATTTCTTCACTGGCATAAAAGGCCATTTGGAAGGACAGAGGGCTGCACAAACACCTTGGAGGGGCCAATTGTGGTCCCAGGGCCACACTTCTACCACCAATCTTTTACAGTAAGCACATTTCACGCTGCTCTTCTGAAATAACTGATTGGCAAGGAATGCAATGGTAAAATAATAGTAATAATAATAGAGACAGCCAGCACAGTGTAGTGGTTTGAGTGTTGGACTAGGACATTGGGAGACCAGGGTTTGAATCTGGTTTTGGGGCACTGGGAACAGGGGGAACTCAAAGTGCCACGTTTCTCGGTGGTACACTAGGACCCCTGTAGTCACTAGGGATTGGTTCTTGGTGGGGGGGGGGGGGAACGTGGATACTGAAAACCATGGATAATAGCAAACACAATTGAAAATAATGGGACTTCCGTTTTAAAATACCATAGAGTTGCCTTGCAGGACCTAGAAAATGGCTATAGAGGACACATTTTCTAGGAAGACCCTATGGTAGGTGTGCTGTTTTGTGTCCATGGATAACTGAATCAGTGGATAATGAATCAGTGGATACGGGGGTTCTACTGTATTTTGGATGTTCTTTGTGCACTTTTTCAGCCTTTTGGGGGTGATTTTTTTTTTTAAAAAAATTGAAGGCCACAAAACAGGGCCCAAGGGGTGACAGACCTTACCCTGGCCTTAAGATGATCCAGAACATAGCTTAAGAAAGTGTCACTTTTCTGAGACTATTAGAGACTTCTATTCTGTCCATTCTCTACAGGGAGATCCAAAGGTTGTTATCCTCACAACAACCCTGCAAGGTAGGTTAGGCTGAGTCTCAGTACCTGTCCCAATGTTGCCCTTGGCCAGGTAGGGGTTTGAACCTGGGTGTCACCAACCCTAATCCAAACCTCTAACCACTATGACACGCCAGTTCTGTCCATCGACGTAGCAAGCAAAACTTAATTCTATGGCAACATCGTATTCCAGAATATATCAGGGCACACTCTGGTGCCAACATTTCATGTTCTGTGGCTCAACTCTGTTGAAGCCTATATCAGCTTACTCCTGTGGTGTGTTGAACCCAACCCATACTATTCATATCTGTGAGAAAGGGAGAGAGTAAGACGTCCGTCTTCACACATACCTGACAAGGGTTTCGCGGTTTATTTTGTAGCTGCTGATGAAGTTCATGTCTTGCAACATGCTTAGAATGGCCTGGGGAAAGCAGAGAAAAAAGAGAGGGAGATCCAAGGTTGGAATACTCTCAGTGCAAAGAGGAAAGAGGCAGGTGTGTGAGTGAGGAAGGTGATAAAACAATTCACCCATTTATCCAGACATACAGCATACTGTCTGCTGTCCCAATTTGGCCAGGACAGTCCTGATTAATCCTCTGCCTTTCAAATTTTTCAGCTGCTTTTAAAATGTCCTGGTTTCTCTCCCCTCCGTCAACTTTCTACCTTTGTCTTCAGCTTACTTAACTTGCTGCAAACTGAGTTTGAAGTTCAAACGTCATTTTCACTCAATTAACTCAGCAGGGAGAGGAAAGGAAGGGCAGAATCTTTCCCTTTCCAACAGGCAAAAGCAAACTGATACAGCCTCCTTTAGTTTGTGTGTTCTTCCCCATGAACAGCTTTTGCCACCTTGACCACATTTTCATGTGCTGTGTGGTCACATGAGTCATGGTTTTCATCTGCGAAATGTTAGTGGCTATGATACAACCTGTTTTATCCAGACAACTCAGGGCTGGTAACGAGTAAGATTAACATTCCATTGAAATCGGAACTCACTGCCAAAAAACTCAACTGTGAATCATAACTTTAATCAAAAAATCATAGAATCCTAGAATTGGAAGAGACTCCAAGGACCATCCAGTCCAACCCCCTTCGGCCATGCAGGAAGAAACAATCAAAGCACTCCAGACAGATGGTCATCCAGCCTCTTTTTAAACACCTCCAAAGAAGGAGACTCCACCACACCCCCAGGCAGCAGCGGATTTCACAGCCGAACAGCTCTTACTGTCAGGAAGTTCTTCGTAATAATGTTTAGGTGGAATCTCTTTTCCTGTAGTTTGAACCCACTGCTCCATGTCCTAATCTCTGGAGCAGCAGAAAACAAGTTTGCTTCCTCTTCAATATGGCATCCCTTCAAATATTTAAAAATAGCTATTATGCCCCTCTTAACCTTCTCTTCCCCAGGCTAAACATGCCCAGCTCCCTAAGCCACTTCTCATAGGGCATGGTCTCCAGACCTCCCACCATTTTGGCCGCCCTCCTCTGGACACTTTCCAGCTTCTCAATACCTTTCTTGAATTGTGGTGCCCAGAACTGGACACAGTATTCCAGGTGAGCTCTGGCCAAAGCAGAATAGAGTGGCACTATTACTTCCCTTGATCTAGACACTAGACTCCTATTAATACAGCCTAGAATTGCATTGGCTTTTTCAGCTGCTGCATCACACTGCTGGCTCATGTTCAGCTTATGGTCCACTATGACTCCTAGATCTCTTTTGCATGCAAAGGTATAGGACTGATTTGCAGAGTTCCTTTCAATAAGTTGGATCCTGGATTCACCATCCTGGCCTTCTGATCTGGCCTAGTGTGGCTGCGAGAAGGAATTCTGCTTCAAGCTGTCCAAGATGCTCAGCCTATTTTGAGGGGTAGCATTCAGCACCTTGAAAAGCCCCTTCAAAGCCTAGACTAAGTCCTGCCCGACTGAGATGGGAGACACCAACCAGCACTGATTCCAGCTCTCCGGAGAGCCTTGTCACATGTTTCAGGCAGGAGGACAGAGAGCGATGCTCACCATAGATGTGTCGTCCTCAGGAAGAGAACGTGGGGTGTAAGTGAATTTGGCAAAGTTTGTGTCGATGGCTGCAACTGGCGAAATTCCTTCATTGAGAAGCTTGGTATACTCATCATCTGATACCTGGAAGAGAAAACAGTGCTGAACTTCTTAAAAGGCAAACTGACTCCACTACCACACCCACCCCTGCAAAAAAAAACCCAAACATTTTTTTGTCCCCCAATACCTTCGGGGGGCATTTTTACCATGTTTTTGGCCTTCCCGGAAGATTTTAGTCCCCAAATATGTCTTTTTAAAAAAAACAAACCAACAGGCAGTAAATGGAAGTCTCCTCCTGCTAACATGATGTTTCAAAAAATGCTTCTCCTGGGCCTAAATTGGTCTGTGGTGGAATTGTGGGATGTAGTGGAAATGCCAGCATGCTTCCTAGAGCAGGTTGGAAAAATTTTGAAAAATGTGTTTGACCTCTGAGGGGTGCAGGGGGCTGCCAAACATGATGGAAATGCCCTCCACACCTCCAGAGGGGATTTTGGAGCAAAAATGTGACCCTCCCCAGGGGGGGAAAAACAGCCCTAGGAGACACAGTCCCAGGTCACATTTTGCTTGAAATACTTTCTGTGTCACCCCAGTTAGTATGTTAACTGCTTAGCCACACATAAACAGGGATGTGGTTGCTAGCTTACTGATGATGGAAGTACTTGCATTTTACCCCTGCAGACCCAAAGGTAGGGATATAAACAGCACTCAGAAGTCTTCTTATCCCCACTGGGGAAGGGGTAACGAAAAACAGGAAGGCGCTCCCCAGGAGAACACGGTCAGTTGATGCAAGTTGTTTTCACATTTCATGACTTCTTGGGCTAAAAGCCATTTGGGCTTTTGCACTAAAAGTATTTTTGCACAGAAAACTGCATTTGGTCCAAGACCTAACTTCCGGTGCAAAATGTGTGTGGGGTGAGGCGGGGTGGGGAGTTGCACCGAAATCATATGTTTGGCACAAAACAAGTCCCCCCCCCCAACAAAAATCCAAGGTTTGCCTTACAGAGAAATGTTTATCACAGAAAAATCTTGACATGCAAAAAAGAAAAAAAAATGTATTCATTAAAATATTAATTAAAATATTTGTCGGGATGAGTCCTGAACGTGACCTTTTCCTGCCAATATCAGTTTTGCTGTTTAACCTTGTAGGCAATTGTGTTTTGCATTTCTCTTTGCTTGTTAGTGAATGTATAGCTGAACTGTCAAAGGAAGTATGTGGTCAATGTCGGGAAAGGTTTGATAAGCCCTGCAGCTCAGTTCTCGCTCTGGGAAAAGGGGGCTGAACGCTAGCTGTGAGAAGAAAGGGGGTGATGGGCAGCCAATGACTGTATAGCCTGCCAGATTTTGTAGATTGGAAAATGCTTTTAATGTACTGTTTGTCAGTTAAGTTCCATTCTGAACAACAACCCTGTAGGGTTTGCTTTCTGGACTGCTGTGCCAATAAAGCCTTCTGTTTTTAACTGAAACTGTGGGTCGTTGCGTCTTGGAATGCCAGTACATGACAATATTTCCTTCCCACTCTATATCACAAGATCTCGAGGGGGGGGGCATACAAGTACAATAAAAAAACACATTAATACCACATTAAAATGTTTATAATTTCATCCAGTGGTGAGAAAACCTTTGAAATTGTTCATTCTTGCATGGGAAAATGTAATAAACAAAAATGTCTCTCCCTGCCTGCTGACTCACTTTGGATGGTGGAGTCAGGATGGAAAGAGGTGTGTGCGTGTCAGAGTTTGCATTTTTCTTTCTGATGCAGCCCATGGCCCTGCTTACCTTCATGTGGTACATCATCATCTCATTAGCCAGGTGGCTCCGGTACTGGGCCTCATGGACCTTCTTGTAGAGCAGAGACTGAAGGAAAGGGAAGACAAAAACTCAAATCATACCTGTGCATGGAACTTTCTGAATCAAAATTCAGGGATGCTTGGTGAGACTGTGGGCATCATGAACTCTTCCCTCACCCCTGGACAGAAATGGGGTTTGATAGAATCATTTGTATCAGGAGGCTGCAGCTCACCTCTAGTCAGAGGCAAGAGAAAACAGCCAGGAAATGGGAAGAAGGGAAGGAAATGAAATGGCTGAGAAGCACACACCGTCCTGCCTCTGAGCCCAACCCGAAGTGCTCGTTATGACCCTATACAGCTATGGCCAACATTATCTGAAGGACTATATCATCCCATATGAGTCTTCCTGGGCTCATTCCTATATCTCTAACAGAAGTGAGCTGAAGGTCTGGCTTGCAAGCAGAGCATAGCCCTGTACAGCTCAAGCCCAGGAAATCTGAAGGAATCTTCCCACGTGAGCTTGCCTGAGCTCTCAGAGCTTCAAGGGAGGCCCTTCTCTCAATTCCACGACCCTCTCTCAGTGGGAATGTGAAACAGGGCCTTCTCAGTGGCTGCCCCTAGGCTCTGAATCTCTCTGCCTAGGGAGGCTAGACTGCCTCCCTCCTTGCTGTCCTTCTATTGGCAGGGGAAGGCTTTTATTCCACCACGCAATTGGGAAATTATTCTTTTACAAGGCCTTGTGTAGACGGGCTATATACCCCCATCCCGAAGCCTTACAATAAGGATGATACAGGGCATTTGCCCTGTTTTGCCCCCAGGTGGTCCTCACAACCCCTAGGGCAAAGATGGGGGGGGGGAAGATGGAGTAAGGCCCGTTACACTAAAAAACAAACAAAAAAACCCTGGTGAAATCCATTTCAGCCACACAAAACATGGATCGGGCCCCAGGTGACTGCAGGAGCCCATTCCAGCATGTCAGCCTGTTGCAGCATCTGCCACCTGCCTCGTTCTTCCATAGCCAGGAACAAGTCCTCTAGCATGTGACCCAGGCTGCTCACATGCAGGAGGCCTTGGTCACACGATGCAGGCCGGCTTCCTGGCGGCAAAGAAAGTAATATGGGTGGCAGCAGCAGCTGCAGAGACTGGCTGTCATGCCAGTCTGGATTCTATCCTGTTCTGTGCAGGTAATGGGGGAGCAATGGGCCAGATCCCTGGGCAGAATACAATGACGGGGAGGTGGCGGTGTATTCTGCAGATGAACCCCAAGAAAAGGACTTTTTAAAAAGTGTGTTCTACTACTTCCATTCTTTATTTTTAAACCAGCATTAGAATCCTATAGAGAGTTTAATGCAATTTGAATCTTAACTTTTTGAATATTTTCAGATACTTATACAATATTTTGTTTTTATCTTGCAAACTGCCTTGAATCCCAGCTTGGGGGGGGGAAGGTGGGGTATTAACAAAGGAGATTATCAGATGTGGGGGAACGCACAAAAATCGCATTCCCAACCACGTCTGAAGATTGCTACAGGAACAGAAAGGGCAGCCTTACCAGACGCTGTGCCCTTCTGCCATTCTGGGGGTGTAGCACAGGTGTCAGTAAGGCCTCCCTTTTGTATTGAACGGGAGAAACCACTAGTCAAAAGGGGCGCCTTACTAACACCTGTGCTACGCCCCCAGAACACTGGAGGACGACGTCATCTAGTAAGGTCATCCCTTCCTCTTCTTGTAGTGATCTTCTGATAATCTCCTAAGGGATAGATTGATAGATTGATAGATCAAGCGCTGAAAAGGAAAGGGCTTACATGGGCAATGCTGATGCCACAATAGATGGAGAATGCCGTGGCCAGGTCCTCATCAAACTTGCTGAACCAGGGCCCATTGATTTTGTTCACGAGCTCAGCCACGCCGATAACCTCTGGAAGAAGCAAAGAGGAAGACCGTGACTGGAGCAACAGACGGAGCAGCAACAACAACAGCAGCCGGGTCAAGGCGGCAACGTGGCGGCCCCAGGACTTCCCAGTAGCTAGCTGGAGAGGAAAGGTGGGAATACCAGCTCTGTGGCTTCAAACAGTCTCCCTGTCAGGAGGGGTGGAAAGTTTGGACTGCTTAAGAATCCATTGTTAATACAGCTCTGCTAGGGATATCTATCTTAAGCTATTGCGCATTTTGTGCAAAACACACAATCTTCATGCAAAAAAGCCAAACAGTTTCCAGAAAGGGGTGCAAAAATCATTCCCCTCCCCAAAGCCACCAATTTTGCATTAAACATGCATGTTTCCTTGGAAAACATTTTCCCCAAACACTTTGAGTTTTGTCAAAGCTCGAGATGCAGTTTTTCATTGATTTTCTTTTCTAAGAAAGCAAGAAGTAATTTTAGCAATTTTCTTCCTGCTGTGAGAAAATCTTCAAAAACTACAGCATTTTCAAAGCCCGTTTACAGCTTGGGTCTAATTCTGTGCAAAATTCACACATGGTTGTTTTGCACAGAAAAAATTGCCTTTTCGGTGTAGGAAAGATCTTTTTATGAGGAGAAAATAACATTTCTAGGCAGAAACATTTTCTGCACAGAAAAGGCTGTTTTCTGTGAAAATCAATCAAAAGTGAATTTTGCACAGAGTAAGTCTTTCATTATAACAGTTTATGCACAGGAAAAACCTTTTTTTCTGCACATAAAGTGCCATTTAACATGCAAAACAACCGTGTGTGAATTTTGTACAAAATAAGACCCAAACTACAAAGATTTCTGTCCATCCAGGATTTTTCTCATCACGGTTTCTTGAAACATGAAAAACATTTTTCAACCATTTTTTTAAAAAATATTTTTTAATATTGTTTTTATCTCTAGTGAATCTCAGGAAAAAGCTGGCCAAAAAAATTCCCTCTGTGTTATTCTTTAAGTTCCCCAAATGTCAGGATATCAATTTTTCAGCCAAGATATGGATAATATCAAATATTCTTTCTGTTCCTGGGCTCTGCTAATGAGAAGAAATAATTGTGGCTGGGATGGTAACTTAAAAGAAGCTGATGAAAGGAGAGTTTTCTAAAGAAGAAGAGTGACTATGATCTCCATATCTGTGGACGGAGGAACTGGTTGATGCTGGCTAATCACTGGTCAGGGAATGATGTGAAGGGGAAGGAAGGATACAAAACTGAGGCTTGTCTGTGATAGAAGGCTGTTAGGGAAACAATTGCAGAGAGATAGGGAAAAGCTGTAATAGAGATAGGACAGTCAGCCAGGGGAGGAACGAAATAGGGTTTGGGGGAGTCATGAATGATTAAATAGTTCAAGGGTTAATGTATGATTTAATTGGGTATTAATGAACTTCTACAGTTGTCTCTTCATATTCACTGAGGTTTGGTTCCAGGACCCCCCGTGGATACCCAAATCCGTGAATACGCAAGTCCCATTACATGCAGTGGCATAGCAAAATGGTGTCCCTTAGATAAGATGGCAAAATCAAGGTCTGCTTTTTGGATTATTATTTTTTAAAGAATATTTTCAAGCTGTGAATACTTAAATCCGTGGATATGGAGGGACAATTGTACTTGTCTATTCTTCTTTAGAACGGTGCCTAGTTGTTCCAGTTACATTTTGATCAAGAGTCTGGTCCTGATTACCACAGTGAACCCACTGAACGACACAACCACTGGTCCATATGGGGGTCACCTTGAGGCCCAAGTCCCCAATCCAGGGAGGGAATTTGAGGGGGAAAGGAGCAAGGTCAGTGGCAGGAGCCCAAGGGTTGTAACTGTGGGGCCAGCCTGGACTGGGGATCTGTCACAATGACCACGTGGGAGCTGGAGAAATCTGGTGAGAACCAACTCCCTTCTCTTCTAAGGTCTTATCTACACCAGCAAAAAAATTGCTAGTGCTGGCAGTCCAGACAACGTATGGCTACTTTCAGGGAGGAACTGCATTTTTTGTGCCTTAACCTGATTTTCTCTATACTAAGCAAAGTCGGGGAAAACACTGGAGTCTCTTGGAAACGCCAGGGTGCCCTTGGGTTCTTTTGCTGTCTGGACGTGGCTGAGTAGCACAGGGAAGGAGATTGGAGCCACTCCTTGGAGCCACTGCAGTCTTCTCACTGGGCAAACAGCTTCCCGTGAGAGCTGGGCCAGCAGCATTGCTCCAACTGAGGTCAGAATGGGGCACCCATGCAATCAATATAAATGATTGTAAAGTCTGGACATGAAAGGAGAATGTGTCAAAGAATGCATTATTAAAAATGCATTATTAAGTGGCACCAAAATGTGAAGTCAAAAGCTTTCACAGACAGTATCCATAGATTTTCTATGGAGCAATGGGTTATAGAATCATAGAATTGCAGAGTTGGAAGAGACCACGAGGGCCATCCAGTCCAACCCCCTGCCACGTAGGAAATCTTGATCAAAGCATCCCTGACAGATGGCCATCCAGCCTCTGTTTAAAGACCTCCAAGGAAGGAGACCCCACCACGCTCCGAGGGAGTGTGTTCCACTGCCGAACAGCTTGTACTGTCAGAAAGTTCCTCCTCATGTTGAGGTGGAATCTCTGTTCCTGGAGCTTGCATCCATTGCTCCGTGTTCTAGTCTCTGGAGCAGCAGAAAACAAGCTTGCTCCATCCTCAATGTGACATCCCTTCAAATACTTAAACAGGGCTATCATATCGCCTCTTAACCGTCTTTTTTCCAGGCTAAACATACCCAGCTCCCTAAGTCTCTCCTCATAAGGCATGGTTTCCAGACCTTTCACCATTTTAGTCGCCCTCCTCTGGACACGCTCCAGTTTGTCAATATCCTTTCTGAATTGTGGTGCCCAGAACTGGACACAGTATTCTAGGTGCAAGCTCCAGGAACAGAGATTCCACCTCAACATGAGGAGGAACTTTTTGACAGTAAGAGCTGTTCGGCAGTGGAACACACTCCCTCGGAGCGTGGTGGGGTCTCCTTCCTTGGAGGTCTTTAAACAGAGGCTGGATGGCCATCTGTCGGGGATGCTTTGATCGTGATTTCCTGCATGGCAGGGGGTTGGACTGGATGGCCCTCGTGGTCTCTTCCAACTCTGCAATTCTATGATTCTATGATTCTATGATTTTCCTTGGTTTTTTTCTGGGCTGTGAGACTGTGAAACTATTCCAGAACATGGCCATACAGTCCGGAAAACCCCCCAAGGAAAATCTATGGCACCAAAATTTTGGTTATAGTTTAGAACTAGAGTCATGAGAAAAAATGTGGGGGGAAAGGATTAAAATGTACCTTATCAAACAATCTTAAAGAAAACTTTCATAAGATGATGGCATTTGATGCCAGAAAGATTGGCAAAGATGTATAAAAGAGATAATAATTTGTGCTGGAAATGTAAAATACAAGTGGGAATGTATTATCATCTATGGTAGATGTGCAGAGAAGCAAAATAGTTTTGGGTGTTGATAAAGAAGGAAATGGAAAAGATTTTTAACAAAAATAGTATTAAAGCCAGAATTGTTTTTGTTTGGTCTGATTGAAAATAGTAAAGATTTAAATCTACATGCAAATTTATTACAATATTTAGTTATTGCAGCTAGATTGACATATGCACTAAAATGGAAAAGTAATGAAATACTGTCTAAGGATGACTGGATTTTGAAAGTAATGGAGCTAGCCGAGATGGACAAATTGATGATACTAATGAAAGAAAAATCAATAAATAATTTCTTGGAAGAGTGGGAACCATGGCTAAGATATTTAAAAGAAAAAGAAGAAATTGTGATACAAGTTGGGTTTGAAAACTAATATGTTTGTGGAAATTGAGTAGCAGTACAAGTAACTAATTAAACAAGTGAGGGAAAATCTGTGAATTTACGTAAATGTCAAGGAAAAGGAAGTAGGAAGCCTTTTTTAAGATGGAGAATGAAGATTGATTGGTTTTGTTGTTTCTTTTCCTTTTATGCCACCTTATGTAGAATCATAGAATCATAGAATCATAGAACTGTAGAGTTAGTTTGTTTATTGATTTATTCTATTTTGTTTTCTTTTGTTGGGTTTTGTGTTCTCTGTGGACTGTGTATGTGTATAGAGTGAACAGATTATGTTATAGTGAATGTTTTAATTTAACAGAGAAAACTTAATAAAGATTAAAAAAAAAAGAACAGGACACCCACACAATCAATAAGGAGGGTGTAGAGTGACTCCCTCCTTGTTGATCACATGTCTGGGCACCCCATTTTGACCTTGTAGAAGTGACACTGCCAGCCAGGCTCTTGCAGGGAGCTGCTTCGCTGGTAAGATAGTTGACAGGAGCTCTGAAAACAGGGGACAGGCCTGCAGGGCCGATGAGATGTTGGCCTGGATGGCCCATGTGGACAATGACATGCTGTTGCACCAGATTCGGCCCAGTGCACGTGGCCGCCATCGTGGTTGATCCAATTAAGTGGCCAGTGTAGATGAGCTGTAAGATCTCAGAAGCCCACTGGGACAGTCCACAGGAGAATTGAGCACTGGGATGTGCACAGTGTACCAATGGAGCTGCCTGAGGTACCAGTCCCCACCTTGCACACTTACCTTGGTTCTCGTCCTTGATGGGGAAGCAGAGGATGTTCCTGGTGCGGAACCCGGTACTGTCATCCACGCCACGGTAGAAGAGCGGGTGGGAGTAGGCATCCTTGATGTTGAGGATCTTCCCTGTTGTTGCCACATGGCCTGCTATGCCCTGATCTGCTGGAATCCGGATCTCGTAGCTCTGAGTCCAAGCAAGGAGGAGAGACATTAACACTGGCTCTTCTATGCACCATGTGCCATTATGACACCTTATATCTATAAGGATATCCTTTGGTACAATGATTAATGGTTGGATTGCTATAATGTGCTCTACCTGGGGCTGCCTTTAGAAACTGTTTGGAAAGTTCAACAGTTCCAAAACGCTGCAGCCAAGCTGCTGACTGGGGTTGGTTATAGAGCTCATATCACGCCCTTGTAGAATCAGTACCACTGGATGCTGATCCATATCTGAGCAGAATTCAAAGTGCTTTAAAGTCCTACATGGCTTGGGTCCAGATTCTCTAAAAGATAGTATCTCTTTGTATGAGCTTGCCGAGCTGTAAGATCCTCAGAGGATGGCTTTTGTTCAGTCTCACCACCATCACAAGAAAATTTGGTGAGGACTTGGGAATGAGCCTTCTCAGTGGCTGCTCCCAGGTTGTGGAACTCCCTTCCCTGAGAAGACCCATTGGCCCCCTCCCTGCTATCTTTCCACTGGCAAGCACAGACCTTTTTTTAACCTGGGTTTGGAGGGGTGTCAACCAGTCCTGGATGGGGTTACACTCCCTCTGAAAGACTGTGTTTGCACCTTTGGGGTGCTTCTGGATCCACCATTCCAAATGACAGCTCAGGTAGATGCGACGGTCAGGAGTGATTACTACCAGCTTTGACTGTTATGTCAGATGTGCCCCTTCCTAGAGCTGGAGGACCTAAAGATGGTAGTGCATGTGCTGGTAACCTCAAGGCTGGACTTCTGCAATGTGTTATATATTGGGCTTCATCTGTGCCAAGTTTGGAAACTTCAGTTAGTTCAAAACGTGGCAGCCAGACTTTGACCTTACCTACACGGCCTGTTTATCCCATTCTGCCCCCTTCTGACAGCCCTGCAGTGCAAACAACACAAGGGTCATGCCCAGTTATGCCTCCGGGCAGTCCTCACCACCCCTGGGGAAGATATGGGGCTCAGACGGGGGCAAGCTAGGGTAGAGCCCAGTACAGTGGTTTTTTAAAAATACCTGATTTACTCTGTTTCCACTGGATGGAAACGGATCAGGACCTGTGAGTCTGCAGAAGCCCGTCCCTGCAGGCTGGTCCATCACTCCAGCCGCTGGTCACGCTCACTCTTCTGGGTCCAGGCAGCCGGCTTGTAGCATGTGACCACAGCTGGTCACATGCAAGAGGCCTTGACCCATGGTGCGGGTTGGCTTCCTGGACCCAGCAGAGCAAAGAAAATGGGGGCAGTAGTTGCAGCAATGGGCTGGCGTTCCTGAAGTTTGGACTCCGGCCCATTTTGTGGAGGTAACAGGGGAGGAATGGGCCAGCTCCGCAGCCAAGATACACCAGCAGGGAGCTGCCATATCGTGTCTCGTGTAATAATAATAATAATAATAATAATAATAATAATATTTATAGCCTGCCCAATCAGGCAGGTTACAGCAATAAAAACACATAGAACACAATAAAATAAAAATTAGTCCCTTCCCAACCCCCCATACTAAAATTACAATTAAATACACAGTTTAAAAAGAAGAATACAAAAGTTTAAAAAGTTTAAAAATTGGGGGACAGAGTGACGTCGATCCCCTTGTGCAGGGAGAGGAGTTAAGTTGGGAAGGCCTGCCAGAAGAGATCCATCTTAAGAGCCTTTTTAAAGGCTGTAAGAGTAGAGATGTGACGGATCTCCTCCGGCAGGTCATTCCACAGTTTTGGAGCAGCAGTGGAGAAGGCCCTCTGGCTCACCGATGTTCGCCTAGATTTTTTTGGCTGAAGTAGGTTCTTCCCCAGGACCTTAGTGTGCAGGACGCACAATACGGAAGAAGGCGATCCTTTAAGTATTCTGGTCCCAAGCCATGTAGGGCGTTAAAGGTAATAACCAACACCTTGTACCTTGCCCGAAAACTAATTGGCAGCCAGTGAAGGAATTTCAGGACCGGTGTTATATGGTCATTATGGAAGTACCAAAAATCAACTTGGCTGCCATATTTTGTACAAGCTGAAGTTTCCGAACTTGGCACAAGGGTAGCCCCATGTAGAGCACATTACAAAAGTGTAGACAAAAAGGGTATATATGACTCCTAACTTGTCAGCCTATGGTTATAATTATCTGGTAAATCTATTTCTTCTAGTATTAAAGACATTATATCCACTTAATCAAATGAAATACACTTCTACTTATTATTCTCTTCTACTGTTCTTCAAATCGTGTAATTGCTAATCTCCCCCACTTTTTTTCTCATATATATAGTCAATTATGAAATCTCATTTTCTTTTAAAAACTCTTTCTAATTAAATGTGTCAATTTATCCATTTCCACAAGGTCATTCACTGAGAGAAAGAAGCTGGTGGCATAAGGTTTCATAGACTTAAATCTACTCCATTGCATATAATGAAGTAGACTGAACTCTACACAACTTTATACCACCAATGTCGATTTTATGTTTTTATTTATGTGTTTTAAATTAATTTAATTATATTATAACAATGTAAAATTAATTTAATTCTTTTTTAACTTTTGTAATTTATAAGATTTTAGTTGTATTTTTTTTAACTGTTGTAACCTGCCTTGAATCCCTTCTTGGGAGAAAGGTGGGATAGAAATCCAATCAATCAATCAGTCAATCAATCAATGTCTTTCTCCTAGTTAGTCTCAAAGGGGCTATAACATATCTCTCCCACAAGTAAAACCTGGGGACGATATTTTCTGTGACACTCCCTGAACCTCTACCTACCCACCCACCATCCCCATTACCTCCCAGCCGTTCTCACCTCATCATCCACCACACCTCCATCAAACACCTTGGCGACCAGTTCATGGCTGCTTCTGTCCAGCAGGAAAACAGAACATCTGCAAAACATCCCCCCAAACCCCAGAGGTGAGTGAAGGCATCCAGCACCTCTTAACTACAGAAGCTGCCTTCACTTGGCCCTCATTGTCCTTTGCACAATACCTAGGGAGAATCCACTCTACACAAATAACCCAGTTTGAAGCTGGTTTATTTGCCATGGCTGTTAGGAATCCTAGGATTTGTAGCTTGGCAAGTCTGACAAGTTCTTTCGCCTTCTCTCTGCCAAAAAGTGCTGGTGCCTCACCAAACTACAGGTCCCAGGATTCCATGGGAAGGAAACATGGTAAGTAATGCAGTATCACCCCTAGTTTCTAAAGGAAGAGATGCCATTATACTGTCTATTCTCCTTTATGGGTCTGAAACATGGGTCACCTATCGCCACCACTTACGACTGCTCGAACACTTTCATCAGCGCTGTCTATGCACAATCCTAAATATACACTGGGCTGACAATATGACAAATGTTGCTGTCCTTGAGCAAGCAGGGATCACCAGTATTGAGGCCATGATATTGAGAACACAGCTGCACTGGGCAGGGCACATTTCTAGGATGGAGGACCATCGCCTCCCAAAAATAGTACTCTACGGTGAACTTGCCATGGGTCAGCGTAAGAGGGACACTCCAAAAAAGCGATACCAGGACTCCTTGAAACAACATCTCAGGCTCGGCCAAATTGATCACCAACAGTGGTCCGCCCTGGCCTCACATCGGGAGGCATGGAGACGCACTATCCACAATGCTGCAGCCTTATTTGAGAACTCACGCCGAACAAGTCTTGAAGAGAAACGACAATGCAGAAAGAATCACAACCCGGAAACATCACCCAAGGGGACCTTCTGCTGTGCTTTCTGCAACCGGACTTGTTTATCTCGGATTGGCCTTTTTAGTTATCAGCACGCTTGCAGGAAGCGCGGGATGAGTCCTTCTTGAATCTTCGTTTGCGAAGAAAAGCCAGAGAATGGTAGCAAGAAACAGAGGAAACATGCTGTGAAAAGCTAGTTGTGGCTCATCAGAAGAGAACGGAGAGCACTCCTCACATGAGCAAAGCATGCATACCTCTGCTACTGTTTCATGCTAATGTAAGGCTTCTCAAGAAGATTGTGGGCCAGAGGTGATAGGCAACATGAGGCAGAGAGTTAAGTACAGGAGATGGTGACCTGACCACTGCTGGCCCTCCTGTTAGGAAAAGTGAGGTGGGTACTTCAGGCAGAAGCCAGCACAGTGTTGATTGATAGCACACTACACTGCTATAGTGCTATCATTCCACTTTAACTGCTCTGGCTGCCTCCTGTCAAATTCTGGGGTTTGTAGTTTAATGAAACCTAAGAGTTCTCTGGCTGAGAATGTGAAATGCCCCTCCCTAAACTCCAAATCCCAGGATTCCACAGGAGGCAGTCAGAGCAGTTAAAGTGGAATGATAGCCCTACAACAGCGTAGTGTGATAATGTTGGACTAGGATTCTGGGAGACCAGTGTTCGAATCCTTGCTCAGCCACAGAAATCTACTGGGTGACCTCATGGAAGCCACACTCTCTCAGCCTCAGAGGAAGGCAATGATGGCAAATCTCTTCCAAAGAAATCTTGCCAAGAAAACCCCATGATAGGTTTGCTTTAGGGTGGCCACAAGTTAGAAGTGACTTGAAGGCATACAATAACAGAAGAGCAGCTCAGGCGGCAGAAACTGAGTGGTGGCAGTGTGGAGCTGGTGCAGATAAGTGGGTGCTACACAGCCTGTTTCTCACTCCCCACAGCTAGTCTGCTGCTTTCAGAGATGGTGGAGGATTCTCTCCTTTCACCAGGATTGAAGAAAGAGTCCCTCTCTGCCCAACACAAACATGGGAAAACTGCTATCTTGTTTGTGGTCTCAGGCAGTAAAGCACTATGGGTCAGTGCTGAACTTGATCTTTACCAACTCTGATATACCAGTTCACAGACTCATAGAGTCATAGAGTTGGAAGAGACCACAAGGGCCATCTAGTCCAACCCCATTCTGCCATGCAGGAGCACACAATCAAAGCACTCTTGATAGACGGCCATCCAGCCTCTGCTTAAAAATCTCCAAAGAAGGAGACTCCACCACACTCCCAGGCAGTGCATTTCCACTGCTGAACAACTCTTACTGTCAGGAGGTTCTTCCTAATGTTTAGGTGGAATCTTCTTTCCTGGAGTTTGAACCCATTGCTCTGTGTCCTAGTCTCTGGAGCAGCAGAAAACAAGCTTGCCCCATCCTCAGTATGACATCCCTTCAAATATTTAAACATGGCTATCCTGTCACCTCTTATTAACCTTTTCTTCTCCAGGCTAAATATGCCCAGCTCCCTAAGCCACTCCTCATAAGTCATGGCTTCCAGATCTTTCATCATTTTGGTCACCCTCCTCCAGCTTGTCCATATCCTTCTTGAATGGTGGTGCCCAGAACTGGACACAGTATCCCAGGTGAAGTCTGACCAAAGCAGAAGAGAGTGGCAAGCTACGCAGCAAGCTAGGAGGCTGCGATGAGACAGGAGGAAGCTGCTGTTCCAAACCTAGCCTTGAGTCCGGCTGCTCTGATGCCATTGTCCCAATGTGATCAAGAACTGGCTGGATTCTGTCAATGAAGCCTTCATTCTAATTGGGTGGGTGGGGAGATTGTAACAGCAGGAAGAGTGTCAGCTATTGCAGCACTGGATCCTTGGATTCACTCCCCACCCTAGAAATGGACAGAGTTTGTCCACCCCAGTTTTAAAATCTCTCGTCAGATTTTGCTGCAGTCAGAACTCTGAAAAGAGGTCTAGCAAACTCAAAAGGAAGCAGAGAAATGGAGGTCCTGGGAGATCTGTGGTTTGGAAGTAAAAGTGGAGTAAGACCCCTCCAAGGGAGAGAGAGAGCATAAAGATCCCCCCAGGAGGAATCACAGT
Organism: Gambelia wislizenii; assembly: GCA_030847615.1. Classification (NCBI taxonomy): domain Eukaryota; kingdom Metazoa; phylum Chordata; class Lepidosauria; order Squamata; family Crotaphytidae; genus Gambelia; species Gambelia wislizenii. The sequence continues at coordinate 376,649,791 of JAUMIR010000003.1, forward strand.
CCATCATCCTTCTTCTCCCATGGGAATTTGCTTCCTCCTATGCGGCCACCTCTGGTATGAGGTTATAGGGAACTTATCACTCCCTTATAAGCCTTTTTTCTCTGTTCTCTTCTCAAACTGAGCAGCTTTTGGATTGTGTGAGTAAACAGTGAGCAGTAAATGTGTCATGTTGCAACAAGGGAAGGCCAAAGTCAACACAAGCGCATGCGCCTAAATTAGGAAACATATGCTCCCTGCTCCACTCTTGCCCTCTGAGTGCTTTTCTCGGAGACTCATGGGGGGCATTTGCTATAAATACAGCGACCCATCAAAAAGAACAGCCAGAGGGGCCTGGTGTCCTTGGGCGGGGTCTAGAAGCACTCGGGAATGTCACCCCCAAAAGTTCATGTGCTGCGGGGGAGCAGGTGGCAGAAAGACAGAGAAGGCTGGCTTCTCCCACCCCCGGAAACTCACATTTCAGCATTGCTGAGATTCCGAGCTTCTGTGATGATCTCTTGAAGCAGCACTGAAACATCATCTGTGGAGGGGAGAAACAGCTGGTTAGAAGGCCAAAGCAACAGTGTAGTTGTTTCCATTGATTTAAGAAGAAATATATGGCCTACATCCTAGTGTTAATCCAGACAAGAATCCAGTCAATGAATCCCATGGGAATGACCTCTATGTTGACTTCCCACTCAACAACTGATTCTCCTCTAGTTGGGACTAATGCACAGAATTCCAGCCATATATATTTTTTTGTGTGGCACAGACAAAAAATTATTCAGTACAATAACTGTATCATGACACTACACTACCACAAAATCAGCAGTTAAAAGGCCAAAGGAACAAGGTATGGTTGTTTTGTATTCTGTCCACCCATCCACCTATCTAGAACTTACTGGTTAAATTAATAAGCAAAACATTTTGAATTCCCTTTCAGAAGGTGAAATGTTTTCCTCATTAATTAAATTATTAAGTGCTGTTTTTAATCACTCCAATAAATATATATATATTAATGATTAATTGTATCCTACCAGGAAATGAATGGATAGGTGGATGGAGAAACAGATAGATAGAGAAATAGATAGATGATAGACAGATAGATAGATAGATGTGATTTGAGGGTATCACAGACAAAAATTAAACATATTTAGTAAAATATAAGAATTTAGTTAGAAGAACAAAGCTCCAAATGATATTTTTAAAAAAGATTTATGTATGTACATACATAGGATTTCAGGGTGCTACTCCAGGTTTTTTGCCTCATATAGACAAGCCCCTATTTTTTTGGAAGCAGCTCCATGGCCAGTGGTGGAGATAACTTCCATGGCCATACCTTCTCATGAAAGAATCCCACCTCCACCTTGCGATGCCTGCTGTCCCATGGCCACAATAATTGACACAGCCACAAAAAGGATCTTTCAGGCTACTCACCAAGATGTGTGAAGAGGTTCTTGGCCACTTGCAAAAGAGCCTGCAAGGGAAAAAAGGGAGATGAAACCTTTCAGTCTTCTACATAAAATCCCAAAGTTCATTAAAGCATCTGAGATATCGCCATCTCTCATCCTAGTAGGAATGGCCCTGCTCCTTACAACAAAGGCAGCCATGACTGCTGTCAGAATGGTGATGGTGGTGGTGGTAAATCTGCTCTGGATTTTTGTCTGAACTTTAAAGGCACTGTCCAAGGAGCTGAGCCCTATTCATGATCAAAGTCACTTCTGCAAGCTCTGACCCAACTGCCTTCCAATTCTAGAGGTTCAGCACTTCGGGCAGCTCATGTGAAAACCCAGACTGGATTCAGTGCCCCACAGGCATGGGATTTCCCCAGCTATCCCGAATGCAGGAATGCAGCTGGAAACAGGGGAAGTTCAAAACAGTACCACCCGCTTCCTTGGCTCAGCTTCATCCTTTTTCACTCGCTGCTCCAGACTCTTGGAATTGCCTCCCTTAACATTTGTGGACTAATCTTCCCCTTGTTTTGTTTTTAAAATCTCAATTAAAATCTTGCTTGTTTTCCAAAGCTTTTGGAATTGTAGTTTAATGTTGTTTTATAATCCTAAATATACACTGGACTGACTATGTGATGAATGTTGCTGACCTTGAGCAAGCAGGGATCACCAGCATTGAGGCCATGATATTGAGAACACAGCTGCGCTGGGCAGGGCACGTTTCTAGGATAGGGGACCATCGCCTCCCAAAAATACTACTCTACGGTGAACTCGCCACGGGTCAGCGTAAGAGAGGCGCTCCAAAAAAGCGATACAAAGACTCCCTGAAACAACATCTCAGGCTTGGCCAAATTGATCACCAACAGTGGTCCGCCCTGGCCTCACATCGGGAGGCATGGAGACGCACTATCCACAATGCTGCAGCCTCATTTGAGAACTCACGCCGAACAAGTCTTGAAGAGAAACGACAACGCAGAAAAAAATCACAACCCAAAAACATCACCCAAGGAGACCTTCTGCTGTGCTTTCTGCAACCGGACTTGTCTATCTCGGATTGGCCTTTTCAGTCATCAGCGCGCTTGCAGAAAGCACGGGATGAGTCCTTCCTGAATCTTCGTTTGCAAAGAAAAGCCAGAGAGATAATCTTGTATACTTTGATTATATGTATTTGTCACTTTGCTTTATATTATATTGTATTTTTTGTATCCCATCTGGATAATTTGTTTTACAATTGTACTGTACAGTTTTATATTTTTATTACTCCTTCCTTCCCTCTCTCTGTGTGTGTACATGCGCACATGTTTATACATAAATTTTAGATTGTACGTCTTTGGCAGGACCCACTGTTTTTGGTTGTTTTACTTGTAAAGCGCCATGTACATCAATGGCACTATATAAACAAACAAACAACAACAACAATAATACCATGGGATTTCATTGCTTCCACTCACCTCCCCACTCCTGGGAAGTAAAATAACAATCTGGAAATGGTGGGATTAATTGAAAGACATGCAGCCTTGACTTGAGAAACAATCCACTTGGTCTCCAAATTGATAACTATAAGGCCTAAATCCTACTGTTAGTCCAGAGTAGAGTAGAACCATTGAATCAATTGGATCTACCTACATCTAGACTCACCACTCAACAACAGACTGGGTCTACTCTAGTTGGAAATAACCAACTGGACCCACACCTATAGATCTCTAGATATTCAGTTGAGTTAAGAATCCAATCTGAAATGTCTACATTGAGTAGTGGATTGGACTAGATGGCTAATAAGAACCAGAGCTCAAAAAAGTTACTTTTTAAAAATTATAACCCCAAGCATCCTTTTAGTCAATGCTGGGAGATGGTTGTATCCCCCAGAATAACCCTTCCCAGCTCCGATAAGTCCCCGACCAAGCCGATGGTCTCAGCGGGTGTATTTTCTCTTGATGTAACACTGCACTGGTGGGAGAAGCTGCACTTACCTGGAATTCTCCCTTTTATTACTCAAGGTAGAGGAAGCTAGGAAGTTCTCACCTTCTACCAAGTCAAGCCAACTTTGTATCATCATGGGCACCATGTAGGGATAGAACATTTAGCTAATTTTGTTACTTAAGGAAGTAACAAGTAATTTTAGCCATTTTCTGCTCATTGTATGAAAGTCTCATAGTTTGGAAAGTTACTCTGCACAAAATTCACTCTTTTTTGGTGCAAAATCAGCATTTTCTGTACAGGTAACAACATTTTCTGTGAGGAAAATACTATTTGTGTGCAAAAATGTTGTTTTCTGTGCGAACCCCAACCATGTGTAAATTTTTTGCACAGAATAAGTCCCAAGCTACAAAGATTCTCATCAGTCCAGGATTTTCCTTTTTTCAGTTACCCAACACTCAAGAAACATGTTTTTTTTTTTTTTTACCAATTCTTGAATATTTTGGAATATGCTCTCTCTTCCTAGCATTGTCTACAATGGCAGCAACTCCCTGGTAACTTGAGGTGGGTGGTGGGTGAGGAAGAGCCTTTTCCCCATCACTGGCTAAACAAACTACCACACCAGCAAATGACCCTGGGACCTTGGGTTTGCAGCTCTTTCTCCTCCTGACTCCATTAATCCTTCCATGCCCAATCAATTTCCACACATATCAACAATAAATGAGCATCAAGTAATTGTTATGCATTTTGGTTCAGGAATGCTGGACTTTGGCTTGCTGCCTCCCCCTCTCCAATATCATTCCACAATGACATTCTCCCCCAACAGTGGTGATCCAAGGACAGGGAGTGGTCCGCTCCAGGTGCGGGGAGTAAAGGGTCAGCCCCTAGGTGCTATCAGCAAGTACTGCATCTGCCAGAAATGCCTGCGAACCTTCTGGCCCAGAGAAGAGGCCAGCTACTGCTTGATGGAGACGTCTCATGGGACCTTGCACAAGTTGTATGACCACAACCCATGTTGTATTGTGCAAGTTGTATGACCACAACTTATGGAGTGTTGCCCAAGTTGTATGACCACAACCATGGAGTTTTGCTCAAGTTGTATGACCACAACCCATACCCTTCCTTCCATCAGGAGAAGGTGGAATTGCCTGCAACCCCCGGCCTTGTCACCACCCAGGTCAGCATCTGGTTTAAAAACTGGCAGAAGTGCGACTGAGCCACAGAGGCCAAGAAGAGGTGGGTGCCACCACAGCATATCTCAGAGCTTGGGCATTTGCCTTGTTTTGGATGACATCTCATAGACTATCCTGCCCCAGCTGGTAACTTTTCCAGCTGTGCAAGCCCCGGGACTCTGCTGTGCAAGCCCCGGGTAGATGGGTGCCTGTGCAAGCCCCGGGACTCTGCAGGAAACAGCCACAAGGTTGTGGGCTATGGTCTAACTATTCTACAGGAACATCATTTTTTGCATGTGCCACTAACCAATTAACATAGGGCAGAGAATCCATGGATGGACCTTACATCTCCAATTTTCCTGGAGAGGCTAGTCTCCTTTGCTTTGCTATTATTCTCCTTCTGTTGGGGGTGTTAAAAAATGAATCACTTCAAGTGTCAAAATTAATGGAAGCCCTGATGCCCTATGAGGAGTGGCTTAGGGAGCTGGGTATGTTTAGCCTGAAAAAGAGAAGGTTAAGCAGTGATAGGATAGATATGTTTAAAAAGGGATGTCATACTGAGGATGGAGCAAGCTTCTTTTCTGCTACTCCAGAGACTAGGACACGGAGCCATGGGTTCAAACTACAGGAAAAGAGATTCCGCCCAAACATTAGGAAGAACTTTCTGGCTGTAAAAGCTGTTCAGCAGTGGAATATGCTGCCTGGGAGTGTGGTGGAATCTTCTTCTTTGGAGGTTTTTAAGCAGGGACTGTATGGACATCTGTCAGGAGAGCTTGGATTGCATGCTCCTGCAGGACAGAATGGGGTTGGACTGGTTGGCCCTTGTGGTCTCTTCCAACTCTATGATTGTATGATTCTAGGTGCGCCACTGTTCCCCAATGCATTACCTGTAGTGCCTGCTGGTGCCACAAGAGGGCACCGCCTTCATGTGGAAACTGAAAGAGAAGTGTTTTTAGTGCTAACGAAATTTCTGAGTTGGCTGTCAAAGGTTTTGGAGAGATATTTCCAGAAGTCGGAACATCTAAGATGTAAAGGAACTAAATAAAAGCCTCAAATGTAAAGATATATCACTGAATCAGGATCAATCAGGCCACAGTAGATCCAAATTCTGCATATGGATGGGCAGTGAAGAAAGCTCATAGGAAGAAAGTCAACTCATTTGAAATGTGGTGCTACAGTAGGGTTCTATGGATACCAAGGACTGGGAAAAAGACAAATAAATGGGTCTGAGAATACATCAAACCTGAACTCTCCATAGAAGCCAAAATGACCAAACTGAGGCTATCATTCTTTGGACATATCATGAGATGACATGCCTCATTAGAAAAGATGATGAGGCTCAATAAAGTGGAAGGCAGTAGGAAAAGTGGAAGCCCATATTACTGATGGATTGACTCAACCACGGAAGCCATGGCTGCCCACACTTTGCAAAACCTTAGCAGGCCTGTTGATGATTGGGAGTCTTGCAGGTCTCTCATCTACAGGCTTGCCATACATTGAAGCTGATTTGAGGACAAACTGAAAGCACAGTCGGAAGGAAACTCGAGGGTTCTCTACACCAGGGTTCTCAAACTCTTGCTCACTCAATTACTTTGGGAATGTAACTTCCTTACACCCTTGGCCCGCCCCCAAAACAGTGGTATGGTGGTAACTACTTGATTAGTAACATGTTATTTCTCTGCTTTGCTGGTGTTACTCCAGCCTGCATAAGAAGGGGAAAGGGAAGGAGGCGATATGATAGCCCTGTTTAAGTATTTGAAGGGATGTCATGCTGAGGATGGAGCAGGCTTGTTTTCTGTTGCTCCAGAGACTGGAACACGGAGCAATGGATGCAAGCTCCAGGAACAGAGATTCCACCTCAACATGAGGAGGAACTTTTTGACAGTAAGAGCTGTTCAGCAGTGGAACACACTCCCTCGGAGTGTGGTGGGGTCTCCTTCCTTGGAGGTCTTTAAACAGAGGCTGGATGGCCGTCTGTCGGGAATGCTTTGATTGTGATTTTCTGCGTGGCAGAATGGGGTTGGACTGGATGGCCCTCGTGGTCTCTTCCAACTCTGCAATTCTATGATTCTATGATCCTGCCTCTGAGATTTAAATGCTCTGGTGTTTTCCACCCCTGTTCTGGCTCCCTTCTCCTGGCTTTCTCCCTCTTCTTTTTGTACTGGAGACAAACAATGCTTTTCCCCTCTTCCCTCTTCCTCCTTCTTGAATTAAAGGAGGATCAAGAAATAATTAAGTCACCTCTCAAGAGCTTCCAGATAATCCTTCTGCTGCAATGTGACAGTCAAATAATTCCTCCCAGCCAGCAGGAATCATGGTGCAAGTTCATTTGGCCAAGAAATACTGTGGGCCCTTGGTATCCGCTGTGGTTTGGTTCCAGGACCCTCCATGGATACCAAAATCTGTGGATGCTCAAGTCCCATTATATCCTATAGTGTAGTAAAATGGTATATATAAAATGGTGAATATATAAATGGAGAATATTTTACATAAAATGGTGAACAGAAAGGTTTTTGGATTTTTTAAAAAAATATTTCCAAGCTGTGGTTGTTGGGTGAATCTGTGGATAGAATCTTAGAATCATAGAGTTGGAAGAGACCCCAAAGGTCATCTAGTCCAGTCTCATTCTGCCATGCAGGAATAAATAATAAAAGTATTCCCGACAGATGGATAAAATATCTGTAGATACAGAGGGCTGACTGTTCCCTTTCTGCATGGCAATAGCTACCCAAATTCATTGTGTGCCCACCCAATCCCATCATTCATAAACAACCCATGGCCTGGTTAGTATTCCCTGGGGAAGAGACTCAGGCATAGTCAGAATAGGTGGAGCGGGGTGGGCAACTGAACTTTAGCAAACCAGAGCCTGCAGTATCATGAGATGCCACACAGACAGTCATGTTTTTTCCCTCTACCAGGAGAAGAAGGTCTGTTCCAGACAGAGAATGACACAGGCTGCAAACGATCCTTGGGCAACTTCCAGGCAAGCATGTCTCGGAGGGATGACATTCTCATAGACAAGGATGAACGATTTAATCAATTTCTCCTCATGAAACAGTCCTTGACAACTCTGCTGCTTTCAAGGTCTATATTTCAGTTCAGGATTTGCACTAGGCAAATACAAAACAAACAAGAATACCCTCTTTGGGGTTTTTTTGTGCAGAAAACAAGATTTTCTGCCCATGGAACTTCTTTGTTCTGCAGGTTTTCTGTACAGAAAACAACTTTTCACCAGGAGTGAATTTCGCTCAGAAGAAGTCTAAAGCAATTAAGAATCTCAGAGCATCTAGATTTTGTTGGCATGGAATTCCGACCATCAGGAAACCGCTTTCCATCAAGATTTGGAAAATTGTTGAATATTCTTTATATCCCTATCGTTTACAGATGTGGTGAGAATCCTGTGGCACATATATGCTCAGGTAACTTGTGGCAATGGGAGGGTATGTCCTTTTTGGAATGTGGCAGAAGGTGGAATTGAGTGTGTCCTTGTGCAACATTCCCATCTACCCCAGAAGGCAGCTTTCAAGTCTATTCACTGGGCAAGAGATGTCCAGGAAGCACCTACCTGTGAAGAGTCCAGCTGTGGGATCATAGAATCATAGAGTTGGAAGAGACCACAAGGGCCATCCAGTCCAACCCCCTGCCATGCAGGAGCACACAATGAAAGCATTCCCAACAGATGGCCATCCAGCCTCTGTTTAAAAACCTCCAAAGAAGGAGACTCCACCACACTCCCAGGAAGCAGCGGATTCCACTTCCGAACAGCTCTTACTGTCAGGAAGTTCTTTCTAATGTTTAGATGGAATCTCTTTTCCTGGAGTTTGAGTCCATTGCTCTGTGTCCTAGTCTCTGAAGCAGCAGAAAACAAGCTTGCTCCCTCTTCAATATGACATCACTTCAAATATTTAAACATGGCTATCATGTCCCCTCTTAACCTTCCCTTCTCTAGGCTAAACACATGTAGTTCCCTAAGCCGCTTCTCATAGGGTATTGGCTTCCAGACCTCGCATCATTTTGGTCACCCTTTTGGTAGTTCTGCAATTGGAAAAAGAGAGCTGATGCCATCATAGAATCACAGGATCCTAGAGATGGAAGGGACCACAAGGGCCATCTAGTCCAACCCCCCTGCCATGAAGGAATACACAATTACAGCACTCCTGAATGATACACCCAAATGTTTCCAAGATGGTAGACTGCTGGATGGAAGATTGCAAGTGGACACTGCCTGACTCTGAGAGGGCAAATCTAGAAAATCATTATTTTTTAAAAAACAACAACTGGGTGGTATGAGGAACAGCCATGTTATTCTGTTGTAGTAAAAACAACAAAGTGTCTTATGAAACCTTCAAAAACTCACAGGCTTTACTTGGCATTCGCTTTTGTCGACTGGGTCAGGATCAAATCTCTTGGTTCCTGTTCCTGCCATTTTCACTTATTTTCCTGTGGTCTTGATGTATAATGGGCCTAGCAGTTTGTATGTGGGATGTATGTGTTACTGTTTGTATTTTGCTTGGGAAACAAGAGATAATGATGCAGCTGCAATTAATGGGAAGCTTGGGAAGAATGTGGTTTTGGCGTAAGGAATGCTTGTGTCAGTGGATGATGGATGACCAATAATCTATAGCCTACCAGAGTTTCATAGAATCATAGAACTGTAGAGTTGGAAGAGACCACGGGGGCCATCCAGTCCAACCCCCTGCCATGCAGGAAATCACGATCAAAGCATCCCCGACAGATGGCCATCCAGCCTCTGTTTAAAGACCTCCAAGGAAGTTTGATGCTGTTTAAAGTGCTTTTAATTTAGAGTGTATCTGTTAGGCTTCCATTCACAGCAACAACTTTGTATTCTATGCTTCCTGAATTTCTAGCGATCAAGTTTTCTGGTGGACTCTGAAACTTGTGCTCTGTGAATCTGGGAAAGCTGATACCTGACAGATTGCAACATGTCTTCTCAAACACATCTCATGAAGTCAATCAATCAGTCACTCCATTTATACCCTAGGCAACTTAAGTGAGTGGGAATCCATGAAAATGCCTATGCTAAATAAAACCTGTTAAGTCTTTAAGGTGCTACAAAACCCTTTGTTGATGAGGAAACAAAAAGAAAGCAAGAAAGCTGAAAATTAAGGGCCAAGTGTCTAGAACTTTTATTCTTCTTCCTTTCCTCTGCCTCAAATCCTGTTTCCAGAGGACATTTGCACCTGCGGGGGCTGATCCGTCTGCACTTGGCTCCTTTGGACTCCTCCCTGATGCTCACAGGGATTCTCTCTTCATCTCAGCATGCTTCCTGGACCCCTGCTTTCCATGTTCCTTTAATATCGTCACCAGGCTGGCACTAACAGGGCTGCGAGGCTTTGAATGCCCCCCTGGCCTTTTTCCTGCTGTTTCGACTCAAAGGCTGCTCTGGAAACTGGGCAGAGTCCTGCTAAGTCAGTTCCCCCTGGGCTCGAAGCTCTTCCTTTTCACAGTATCAGAAGAGCAAAGAGCACAAGCTATATATTCACAGGTTTCTGGAGTGGGATTGTTGCATGTGTCTATGTCAAAATGTTCCAAACGAGTGAGCTCTCGGTAATGTTTGGACTGCTCTATCCGAGTTGAGAGGGCTGTCTGGGAGGTGGTCAGAAAAGTAAATGACTTTTTAAAGGGGCAGCTGGAAGCACAGCTATAAAAACAGGCAGCTTTTCTTTCATAAAACCACTGTTTTGGACAGTACCTGTTGAGGAAAGGCTGTTCCTCCATCTGCACTTTTATAGACAATGTGACATAGTGGTTTGAGTTTTGGAACAGGGCTCTGGAAATGTGTGCGTGTGTTTGCGTGTACACGCCTTCAAGTTGCCTGTTGACTTATAATAAAATAATAATAATAAAATTTTATTTATATCCCGCCCCTCTGCAACGCAATCGGGGCGGCTTACAATATAAAAACCCCATACTCACAATACCCTAGCCCACCCACCCCTTAAAATAATATTAAATTGCAAAGGATTAAAAACATGCATTAATTAAAATATATATAAATTAGAAGAAAAAAAAATTAAAAACATACAATCGTAGCCTATAAAGGGCAGCTGAGTCTTGGGCCGGGATAATTATTCAGGAAAGGCCTGCCGGAAAAGATCCGTCTTGACAGCTTTTTTAAAGCTGTCTAAGGTGGTAATAAGACGGATCTCATCCGGCAACCCCATGAATTTCAGAGGGTTTTCTTAGGTAAGAAATCCTCAGAGGTGGCTTTGCCAGTTCCTTCCTCTAAAACAGAGCCTACTGCACCTGGGATTCATTGGTGGTCTCCCATCCAAGTACTAACCAGGGTTGACCATGCTTAGCTTCCAAGATCAGACAGGATCTGGTGCCTTTAGGGTATTTAGGCCATTCTAGGGCTCTGGGAGACAAGGGTTCAAATCCGTGCTCAGTCAGGGAAACACACTGGGTGACCTTGGGCAAGTCACACACTCTTAGAGGAAGGCTATGTCAAACACCCTCTGAAGAAATCTGGCCAAGAAAACCTTCTGAGGGGCAGTGTGGTGTAATGGTTTGAGTGTTGGGAAATCAAGGTTAGAATCTCTGCTTAGCTACAGCAACCCACTGGATGACCCACTGGATGACCGCTGGCAATCCACACTCTCTCAGCCTTAGAGGAATGTAATGGATTCAACAGAGAAATTGCCTTCAATCTGCAAGACCTGAGCAGGGCTGTTGAGCTTGCAAGATCTGAGGTGGGCTGTTGAAGACTGGGGCTCTTGGAGAACACTCATTCAGAGGGTCACTGTCATTCCAAAAACAAGATGGCACCACCAAAAAAAGACCCACTGACCAGTCAAACCTCAAAGTGGGCAGGACAGGACCACAGCTTAAGATCTTAACGTACAAGAGGCACATACAAACAGAGGAGTCCAAAGTCACTGAAGAGGAAGCCCTCCAGAGCTTTAAACATCAAGACCTACATCTTGAACTGAACTGGAAAACAACCTGACAACAAGCACATGCTGCTTACCTGACACTCGCATTTGAGTTTCTGCTCCTTCTGGAAGGCCAGCGTGCTGGTCAGCACTGTGGAGGTATAGCAGAAGCAGTGCTGGATTTTGTGCTCATCAATGTCTGTATAGCTGCAGGAAGCGGAGGGAAGAGGCACAGTAAAATATTAATTCTAGACTGTGGAACTCCTGGCCACTGGAGATTCATTTGGTCCCTTCCCTTTTGACCTTCTGTAGTCTTCTCAAGACGTGTCAGCAGCCTGGTGGTTTAGGATGTATTTTAGAAAGTTTCCCCTCATAACTGGCATTTGTCTGTGTCCCAGTTTAGGGTGTTGTTTTACTAATTTGCACATTCTTAAATTTTCTATGCTGTTCTGCATATTGCAATTAGAAATAGAAAAGTGCTTTTTGGGGGAATATTGGTGCCAGTGTGGATAGTCATCTGGGAAAACCTTGGAACACATTGGTAGCTGATCCCAGACTGGGAACAGGACAGGAATCAAATAAATAAATTAGTGCTACGACACTGTTTGTACCAGGTCAAGACAGAAATGCATGGGAGAGGCCTGTCTTGGTTTGATTCCTATGTGTTGGATTCCTTGGCTTCCACAGGGTGAGTCAAGACTAGAGATGTGAATACCTAGGGGAAAAAAACCAGAAAAATTCAGAAAAAAATGTTTTTTCCCATTTTTTTCCTGAAGCCTTTTTTAGGGTGTTTTTTTTCCTGAAAAATTAAAAAAGGAAGAGGTTCCATACAGTTCAGGAGATGGTTGTTTCTTTGTTACAAATAAAAATTTAAAAATAAATAAAAGTAAATTCTTTTTGTAATAACTGTAATAATTGTTACAATTGTAATAATTGGCGCAGTGGTTAAATGCCAATACTGCAAGTCACCACGTTGCAAGTTCGATTCCAGCGGGCTCCAAGGTTCACTCAGCCTTCCATCCTTTCATAGGTCGGTAAAATGAGTACCCAGCTTGTGGGGGGCTGAAGAGCAGGGTATGAATAAATAAATAAATAAATAAATAGTTTGAATACAATGTATTTTTAATATACCAATTGTGATAATTTTATGCCAAATCAAATTGTACATTGTCATATTTTATGTTCTTAAAATAACAGACTGACGTTCAATCTGTAAAAAAAGTGCTAAACATGTTACATAATATAGATTATGACATACAGAAAAAAATTGGTAAGGTTATACTTTATGCGGTAACAGCAGCAAAGATATTAATTTGCAAAAGAATGAAAAAGTGTGAAGGTTCCTTTAATCAAAGAATGGATACCGAAATTACTGGATATGTATGAAATGGACAGGTTGTCCAGATTATTAGATGAGAGGGAAAAGATAGGAAAAGGAGAAGGGTGGAAAGCTATAAGTATGGAAAGAAAATTGGGGCGATTTAGCAATTGTAGTGATGGAATAATAGATTAAGAAATGAAGAAAGGAAAGGGATAACAGATGTAGTAATAAGGGTTTTAAGTGGGAAACAATTAAATTTTGAAATAAATAAACCCGAATAGTAAAGGGGATAAAGGAAATTATTTATGTGCGAAGTCAAAGGCTTTCACAGCTGGCATCCATAGATTTTCCTTGGTTTTTTTCCGGGCTGTGAGGCCATGTTCTGGAATAGTTTCTTCCTGACATTTCACCTGGCTCCCAGTTTTGAAATACAATAGAATTAAAACCCAGCATTACAAAGGAATTCCACCCAGGGATGGGGATTCCCAGCAGATAATGGCCCATCCACCAACCATCAGCCAAACAGACACTAATCCTCCTTGCATTTCTATACCCAGAAACTAACCATTCAAATACACAAATTCACGTTTACTCCCCAACAGGGGTTCACAGCATATAAACTCCATACACACACCTACCCAACCATTCTCTGAGGATGCCAGCCACAGATGCAGGCGAAACGTCAGAAAGAAACTATTCTAGAACACAGCCTCACAGCCCGGAAAAAAACCAAGGAAAATCTATGAAGTTATTTCTGTCTAGGTGTGAATGAATGGCAATGTTTTTGTTGGTTTTTTTTCTTTGTTTGTTTCATGTTTAATATGTTTGTATGGTGTATGTTATATGTTAATGAATGATGTTTGATTTTTTTAAAGTTTAATTTTAAAATATGAATAAAGAATATTTTTTAAAAATCTGTTAAAAAGTGCTAATGTTGCTTTTTCCCCCAATTTTTCTGAAAATTTCCATTTTCTGAAAAAGTCTGGGGGGAAAACCAGTTCCTTCCCATGGCTTCAAAATTTCCAGAAATTTTACATCTCTAGTCAAGACCTCACCCTAGCCTCCCTAAGGAGGGAGTTCCAAACCTTAGGAGCAGGCACCAAAAAGGTCCTCTCATATGATCCTATCAAATGTCCCTGGGAAGGTGGTGAGACATAGGGAAGGGCTTCCCATCAAGTTCTTAAGAGTCCAGGTGGGCTCATCTAGGGAGGCACGGCCTTTCCGAGAGCCTGGGGCTGAGCTATTATGGGGCTGTGCTCTGATCGTCAATCAGACCTTCGACTCACCTCTCTCCCCCAAGCTTGTTGAAAGCGCAGGCCAGAGCAACCACCTGGGACGTGGCCCTGCTAATGACAGGGACGCAGAGCATGGCGGTCACCTCAAATCCCAGCATGCTGTTCAGTTGCTTGTGCTCTTCCTGGAAGGGAAAGGACAGGAGGTTCAGGCATCAAGAAGGCTGTCTATGAGATATCTCTTTGGCTTCGGCTCTACCTCTTTGGACTATGGGTGGAAGCTTCACCTGATGGAAATACAAAATATTCCCTGCATGCAGAGATTACCAGGGGGCCTTGGTGGCGCAGTGGTTAAATGCCAGTACTGCAAGTCACCACGTTGCAAGTTCGATCCCAAGGGCTCCAAGGCTCACTCAACCTTCCTCTGCATCCTTTCCTCTCCATTGACGCCCCCTTGTTGTGGGAGAGAGGCTTGCGTACCCTAATGATGTTTTGAGCTATGCTGGCGGTGGCATAATAGCCACTGGTAGGGTCTCCCATGCCAGACAGGTCAAAACCGAAGGGTCTGACAAAGAGCGTCAAAGGGCAGGATGGGCTCTCTAGCCTTGTGGCAACCGTCCTAGGAGAAGGAAAACTCTAATCCCAAACCCGGGCAGATGGTGCTCGTCCAACCCTGTAAGGTCAACCATCTAAGAGAAGGAAACTCTAATCAAACCTACGACCCGAGGACCTCGCTGCTACGTCCATGCTTGCAAGACCATAGCAGATGAACCTTTGGTTTAAAGGGTGAGGCCAGTTCTGTGCACGCTGCGCTCCACCAGAAAAATCCATTGCACAGGCTCGAAGGACAAAAAATGAGTACCCGACTTGTGGGGGCAATTAGCTAACACACATTGGAAACTGCTTCATGCAGTGTAGATATGTAAATTGCTATTGCTTAAAACAAATTGTAAGGCGCCCTGATAGCCTTTGCGGCTGAAGAGCGGGGTATAAATACCTAATTAAAAATTTAAAAATCTAGATTACCAGGGAGAAGGGCTCCAAATCAGCCTATTCCCTGTCTACATTGCAGGAATACAGCAGTTTGAAACCACTTTATCCATCATAGTTCTATCCTATGACATGCTGGTATTTGTAGTTTGGTGAGGCACCAGAGTTTTCTGACAGCAAAGGCTAAATATCTCGGCAAACTAAAAAAACCGAGATTCCACAGGATAGAACTATGGTGGATAAATTGGTGTCAAACTGCTATATTTCTGAAGTGTAGACAGGCTCTAATTTTCGGCAGTTGGGGATTCCGACCTATACCTTTTCAAGACTGTTGGAGCAGCAAGGAAGAAACATTTAAGAAATATATGAAGACAGTTTTCCAAAGATTACCATAAAACAGCTTGAGCAGTGGAATGGGAGAGCAAAGCAAATGGAAAAAAATGTGTTCACTGACATTTAAAAAGCTGTGAAAAAAACAGAACAGGTTATTGCTGTAGAGTGAAAAAGAAAATTAAGTGGCCAAAAAGGTATTCATGCACGTTGCTCATTACTTGTTATTTAGAGAGTAACGCATTAGTAACACATTACCTGTTAATTATTTTTTTTATGAAAACAATTGAAATTATTTAATTAAAACCATCTAGCTCAAATTATTTAATTAGAAATAAAATGAAAATGAAAAGTTACTTGGTTAAAAACTGAAACAATATAAAATGGCCAGCACTGGTCAATTTGGGACCGCCAAGTAAAAAGTCATTAATTACACTTCGTAAAGTACCGATGCAACAGATCATTACATGATGTACAACAGGACCCCCGTATCCACTGATTCATTATCCACAGGACACAAAACAGCACACCTACCATAGAGTTTTCCTAGAACATGTGTCCTCTCTAGCCATTTTCTAGGTCCTCCAAGGCAACTCTATGGTATTTTAAACTGGAAGTCCCATTATTTTCAATGGTGTTTGCTATTATCCACAGTTTTCCATATCCATGGGGGCCCCCAGAACCAATCGTCAGTGGATAAGGGGGTCCTACTGTATATAATTTTAAAAAGTATATAGTCACACTTTCATTTTTCTCTTACCTGGTAATGGATATTATTAATGGTAATAATATCAATGATCTTATATTGACAAGCTGGATCGTATCATAGAATCACAGAATCCTAGAGCTGGAAGGGGCCAAAGAGGCCATCCAGTCCAACCCCCCCCCCCAAAGCAGGAAATCCAGCTAGAGATTCCCAGCAGGAAGTTGTCTGGACTCTTTTTGAAGATATTCAGAGAAGAACACCCCACTATCTTACTAGGCAATTGGTTCCATTGCCCAACCACTCTTACTATCAAGAAGTTCCTTCAGTTGAAATCTACCCTCCAGTAAGTTAAAACCATGAGACCTGTTCCTGCCCTCTGGGGCAACAGAGAACAGGCCTGCCTGCCCCCTCCTCTCTGAGACAGTCCTTGAGGTATTTAGAGAGTGTCTTCTCTTCACGAGGCTCAACATGTCCGGCTCCTCTAACCTTTCCTCACAGGTTTTGTTCTCTATCCCTCTTCTCATCCTTTTTGCCCTTCTCTGAGTCTGCTCCAATCTGTTTATATCCTTCTTAAAATGAAGCACCCAGAATTGAATACAATACACCAGATGAGGCCACACAAACACAAAATACAGAGGGACTATTACTTCTCTTGTTTTGGAAACTATGGTTCTATTGATGCAGGCTAAGATAGCATTTGCCTTCTTTGCTGGAGCATCACACTGCTGGCTCATGTTCAATTTATGATCAATAATAATACCAAGATCCTTTTCAAATGTCTGGATAAGGGCAGCCAAGACAGTCAAAGTTCTGAAAACCAAGCCTTGGGAGGAACAACTTAGGGAGTTGGATATGTTTAACTGGCAGAAGAGAAGACTCAAAGATGACATGATCCAGCCATCTTTAAATATCTGAAGGGATGCCATGTAGACGATGGAGCAAACGTCTTTTCTGGTGCTTCAGATGCTAGAATGAGGACCAATGGATTCAAATGAAAAGAAATGAGATTCCATTTAAACATTAGGAAGAACCTCCTTATGGTAAGAGCTGTTCGACAGTGGAATGCGCTGCCTCAGAGGTTGGTGGACTCTCCATCTTTGTAGGCCTTTGAACAGAGGCTGGATGGGCATCTTTCAGGAATACTTTAGTCATGTATTCCTGCATGTCAAGGGGTTGGACTAGATGTGAGACAGAATGCAGCTTCATGCCCACAGAGTCTTTGAGCATAGGTGAATTGCACCATTGCACAACCAAGTATACATTGTGCATTGGTGTGCGTGCACAGGGTGCATCCTATGTGCAACAATAATGCCCAGCAATAGGCAACCATGCACAATGTGTAATGCATAAGAATGTGCAATGGTACACTATGTGGCTCCATGCCTGAAACCTGAATGTCTCCATTGTGCAGCAGCGTAAACATTCAGTGTACAGGTGGAAGACAATTTTACACCTCCAAATGTCACCAACAGGGTGCCAGCCAACATATTATAGCCTACCTGGCTGTTTGTTAGTGAGCTGCTCCCAAGCTCTGGCTCCCGAGGTGGCCAGGGTGATCCTATATGAGCCTTGGCTAGGCTGTACGTTGCCAAAGAATCTTCCCTACAATCTACGGGAGCTGAAGACAAATGCGGCATCGCCTTCACATCTTCTCCCATTGCAGAACAAAATTGCCCCTCTCCTAACTGAGATTTGCTGAGCTTAAACATGAATCCTTGTTCTGCCTCTGATGTCCAATTAAAGAGCCCTCCCCTGCCCCTGAGTGTCTTTTGTGTCTACTAGATTTGTCGTGCTCTTTCTGGGATTAATTGGGTAACTTAATTATGCAGTTGGTATCACTAGGGGTGCATGGGAGATGTGGACCACACCAGCTGACACCATCAGAGGGGGTGACACCAAAATGACTGTCTATAAAAATTTTCAGCAAAGTTTCAGCAGAAATTTATTATTTTTTTATTAAAAAAATATCCCTGATATTGGAATTTAAAGATGTACAGTAGTTCCCCCATATCCACAGGGAATTGGTTCCAGGGGGGGGGGGATACCAAAAACTGTGGATAATAGTGAACACCATTGAAAATAATGGGACTTCTAGTTTAAAATACCATAGAGTTGCCTTGGATGAGCTAGAAAATGGCTAGAGAGGACACATTTTTAAGAGGACTCTATGGTAGCTATGCTGAAACTGAAACTGTGGAAAACTGAATCAGTGGCTAATGAATCAGCGGATATGGTGGTCTTACTGTAACTTAAATATTGGTAGTTGTTTGTGTCACTACTATTGCCATTACATTCAGTGATATACAGGAATTACGATTTACAAGTAACATCCTTCCTGAATCTTCGTTTGCGAAGAAAAGCCAGAGAGAGAGTACAAAAAACATTAGTAAGGACTCTGTATGGTCTGGTATGAGAAGAAGTCTGGGAGGGGAGCACCATGAGTTACCACACTGGGTGACAACTACTCTAGTGATGCCACTGAGCACACTAAAAAGTGGCCGTCAGTGCCAACTGCTTTGAAGTAGAGGCTACTATGGTTCACCTTTCTGAGAATCTGGACCATCAGCTCTAATGAGCAGCTCTTCTGCTCTGAATCCCCGTGGCAGAAAATTATATTCAGAGAAGGGGTTCCACGATATTCAGAAGTGAATACCGAACTTGCATAGTGTAAATCGGCACTTGTGTAGTTGTGAAGTGTCTACTATGACCTTGGGCTGAATGTTGACATCCTGCAACCATGTGCTGATTGTCCCCTTAGCAGCAGGGATCAATGGATAGGGCCTGTTTCTGCAATCTCAAGGAATCAAGGGGTTCATTGAAGGCCAAAGGAAAAATCATCCAGGCCATAGTATTTCCAAGTTCTATGTATGGGTGGAGAAACTGGACAATGGAGAAAGCTGAGAGGAAGAGAATCAACTCATTTGAACGTAGGTCGGTAAATTGAGTACCCAGCTTGTGGGGGGCAATTAGCTAACACACATTGGAAACTGTTTAATGCAGTATAGATGTGTAAATAGCTATTGCTTAAAACAATTTGTAAGCCGCTCTGATAGCCTTGTGGCTGAAGAGCGGGGTATAAATAAATAAATAAATAAATAAAAAATAAAAAGTGGCGCTAGAGGAGAATTCTACAGATATCACAAATTGCTAAAAAGACAAATCAATGAGTCCTAGAGCAAAGCAAGGCTGAAATCTCCCTAGAAGCCAAGGTGACAAAATTGAGGTTGTCATATTTAAGGCATATCATGAGATGATATGGCTCACTGGAAAAGATGCTAATGCTGGATAAAGTAGAAGGCAGTAAGAAAAGAGGAAGGTCATATTTGTTGTTGTTGTGTGCCTTCAAATTGTTTCCGACTTATGGCGACTCTAAGGAGAACCAATCACAGGTGGTGCAGTGGTTAAATGCCAGTCTTGCAAGCCACCACGTTGCAAGTTCAATTCCAGCGGGCTCCAAGGTTGACTCAGCCTTCCATCCTTTCGTAGGTCGGTAAAATGAGTACCCAGCTTATGGGGGCAATTAGCTAACACACATTGGAAACTGCTTAATGCAGTGTAAATGTGTACATTGCTATTGCTTAAAACAGTTTGTAAGCCACTTTGATAGCCTTTGTGGCTGAAGAGCAGGGTATAAATACCTAATTAAATTAATTTAAAAAATTCTTGGCAAGATTTGTTCAGAGGATATTTGCCCTTGTCTTCTTCTGAGGTTGACAGAGTGTGACTTGCCCAGTGGGTTTCCATGGCCAAGCAGGGATTTAAACCCTGGTCTCCAGAGTCATAGTTTAACACTCAAACCACTACACCACACTGGCTCTCAAAGACCACACTGGTGTCTGAACTAGAATAGACCCATTTGATGAACTGCTGACTCAACATAGGTAAATCCAGTGGGTTCACTGGCTCTACTCGAGTGGGGACTAACACAAGAATTTATGCTCCTGTGAAATAGTTTCACATGTTAAACTCCACTTTTGCAACCGTGGACTAAATATGTCCCTTGGACAACGCCCCCAGGGCACAATTGCACATGGAAAGGCAGCTTACACAGGGAGATGTCACCATCTAGATTTGGGATCTTCACCTCAGCAGCATCCTGTTCCAAAAAGTCTGAATGCAACTTTTCTTTTTTGGCCAAGATGCTGCTTAAGGGCTTTATTGTTGTGTACCTTCAAGTCACTTCTGACTTATGGTGACCCTAAGGCAGTGGCTCCTAAATATTGGTCCTCCAAGTGTTTTGGACTTCAACTCCCAGAAGCCCCTAGCCAGCTTGGCCAACAGTCAGGAATCCTGGGAGCTGAAGTCCAAAACATCTGGAGGACCAAAGCTTGGGAATCACTTCCCTAAGGAGACCTTTTCATGGGGTTTTCTTTGGCCGAGTTTGTTCAGAGAGGGCTTGCCTTTGTCTTCCTCTGAGGCTGAGAGAGTGTGACTTGCCCAAGGTCATCCAGTGAGCTTCCATGGCCAAGTGGGGATTCGAAACCTGGTTTTCCCATGACCTAGTCCAACGTTCAAACCACTACGCCATGCTGGCTCCGGCACATTGTAAATTTCCATAAACAGAGAAAGGAAGGATCCCAGGCACCAGAAACCATAGCAACAAGGACTATAAATAAAAAAAGAAGGCCTTGAATTTGACTCTCAGTCAAAATAAGTGAGTCATGTATATTCAAGACAGAGGCACATATACAATTAGTAGTATCATAATGCGATTACGCAAACCATACTAATAAACAACAATGCAGATATGCAAAAAAAAAACCCAAACCCAAACTCACATAAGTTATTAGACTACAACATGAATTTTAAAAAGGAAAGAAAATTTAATAAAGATCATAATACATAGCTTGGCCATGGTGTTGCACCCAGACGCCAGCAGTTTGTATACCAGCAGAAGGTAGTGCTGTTGTCACCCTCAGGGTAAGGCTGGGGGCATGAAACAGCACCTGAACTGCCTACCCTCCAACTGTCTCAATTTGGCTGGGAGAGTCTTGATTAATCCTCTGTTGTCCCACTTTTTCAGTTGTTTTTAAAAATATCCCAGTTTCTCCTCCTACTTAACTCCTTCATCTTCAGTTTCCTTCAGTTGCTGCAAACTGAGTTCAAAGTGCAAACGGAGTTTGCACTCAATTAACTCAGCAAGGGAGGGGAGAGAAAGGAGAGGAGTGGGCCAAATTTTGCCCTTCCCAGCAGGCTCTGGCAAAAGCAAACTGCTGCAGCCTCTCCTAGTTTGTAAGTACTTCCTCCTTAATAATTTTTGCCATCTTGACAACACTCTGATGTTGCTTGGCCACAGTGCAAGATCTCATCCCATGCCTCTCTGAGAGATGTTTTAGGGGAAATAAACGGGTTGCTGCCCGTTAGAAACAGTGGTGAGCCGGACTCTTAATGCATTGTGGCGTTAAGCACAATGTAGGTTCTCAGCCAGTACGTTCTAAATGCTAAGGAGTCCAAGGAGACTATCAGACAAGACTAGTATCTCAGGACAATCCCATTATGAAAGGAACCAGGAACATAACACTTTGAAAACATTTATCACATTTTTGTAAGCCGCCCCGATTGTTTAACAGAGGGGCGGGGTATAAATAAACACTATTATTATTATTATTATTATTATTATTATTTCGCATGACTCCGCTGCTTTGAACCTCCCCATCTCCTGTGTGATAAGTTTCTTTTCTGTAGTTCCATGCCTGTCATTTTTTAATTTTTATCTTTGCTATGTTTGTGTACTTACAGCACAACGATAACATAAAAATAATTTTAATTGTTTTTTTGCTGTAATTATGCAATTAATTAGCAAGTGGGAGGGGGAGAGAGGAGGAGACTCAGCCCCCCTCCTTGTACTGAGTGCTGTAATGCTGGGATTGAAGTGAAGGGACCTATATCACCAGGGCCAACAGTGGGAAAATAGCAACAGTTAGAGCTATTGACGGGCTTTTCCCATCAATTAAAAGCGACGCCACAGTAACGGTTTGAATACATGCCACCTACAGGGCAGTCGCAACATTGCGTGATAAGGTTCGGCCATAGATGCTACTATCCTGCTTTAATTATTCCACTTTTCTAGTCTTGTGTGATAATCTCCCAAGGCGAAATCCATAGCATACATCATTGCAATTCCACCTTCATCCAAGAGGAGGCAGCACTCAGTGATAAAATGGACCCCGGAGTGGAGACGCAACAGGCTAGATGCAGACAAGTGTTACCGAGGGTGGTCTGGGACAAGCTGAGTCAGGCTCAGCCTCAAAGATGGGACCTACCAAGCTGATGTCTTGCAGAGTGATCGACTTCTTTTCCTCCACAACTTTTCCCAAGCGGCCAACTGTTAACTGTTTAGAGGAAAGAGAGAAGAAAGAGAGTGAATCATGGGGAAGGTAGCAAACCAGAGGGGCAGAGGAGCTTCTATGCTTTGAGCCAAGCTTTGGCTGGCATTCCCACAGCACCCAGAAACATTCTTATCACTGTACAGAACTGCACAGCACACTTCTGAGTGCTGTCCCTGTCATTGCTGAATGTTTTTAGCCAGGGAAGATAATGTACTGTACATAAATCAAGGAAGACAGCCGCTCCAGTCCTCTCAAATGCAACCGTCTGGTGCACAAACATTGCTTAACCTCTCTTCCGCCACCAATTATCTCCTTGCACTATCTGCTGCTGTGGATTGATCACTCTTTCTCTTTAGTGATCTTGAGGACTAATCATGCTAGATGTCTATTGGGGGGTGGAGAGAGAGAGAGAGAGAGAGAGAGAGTTCAGCCCTGATCATGTCCTTGTACAGTTCGTTGCAACTTGCATAGGTGAGTTTCCCTACTGGACTGGCTGTGGAATGCTAGGAGTTGTAGTCGCCTCGAATCCCATCTTGGGAGAAAGGCAGGATAGAAATCCAACAAAAATAAATATATAAATAGTCCTGGAACCCTCTTTGCCACTCCGGTTTCATCTCTCCTTCCTGGTCTGGGCTGCTCCTTCCCTTATGCCTGTCTGCCCAGCATGACAGAAGGAGCCCAGCCTGGGAAGGTGAGATGAAGCTGGAGCTGCGAAGAGCTGCCCTCCTCTTTCTTCTGCCCTTTGCACCTGGAATCAGAGACTGCTGCCAGTTCCGAGATGGGTGAAGGGTGAGCATCTCTCTCCTCCTCTTCCTCACCGTAGCCACCCTCCACATTGTCTCCGGGCACTGCCGGGTTCTTGCCTTCCAGCTAGTGTCTCCCCTGATCACCCCAATTGGCCCCCTCACCACGCAAAAAAATTACACAGCAACCATCTTGATTCACAGCCATGTGAAGGTAGAAAACATTGTGGGAACCAATCAATCCTGCTGCGAATTGGGAATAATGCACAGGTAAGAGGATTACCGTATTTCTTTTCATCTAGGTGAGCCCATAGAGATGACTGGGCTGTTCAGAGACACTTTTAAGAAAGCCTCAGGAGCAGTTTTTAAATGCAAGTTTTTAAATGCAAATGCTTCCTTGGAGGTCTTTAAACAGAGCCTGGATGGCCATCTGTCAGAGATGCTTTGATTGTGATTTCCTGCATAGCAGAATGAGGTTGGACTGGATGGCCCTCGTGGTCTCTTCCAACTCTACAATTCTATGATTCTAAGTCCTCACCAGGACAGTCTCCACAGCAGCACCTCAAGGGGAGTCCAAAAGGCAGGCAGCTGTGTCAATCCAAAAACATTTTCATCTCTGTCAGGAGCAGGTCCTTGGTTAAGCTAAATGGCTCTTGTACACTCAAGATGAAGCCACCACAGTTTGGATGCACGTGGCTCATAACCACATGTTATTGTTGGGAAAATCCATTTTGCCTCCCCATCTATGGCAAAGATTGCAACTGAACTCAAAGGGAACCCCCTTCCATCGCATGCCATTCTTCCTCCCATCCGATTCTGCCCCTCTGCCAGTCAATCAACAATCAGGAGATTATCAGAGGTGGGGGAACGCTCCAAAAAACCCCACCTTCGCAACCACATCAGAAGATTGCTAAAAGAACAGAAAGGGAGACCTTACCAGATGCTGCATCCTTCTACCATTCCGGGGGTGAAGCACTGCCATGGACAAGGCTCCCCTTTTCCATTGGTGGGGAGAAGCCACTAATCAAAAGGGACGCCTTAGTGACACCCGCGAATGCACAGAGAGGAGGGAGGGGTTTGCATCACAACCCAGAAAGCTGCAGGATGCCGTCGTCTGGTAAGGTTGCCCCTTCCTGTTCTTGTAGTGATCTTCTGACACGGTTTTTGCCGCATCTGATAATCTCCTCAGTGGCTAGTGAGTACGTTCAGTCCTCACTGGGCTACTTCAGCTGATTTCTCTCCAGGATTGTCCTGTACAAACCTTTGGCGTCCCTTCAAACCTGATGATAGTACCTCCTTCTTGGGGCTTTTGTGTGTGTGTGTTGCTTTGTTTCAAATACACAAGCATTGGCACTCACACCAGAACATCACAAATCAATCAGTGGCTCTTAACCTTTTCTATACCAGGGACCTCCTCTAAATATGTTTTGCTGCTGCTGACCCCCAAGACATAACTCAAGATTTAAAACCCTAATAATCATCATAATAAAATATAACAACAAGAACAATACAATTACACCATCCATTAAACCTTCCGTCCGAGGCACTGGAGTAGGAGGGAAGACTTCTCTCCTGCTTTTCCCTGCAAGTTTGTAGCTGGAGTGGATTGAATGGCAATGTGCAGGCCAAGCCAGCCAGTCAGCGCCTTAGTTCTTGTCACGTGGCTGCCCCAGTGTAGGGAGTAAGTGGGCTGAGCAGCCTTCAAGCCTTTGCAACCCCTGTGAGGACATTGTGGACCCCTGGGGGTCTGCAGACCACAGGCTAAGAACCACTGTCATAAATAAAGGCCATTTCTTAACAACTCACAGGGAAGCTGATCTCCTCCTCCAGGACTTTATCTCCCACAACCTGCAAGACAAAGGAGGGGCCCAGCATGAAATGGGAAGAATTGAAAGATACCCATCCACAGAGGAGATGATGATGATGATGATGACAGTAATAATAGTTTATATCCCACTTTCCCCCCAGTTTGGGATTTCCAGGTTGCTTACAAAAATTAAAGCAGAGACAGCTAAAAATTTTGATTGTACAGAAGTTAAAAGAAATATAACCAACCTATCAATAACATTAGAAGCAGTTTTAAACAAACACCTTGTTTTCTGCATGGGAAATGCTGCAGTTGGGGAATACTTCTGCACAAAGTTCATACATGCCCCCCCCACAACAGAAAACTGCATTTTTTGCACTAAAACATTTTTCGCAGAAAATGCTGTTTCCTGGGCAAAAAGTGCCATTTTCCCCCCTTGGCAAATGCTGTTTTCCATGCAAAGAAAACAAAAGCATATGCAGATTTTTGCATTAAATAAGTCCTGAACCGGAAACAGTTTTCAAAGACATTCTCACAGTAGGTAGAAAAGAGCTATGATTACTCATCCCTTCCTTCAGGGACAAAATTAGTGATGAATTATATCTCCGGTTCTCTAATCGCGTGGTATGAAAAGCCCCCCTTTCTCTCCATCTTTCACATGATGTCACCCCTTCAGAGATTTGAAGGTGGCTGTATCATATCTCCTTACATCTGTCTCTTCTTTGGGCTCTGTGGCATTACTAAGGCTGGTGTCACCCCTCCCTCTGATGGTGTCACCTGGTGCTGTTTGGCCTCTCCGCACCGCTAGTGCCACCATTGTCTGGGCTTAACACACCTCAGTTCCCTCAATTGTTCCTGATAGGGCCTGGTTTCCAGAGCTTTTGTCTTCTTGCTTGCCCTCCAATGGCCTCCTTCCAGCTTGCCCAAACCCTCCTTTGCAATCTTAGGTGTGCAGTGATTTTGGGAGAGCAGCAACACACTCCAGAGTGATGCACAAATGCTCCAGGAGATAGACTGTGTCTGGAATCCTGTTGATCTGCTCTGCTAGCAACTGTACTTTTCCTGGGCACTGCAGAAGGCAGTGGTGAGGGAAGCAAATAAAAGCCAGCATCCCTTTAGTGATACATACAGGCATGAATTGTGTTACGCCTACAGAATATTTTTATTGGACATTGCACGAGGGCTGTATCCAGCTGACAGGGTGTCACCCCCCTCTGATGGTGTCAGCTGGTGTGGTCCACACATCCCGCGCACCCCTAGTAACACCATTGAATGTTCTTAGCTAAGCAACTGCATAATTAAGTTGCCCAATTAATCCCAGAAAGAGCACGACAAATCTAGTAGACACAGAAGACACTCAGGGGCAGGGGAGGGCTCTTTAATTGGACATCAGAGGCAGAACAAGGATTCATGTTTAAGCTCAGGGATAGAAGGGTAGGCCCACATGCGGAATATGTACTGATGCACTTTAGGTGGACTGTCCGTGGTCCACAATGGGTTCCTCTTCATTTTGTAATACCCCTCAAAACTCAGCCTTGGAAGCTGCCTGCAGGGGGGCAACAACCAGAAACAGAGACACATTCTGAATGGAAAGTTTTAAGATTGAGATGGAAGAGAGGAGACTCACCTGACAGAAAAGTTGGTGGTTGTCTTCAGACACCAACAGGAGACAGCAACACGGCGACTGGGTTTCCTGTTTCAGCTGTAAGAAAGGGAGATGGTTACACAAAGAAGGCTGAACCACAGTCCAGGGCACAGCCTGGGCAGTTTTGGGCTTGGAGCCACTTTTTTTCCTTCTCTGTCCCACCTTACCCAAGGAGAGAAAAGTAGCAATGACTGAGAATGAGCACGGGGAGCGTCAGTTGTAAGGAAGATAGAAACCCTTATTTTATTCAAGCCAGGTTTAGGAGGTAAATCAATGCATGAAAGCCTCTTCCCTTCAGGCTCAGACTTAAGGTTACAAAGATAGTAAGATGTTCAGTACATTCAGCCAAGCAAAATAAGAGATAATGCCCTAATGCAATCTACTAGACATTCCTAGTCTACTCACTGACTGAAGTTCAGTCCTTGGATTCAGAGGGCTATAAGCCACGTGTCTGACTCCAGACCGGCTCAGAGCATCCTCCATTTTACGTTCTTGGTTCTCTCATCTCTCTCTGGGACATGATGTCTTCATCCCAGGGCATCCCTTTGTCCAACTCTCTTACCCTGTGTTGCACACAGCATTCATACCTGTTTTCAAATTGTCCCTCTGCAATCCTAACAAGCCAGTTCTCTCTCTGGTGATCTGACATCATGGCTGTGGAGGTGGTGTTTCAGACCCACCTCCATTAACCCTTCTTTACCTGATAGCTGAGCTTGTAGATACTTGGTCACTGAATTGAAGGATAATGGGAGATGCAATCCCCCCATTATCACAGATGCCTAATTTTGTCCAGAAACCAACATGAGGAAGACCCCATTTCCAAATGCCTTGGCAGGCCTAATGCCATAGTCAGACAAGAAAAATAAATCAGCTATGGACCTCAGTATTTGCAGCCATAGACCATAAAACCCCCAGATTAAAAGACACATTTGATAATTTAAAAAAACATACAAAACACAATAAAACAGCTAAATAATAAAAGAAAAAGCAATTCAGTTACACATGTAGCCCCCTGTATCTGTGGGAAATACATTCCTTGATGTATCATTTTTTACGTGACACCACAGATAATAGCAAGCCCTGTACAAACATACCATAGAGTTGTGTTGGAGACCTAGTGATTCCTAGAGAGGACACTTCTCTAAGCATTTTCCAATGTGATTCTATTGTTAGTGTCCCTATTTTTTCAGTCATGGTTAACTGAAGCCGCGGATACGGGGAGAGACCTGCACATTAAATATCACTAACATTATGTTGTCATATGTGGTCTAGTAAAAATCACCTGATTTAAAAGCTTAGCTTTTGTTGTGTGCCTTCAAGTCATTTTTAAATTGTTTTAAGTGGTTTTAAATCATCCATTTTTAAAAACTGGTTGACCATTTAATAGATTTGTAATCTTTTTAAATAGTTGTTATTATTTGTTGTTTTACATTGATTTTATTGTAAGCTGTCCTGAGATTTTTGGCAGGAAAGAAACAAGTAAATAATTAAATAAGAGACAGCAATGAAGCCAAAAATGAATGGACTAAATCCATGGCAAATACTTTAATGAATTTAAACCAGGTTCCAGATTAAGAGGATAAACGCAATATTGCGAGTTCCTTTAAGAGAACTCTTAAAGAGAGGAAACCATGAATCTGAGAAACAATTTTAGATTTCAATACCCTAATGGTGGCTGGGAGAAATTTACCGCTCTTGGTTAAATTGCCCTCACATCTTGTTCCACTTTGGACTTAATATACTTTTCCTGCACCCTCCAGCTTACAGATTCATGAAACCATAAGCTTAGCTATCTGAATGAATTGACCTGTCTCACCCTGTTTTCCTCCAGCTGTGGCCCTCAAATGATGCATCAGAGCACTCTTAGCCCTGACAAATTTAGCAAGCAAAGTAGCCAGGAAATCTCAGAGCTTGGAAAAGTTACTGTTTTAGACTACAGCTCCAAGAATCACCCACCCACCCACCGGGGGCAGATGGTGGATTCTATGCCAGGGGTGTAGTGAATCCACTTTATGAGCTCTCTGTGATGCTAAACTCAATCCCCACAAACAGGTTCAGCACCTTGAAAAACTCATGTTGAAGTCTGGAATAAAACCTACAGCAGATTTGCTGCACCTCTGACATGGAAGCCTCTAGAATCATCAAATCATAGTGTTGGAAGAGACCACAAGGGCCATCCAGACCAGCCCCATTCTGCTGTCCAGGAAGACACAATCAAAGCATTCCTGACAGATGGCCATCCAGCCTCTGTTTAAAAACCTCCAAAGAGGGAGACTCCACCACACTACGAGGCAGCTCATTCCACTTCTGAACAGCTCTTACTGTCAGGAAGTTCTTCCTAACGTTGAGGTGGAATCTCTTTTCCTGCCGTTTGAGTCCATTGCTCCATACCATAGTCTCTGAAGCAGCAGAAAACAAGCTTGATCCAACTTCAATATGACATCCCTTCAAATATTTAAACATGGCTATCATGTCACCTCTCAACCTTCTCTTCTCAATATCCTTCCTGAATTGTGGTGCCCAGAACTGGACACAGGATTCCAGGTGAGGTCTGACTAAAGCAGAACAGAGTGGCACTATTACTTCCCTTGATCTAGACACTATACTCCTATTGATGCAGCCTAGAATAGTATTTGCTTTTTTTGCTGTCCCATCACACTGCTGACTCATGTTCAGCTTGTGGTCCACTAAGACTCCTGGATCCCTTTCACATGCACTGCTATCTAGACACCTTTAGATATGGCTACTGGTAACTTTTCCAAGCTCTGGGTCATTTTGACACTCATATTTCTCTTTTGAAGAAATTAGCCTCTGCTTTTCTCCATTACAGCAGTCTAGAGAAGGAGGTTAAGGACCTACGCAGGCCTCATTGTCCCTCTCAGCTGCTAAGGGATAATTTTGCAGAAAGAAAAGGCTATCACAGGAGGGGAGGTGCTGTAGGTATGGCAGTCTAAATTCTGTTCCCTGCTGTTCAAATTCTGCACTCAAAAATCAAGAATGGAGACTTGATTGCTGGAAACAGGCCTGTTTTGCATAATTTGGGGCCATTTGAATACAAGTTTATTGAGAATCCAAAATTAAAGTGTTTTGCAGAAGAGAGGGGTGGGGGTGAGGTTGGAAGCATTGCACAGGAGCCAGAAGAAGAGGAAGAGAAATCGGCAAGTGAGAGAGAAAGGTGGATGGACAAGATGGACAAACAGCCAGAGGATTCATAGAATCATAGAATTGCAGAGTTGGAAGAGACCACGAGGGCCATCCAGGGAGCTGGGTATGTTTAGCCTGGAAAAAAGACGGTTTAGAGGCGATATGATAGCCCTGTTTAAGTATTTGAAGGGATGTCACGCTGAGGATGGAGCAGGCTTGTTTTCTGCTGCTCCAGAGACTGGAACACGGAGCAATGGGTGCAAGCTCCAGGAACAGAGATTCCACCTCAACATTAGGAGGAACTTTTTGATAGTCAGAGCTGTTCGGCAGTGGAACACACTCCCTCAGAACATGGTGGGGTCTCCTTCCTTGGAGGTCTTTAAACAGAGGCTGGATGGCCATCTGTCGGGGATGCTTTGATTGTGATTTCCTGCGTGGCAGGGGGGTTGGACTGGATGGCCCTCGTGGTCTCTTCCAACTCTGCAATTCTATGATTCTATGAATCCTCTGGCTGTTTGTCCATCTTGTCCATCCACCTTTCTCTCTCACTTGCATGCATTTCTTTTCTTTTTAAAGCTGCATTTTCTACCATCCAACCTTGCAAGGAAGGCTTGACTGCAGACCATTGAACCCAAATAAAAGAAACTCATCACAGCCATGCTGTAGACAGACTATCCAAGGTGTTGAACCTATATTGGTGAAAAGCTTCACTACCTTCAACAGATCCTTTAAAGTAAACTCTATTAATCCACTCCAGAAGCCCCTGGCCAACACTGAGGAGATGGGATGGAAGGAGAATTAGGAGGTTTAAAATCACATTACAGCCACAAGACATCTTTACTCTTATTCATGGGACTAGTATCCACGATTTCACTGACCCGCATCTGAAACAAATATGTCCCCTCTAGGCACTTTCTAGGTCCCCCAGTGTGATTCTATGGTATGCTTCTGTTGGAAGTTGGGCCAGAAGTCATTCATTACAATAGGGATTGCTATTATCCACAGTTTCACGTATCCACAGTAAGTCTGGGCCCGTATCCCCTGTGAACGTAGTCACAGTCGGCTTCGCTGTTGTCGTGGGAAGCTAGAAACACTCCTCAAGCAAGTGGGAAAGACACACCGGCAAGATTAAGGGAAGAGCAAAGGCCCCAAATACTCACATAATTAATTACTTTGAGCTGGAGTGAGGCTGCGTCCAAGTCGTACAGCTCTCCTGCAAAAGCAACAAATCAGCAGGTGAAAATTCTTTGCCCCAAGACAGGGGGATAGGAATAAGCAGATAGAACTTTTTTATATATATAAAAAAGAGGTGAGACAGATTCAAATACGAAAAGGTGAAGGATGGCTGTTTACCTCCAGAGACATGGAGCCTCCATGTATAGTGACACAAGGCTGCTTTGGAGCAGGAATGGTGAGAATCAACTGCAGACATACTACTGGGAAAATGCTCTCTCCTCCTAAGGACTGCAATTCTCAGACTCTCACAGCCAGCCTGCCCATGCCAGCTGGGGATTTGGGGGGGTGTAGTCCAAAAGAACTCTGGGCCAGACAGACCTCTGCTCTGATCAGATATAGTGTCCTTAAAGTAGAACTCTGAGGCTTCAGTTATGGGGCTGGGTGTTATCAGTACGCTGATGACACCCAGATCTATTTCTCCTTGCCCCGATCATCGGCCTCGAATTCCGATGGCGTCTCTCCTCTTAATGATTGTCTTAAAGCAGTAATGGGCTGGATGAGGAAAAACAGATTGAGATTAAATCCAGATAAAACGGAGGTGCTCACGGTAGCGGCCCCCAAACCAGGAGTTGGGTTGCAACCTCCAGTCCTGGACGGGGTCACACTCTCCGTTAAGGACTGTGTTTGCAGTCTGGGGGTGCTCCTTGATTCATCGCTTCAGATGACGAGTCAAGTGAATGCGACAGTCAGGAGCGCCTGTTATCAGCTTCGGCTGATACGCCAGCTGCGCCATTTCCTGGAAGTAAGGGACCTCGAGACTGTGGTGCACGCGCTGGTAACCTCCCGTCTAGATTTCTGCAATGCGCTCTACATGGGGCTGCCCTCATGCTTGGTCCGGAAACTTCAGTTGGTACAAAATATGGCAGCCAGAGTGGTCTCAGGAACATCTCGGAGAGACCATATAACTCCAGTACTAAAATCTCTCCACTGGCTGCCAATCAGTTTCCGGGCCCAGTATAAGGTGTTGGTTATTACCTTTAAAGCCCTAAATGGCTTGGGTCCAACTTATCTCCGGAACCGCCTCCTCCCATACAATCCTCCCCGTGCACTCCGGTCCTCTGGGAGGAATTTGCTTCAGCCACAAAAATCTAGGCTGTCTGCAACCTCCCAGAGGGCCTTTTCGGTAGTCGCCCCCAAATTGTGGAATGACCTGCCGAATGAGATCCGTCAGATAACGAGCCTGAGTGGCTTTAAAAAAGCACTAAAGACGGATCTCTTTCGGCAGGCCTTTCCTAATTAGATCCCGGCCTCAGGGGATCCTGGCCTCTTCTAGGCTGCTGGCCATTTATTATATTTTATTGTATTTATAGTTTTAAATGTGATTTTAGATTAGTTGTTTTTAATTTATATTTGTTTAATGTTTTTTTATGGGGGAGGGTGGGAGTGGGGGTGTTTAGGGATTTTATTTGTATTGTATTTTAAATTCTGTAAGCCGCCCCGATTGTTTTAACAGAGGGGCGGGGTATAAATAAATTTTATTATTATTATTATTATTATTCAGTACACTCTCATAAAACTACAATTCCCAGGAAGGCTTGGGACAAGTAATCCTACTGGCATTGTATGGCCAAGATCATAGGAGTGGGCATGCTCTAAAGCCCCAAAGTCTGCACTACCTGATTTTGGGTTATTGTGGAGGGCCACAGCATCCTGTTAAATGCATCCTGTGGATGGCTGCATCACTCCTGTTTTGAGGTGCTGCCCCTCCCAAACCCAGATTTTTCAGCATTCTCAAGGTGTCCCCCCCCCCGCTAGAAAACTGATTTCTTTCTGGCTCAATTTTTTTAGAGTTACAGGGGAGTTGAATCAGGGTCAGTTGGGGTCTGAAGGGCCACGTCCACCCCCCCCCCCCATAAGCTGCATGTAGTTCATGGGCTGCAGGATTCCCATTCTGGCCTAGGAGAGCCTGCAATGCTTTCCCCTCTCAACATGGTGCAACTACATGGATGGCCAATGGTCTAGAAACCACAAAACCCTCTGGGAAATGTCCATGTGTAAAAAGATCTTGTAGTATATGTGGTACTGAGAAAAAGAAGCTGTAGCATGAGCTTTTGTAGACGAAGTCTCCGAAAGCTTCTCTCTCTCAGTTACTCTCAAAGATGATAAAAGATCATTTTGCATACTGATATTCCAGACTAACATGGCTATGACCTTGAATTCTATCCCCTCTGAGGAATGGTTTAGGGAGCTGGGTCTGTTTAGCTTGGAAAAGAGTAGATGGAAAGGTGTCCTGATGGCTCTCATTAAAGATATGAAAGGATGTCATGTAGAAGATGCAGCCAACTTGTTTTCTGCGGCTCCGTAAGACTAGTGCATGAACCAGTGGGTTCAAATTGCAAGAAAAGAGATTCCCCCTAAGAAGGTGGAAGAATTTCATGAGTGTAAGGATTTTTTTTTTTGTCAGTGGAATAGACTGCCTCAGAGGGTGGTAGAGTCTCCATCTTTGGAGGTAGATCAGAATCACAGAATCATAGAACCATAGAGTTGGAAGAGACCACAAGGACCATCCAGTTCAACCCCATTCTGCCATGCAGGAAGACACAATCAAATCATTCCTGACAGATGGCCATCCAACCTCTATTTAAAAAACTCCAAAAAAAAAAAAAAAAAAAGAGACTCCACCACACTGTGAAGCAGCAGTGTATCCCAATGTCAAACAGCTCTTACCGTCAGGAAGTTCTTCCTAATGTTTAGGTGGAATCTTTTTTCCTGTAGCTTGAACCCATTGCTCTGTGTCCCAGTCTCTGGAGCAGCAGAAAACAAGCTTGCTCCATTCTCAATAGGACATCCCTTCAAATATTTAAAAACAGCTATCATTTCACCTCTTAACCTTCTCTTCTGCAGGCTAAACATACCCAGTTCCCTAAGCCGCTCCTCATAGGGCATAATGCCTTCCAGACCTCCCACAATTTTGGTTGCCCTCCTCTGGAGAAGCTCCAGCTTGTCAAATCTTTCTTGAATTCTGGTGCCCAGAACTAGACATGGTATTCCAGTGAGGTCTGACCAAAGCAGAACAGAATAGCACTATTACTTCCCTTGATCTAGACAATAGACTTGCATTGGCTTTTCTGGCTGTTGCATTATACTGTTGACTCATATTCAGCTTGTGGTCCACTAAGACTCCTAGATCCCTTTTGCATACACTGCTATCAAGGTCTTTAAATAAAGGTTGGATGGGTATCTTCCGGGAGTGCTGTGACTGTGTATTCCTGCATGGCAGAATGGGGTTGGACTGGATGGCCCTTGCAGGATCCCCTCCAACTCTACAATTCTGCTTTTTCATTATACATACAGTATTAGGATTGCAGAGATTACCATGGGGCAATGACCATTTCCTACACCAGTGACACATGTTGCTGCCCAGATCCCATCCTTACCACACAACTGGAGGATCTTTCGGTCCAAGTCACTATAACTGCCCTTGGGGGCCTCTCCGGTTTTTGTCAGCGAGTTCTGCGATGAGCTGGTGGACAGGTTGACCTGCGGCCAGGGCTGCAGCTTCTGCAGAGCTTGGATACGCTTGTAGGACACCAGGATCTGCAAACAGGCAAGATGCATGGACTTAGTGATGTACTGGTTATGGCTAGCTATGCAGTGAAGAAGAGGTTACGTAACTCAGCAAACGAAGAGACTTATTGCATGGGTACTGTCCAATGATTCTGGTTACAAGAGCTATTAGTATAAGGCAAGATTTTTGGAGCAGTTTTCAGCTTCGAAAGGCAGCAAAATGACTGGATGGAACCAGAGTCTGACTTAATACAAGTCAGCTCCTTATATCTACTGTGTGCATGCCCAGAAACAGCATTGCCCTTAACTAACTAACTAACTAACTGTCAGCACAAAACCCATTGTGCTTTGTGTAAAATCCAATCATTTTGCACAAAGAGGATTGTGGAATTTGTGGCACCATTATGCCAATGATGCCCAGCTTTCCTTTCCACCCAGTTTAGCTACTGTTTTATTAGTAAACTATTGTCTGCTGTCAGTAATGGATTGAAGTTTTATTCAGACCAGGTCAGGGAACAGTAAGTTAATCTGTGCTGGATGGATTGATGCTCCTCCTGAAAGCTGTATTCAAAGGTCAGGTGTGCTCTTGGACTCAGTACTGCACTTGGATGCCCAGGTTTCAGCAGTGGACAAGAGCACTTTGCACAGTTATATTGAGTACATCCATTGCATCTGTTCCTGGGGATGTCAGATCTGGCTACAGTGATGGATGCCTTGACTGCATCCTATTTGAGTTACTGTAACACACTCTCACTGGGAGTTAGTGTTTGGAAGCTTCAACAAGTCCAAAGCGCTGTGGGCAGAGATCTGACCAGGGATGCTGACAGAGAATAAGCAAGCCCCAGGTTGCAAAAGCTTCACTGGTGACTGTTCTGCTTCTGGGCAGTTATATTTAAATATCTAAAAGGATGTCATGTAGAAGGTGGAACAAGCTTGTTTCCTGCTGCTCCAGAGACCAGACAGTGGTTCTTAACCTATGCTGTCAAGATCCCTTGGCACCTTGAACCCTTCCTAAAGTCACCTGCCTATCCATCAGTCTTCCAATAGGTTATGACAGTGGTTCTTAACCTGTGGTCTGGGGATCCCAAGCGGGCCATGATGCCCTCACAGGAGGTCCAGCAAGGCTTGAAGGCTGGTTGGGCTACCTCCTCCCTGCAATGGAGCAGCCACATGACAGGAGCCACGGCAAAGGCTGGCTGGTTGGCTTGGCCTGCAGATTGCCATACAATCCACTCCAGCCACAAACTTGCAGGAAGAAGCAGGAGAAAAGTCTTCCCTCCCTTTCTAGTGCATCTGAGGGAAGGCTTAATGGATGGTGTGATTGTGTTGTTGTTGTTGTTAGAGTTTTAAGTCATGTGGGTTCACAGCAACAAAATATATTTAAAGGGGGTCCCTGGTAAAGAAAAGGTTAAGAGCCACTGGACTAGAACATGAACCAATGGGTTCAAATTACAGAAAAGAGATTCCATTTAATCACTAGGAAGATTTTTTTTCCTGCAAGAGCTGTTTGTTTAACAGTGGAATGGACTGCTTTTGAGAGTGGTGGATTCTCCATCTTTGGAGGCCTTTAAACAGAGGTTGGCTGGGCATCTTTCAGGAGTGTTGTATTTGTGTATTCCTGCATGGTGGGGGTTGGACTAGATAGCCCTTGGGATCTCTTCCAATTCTAAGATTCCATGATTCACAATTTAATACATTAAAAACACCTGATACATATGCAAGAGCAAGGGGGGAAGAAATCAAACAACGCAATTCCGAGCAGCAGATAAGATTGTTCCTGAAGGCTGTGGTGCCAACACACATGCAGAAGTTCCTAGAGCTGCCAGGTGGTGACTCGTGGGATGTTTCCACAATGCTGGAAGCTTTTAAAAGCTCTGCTTTTAAAAGCTTCCACCTTTGTGGAAACCTGCCACCAGCTCCCAGCTGGCAGTTCTGGGATCCTCTTGCAATACTCCTGCACAGGTCTCCACATGTCAGCTACCAAACTATTTTGGTGTCTACCTGTCAGCTGATTACACCACATGGGAATTTTGAGGTCCACAAGGCCACGCAGAGAAGGTAAAAGGGAGGGTGGGTGGATTATGTGAAACCACTTGAGAGAGCTGGGGATGTTTAGGGTAGGGAAGAGAAGACTGAGAGGTGATACATGATAGTTATCCTTCAACATCTGAAGGGTTGTTGTGTAGTAGATGGTGGAGTGATGTTCTTTTCTGCTGCTCCAAAGAGTACAGCACAAACCAATGAACTGAAATGGCAATAAAAGAGATTCAACCTAAACATTAGGAAGAACTTCCTAACAGTAGGAGTTGTTTGAAAGTGGCATGAGCTACCTTGGAGGGTAGCGGATTTTCCTTTGGAGGTATTTAAACAGAGTTTGGATGGGCATCTTTGAGGTAGGATATCTGAAAGATCATCTCTTTCCATATGAGTCTGCCCAAAATTTCAGATCTTTGGAGGAGGCCCTGTTGGGTGTCCCAACACCTTGTGAAGTTAGATAGGTATTACATGGAACAGGGCCTTCTCTGTAGCAGCACCCCAACTATGGAACTCTTTAACTCAAGGATGGCTCCATCTTTTTTTGAGCTTTCGGCAGGCAGCTAAGAGTGCAGTTCTGTGTATGAAATGGCTCTGTTTGAAATGTTTTGACATTGTATTTTAGGCTTGTTTTTACATTGTTTAATTTTTATAAAAAAAAGAGTATTTAAATGTATTTTTAAAAGGTATTGTCTTTGTACTCTTTTAATTGCTTTTATTTGTTCATTGTCTTAGGAGTCCTTGTGAGCAGGGAGGTGATATAGTAATATCTTTTATTTTACATCACACTCTTTATTGTGATATTTAAAAACATACATATAAACATAAAAACACAAAGTGACAATTCTATAGCAACACACAATTAAGCACAATCTCTCTCCTATACACCAACACCTATCACAAACAATCACATACCCATACATTATAAAACATGATTTCCTGCATTCTGAACATTGGTTTAAGTGTGATATTAATTTTTCTTCCATCTACTACATCCTCAGGCTATAATAAACTTCTGCTTCTACTTTGAAGAACAAGCACTCTCAATTCTCAAAACCTACTAGTGTTATATTTTCACCTCTTTCCCTTAGAAACATTAAAAAAAAGGTTACCACTCTTCCAAAAAATTGTCTACTGACTTGTCCCATAACAAAATGGTTAATTTTGTTTTAAAAGTACATTCCCACAAGGTAGGTGGTTGGACTGGGTGGCCCTTGTGATCTCTTCCAAATCTATGATTGTATGATTCTATGAATTTGTCCATTTCTGCTAGATTTTTCACCACTTTCACCAACCAGATTCTACTATCGTTGGAATCTCAGGATCTTTCCACCTTTGGGCATAGACAGGTTGACCTCCGTATCCATGGATTCTGTATCCATGGTTTCACTTATACACGTCTGGAAAAAAATATGTTCTCACTATTTCTAGGTCCTCCTATGTGATTCTATGATCAACATTGGGCATTCATTTCATTGAAAATAATAGGGTTCTCTATTACCAAGTTTAAGGTATCTACGGAGGGTCTTGGAACATATACCCCATGGATTCTGGGGGGTCAACGTGTATCAGTCCTGCTGCCATTATCATGAATTGTATTAACCAAAGTATCTTATCTCACTCACTCATCCAATCCATCAATTTCAGGAGTGCTTCATTGAAGCTCTCCAAGGTGCTGACTCTATTGGGCAGCTGGTTTCAGCACCTCGGGCAGCTCCTTCAGAGCCCATATAAAAACCTGGAGTAGATTCACCATCCCACTGACATGGGAAAGCCACCAGCTGCCATTGCCACCACTGACAGCTGCTTTAAAATTACTTACATTGCTATAACTGAGAGCTACACCAACAGAGGGACCAAGATGATTCTGGGCTAAGTGTCAGAAAAGGAAAGGAAAGGAATAGGAAAGCACTCTTGGCTTTACTCACATGCTTTTCCAAGGCACGCAGGTTCTGCTCATCGGATTCACTGAGTTGGCTGCATTGCACCTGGGGAAAAGAAGGCGAGAGGTTCAAAGAGGCCTGTGATACAGAGCATGTCCTTGCTCCTGGGTTTTTCAGACAACTGGGGGGAAATTTCTGAATGACTTCAATACAGAGCAGAGGTGAGAAAGTCAGGAGGGGTTGTGGGCTGCACTGGTGTGTCAACAGCCCCCCCACACACATCAATTTTATTTTTTGTGTGGTTTTTCATTCCTCCCCCCCATGAATAATTTTAGCAATTTACTTCCTGTAGAGAGAAATTATTTCAAGCTTGTGCAGTTTTTAAAGGCTGTTCACAGTTCAGGACTTACCGTACTCTGTGCAAAATTTGCATGTGCAGGGGGCTTTGCACAGCAAATAGCATATTCGGCATAGGGTAGAAATTATATTCTGTGCAGGAAATGCTGTTTTCTGAGCAAAAAAAGTGTCCATTTTGTGCAAAATAAGTCCCAAACTGCAAAAACTCTTAACAGTCCAAGATGCTCCTCTTCATGGTTTTCCAACATTTGAGAAACACGGTTTTCAAACTTTTTTATTTTTTTATTTTTTGCAAATTTTAGAATATTCTTTTCATTCCTAATCAATAGTCCCAGAACACTGTGATATATTTTCCCCCTGGTTCATCCAATGAACAACCACTAAACCCAGGTACCATTCAGGAGCCAATGCTTTCCAGCTAGAACTCAGAAGTCTAGCAATAAATTTATCTAGGGTTGATTTGTTAAAAATATGCCTTGGCATTTCAGGTGCCATGCTGACTTCTATTTAACTTCCCTTCTTTTGTGCTACACCCCAAACCATGGGGGAATATTTTACACCAGAGCTAGGAATTATATTGCCCTCCCAGGCATTGTTGAACTATAATGCCAGCATTCCTCACCACAGACTGCTGGGAGTTGCAATCCAACAACATCTAGAGGGCCACATAATTCCCACCCATTTTACAAATTACACACACATTGTGCTGTAATGTTGGTGATGTGACATGAGGTGTTTCTTTTGAACAGCCAGTTCTGGACCAAACATAAGAGAACATTCACCTTTTCATTTGATGTAACAACTTGAAGAATAGATGTTTTGGTTTGTTTCAAGATAAAAGGTGTGGTTGGGAGAATATAATTTCATTTCTATTAGACCAGGTTAACCACATCTTGCATTAACCTGCAACTCCATGGCGAAGCCAGAAGTAAGCAGCTTGATGAAATAAACTTTTGGGGGAAAGCTGTGTTTCTATGCATGATAACTTCTGCATCCATGAAAGTCTCGAGTTTTTCATCTACCTTTTTGTGGTGGTGGTGGTGGGGATGACACACATTGCCAAAATTCCTGCCAAAACACCTCTAAAAATGCCCTTGAAATCTAACTTCAGTAACTAGAACTCATAAAAAACTGTCAGTCTTACTCAGGTGACTTGTTACTGCATTACTTTTGAAATGTAACCTTGTTCTGCCCTTCCAACCAAAAAAGGAACATAAAATGTAACTTAAAATAACTAGACACCAGTAATCATTATAGCCATAAAATAACTTTGCTCTTACTCAAGTGCCCTGAGGCCCCCTATTAGGAGAATATTGGAATAGTAAATAAATAAAAAATGGTTAAATAAATATTGTTACTGTCTTGCTTTTGAAATGTAACCTTGTTCAGACCTTTTCACCAAAAAAGAGCCTTAAAATTACTCAATTAACTAGGAACAATTTCTCATTACGCTAGCAAAACCACTCTTACTCAGTTAGGTGTTACTGTATTACTTTCCCCAAAATAGTACTCTACAGTGAATTTGCCATGGGTCAGCATAAGAGGGGCGCTCCAAAAAAGCGATACAAGGACTCCCTGAAACAACATCTCAGGCTCAGCCAAATTGATCACCAACAATGGTCCGCCCTGGCCTCACATTGGGAGGCATGGAGACGCACTATCCACAATGCTGCAGCCTTATTTCAGAACTCACGCCGAACAAGTCTTGAAGAGAAACGACAACACAGAAAGAATCACAACCCAGAAACATCACCCAAGGAGACCTCCTGCTGCACTTTCTACAACCGGACTTGTTTATCTCAGATTGGCCTTTTCAGTCATCAGCGCACTTGCAGAAAGTGCGGGATGAGTCCTTCCTGAATCTTCGTTTGCGAAGAAAAGCCAGAGAGAGAGAGAGAGAGAGAGAGAGAGAGATTACTTTTGAAATGTAATCTAGCTCTACCCCTGCAATTAAAAAGTAACTTAAAATGCAATGTAATTAACTAGAAACCATAACTCATTGATCAATAAAATTGATCTCAAAACCATTGAAAGAAAAACATTAAGGAAATGCAGATGGCAGTTCTTTTTCTTTCTTTTTTTTTAAAACCCAATCCCAGAGTGATCCTGAATAAGAAAATCGCTGAATTCTGTTTTGCTGCTTTTTTCAAACCACATAGTCTTGTAAAAAAGGCCCCCCTGTTATCAACCTTCAATTAAACTGCCCTCTCTTCTTCCCGGCCACACTAATGAGATTGACTCAGGGCTCAAAACTGAGCCAACTGCCCAGCCAGGAACACAGGAGCCTAGCTTTGGGTTCTGCAACTCTGACGAGAAAGCTGGTCAAACCAGATTATTTTATTACAGGACTTGTCTAGATGGTGAAAATAATGCTAACAGAATTCACAGAGAATACCTTTAGTCCCAATGAGATCCAATTGAGATTTCTGGTTTTCGGAAGGGTGGGGAGACAAACACTCCATCTACTTTGCAAGAAAAGCCTTTGCGGCGATCCCCAAGGTTATATGAAATGCTCATTACCGCTCGTTTGGACATTTGATTCACAACGCACCACATTCTTGGCAAGGGCGGAAGTGGAGAGCTGATTGGCTGGATGTGCAAGGGACGGAGGGCTTTCCTGCAATGAAGTGGCTGGAAGCGCCACTTTGGAGTTTCGTGTTAGCGATCATGAACTTTTTTTTTTTTGCTGTGCTGAGGTGACCAAACAGTTTTATTAAGCAGAAGGTCACACTTGTGCACCTTTGATTTACAAGTTTTTAAAAGAATACCGTGCAGCAGCGACAACTCGTACAGCGTAATACCATGAGTAATTCACTCTTGACCACCATCTTGATTCGCAGGCAAGGGTGTGTGTGCACTTCAAACACGGATAGCTTTGCATACCAACAAGTTTGCCAAAGAACCATGAAGACAAATGAACATTGCTGCAAATTTGCATTAATGCGCAGCAATCAGCATTATATATTCTTGTTTAGACAATTCCACAGTCCATTAAAAGAACACGTCAAATACTTTTTAAAACAGTGCCTTGAGGAATTTAGGTCAATGATATACATATAGACACAGTTAAATCTAATTGATAGATTAAAACAAAGATATTGTGTTAAATATATTAAAATTACATAGACAAGGATAAGTTTTAGCCTTCAAAGCAATGGGGCAGGCAAAGTTATCCAGGGAAAAGGAGCACAGCAAATAGAAGAGGACTAGGGAGGAATCATTTTTAAGGTCCCACTCTCTCTAGTGCTAGAAATTTGGGGACAAAAGGAAGATTTCATTGGGGGACAGAATTCTTATTTCAATGCCTTCATCATCCTCAGATCAAACTGTAGAATACAGGCACTCTCAAGCCGAGAGCTCTGACACCTTTCAGAAGCCAGCCTTGAACTCAGGGCATCTGCATGGAAAGCAGGGACAGAACTCAAGGTGAAAAAAAAATCTCTGCTTGCACATTGTTGATGTTAGAATCATAGAGTTGGAAGAGACCACGAGGGCCATCCAGTCCTACCCCCTGCCTTGCAGGAATACACCATCATGTGTGCCTTCAAGTCATTCCCGAACCCAAAGGCAAACTTATTGTGGGTTTTCCTTGGCAAGATTTATCCAGAGTAAGTTTGCCATTGCCTTCTTTTGAGGCTGAGAGAGTGGGATTTGCCCAGGGTCATCCACTGCGTTTCCATGGCTTAGCAGGTCCTCCACACACACTGTCTCCCAGTGCCGTAATCCAGCACTCAGACCACTACATTGAGTCCTTGTTGTTGTGTACCTTCAAGTCACTTCTGACCTATGGTGACCCTAAGGCAAGCCAATCATGGGTTGCCTGAGGCTGAGAGAGTGTGACTTACCCAAGGTTTCCCAGTGGGTTTCCATGGCCAAATGGCGATTTGAAATCTGGTCTCCAGCCATAGGGCTTATCTACATGAAGGAAAAAAACAGACTGCTCCACAATAGTAGCAAGTTGCAACAGCTGCAACCTTTTTTAAAAAG
This sequence comes from Gambelia wislizenii, assembly GCA_030847615.1. NCBI lineage: Eukaryota > Metazoa > Chordata > Lepidosauria > Squamata > Crotaphytidae > Gambelia > Gambelia wislizenii. The sequence goes on from JAUMIR010000003.1 coordinate 376,692,454, forward strand.
GTTATTTAAAAACCTGTTTCTATGGTGCACAAAAGCAATATTTCACCTTTCAAAAAAGAAAGAGAGAGAGAGAGCACAATTCCCATTTTATCACCTTAGCAATCACTCGCTAAGACGAAAATCCAACATGGTGGCGCTTGCCCTCTAACCCAGACCCACCCCGGTGCTCATCCGGCCAATCAGGTTTGCACTTTGTTTTATATGGAGAAGTGATTCATGTCAAATCGCTTGTCTTAATGAGCAAAAATGCGCATATCACTGGAGCTTTTTAAAAAAGTCTGGGAAAGCCACAAATGCTTTTCTCATGTACTTTTTTCTCTTTTTGGTCCCCCTCCTTCACAGTACGATGAGACAATACGGGCTTCATTAAGACAGCTTGTTTTCTGAGTATTGTCACCGTACAGACAACACCTCAGTGTTATCAAAATGGGATGAGAAGTCTTTATGGAGAGATTGGCCAGCCTATCAATAGTCTAGTGCTCAAACCACTACACCACACTGGCTCTCTGCAACTGACCATTGTTGTAGTAGTTAGTTAGTTGTGTGCCTTCAAGTTGTTTCTGACTTATGGTGACCCTAAGGCCAACCTGTCACAGGTGTTTTTTTTTTGGCAAGATTTGCTCATAGGGGGGTTGCCTTTGCCTACCTCTGAGGCTGAGAGAGTGTGACTTGCTCAATGCCTCCCAGTAAGTGAGTATTTGAACCTTGGTTTCCTAAACCTCTACATCATGCTGGCTCTCCCCTGCTTGCGCTCTGGTGGCCATGCTCTGAGCCGGTGCTGTGCCTCTGCTACCCAAGACAGAGAGTCCTTCTGCTGTCTGAACACTTCCAAGGATGTCACAGAGGGAATCTTTTATGCGCTGCCTAAAGGCCGATGCAGGTGGGCGAGCAGGCAGGCAAGCAGAGCCAGCACACCAGGGCACATGTGGTTTCCTCTCCAAGTGCCCAGAGGGAGGAAAAGGTCAACAGTGCTTCTTAATCATCTTAATACCCTTTTAATAAATCCTGGCATGAATCTCACAGGCCTTGCTGGAAAGCATTGCACATTAATCCACTTAAGTGTGTCTTCTCTCCCCTGCAGCTTAGCGGATGCTGTGCTCCCCAGCGACATCACCATGACCTTTCCGAGCTCAGAGAAATGAACTGGGCAGCTGCAGAGAAGAGGCTGGGCTGGTGGAGGGTTGGAAAAAAATCCCTTTTGGAGGATGGCTGCTGACCCCACCACTCTGAATCTTAACCGGGCAGCAGAATTGGCTAAATGCCAAGCCAAAGAAGGGGACTTTTTTGATCACAGCTTTTGGGGCATTTCCACTACAAATTGCCAAGTCAGAGAAACAGCAAACCAACAAATCATAGAATCATACAGTTGGAAGAGACCACAAGGGCCATCTAGTCCAACCCCCTGCTATGCAGGAATACACAGTCAAAGCATTCCTGACAGATGGCCATCCAGCCTCCAAAGAAGGAGACTCCACACACTCAGACGTAGTGCATTCCACTTCCAAACAGCTCATACTGTCTGGAAGTTCTTCCTAACATTTAGATGGAATCTCTTTTCCTGGAGTTTAAGTCCATTGCTCAGTGTCTCTGGAGTAACAGAAAACACGCTTGCTTCATCCTCAGTATGACATCTTTTCAAGTATTTAAACATGGCCATCATACCACCGCTTCATCTTTTCTTCTCCAGGCGAAACATACCCAGCTCCCTAAGCCACTCCTCAGAGGGCATGACTTCCAGACCTCCCACCATTTTGATCGCCTTATCCTCGCCTTATCTGGATTATGCCTCACTTTACTTATCCGTCTCCATTCTAGAGCCACATCCCGAAATCTAAACCTTCTTTTAGGTTTGAACTAATTGTTGTTGTATGCTTTGAGGTTAATTCCCAGTTATGGCAACCATAAGGTGATCCTATCCTAGGGTTTCCTTGGCAAGATTTGTTCAGAAGGGGTTGCCCAAGTGCCTTGCCCAAGGCCACCCAGTAGGTTTCCATGGCCATAGGTAGTCCGATGCTCAAACCACTACACCACACTGGCTCTCTCTTTCTCCGAGATGTGGTGTCTATCTCAGCCCTCTTTATTCAACTCCTTTTGTTGAACTCCCAGCCTGGTGGGTGCACCTAGCATTTATACCTTTTTTCAAATTGTCCCTCTGGCTGTCCTAATTGGTCAGATGATCTGATGTCATTGCTGACGCTGACCTGGGGCCTTACCTTTCCTCCAGAGCTCCATTTAACCCTTGATTTACCTGTTTTGCAGATACCTGATCGCTGTTTGCAAATAATAGGAGATGTAGTATACCCATCCAACTATCACAAGCCGCAAGATTGATTCTGGCACAAAATTGGAAAACAAAAGAAATTCCAACTATAAATGATTGGCTCCTAACATTAGTTGACATGATTGAATGAGATAACTTAACAAATAAGCTAAGAATAAATTATAAAAACAAATTGCAAAATGATTGGTCGCCAGTAATTGACTATTGGGGGGAAAATGGGATATACAAGAAATATCTTTTTAGAATCAATTTTGACTACTGCAATGGAAATGGAGAGACAGCTTCAATTAAAATTCTGAGATAAAATCAAGATGGTAAATGGTGGAGTAGACAAGAGGGATGTCTGGATAGTATCAGGAAATCATGGGATCTAGAACTGATCAATTCAGGGATTGTTTTTATGGATGAACTTACGGAAGTTGATATTAGAAGATTCAGCAACAATTCTTTATATGTATTAATTATGATTTAAAACTGTAAGAATCTACAATTGAAACTCGCTTGTAATTGTTCTTTTATTTTTTATTTTATGAAATGTAATTTTAACAAATTATATATAAAAAAATCCAGTTTAAAAATCATTTGGAGAGACCTGCTGGAAGAGACCGGTCATTAATGCTGTTTTGAATTCAGACAGTGTAGTCAGCTGTCGAACTCTTCCAGTAAGTCGTTCCATGTTCTAGGAGCAGCTGAAGAAAAAGTCCTCTGGGGCTGCTGCCACACTGCAGAAATAATGCAGTTTGAGGACTTGTCTATACAAGCCCCCAAAAACCAGAGTGATCCACAGTTAAGACAAGTCACAGCAGCTGCAACTTGTCTTAATGGCCTTACAGCCCTCATAAACTTCTCATGCCCTCTATTCAAGATGGCGGCCATGAGTGAATTACGCATGTTTTAAAGTCTCCTGTCACCACTTTTTAAAAAAAATCTATTTCCACAGCGCACATAAGCGATATTTCTCCCTTACACAAAAAAAGAGGGGGTGTGGAAACAACCTGATTTTATCGCCTTAGCAATCACTCACTAACATGAAAATCCAACATGGCGGCAGTGGGAACTTGCCCTTTTAGCAAGCCCTGCCCCCTGCGCTCATCCAGCCAATCAGCTTGGGCTTCCACTCCTATGGGAACGTGATTCAAATAGAACTGCTTGATCCAATGTGTGGGAATGCGCATTTCCTTCGGTGTGTTTTAAAAACTCCAGGAAAAATTGTGAAGGCTTTCCCTTGACAGCTTTTGACGTTTTTGGCCCCCCTCCTTCTGAATATGGCGAAATGATGTAGGATGCCATTACAAGAGCCTGTATTCTCCTCGCATTCCATGAGAAATATTTTCGCCATTTGGACAACCCCTGACACGACTTTAGCTATGACTCAGTGCTATGGATTTCTGGGGTTTGTAGTTTTGTGCGATATTTAGCCTTCTCTGTCAAACAGCTCCGGTGCCACAATGAACTACAAATCCCAGGATTCCATAAGAAGATGCCATGATAGTTAAAGCAGTGTCAAACAGCATTATTCCTGCAGTGTGGCAGCAGCCTGGGTGAGATTTGCCCACCTAGTCCTGGCTGACTGGAGTAAGTGTGCCCCAGAGGACCTGAGTATATGGAGTGGATTCCATGCAAAATGCTCCTGTTTCCTCTCCCATGTTTATGCACTCTTTGCACATGAGCTCACAGAAACTGTGAGGCCAGCCATGGAGAGCTAGTGGATGCTACCTCTGCCCCCAACCATATCAATGATCCACTTCCTCGCAGGTCTCACTTCCTCTCAGCAGAAGCCTTGTTACCCCAAGATGTGGGGGGTGCTTTAGAGCCTCACCCGTGATGCCAAAATCTACCTGGGGGAATTATTAGCTCAAATGGAAGCCTGCAAGAGGCAGGTATCTTCGGGATCTTTTCACCTATGTCCTCTGGCTTTTCTTCGCAAACCAAGGGTGCGGCTATACGATCATAAAAAAATCCGTATGGGGGGCAAAAAATACGAACAGCCTGTCGTTTGTATGCATACGAACCGGCTATACGATTTTTAACCCCCCTAAACTCCGTATGACTCCCTCTTCCCGAAGCTGGCTGGAGCGAGCAAGCCAAGCGGCAGTTTTAAATCTCCCACCTCTTTTTTTTTTTTAAAGGTTCCTGGTTTGCGGACAGTCGGCTTTCTGTATTTACAATATAAAATAAAAATAAACATATAAATTCACAGACTTACCGGACGCTCACTAGCCGGGAAATCAACATGGCAGCCGCTCCCAATTCCCCTCCGTGCTAGCCCCGCTCCTCTACTCGGCCAGCCAATCAGATTACCCTGCCTGTTCGTATGTGTGAGAACGGACTATACAGACCCATCAGCCATCCGAACGGCGTACGGATTTCTCTTTGCAATCCGCTTTCCCTCCTGAACGCCGTGTGTGCATATTTCAGGGTGGAAAACCAGCCCCCCCCTCTTTTGCATTTGTGTGCATCCGAATGGCCGTTTGTACCGAAGCGCAAACTTCTGCACACCATACATATTATTTAAATTGTGTAGACGGGACCCAAGATTCAGGAAGGACTCATCCCGTGCTTTCTGTAAGTGCGCTGATGACTAAAAAGGCCAATCCAAGATAAACAAGTCCGGTTGCAGAAAGCAGAAGGTCTCCTTGGGTGATGTTTCTGGGTTGTGATTTTTTCTGCGTTGTCGTTTCTCTTCAAGACTTGTTTGGCATGAGTTCTCAAATAAGGCTGCGTCTCCATGCCTCCCGATGTGAGGCCAGGGCGGACCATTGTTGGTGATCAATTTGGCCGAGCCTGAGGTGTTGTTTCAGGGAGTCCTTGTATCGGTTTTTTTTTTTTTTTTAGTGCCCCTCTTACGCTGACCCATGGTGAGTTCACTGTGGAGTACTATTTGTGGGAGGCAATGGTCCTCCATTCTAGAAACGTGCCCTACTCAGCGCAGCTGTGTTCTCAATATCGTTTCACCTATGTATACCAGTACTAACTGCAGAGAGCAGTGAAATAAAGTGCTTTTATTGGAAATAACACAAAGTGAACTTACACCCACAAAACATGTTCCTAAGAACCATACAAGGTTATCAAGGAACAAGGCAGAAAGACTGGATAGAGGGAGAGATTCAGGAATATAGGGTGATAGTTACCAGTCTTGAAGAGTAGAGTTTCATGCAGCAAAAATACTTGGACAGGCATCTGAGGGTGGCACAGGAGGTTCCAATTCAGAGGCGCACTGAGAAAGAGAGTGGCCGGGTTCGTCCACTGTGGCACACCTTTCTATTGTTGGGGGACTAATATTGATACTCTATTTCATATCCTGAAGGGGCACTCTGGTTAGGATAAAGCCTGGATGGTTTCTCCACTGAGTAGACAAAGGAAACTGAAACTCAACTGATTGCGTTAATGGCTGGGATACAGAAACTGATGGGTTTATGACAACCTCACACAGTTCGAAAGGAGGGGGTATAGAAGAAACACCCGTAGGAATGGATTTAAGAATGGTCACTTAATTGTTTGTTTGAATTAATCATAGCTGAGTTGCCCAGGGCTGGAAGAAAGGATGAGCACATACCTCCTGAACGACTGTGTTTACTAAGGGGCTTCCACACAATCCTAATAGGGGCTTCCCTGCAATTATATTTCTAAGACACATCCCAGGTCACTGTGACCTCCAACTGACCTTTGGTTTGCCCGAGCCAACCTGACCCCAAAAAGTGTCCAATATTTCCAGTTATGAGATATTGTGGGGAGAGGGTAGAAGGGCATACTAATAGCCCCTTCTTCTTAGACCATGTGCTCTAGCAAAGCACATGGCCCCAAGCATCCCAAACACACAAACAACCAGCCTTAGTCAAAAGGATAAAAGTTCAACCTCTCCTGTCTCTTCCACCAAGCCCACACAAAATGCCCAATTTTACTCTTGGAAATGTTTTTCCTGTTGGTTTATTTTCATTCCAGAGTCTTGCCAAAACTTGGCAACAGTTTTCCCCCCCCATTTTAATTAGCTACTTTTGCAGCAGGCGTGCTTTGCAAACCACGACTCACACACCATGTGAGAAAAACAGAGAGATGAAGGAGCCCCCGTTTCTTTCCTTACTCAACAGGAAACAATTAATCACCACACCATTTCAAATCTTCTGAGTATGAAGCAGATAACGCAACTTCCATTCATCTTACAAAATTAACTTTCTGCAAAAGCTCTACTCTTAATAAAATTTTATGGAAACATTTCAGGTGGGCTTTTTTTTTTAAAAAAATGTAAAGCCGATTAAAGTACAAAGGAAGAATGCATTTACATCTGCTGTGAAAAAATATAAGAATATAGAAGCGATGTAATTTCATGGCTCCTGATATTCCCAGATGTCAGGAGCCATGGGAACTGCATTCTGCAATGCCCATGGCCCCCAATACCCTGGAGCATGAGGAGAGGGTATCGTATCTGGGACATAATCAAAGTCTCCACCATAACCCTAGGCAGGCATCCTCTAGCTAGGGGCTTGTCCAGATGGGCTACTTACCTCTATTTTGGAGCCCTGCTGTCCAAACAATGCAGGGCTATTACCCTGTTTTGCCTTTGGGCAGTTCAGATGATGCCTGAAGCAAAAGCATGGGTGAAGCCAGTGTAAATGTTTTAATTAAACACCCAGGAATCATAGAATCATAGAACTGAAGAGTTGGAAGAGACCACGAGGGCCATCCAGTCCAACCCCCTGCCACGCAGGAAATCTTGATCAAAGCATCCCCGACAGATGGCAATCCAGCCTCTGTTTAAAGACCTCCAAGGAAGGAGACCCCAGGAAAGCGTGCATTATGTGGGAAAACCTAGATCAGACTGGCACAAGAATGCAGGGTCCGTACATGCACGCCGGCCTGTAGAACCGACCATAGCTGCCACCTCTGAAGCCAGGAAGGAGGCCCCCAGCACATGATCAAGGCCCCCTGCATGTGACCAGCCTTGGTCCCATGCTGAGAGCCTCCTTCTTGGCTTCAGAGGGAGCGATGTGTGACAGCGGGGGAGGACTGCCTGGAGGCAAAACAGGGAAAGAGCCCTACCTTGTTTGGACCGCAGGGCTCCAAGATGGGGGGAGCCAGGATAAACTGCCCATCTAGACAAGCCCTTAGATGGTGTTTGGGGGGGATTTTCTTTGCAGGGGGGGTACAGTGGAGGGCACAGCCCTCAAGGTCTCCTGGAGGAAAACGAATGTAGCTGTTCATTCTCTCACGGTTACCCATGCCTGCTCAATGGGATCTAAATTATGAGGTACTCTTCCTTGGACATGCCTTTCTGAACCTCCACATCGTAAGACTCAGAGCCATCACTAGCCTCCTCCCACCCTTGTCGGCGCAACGGTTCCTCACAATCCACCATTGTCTCTTGAGCTAATTTCCAATCCCATTTCACAGTCTCTGGTTCACAACAGGGTTGGAAAGAATATTTGTAATTTATTCGTTCCCAAGTTGGAAAAAAAAAAACACCTCCCCCCCCCCAACAGACAGGAAACCCAAGCAGGAAGAATAATAGACAAGCAATAATTCTGTGCAATTTTCTCCTGGTATTTGAATGTCCTGCAGTGTTACAGAGGGATTATTCAACAGAGAAAAACACTTAGGGGAAATAAAAATCTCCTAGTGGACATTCACACTACACAATTATACCACCATGATTCCATTTTTAAGTGCCATGGCAGCGTCCTATGGATTCCTGGGGTTTGTAGTTTGGGGAGGTAATTAGAGCTCTTTGAATGAGAATTCTAAATGCCCCTTCCTAAACTGCAAATCCCAGGATTCCATAGGATGTTGCCATGGTAGATGAAGTGGATTCATAGAATAGAATAGAATAGAATAGAATAGAGTTGGAAGAGACCACAAGGGCCATCTAGTCCAACCCCATTCTGCCCTGCAGGAATACACAATCAAATCGTTCCCGACAGATGGCCATCCAGCCTCGGTTTAAGAATCTCCAAAGAAGGAGACTCCACTACACTCCCAGGCAGCAGCAGATTCCACTTCCAAACAGCTCTTACCGTCAGGTGGTTCTTCCTAATATTTACGTGGAATTTCTTTTTGTTTGAGTACACTGCTCTGTGTCCTAGTCTCTCAAGTCACAGAAAACAAGCTCACTCCGTCCTCAGAATGACATCCCTTTAAATATTTTAACATAGCTATCATGTCATCTCTCAACCTTCTCTTCTCCAGGCTAAATATGCCCAGATCCCGAAGCCGCTCCTCAGAGGGCATCATGGCTTCCAGACCTCCCACCATTTTGGTTGCCCTCCTCTGGACATGTTCCAGCTTGTGCATAACCTAGCACTATAATTGTGCTGTGTGAAAGGGACCCTACTGATCATATAATATTAATATACATAAACACAACCTAGTTTTTTATGAATTGTGTATCATCACTAGAACTATCTGCCTGAGAATTTTAAGTACCCCTCCCTAAACTGCTAATCCCAGGATTCCATAGGATATAGCGATGGCAGTTAAATGCGATATTCAGAATGGTACAACTGTGTAGTGTGAATGGGCCCCAGTTCTCAGCACACATATAAAAAGGGGTTTTCTCTACAGAAATGGGAGGGGGGAATTGCACACACACACACACACACACATTTTTCTTTGCAAAATAACTCCTCTGCAACACTGGAATGTTAGGACTGAAGCTGAAATTGCAGAATTATGACATGATAGTAGCAGAAATTGCAGAATTGCAGAAATTGCAGAATTATGACATGATAGTAGCACGAATGGGTCCCCATTATTGCACAACATTGTCATCCTTCCACGGTCTGCCCATGCTCCAGCTGTTAATTGCACATAACATTTCATTCAAGGGCAAAAGCGCTCAATAGTGCTCAATTCAATAGTGCTCTTTTCACGGTATTGATGAGTGTGCAATAAGTCCGTCCTGTTGTAATCCTGATATTACAGCGTTCGTGGGTGGTCCTCCCCAATGAGAACACATAATTAAGCAGACCATAGAGACAACCTCCAGGACGCTCGTTTAATGAAATGTCATTTTTTTCTCAGAATGTTTTTGTCCGTTTAATTGTGAAGTTGTTCATTTGTTATTTTATTTGTTAATTTGTTTGCTTTTAATGTGTTTAACTGAAGTCGTGTCTTCTCACAAGAACAAGTCAAATCTCGCCCATTCAAAATCACGGAAGTAGGAGAATTTTTTTTTTAAAGGCACATCTCGAAGTGTAAATACTACACAATCCGAAAACTAGTGTTACTATAGTGCAAGCCTGAATCCCATTCTAAAAATGCTAGTAGGTGGTTGTGTGATCTGTTAGCAGTATTTTTGCGTGATTACGGCAACATGCAATGTATTAATGCCACTATAATTCCGCTCTTCTCAATTGTGGAATTACAGTGCTTTTAGATGCTTGTGTGATAAAATACTTAGAATATGGGGAAAATCCCATGGAGGAATACGTATTCATTTTCTCCTGCAGAGAAAAGAAGACTACTGTAATTATCTATTCTCACATGCAAGGACAACATAGTTGAGGATTTACACACCAAGCTCATAAGGACTCACTTACCAGGATGACACAGACCACAGTTCCAGAATCCTTGTCCACCAAGGGGATGATTAACACTGCAAAGCAACGACAGCACTGTTAGGACCAAGAGTAAGAAGTGGGGACTGTTCACTGCAGCAGAAAGCTAAAGTTTGGAGACTCCTTTGGGGGCAGAGGAACTGGAACATCAAGCAACATATGGCCATGAGCCGGCCCAGGTTTTAAGATCTCCGGGGCAGGGCTTCCGCTTGGTCCCAGCAACTACAGAGCCTTCTCCGTGGCTGCTCCCAGACTGTGGAACTCCCTTCCACTGGAGGTCTGGTTGGCCCCCTCCCTGCTCCCTTTTGGTTGGCAGTTTCATCAGGGGTTTGGAATGTGAATTTTAATTGGTGTGCTGCTATTAATGTTTGCAATTTTTATTGATCTTCTATTTAAATTTGTGTGCTTTTAACTATATTTTTTATAAGGGTAATTTAATTTAATTCTTTTTTTTAACTTTTGCAAGTTGTGATGTTTTCATTGTATTTTTTCTTAATTATTGTAAACTGTTGTGAATCCCATCTTGGGAGGAAGGTGGGATAGAAATCCAATAAATAAATAAATAAATAAATAAAATCTTGTCAGGACAGGAAAGACAGGACCTTCTTAGCATCTGCTCCCATGGAAGGGAGTTGAATTAGTCATCTCTCTGCTCTCTTTCCAGCAGTGGGCAAAATCCTTCTGTTTATATGGCTGTTGACACAATGCAGAAATAGTGCAGTTTGACATCACTTTAACTGCCATGGCTCAATTCTATGGAATTCTGGGATTTGTAGTTTTGTGAGAAATTGAGCCTTCTCTCTCAGAAAGCTGGGGTGCCACAACAAACTACAAATTCCAGGATTCCATAGAATGGAGGAGCCATGGCAGTTAAAGTGGTGTCAAACTGAGTTATTTCTGCAGTGTGTCAGCAGCTAATGACTTTAAATCCCCTGGCATAAGAGTGTTGAAAGTGGCATGCTATATTTTAGTTTACAATTGTATCAATAATTTTATTTTAAATTCTTTTCAATCCATGCACTTTTTAATAGTACAGGTCGACCCCTGTATCCACGGGACCTGTATCCACAGTTTCACTTATCCATGTCCAAAAAAATTGTCCTCTCTAGGCATTTTCTAGGTCCTCCAGCACGATTCTAAGGTGTGTTTCTACTGGACATTGGGCTTGAAGTATTTCATTTCAACAGGGATTGCTATTATCCATGGTTGCACATATCCGTGGTAGGTCCTGGAATTTCCCCCCGTGGAATATGGTTAGGGACTTGTAATGTGGTTTTTAAAAACACTTTTGTAAAATAAGATTTGAGCTAAACTTCTGTTTTAAATTGTAAGTCACTTTGGATCCCGTTCCAGGAGAAAAGCAGGATACAAATTGAATGAATGAATGAATATAAACCAAACCTGTCTTGGCCTTCATAAAATCATAGAATCATAGAGCTGGAAGGGACCCCAAGGGCCATCTAGTCCAACTTCCTGCCCTGCAAGAATACCCAATCAAAGCATTCCCAACAGATGGCCACCCAGCCTCTCTTTAAAAACCTCCAAAGAAGAAGACTCCACCATTTGCCCAAGGCAACATATTCCAATCTTACCATCAGGAAGTTCTTCCTAATGTTTAGGTGGAATCTCTTTTCCTGTAGCTTGAACCCATGGCTCTGTGTCCTAGTCTCTGGAGCAGCAGAAAACAAGCTTGCTCCATCCTCAGCATGACATCCCTTCAAATATTTAAACATGGCTATCACGTCACCTCTCAACCCTCTCTTCCCCATGCTAAACATACCCAGCTCACTAAGCTGCTCCCCATAGGGCATAGTGGCTTCCAGGCCTCCCACCATTTTGGCTGTCCTCCTCTGGACACGTTCCAGCTTGTCCATATCCTCCCTGAATTGTGGTGCCCAGAACTGGACACAGTATTGCAGGTGAGGCCTGACCAAGGCAGAATAGAGTGTCACTGTCACTTCCCCTGATCTAGACACTAGACTCCTATTGATGCAGCCTAGAATCGCACTGGCTTTTTTAGCTGCTGTGATTCAGAGGGGTGGGATGGATGTGGTGGTGAAAACCCTGTCGGACAGAAAGCTGTTGGTATCTTATGTGTGTGGTTGCACAGTACTGTCCAATGTAGAATGGCTGCATTCAGTTCAAGGTTACAGAAGCGAGTGGTGCTGTGTATGGATGCACACCGCACACTGGACACAAATACACATGCACTGTGGGTTGTGCACATTTGGTGCCTTGCTTCAAGTTGTGTAATTTCACCATTCAGCACAAGGGTTGCATATAGCAATCAGTGTGTAACTTGCAAAGTGCAGTGTATACATCCTCAATGAAAATTGCTGCTGTTGAATACTGTATATTCTCTGGTAAGGATGTAAATTATGCACGGATGAATAATTATTGCAGTTATCTCCTGGTTGCAGGAGAAACCAAATATTTCTGCACAGTATTCTCTGCGCATGCAAGCATCCCAAAGTATTTTGAAGGATTTTTCTGCACAGAAAAAGATGGGGAGGGGGTTGTTACTGCACAAAACACCCAATTTCCTGCGGGGGGGGGGAACCCACTGTTAGCCACCTTCAATCCCTATATTGGGAGAAAGGTGGGATATAAATAAAATTGTTGTTGTTGTTTTCTATGCAGGAGAAACAGTAAGCTCAGAAAATGTGGGTGCAAAAAAAAGCAATATGTTTCTCTGCACAGAAAAATTCCTCACAACACTTCAGGATGTTTGAATATTTGGAGAAAACTGCAGAAAAATCTCACTGATTTTTTTAATCTTCTCATTTTTCTACTGGGAAATAAATAATAGACAACATTCTTTCCATGCCTGTTCTCTGGACAGAATGGACAAATTAATTCTACAGATTGGACTGGATTTCCACGTGCTGCAGCTGAACTAGCTCAGCGATGGGAAACTTTACACAGACTTACTCAATGCCCTTCGTTCAATACAATTTGGAGAACAGCATTATCCAGAAAAAACAACAACTGACTGGCGAATTAAAATATGTGAAAGGAGAGAGACATACAGGTAATTTTGGAGAGCTCTGGTTTCCTTTATAAATACAGAGCATCCTTTATGTCACCATCTGCAATTTCCATCTGAAATTGGTGAAACATATATCAATAGGTCCAAAAAGACAGAAAGAAGCAGTGAATATAATGGCTGGAACCCTGTTGGAGGTGTACATGTTCATAAGTGGACTTCTGTCTGTCAGAATTAGAATTGGGCAGTTCCATAATGTCTGTATCCAGTACAGGGCTGCTGTTGTGTTACTACACAGGGAAGACATTGAAGTGACTGGTGCACATTGGGAATAATGCACAATGGGATGGATGCATCAAACATCAATTCACTAATAGGGTTTCTTAGCACTTCTGTTATGTAGCTACATACAGTCGGATCCCCATGTCCACGGAACCAATACCTATGGCTTCAGTTATCCGTGGGACCCAAAACAGGGTCACATACCATAGAGTCATCCTAGAAAATGCCTCTCTAGACATCTTCTAGGTCCTCCAAGGCAACTTTATGGTATTTTTTTACTAGACGTCCATTACTTTTAACAGGGTTCGCTATTATCCGCGGTTTCTAGTATCTACAGCAAGTTTGGGAACTGAACCCCTGTGGATATGGGGGTCCAACTGTATACGTATAGTTACGTAATGTAGACTCTGATAGAGGATTCCAGCCAGTATGTTTAAACTCTAAGACCTGATCATTATACTATATAATAGGAATCATAATGTTTCCTGATTCTAACCATTGCTTCTCCCTCTTTCTTATTAAAACAGAGTGGCAAATTTATTCTCACTATGAATTAAATTTTGTTTTCGTCACGTGTGCTTTTTTAATTTGTTGCTTGGTTTTCTGTTGTTTTTTTAATGTGTAGAATAAAATTAAGCTCTTTTAGAAAGAGATTTAGCTCACGTAAACCTCAGTGCAGGATCTCAGCCGCAGTTACCCTGGCTTTGCAAACTTTCAACTATTTTAACTCTCCCCATCCAGTTTCCCCAAATGAAATCTTGGGAGGAAAAAAAAACTTTCTTGGGCGATCCCTTCCAGAATCCTGCAGCCATCATGGACAGAGGTCTATCCCTCCCTTCTACTCCCTTACTCTTCCCCGCCATGTTCTTACCTTTCTTATCAGGGGCTAGCGGTGCGGCCAAACCGGCCACTGGTTTGCCCTGCAACTCGGCCAGTGGCAGTCCATTGCAGTCCACCCTCTTCTGCTTGAGAACAGCATCTCTGGAAAGACAAGAAAGGAACAAATAAAGCAGATACGGAGAGTGAGGAAGGACAGCCAGTGTAAGAATCCAAGACGAATGTTTAGAGCTGTGTCTTACAGAAAAACGTGGATACAAATTAGGAGAAACCACAAGGGATTTTTAAGACATTTTGATATGATGAGGGGAGCAACTCTAGGAGTTTCTGCTAGGGATATAAATCTTTGAAAATTTCATTCCTGCAGGAAAGAACTGTTCTGCCCTGCTTCCAGAACCTGGAAATGGACTCTGACTCAGAGATGGAAGCAGTGGACATGCTGGGATCTGTTGAACCCGAACAGGAGGATGTTCCAGAGTCAAAGGCTTCATAGATGGACGATAGTGCAGTACACGCTCTGGCAGAGGGTCCTGATCCCCTTCAGATACAGAGGACAACTTACCTATACCCCCCTTCACAGCATGGAGACAACAAAAGGAGGGCTTGAGGTGGTCTCAGCGTATGTAAAGCAAGCACCAATTAGTTAAGCAGCAGCTGCATTACCTGCTGAGCTATAAATAGGCAGCACTGCCCTTCAGGGGTTGTTGGAGATTACCTGACCTACCTGAGTACCTGTCGTGTTCCTGCTTGCTGTGTTTGACCCAGACTGTGTTTGTTACTCTGAACTCTGTTTGCCTGACCTGGATTCTGCTGGACTACCCTGAACTCTGTTTGCTGGACCTGAACCCTGTATATTGGACTTTGCTTGTGAACCTGTGTTTTGCTTGCTAGTAAAGTAAGTGTCGGACTTCACGCTGCCTTGATTCCTTTGCCTGTAATTACCTTGATTGTGCTGTGCCTCTGCTGTCAACTGCGTAGTAATCAGCCTTTGCCTGGTTGCCCTGACATTGTTTGGACAAGAACAAAGAATGTTACCGTTCCCACCCCCCTTGGTGTGAAAAAGTAATAAAAACTACAGTTTTAGCAGCCTATTTGCAATATAGGACTTTTACTGTGCATATATATATATATATCGGATTGGCCTTTTTAGTCATCAGCGCGCTTGCAGAAGGCGCGGGATGAGTCCTTCCTGAATCTTCGTTTGCGAAGAAAAGCCAGAGAGAGATATATATATACACTGTTTTGTGCAGAAATGGAATTTTCTGCAGAGAAAACACATTTCCTGCTGAGAAAACACCATTTTCTGCACAGAAAAATGCTGCTTTCTTCACAGGAAAATTGTTTTCTGCACAGAAATATGTTTATCTGTGTAGAAAATGCCATTTTCTGTGCAAAAAGACCACATGAGGCTTACTGTAATTGATTTCATCCAAATCCATGCATACTTTTATACTGTTTTTAAGTATTGTGGCCCTTTAAGAGAGTATCCTATTTAATTATCTTTGTATCATTAGGGTTTTTCTTTTTTTAGTTGCACTTTTTAAAAGTTTTTTTAAAAAAAATCTATGTTGTAATCTGCCTTGGGTCTCATGTCGGGAGAAAAGCAGGATATAAAAATACAAAAAAGTTTTAAAACTGTTTTAACTTTTAAAACCAATTTCATCTTCTTAAATTGTTAAATATGTTCCAGGTCAATTTTTAAAAAATCATTTTTATTACTTTAAATTTTTAACTGTTTGAATTGATTTTACTGGTGCGCCTTTCTGAAATTCTTTGATGCCAAGTCAGGATATATAAATATGTTAAGAAACAAGAGGTAGATAAAGAGCACAGGTTATTTCCACCAGAAACTCAAAGCAAACTTCAATACAGTTTGCAAAAAAAATTGAAGTATCCCAGTAACCACCTTTACCAGCATTTCTTTTTAAAAAATATTCAACATTTCTTTCGTCTCTATTCCCTATCCCGCATTAACAAAACAGCTTGTGTTGTGTTTTTTTCCACCATTACCCCGCCTTGTCAGGATTACTGCCAAAAACCCCTAGGCATTTTGAAGGATTTGCTGATAAGCCACCAAAAGCTGGGAGAAAAAATCCACCCTCCTCCCTCTCTCCTCTGGTCTGGAGAAGAGATTTCCAGATATGAGTCATCGCCTGAGTCCCAAAGAAAGGAGGTTCAAAGAACAGAAGGAAGCAGTAAAGCCTCAGACTTCTTTAAGACCACATGTGTGTGCCTGGCTGCTTGAAGGTAGGAATCATAGAATCGTAGAGTTGGAAGAGACCGCAAGGGCCATCTAGTCCAACCCCCTTCTGCCATGCAGGAACACACAATCAAAGCATTGGAAAATTCACCCACTACTTCTGGCTGAGAAGGCCTGCCCCAATCCAGGCCACACAATCTGCAATGAGCCAGGGTAACTGCAGAAAAAAGGACCATGCAGAGGGATGTGGCTTTGCAGAGCTCGGGTAAGGAAACCAAGCTGGATGCTACCAGTGAGCCAAAGCAGGAGATAGGAAGGAAGGAAGGAAGGAAGGAAGGAGGTGAAGTTGAAAAGAAGGGAGGGCAATGGGTTGGGCAAGTTACTTTTTCAAAAAATTAATTAGTTCCAGTTCCAAGGCACCGATGCCACCTGCCTAATTTCCATGATAATATAAGGAAATAATTTCCCCCATTTATCAAAAGTAGCTAAAATAATATTTTTTTTAAAAAAAGCACACATACAAACTGTGATACAAAACACTCTGATCTCGTCCACTTTGTGCTCGCCTCAACACACACTCAATTCCTGCCCTGCAGGAAGACACAATCAAAGCACTCCTGACAAGATGACCACCCAGCCTCTGTTTAAAAACCTTCGAAGAAAGAGACCCCACCACACTCCCAGGCAGCAACATGTTCTTCTGTTGAACAGCTCTTACTGTCAGGAAGGTCCTCCTAATGTTTAGGCATAGTATCTTTTCCTGCAATTTGAGTAAATGGCTCCATGTCCTAGTCTCTGGAGCAGCAGAAAACAAGCTTGCTCCATCCTCAATATGACACCCCTAACAAATATTTAAAGATGGTTATCATGTCCCCTCTTCACCTTCTCTTCCACAGGCTCAACATGCCCTGCTCCTTAAGCTGCTCCTCATAGGGCATCATGGCTTCCAGACCTCCCACCATCCTGGTCTCCCTCCTCTGGACACGCCCCTGCTTATCAATATCCTTCCTGAATTGTGATGCCCAGAACTGGACACAGTATTCCAAAGCAGAATAGAGTGGCACTATTACATCCCTCAGTCTAGACACTAAACTCCTATGAGGCAGCCTAGAATCATATTGGCTATTTTAGCTGCTGCATCACACTGTTGGATCATGTTCAGCTTGTGGTGCACTAAGACTCCTGGATCCCTTTTGCATGTACTGCCATCAAGCCAGGTGTCCTATATCTGTGCTTTTCACTTTTACTGCTCAAGTGTAATATCCTACATTTCTCCCTGTTGAAATTCATTTTGTTAGTTTTGGCCCAGCTTTCTAATCTCATAAAGTCATTTTGGATTCTGATCCTGTCCTCTGGGGTATTAGCTTCCCTTCCTAATTTGGTGTTGTCATGATGGAGTGCCCAACCCTATCATGGGGAAAGAATTCTTATAGCAGCTGGAATTTTCCAATCTTGCTTTCATAGTAACAGGTAAGAGGGTGGAACCTCATTTCCTAAACGTGACATCACATCACCTGAGCCAATCAGGTATGGCAACACAGAACCAATCAGAGTTCACCAACACAGTTTTAGGAGTGCTGAATTCCTTTGTTCAGAGCCACATGGCAAGACCAGCAAGAGAGGGGGACATGATAACTGAGGTCTGAAGAGCAGACCCCCCCCTCTCATGGGCTCTATAACATCAAAAGAGCCCAAATGATATTTGAAGTCTGGGGCAGAGACTTCCTATGAAATGAATCTGAGTTACATCACAGAGACTGATACATGAACTTCATAAATACGAGTTGCTATTTTCTTAGCTTAGGGAATGTGATTAGTTAGAGCATGCATTAGTTTTACGATTTATTTTACCCTTATGACTGAATATATTTCATGTAAACCTAAGCTGAGTGCTGGGAGGATAGATTTCCCTCCACGCTAAGTACTTAAGCGCTTGGAACTAAAAATAAAGTTTTCTCTCTTTTCTAAAACTTGCCTCACGCACCTTTCGGTCAGCTATCTTGAGTCTCTTTGGGCTAGAGAAGGAGGGGTAGGGATAACCCTCATCTAAGGCTGGAAATTTAAAGTAATGATGTGATTGTCTCCTTCTAATCACATTTCACAATTCAGAAATCAAGGAATGATGGCAGACTACTGAAGGATAGGGTTCCAGGGACTTCTAGACTATAGGGACCCTTGAGAGTGTGTTTTAAGATTGCATTAAAAGACTGGGAGCTGCCTTCCTTTCCTTTCTCTGTGAAATTGGATTGCACAGAGAGGAAGGAAGGTTTTCCATCTTAACATGGATGGCAGCGTGTTTTGGACCTAGTTTGGTGAGTAAGGAAAAGAGGGTGAAGCAGTTTCTGCAAACTTGATAAGCATACCCTCTATTCCCTCATCCAAGTCATTGATCAAGATGTTGAATAGCACTGGGCCCAGGACAGAACCCTGTGGCATCCTGCTAGTGGTCACTTCTCTCCACGATGAAGAGGAGCCATTGGTGAGTACTACCCTTTGGGGTCAATCAGTCAACCAATTACAAATCCACCTAATAGTCGCATTGTCTATTCCATGTGTTACTAACTTTTTTGCAAGGATATCATGGGAGTCCTTGTCAAAGGCCCTACTGAAATCAAGATACACTATATCCACAGCATTCCCTTCATCTATCAAGTTTGTTAACTCTATCACAAATTGTATTGTCAAGTTGCAACCATGAACGTAACTTAGGCTGTGTCTGCACTGCAGAAATAATGCAGTGTTACACCACTTTAACTGCCATGGCTCAATGCTATGGAATCCTGGGATTTGTAGTTTGTTGTGGCACCAGAGCTCTCTGACAGAGAGGGCTAAATATTTCACAAATCTACAAATCCCAGAATACCACAACATTGAGCCGTGGCAGTTAAAGCAGCATCAAACTGGACTATTTCTTCAGTGCAGATGCAGCCTTAGTCATGACTTTGCTAGTGGAAATAAATAAAAGGAACCTGTTTATTTTTGAGTACAGTAGGCCCTGCACTTTCGTGGGGGTTAGGGGTGCAGGACCCTCGCAATAGTTGAAAAAACATGAAATAGGTTTGCTATTTCTTTTAACCTGAGAGAACACTTCTCTTGGCATGTCTAGGCCCTCTAGCACAATTCTATGGTCAACGTCCACTGAACATTCTTGGGTTGATTCTATGATCAACCTCTTAGCGCTCCCCAGTTGCCCACCCCTGACAGAGGACTTTATCGGATCAGGCAAATATGGCATCATAAGGACACCTACTGATCATGAAAGGGCACGGATACCAGACAATGTCACCCTTTCGCCCAGCCATCAATCAATCTCCCATGGTGATTTGTTGCTGGCATTGCCGGCATTTGAATCCTTGTGCCATTGTACTTGTGTGAATACAGAGTTGATGGGCAAACACTTCAGGGTGAGATCATGACAGCCAGGTAGGGGATGCTCTTTTTATGACCCACCACCATGTACTTGGGACTTTTAAAGTGTGTTTTTGTGCTTTCCTGTACTTTGTATGTCTTTATTTTGCTTTTAATTTTGGATTTCCTGCATTAGCATCTTCTTGCAAGAATCAGTGAGATCTTGAACCAGGAAGTGAACGGAGCTCTGTTCACTCTCCGTTAGTGCCTGGGCTGCCTGTGAATGCTGCCAAAGGTAGGTCTGATCAAAGGGGTTATTTTGCAGGCATAAAAATGTTTCAAAATATGCCGGCAAAAGGACATTAATAGGGGATGGTCTGATAAAGTCCATAGACCCTCGTGAAAGTCTCTGCAAGTTGCAGCAAACAATCAACGAATCCTTCCAAGCTGTGGCAAGCAGCTGCTTTAATTGCTGAGTTGGAGATGTGTACCTCCTCCCTGGAGCTAAGCCCAGCAAAACTGGAGAATTTGCACCCTTGTCTCCCACCTGGAGATGATCCATGTAAACCGAAGGCTCGGGACCAGGCTCTGAGGTCTAGTAACCTTATGTAGTACAGAGGAAGTGCTTCCCAATCTCTCTAATTGCTCTAGGGGGTGAAAGAGCTGGGTAAGCCGGGGTTCATGAAAGCAGAAGCCATACCCTAGGGAAGAACCTGCTCTCCCCAAGAAAGCCTTTAGCACCCAGGGGTGGGGTTGCTGCTCACTCTCTTCCTCCTCTGCCCTTGCCTCCTTTGTTATCAGCCTTCAAAGGTTGAGATAAATCCAGCACCCTCTGTACACACTGCTTCCTTCCTCCTCTGTTTTTATACCTGTGTTCCTCCAACCTGCTGACTGCTGCGTCTCCAGCATCTCCTTGTAGCCAGGTGACTGATGAGCTGCAACTCCCCATCCCTGGTCAGCATAGCAGCCTCCCCAGTTGGGCCGATGCCCCAGCTGCAGAGGACAGTCCCCGATACCCCATACCCTCCAACACTTCACAGATGAAAACCAGGACACACGTGGCCAAGGCTCTTCAGCATGGGGTCAAGAGGGCAAACATTATTAATGAGAAAGAACAGGCAACCTAGGAGGGGCTACAGCAGTTTGCTTTTGCCTCAGCCTCCTGGGAAGGGCAAGATTCCACCCTCTCCTCCCCTCTCCTCCCCACCCCTACTGAATTAATGGAGTCCAAACCACTTTAGCATTTTAAACTCAGTTTGCAGCAGCTGAAGTAAGCGGGGGACAATTGAGTAAAGTGGGAAGAGGAGAGAGAAACTGGAACCTTTTAAAAGCAGTTGAAAAAGTGGGATGACAGAGGGTTAATTAGTACCATTCATGCTAAATTGGGACAGTTGGAGGATATGGTACCCTCTCACAGAGTGTTATATAGGATGCCCTGAATCCTGCATTCCAGTTGATCTGCCGTTCGAGCAGGAAGAGTGGCTGCCAGTCATGCTCCCAACTGAGGATGGAGCAAGCTTGTTTTCTGCTGCTCCAGAGACTAGGACACGAAGCAATGGACTCAAACTACAAGAAAAGAGATTCCACCTCAACATTAGGAAGAACGTCCTGAAAGTAAGATCAGTTTGACAGTGATATCCGCTGTTGCCTGGGAATGTTGTGGAGTCTCCTTCTTTGAAGGTTTTAACAGAGACTTGATGGCCATCTGTTGGGAGTGCTTGGATTGTGTATTCCTCATGGCAGAATGGGGTTGGACTGGATGGCCTTTGTGGTCTCTTCCAATTCTATGATCCTATGGCAGTCCACTGAGCATTTGGTACGCAGCAATGGACTCACATATATACCAAATGCTGGGGCTCCACTGGTTGCAAGTGTGGCTGAAATGTGCCCTTCCTGCTTTCTCCAACCCAAACAGTGCAGTCACGTTGGTAAAATTCCTTATCTCATACCCTGCAACACCCCCACCCACCCAATTTGGCTGGGACAATCCCAATTAATCCCCAAATTCCCATACTTAAGAATGCTGAAGTGGGTTGTTAATGCTGACTCTGACTCTCTGGTTTAAGCACCAAAGTGAGTTGGGAACTCAGGTGACTGAGAAGGTTGATGGAGGTGATCCCAAACAGAATCCAGACATAGGTCTTAAGAATACGAGGGACAAAAAAATATGAACATGTCTGAAAAAGCAGGCATTTGCAACGATGTGACTTATCTTCACAGCCAAAAGACTCCCCTAAACTCCACATGACTCCCTAGCCAAGATGGCGGCCATGAGTGGTTTACTCATGATTTTAAATCTGCCACTGCCATTAAAAAAAAAAAAAAAAAAAACAGTTTCCCATGGTGCGCACAAGTGATAGTTCGTATTTAAAAAAAGAAAAGAAAAGAAAAAAAAGAGTACAAGATCACCATTTGATTGACTTACAGGACCCTTGTTTAGCTGAAAATTAAACATGGTGGCTTCAGGCGCTTTCCCTGTTTGCTAGCCCCACACCACATCCTCGTCCAGCCAATCAGATTATGCTGCCTATTCGTACCTGTGCAAATGTGAGTTTTCAAAGGATCGCACATTCGCATGTTGTACGGAGCTTTTTAAAAAATCTGTACAAAGCTCCAGATGCGATGCACATGGATTTTGTGGTGGATTTGGCTGCCCGCCTTCTTAACGACATTTATTTGCACAAATGTTTGTTCAGATTATTTTGACAGTACAGACAAGCCCTTAATTGACAAATGGCAAGAGCCCTCGATCCCTCCGTCTAGAGATGGGATGGGGAGCCATGCCTGTTTTACTCACTCTTCCCATTTTTCAGTTGCTTTTAAAATGTCCCAGTTTCTCTCAGTTCCTTGAACTTTCCCCCTTTATCCTCAGCTTGCTTTGGCTGCAAAGTGAGTTCAAGTGAGCAAAAGCAGTTTGCACTCAATTAACTCAGCAGGAGGAGAGGAAAGGAGAGAAGCAGACAGAGGCTGGATGGCCATCTGTCGGGGATGCTGTGATCGTGATTCCTGCATGGCAGGGGGTTGGACTGGATGGCCCTTGTGGTCTCTTCCAACTCTACAATTCTATGATTCTATGATTCTATGAGTCTTGCCTTTCCCAGCAGGCTCAGGCAAAAGCAAACTGCTGCAGCCTCTGCAAGCTTGTGTGTTCTTCCTCATTAAGAACTTTTGCCATCTTGACCACATGCTGATGTTGCTTGGCCATACCGGTCCCAGTTTTCTTCTGTGAAATGTTGCAGGGTATGTTATCTCACATTGCCTGCTGGCCTGCCCTTGTGAAATATCCTGGGGTTTAGAGGTCCCCTTGGTCTAACAATGCCCTCACAGCTCTACTTCCAGCATGAGACCAGCTGGGACATGTGAAGAAGACTGAAGCAATAAGTAAAGCCTGCCTCAAGTCTCATGAATGAGGACCTCTCAAGAGAGTTCTCATGCCATTGTCAATATCCTCCTTGAACTGTGGTGCCGAAAACTGGACACAGGACTCCAGGTGAGATCAGACCAAAGCAAAATAAAGTGGTACTATTCTGTCCCTTGCTGTGGATGCTATAGTTCTGTTGACATGGCACAAAATGGCATTGGCCTTTTTTGCTGTTGCATGACACCATTGTTCGTACAGTGCTTCGTTTCTTGACCTTTTACTTAATTTGGTATTTATATATCCCACTCTTCAACCACAAAGGCAATCAGAGCAGCTTACAATTTGTTTTAAAGCAATTTACACATCTACACTGCGTTAAGCAGTTTCCAACGTGTGTTAGCTAATTGCCCCCACAAGCCGGGTTCTCATTTTACCGACGTACGAAAAGATGGAAAGCTGAGTGAACCTTGGAGCCCGCTGGAATCGAACTTGCAAAGTGGTGGCTTTCAGTACTGGCATTTAACCACTGCGCCACCAGGGCTCCCATACCAAGTTGTTTGACTGAAAATGATCTGTTCTAGGATCATTCCTGTTATTAATATCAAGCTAATTGGTGTCAAGCTAATTTAACAGGAGTCTAGTGTCTAGATCAAGGGAAGGACTAGTGCTACTCTATTCTATTTTGGTCAGACCTCACCTGGAATACTGTGTCCAATTTCGGGCACCACAATTCAAGAAGGATGTTGACAAGCTGGAAGGTGTCCAGAGGAGGATGACCAGAATGGTGAAAGGTCTGGAAACCATGCCCTATTGAGGAGCAGCTTAGGGAGCTGGGCATGTTTAGTCTGGAGAAGAGAAGGTGAAGAGGGGACACGATGGCCATGTTTAAATATTTGAATGGACATCATACTGAGGATGGGGCAAGCTTGTTTTCTGCTGCTCCAGAGACTTGGATACAGAGCAATGGGTTCAAACTACAGGAAAGGAGATTCCACCTAAACATTAGGAAGAACATCCTGATAGTAAGAGCTGTTCAGCCATGGAAAACGCTGCTGCCTGGGAGTGTGGTGGAGTCTCCTTCCTTGGAGGTTTTTAAACAGAGGCTGGATGGCCATCTGTCGGGAGTGCTTTGATTGTGTACTCCTGCATGGCAGAATGGGGTTGGACTGGATGGCCCTTGGGGTCTCTTCCATCTCTTCTATGATTCACACATGGGCCTGCTCAATCATATACTCTCCAACTGCCCCAGCTTGGCAGAGACAGTCCCAATTAATCTGTTGTCCCACTTTTTCAGCTCCTTTTGAAATGCCCCACTTCCATTTTCCCTCTTTGTCCTCAGAATGGAGGAGAGGAGAGAAGAGGACAGTATCTAAAATGTTTTTACTCCCCTTTAGGCTCAGGCTAACGCAAACTTCTGAAGTCTTTCCCGGATTGTGTGTTCTCCCTCGTGAATAACTTTTGCCACCTTGACCACACTCGGAAGTGGCTTGGCCAAACATGTCCCACTTTTCATCCACGCAATGTTGGAGGGTAGGCAATCTCTTCTAAAATGGAGATGTTACACAACCAATTTAAACTGCCTCTAGGATGGGAAAGGGACGTTGCAGCCTTCCGAAGAATAGAAAAACTTGATTGACGCACACAAAAAGGGCTGGATGTTGTTTACAATGTGGCACCTGGTGTGGAGGAAGCTGAATAGAATACCGGTAATCAAATCATAGTGTTGGAAGAGACCACAAGGGCAATCCAGTCCAAACCCCTTCTGCAATGCAGGAATACTTAGGCCCTGTCTACACGATTAAAAAAAAAATCTGTTTGGGGGGTAACAAATCTGAAAAGGCAGCTGTTTGTATGTGTATGATGCGCCTACACAAATTTTTACCCCCCTAAAATCCGTAAGAACCCCCCCCCTTGCCCAGCTGGCTGGAGCGAGTGATCCAAGCAGTGGTTTTAAATCATAGAATCATAGAATCATAGAATTGCAGAGTTGGAAGAGACCACGAGGGCCATCCAGTCCAACCCCCTGCCATGCAGGAAATCACCATCAAAGCATCCCCGACAGATGGCCATCCAGCCTCTGTTTAAAGACCTCCAAGGAAGGAGACCCCACCACGCTCCGAGGGAGTGCGTTCCACTGCCAAACAGCTCTTACTGTCAAAAAGTTCCTCCTAATGTTGAGGTGGAATCTCTGTTCCTGGAGCTTGCACCCATTGCTCCGTGTTCCAGTCTCTGGAGCAGCAGAAAACAAGCCTGCTCCATCCTCAGTGTGACATCCCTTCAAATATTTAAACAGGGCTATCATATCGCCTCTAAACCGTCTTTTTTCCAGGCTAAACATACCCAGCTCCCTAAGTCTCTCCTCATAAGGCATTGTTTCCAGACCTTTCACCATTTTAGTTGCCCTTCTCTGGACACGCTCCAATTTGTCAATATCCTTTCTGAATTGTGGTGCCCAGAACTGGACACAGTATTCTAAGTGAGGTCTGACCAAGGCAGAATAGAGTGGCACTATTACTTCCCTTGATCTAGACACTATACTTCTATTGATACAGCCCAAAATTGCATTGGCCTTTTTAGCTGCCGCATCACACTGTTGGCTCATGTTCAACTTGTGGTCTACTAGGACTCCTAGATCCCTTTCACACGTAGTCTCATTCAGCCAGGTCTCTCCCATCCTATATTTATGCATTTCATTTTTCCGCCCTAAATGCAGTACTTTACATTTCTCTGTATTGAATTTCATTTTGTTAGCTTTGGCCCAGCTCTCCAGTCTATCCAGGTCATTCTGAATTTTGATCCTGTCCTCTAGGGTATTAGCTACTCCTCCCAATTTGGTGTCATCTGCAAATTTGATAAGTATGCCCCTAATTCCCTCATCTAAGTCATTGATAAAGATGTTGAATAGCACTGGGCCCAGGACAGAACCCTGTGGCACCCCACTGGTCACATCTTTCCAAGACGAAGAGGAGCCACTGCTGAACACCCTTTGGGTTCGGCCGGTCAACCAATTGCAAATCCATTGAACAGTTAACTTGTCTAGCCCACATTCTACAAGTTTGTTTGCAAGAATGTCATGGGGAACCTTGTCAAAGGCCTTACTGAAATCAAGGTATGCAATGTCCACAGCATTCCCTTCATCTACCAAGCTGGTAACTTTATCAAAAAATATCTCCCACCACTTTTTATTTATTTATTTAAAAAGGTGCCTGTTATGCGGACAGTCGGTTTTCCATATTTACAAAATAAAATAAAAAGGAATAAATGTAAAATTCATGGATTTACTGGACTCTCGCTTAGCTGGGAATCCAACATGGTGGCCGCTCCCAATTCCCCTCATTGCTAGCCCTGCCCCTGTGATCGGCCAGCTAATCAGATTACACTGCCTGTTCTTATGTGTGGAAGCAGGGTGTACAGACCATCAACAATACGAACAGCTGTATGGATTTTAGGTTGAGATTCGCTAATCCTCCCGAACACTGAATCCACGGAGTTTACTGGGGATTCGCTAGCCCCCCTTCTTAATGACACGTATGCATCCGAATGGCCATGTGTACGGCTGATCGATCTTCCGAATGCCGTATGTATTTTTTTTTACCGTGTAGATGGGCCCTTAGTCAAATCATTCCCAGCAGATGGCCATCCAGCCTCTGCCAGAGAGACACGTTCCTCCCTTCCTCGTATTACTAAGCTTGATACCAGTGACATGTATAATGAATTGAAAGAGGCTTTCCCATATCATCTCCCCTTGTATGTTGCACGACTTCATCAGCTGGACTCTGAAAAGGTATGTTCCATTTCTTTTAAAATCCTTTACGTCTACTCAGCCAAACGTTGTGTTTGAATCTAGTGCTCTGGGCAGTTTTGTTCAGGAGACCAGTACCTATACAGATGAGTGGGTGGGATTAATGATCTATGGACAAAAAATGGTTTCTTCCCTTAGAATCCTGTGAAGAGACTGATTGGGGTGGGGGGTTGTAACAGGATGTCATATTTTCTCCAAAGTGACTTTACTGAATCTTGAAAGTGGTAAAAGCCACAAACCATAATCCTATTTAAGCATTCTGAATATAGGCTGAATAAACATGTGGTGGAGGAGGCGTATCCTATCCCATTTCTTTTTTGTAGTGACCAATGTGTCTTAATAAACTTCCACTTGTTTATTTGTTTTTAACACTGTCTCTGTCTGTTCATATTAAGTTGGTGGGGGCTGGTCACGCTAACCACAGCAAACCCACCACAACAACACAGCCACAGGTCCACATATAGGGGTTCACCCTGAGGCCCAGGTACACAATCCAGGAAAGAATTAAGTGGAGAACAAGGGCAGGGGGAGTGACAAGATTCCAGGGGTTGGAACTGTGGGGCCAGCCTGGAGTGGGGATCTGTCACATGGACAGTCACTTCTGCGCCTGAAAAATCAACATTCCCCATCATATATGGAGAGTCTTCAAGGATGGGTAAGGCAGGACTAGCATGTGCTCCATCCTTTTACTTTTATTTAGCCTATGTGAAGAACAACAGACCTTACTGGAAACTTCTAGAAATTGTGGCCCAACATTTCTGGAGGGCACCAGGTGAGACAGGGGGACATTGATTTATACGTCGTTCTGTATTTAAACTGTTGTTCCCTGCCTAGATCCATAGGGAGAGGCAGGTTAGAAGTTGGTGTTGGTGTTGTTTGCCTGCTGACTTCTCACCTGTTATAGGAAATCATAGTAGTAGTCAACTGCGGATTAGGGCTCTGTAAGGTACCAAAAAATAATCCAGTTTGACACTGCTTTTAACACCATGGCTCAATGCTATGGAATTCTAGGGTTTGTCATTTTGTGAGATATTTAGCCTTCTCTGTCTGAGAGCTCTGGTGCCACAGTAAACCACAAATCCCAGGATTCCATAGGATGGAGCCATCATCATTAAAGCAGTGCTAGACTATTTCTGCAGTATGTCAGCAGCCATGGTTTGGTGACTGCTTCAAGTGTCATCATTTACATTTATTTGGAATTTTCTGTTTTAGAGCATGGATTTTAGTTGTCATATGGCAGCAGAACCTATGCTTTTCATACTTTTCTATTTCTTCCATTTGTTCAAAACGCAACACAATTACTGCCTCACGTTTTAAGAATTCAACCAAGATTTCCTTTTTAAAAACCTGATTATAAAAACGCCTTCAGTAAGAGCTATTCGGCAGTGGAACACACTCCCTCGGAGCGTGGTGGGGTCTCCTTCCTTGGAGGTCTTTTCCTGCATGGCAGAGGGTTGGACTGGATGGCCCCTGAGGTCTCTTCCAACTCTACAATTCTATGATTCTATGATTCTATGTTGGACCCTCACACAGTCATCCACTGAAAGTGATTGTTGGTGAGAGATTTTTGGCCAAACAAATGGAAATCCCTTCTTACACGTCATGCTGCCGTTTATTTGCAAAACTTGCTGCCTCCAGAGAAGGCGATGGCCCTCGTTGAGATGGCCTTAAATCAAAACCAGGCCAGGCATACAGTTTGGAAACTCTCTGCTGCTGCTACTTTGAGTACATTTAATGCTTCAGACATCAAGGCATTTAAGCCTCCATGTAAAGTGGTGAGGGAAAACAATCAAGGAGACCTGCAAGTTAAACACCTGTACCTGGCAATGGTCAGAACTGCCTGCTTATTTAATCTGTGAAGTATCCATTGAAGGTGAAAGAAAGGCACCATAAAAGCATGGGTTAGAAGGAGGTAGAGCCCAGGGGAGGTAGTTCTACGGAAATATCAGAATCCAGGCCGCGGAGCATCAGCATTGTCCGTGGCTGCTCCCAGACTATGGAACTCCCTTCCATGGGAGATCCAGTTGACCCCCTCCCTGCTCTCTTTTCCTTGGCAGTCGAAGACATTTTTATTTAGGCAGGCTTTTGAAAAGGGAATTTTAATTGGTGTGCTGCATTTAATGTTGCATTTTTATTGATTTTATGTTTTTAATTCGCATGTTTTAACTCTATTTTTAATTCTTTTTTTAACTTTTGCAACTTGTGATGTTTTAGAATCATAGAATTGGAAGATACCACAAGGGCCATTTAGTTCAACCCCATTCTGCCATGCAGGAATAAACAAAGCATTCCCGACAGATAGCCATCCAACCTCTGTTTAAAAACCTCCAAAGAAGGAGACTCAACCATACTCCCAGGCAGCACATTCCCAGGCATGCTCTTACTATTCTTCCTAATATTTAGGTGGAATCTGTTTTCCTGTAGTTTGAGCCCATTGCTCTATGTCCTAGTCTCTGGAGCTGCAGAAAACAAGCTTGCTCCATCCTCGGTATGACATCCCTTCAAATATTTAAACATGGCTATCATGTCCCCTCTTCACCTTCTCTTCTCCAGACTAAACATGCCCAGCTCCCTAAGCTGCTCCTCATAGGGCACAGCTTCCAGACCTCAAGACTTTGTTGTCATTTTTAAATTATAGTAAGCTACCTTTAACCCCATCTTGGGAGGAAGGCAGGATATAAATCCAATAAATAAATAAATAAATAAATGCATCAAGAGAGAAGTCTATAAGGTCTTGTCTACACGACAGAAGTTTGGGGGGTAAAAAATTCAAAAAGGCAGCTGTTCCAATGCGTACGATCTGCCTACATGATTTTTTATCCCCCCTAAACTCCGTATGACCTCCCTTGCCCAGATGGCTGGAGCGAGCGATCCAAGCAGCGGTTTTAAATCTCCCGCCGCTTTTTTTTATTTAAAAAGGTGCCTGTGATGCAGACAGTCATTTTTTCGTATTTACAACATGAAACAAAAATGAATAAATGTAAAAAATCTCCATTTCATCGACTTCCCAGACTCTTGCTTAGCCGGGAATCCAACATGGCAGCCGCTCCCAATTCCCTTCCTTGCTAGCCCCGCCCCCTCCGCTCGGCCAACCAATCACATTACACACCCTGTTTGTATGTGTGTGAACGGCGGGTACAGACGATCAACAATTCAAATGGCTGTACGAATTTTAGGTCAAGATCCGTGAATCCTCTCAAACGCTGAATCCACGTAGTTTACAGGGGATTCGCTAGCCCCCTTCCAAAAGACACAAATGCATCTGAACAGCCGTGTGTATACATTATTGATCTTTTCAACGCCGAACGGATTTTTTTCATCGTGTAGACAGGCCCTAAGAAAACTAAGGTTGTGATCTAACACCTAGGACAGGGGTGGCTAACGTGTGGCCTGTATGATCCCCCCCTTTTTCAATCTCCCAAAACTTCCCAGCCCCTGTTTTCTCCCCCCCCTCAAAAAAATTGGCATGGTTTTCAGGTGTTTTTTTTAACCCCACACACCTGTGTGGAAAGCCCACCAATTGCACGAACACACCTGCAGCTCCATACAGAAAGACCCACACTCACACCCACAAATTCCTCTACTTTGATCAGAATCCTTCTCAAAATGGTGACCGGAAGTGACACAGCATCTCTTCCTGTCACCATTTTGGGAAGGCCCCCAACAAAGACAGGGGGGACAAAGGCCAAATCTACAGTACACAAATAATCCAGTTTGAGACTGAATTATTTGCTATGGCTCCTTCCATTGGAATCCTGGGATTTGTAGTTTTACAAGGTCTTTAGCCTTCTCTGTCAAAGAGGGCTGGTGCCTTGCCAAACTACAAATTCCAGAATTCCATAGGAAGGAGCCAAGGCAAATAATCCAGTCTCAAATTGGATTATTTGTGTAGTGTGGATTTGGCCAGTCTTGCTTTCCTCAGTCAGCCCCATGTGTATCCTCTCTGCAATTTCCAGTTATTGATTATTTCCCTGATAAAATTCTTCAATCTACAGTCAAAATTGGAAGAGTAAAGAAATACCCTTCAGAGATTATTAGATTTTGAAAGTACAGTTGTCCCTCCACATTCACAGATTTAAGTATTCACGGCTTGAAAATATTCTTAAAAAAATAATAATCCCAAAGCAAACCTTGATTTTGCCATCTTATATAAGGGACACCATTTTGCTAGCACTGCATATAATGGGACTTGAGTATTCACAGATTTGGATATTCACAGGTGGTCCAGGAACCAAACCTCAGCGAATGTGAAGGGACAACTGTAATAGAACTAGCTGAGATGGATAAATTGACAAGTTGGAAGAAAGGCGGGGTATAAATCTAATAAATAAAATAAATAAACACTAATAAAAGTAAAATCAATAAATAAATTCTTAGAAGATTGGAAACCATGATTTAAATATTTAAAAGCAAAAGGAGAAATGGTGATACAAGTTGGGTTTGAAAACTAATATATTGTATTTGTGGATATTGAGTAGTAGTATAGGAATTACGGTAATAATAAGTTTGATGGAGAATAAATGAATGTACATGAATGTCATGGGAAAGGAAGTGGGAAGTCACTTGTAGAACAGAATGGTTAAATGTTGATTGGTTTTTTTTCTTTTGCTTTTTTCTGTTATGTATCAGATTGGCCTTTTTATAGTCATTAGTGCGCTTGCAGAAAGCGCGGGATGAGTCCTTCCTGAATCTTCGTTTGCAAAGAAAAGCCAGAGAGAGAGAGAGAGATGTGATGTGGGTAACTTTATGTACTTTTACATTATGTATTTTGCTTGTATTTATGTTTGTTAGATTGTATGATGTTGAGTGCAATGATTTTGATATATTCGATGTTTTGGTTTAATAGCAAAATTTAATAAAGATGATTAAAAAAAAATATTCAAAGGAGTATCTTCCAGTGTCCTAGTGCAACACTCAAACCACCACACCACACTGGCTCTCCTTCAAGTGGCATACAGCCTTGTAAAAGCAAAAAAAAAACACATTTTAAAAAGACTTTTAATACATACAGAATGTCATCTTGTGTGACATTTGGACTTAAGAGGTAAGCCAAAGACTTTGTGGAAAGGCATGGGCGTTTATAGTGGGCTTTGGGAAAAGAGGGGAGCCTTAATCTGCATGACTCATAAGGGTTGTCTAAATGGCAAGAATACTCCTTACAGAATGAGAGCAGAATCCTACCTGTCTTAATGGTATCCCGCATCTATTCACCATATTGTGAAGGAGGGGTCCCAAAATGCCAATGCCATCTCTCTCTGGCTTTTCTTTGCAAACAACGATTCAGGAAGGACTCATCCTGCGTTTTCTGCAAGCGCGCTGTTGACTAAAAAGGCCAATCCGAGATAGACAAGTCCGGTTGCAGAAAGCACAGCAGAAGGTCTCCTTAGGTGATGTTACTGGGTTGTGATCCTTTCTGCGTTGTCGTTTCTCTTCAAGACTTGTTCGGCGTGAGTTCTCAAATAAGGCTGCAGCATTGTGGATAGTGCGTCTCCATGCCTCCCGATGTGAGGCCAGGGCGGACCACTGTTGGTGATCAATTTGGCTGAGCCTGAGATGTTGTTTCAGGGAGCGCCCCTCTTACACTGACCCATGGTGAATTCATGGTAGAGTACTATTTTTGGGAGATGATGGCCATATACTCCACAGAAAAAGCCTTCACAGCTTTTCTTGTATTTTTTGAAAACCAGCAAGGGGGATGCACACTCCTGCTCACTGGGACAAGCAACTGAATTGATTCATTTTCCCAATACGAGCAGATGATTGGTTGGACATGTGCAAGGGCCAGAGCTTGCTAACAAGGCAGCACCCAGAGCAGCCGTGTTGGATTTTCCCCTTAGCAAGTGAGCGCTAAGGCGATAAAACAACTTTTTTTATTTGCTTCTTTGTAAAAGCAAAAGGTCACTCTTCTGTACCTTGGATATATATTTTTTTTAATTCTCTCTGGTGGCAGCAAATTGGGGTAAGTAAAAACATGAGTAATTCACTCATGGCCGCCGTCTGGATTCGCAGGCATGTGTGCTTCCATAGCAAACACGGATACCTCATTAAGACAAATAGCAGCTGCTGCAAATTGCCATTACTACAGAGCAATCCACATAATTTGTTTTTGCCTCGTATAAACAAGCCCACAGAATCAAGGTATTGGAAGGGAAGCAGGTGGGTTATTGAAAGAAGAGAGGAAACAGCATCTTCTTAGGGCAAATAGAATCTCCTGCCAACCCAGTGTCTTGTCATTTGTCAACCAACACAGCTGGGCCAGAAAAAAGACCAGTCCACCCGCTCTCTGGGTCATTAGGCAGGGCTCCAATGCCCCTGGCAGTGACGGATGTCACCGTCTGACACATCCATTCAAATATCATTATTCACGCAGCAGCAGTGAGAGGGAGCGCATTAGCTATCACACATCTCCACAACAGAGGCATCATTAGTCACAGGGAGGGTTCACAAGCTGGAAGCACATTTCTAAGAGGTCACCCGTCTGTCTGTCTGTCTGGTTGGCTTCCACCCACTCAGCTCAGCCTTGCCAAGGCCCAAATGTCCCCTGCCCAGACTGCCTGGGAAGGCAATAGCTTCTCATTCTTCATACCACAGAGGGCAGGATTGCAAAAATAAACGGTAAGGCAGACAATTGGTTGTGAGCGTGGCAGCTGTCACCAGGCACATGAGTCCTAAACACCTTGTCCACATCACGGCCAAACATTATTGGCCTGAGAAGGGTCGCTTTGTGTTCAGTAGGCCCTGCTAGATGCTTGATGCTTTAGTTCAAGGATACAGCGGCAGTTGGGAAGAGGTTGGAGAAGGAAAAGTGGCTGCTGGCAGCTTCTCCTATCAATTAGGATGGAAGATGGGTCACACCTAGACTCATAGAATCATAGGTTTGGAAGAGTGCTGTCGGGAGTGCTTTGATTGTGTGTTCCTGCATGGCAGGGGGCCAAGGGCCATTTAGTCCAACCCCCTGCCATGCAGGAACACACAATCAAAGCACTCCCGACAGATGGCCATTCAGACTCTCTTTAAAGACCTCCAAAGAAGGAGACTCCACCACGCTCCCAGGCAGCAGCAGATCCCACTGTCCAACAGCTCTTACCCTCAGGAAGTTCTTCCTAATGTTTAGGTGGAATCTCTTTTTCTGGATTTTGAATCCATTGCTCCATGTCCTAGTCTCTGGAGCCACCGAAAACAAGCTTGCTCCATCCTCAGTATGACACCCTTACAATTATTGAAACACGGCTATCAGGTCCCCTCTTAATCAGGGGGCCCATTATCCACCCATAGGAATCTGGAATGGTCCAGGTAGAATTGCCTGAGATCCTGGATCAGGAGAAAGATGGTAAAGTTCTGCACAGGCAGAAATTACTAAATTTCTCCCTCCCCACCCCACTAACCTCACCTTTTAACTGCTGCACCACCCATGACCAAGTACTGGTTGGTGCAAAAGGGGAGTGGCAGAGTAGAGTCCAGCTCTGTTACAATAGCTGGGTGAAAAGAGAGAAGGCATCTTGCAATGCCTTCCGGGTTCCTCCAGAAGGCCTGACTGATGATATAATTCATAGAATCATAGAATTGCAGAGTTGGAAGAGACCACGAGGGCCATCCAGTCCAACCCCCCTGCCACGCAGGAAATCACAATCAAAGCATCCCCGACAGATGGCCATCCAGCCTCTGTTTAAAGACCTCCAAGGAGGGAGACCCCACCACGCTCCGGGGGAGTGTGTTCCACTGCCGAACAGCTCTTACTGTCAAAAAGTTCCTTCTCATGTTGAGGTGGAATCTCTGTTCCTGGAGCTTGCACCCATTGCTCCGTGTTCCAGTCTCTGGAGCAGCAGAAAACAAGCCTGCTCCATCCTCAGCGTGACATCCCTTCAAATACTTAAACAGGGCTATCATATCGCCTCTAAACCGTCTTTTTTCCAGGCTAAACATACCCAGCTCCCTAAGTCTCTCCTCATAAGGCATTGTTTCCAGACCTTTCACCATTTTAGTTGCCCTTCTCTGGACACGCTCCAATTTGTCAATATCCTTTCTGAATTGTGGTGCCCAGAACTGGACACAGTATTCTAAGTGAGGTCTGACCAAGGCAGAATAGAGTGGCACTATTACTTCCCTTGATCTAGACACTATACTTCTATTGATACAGAAGTAATTGCTGTACCTCCAGTTATAGGAATATAGCTAGATAGCAATAGGACTTTTACTTTATTTCTATACCATTTATCAGTGCAAAAGCACTCCCTAAGCAGTTTAGAATGTGTTTTAGCTAATTGCCTCCAACAAGCCGGATACTCATTTTACCGAACCTACAGAAGGATGGAAGGCTGAGTCAACCTTGGAGCCCTACAGGATCGAACTTACAATGTCATGGCCGCAGTACCGGCATTTAATTTCTGTACCACCAGAGCTCCCTAGCTGGATGCATCTTGGCCTCATTTCCACCATCAGTAAATTGGCATTTGATGACACATCAGTCAAAAGGTGGGTTGGATGAAGTTTGGCCATTGAACAAACAAGGCTGATCCCAATTTCTGCAACCCTCCCAGCCCCATCCATTATTTACACAGTGATAGCTTGGACGTGTGTGTGTTTATATGTGCCTTCAAATCACCTGTCAACTTTTGGTGGCCCCATGAATTTCACAGGGTTTCCTTAGGCAAGGAATACTCAAGAGGTGTTTTTGCCAGTTCCTTATTCTAAAATATAACCTACAACAGTGGTTCTTAAACTGTGGTCTGTGGACCCCCAGGGGGTCATGATGTCCTAACAGGGGGTCCGCAAAGGCTTGAAGGCTGCTCAGTCCACATAACAGGAGCCAAGGCAAAGGCAGGCAGGCTGGGTTGGCCTGCACATTGCCATTCAATCTGCTCCAGCCACAAACTTGCAGGAAGAAGCAGGAGAAAAGTCTTCCCTCCCCCTTCAGTGCCTCTGAGGGAAGGGTTTTAATGGATGGTGCAATTGTATTATTATTATTATTATTATTATTAGTTGTTGTTGTTAGGGTTTTAAATCTTGAGTTAAGTCTTGAGGGTCCACAGCAACAAAAGATATTTAAAGGGGGTCCCTGGTAAAGAAAGGGTTAACAGCCACTAGCCTACAGCACCTGGAATTCCTTGGCAGACCTTCTGGGCTTGAGGAAGTTTCTTTTTTTTGGACTGACTCTTCCAGATTCCCCCAACCAGCACAACTGGCTGTGAGATTCAGAGAGTGATAGTCCAAAAGGGCACCTTTTCCTGAGCTCTGGAAGTTCTATCCTGGAACATTTGGGGAAAGGGACCAGGGTCAGATCTTGTGTGTGTGTGCCTTCAAGTCATAGAATCATAGAATTGCAGAGTTGGAAGAGACCACGAGGGCCATCCAGTCCAACCCCCTGCCATGCAGGAAATCACGATCAAAGCATCCCCGACAGATGGCCATCCAGCCTCTGTTTAAAGACCTCCAAGGAAGGAGACCCCACCACACTCCGAGGGAGTGCGTTCCACTGCCGAACAGCTCTTACTGTCAAAAAGTTCCTCCTCATGTTGAGGTGGAATCTCTGTTCCTGTAGTTTGAACCCATTGCTCCGTGTTCCAGTCTCTGGAGCAGCAGAAAACAAGCTTGCTCCATCCTCAGCGTGACATCCCTTCAAATACTTAAACAGGGCTATCATATCGCCTCTAAACCGTCTTTTTTCCAGGCTAAACATACCCAGCTCCCTAAGTCTCTCCTCATAAGGCATGGTTTCCAGACCTTTCACCATTTTAGTTGCCCTTCTCTGGACACGCTCCAATTTGTCAATATCCTTTTTAAATTGTGGTGCCCAGAACTGGACACAGTATTCTAAGTGAGGTCTGACCAAGGCAGAATAGAGTGGCACTATTACTTCCCTTGATCTAGACACTATACTTCTATTGATACAGCCCAAAATCGCATTGGCCTTTTTAGCTGCCGCATCGCACTGTTGGCTCATGTTTAACTTGTGGTCTACTAGGACTCCTAGATCCCTTTCGCACGTAGTCTCATTCAGCCAGGTCTCTCCCATCCTATATTTATGCATTTCATTTTTCCGCCCTAAATGCAGTACTTTACATTTCTCCGTATTGAATTTCATTTTGTTAGCTTTGGCCCAGCTCTCCAGTCTATCAACTATCAAGTATCAAAAGTCAGCTGTCAACTTATGGCAACCTCTTGAATTTCACAGGATTTTCTTAGGCAAGGAGTCCTCAGAGATGGCTTTGCCAGTTCCTCCCTCTAGAACAGAGTCTACAGTGCCAAGTATCCAGTGGGGGTCACCCACCCAAGTACTCACCAGGGCTGACCCTGCTTAGCTTCCAAGATCAGACTGAGTGAATCATTTCTACAGCACAGGTGAGTAGGGCACTGAAGGATGACACATGCAGCCCCTTCACACCAGTGATCTGCAGTGTGATGAGCAGAGGCAGGGAGCCCTGTGGCTTCCTGTTGCAATTCCTCATCACACCATGGTTCACTGGTGGGACAAGGCTGGGCATGTCATCCTTCAGATCCCCACTGGCCAGTGTCACAGAACTCCTTCACTGGGTATGGCTACCTGGCTTTTAAGGTGGGTTTTAAGGGGTCACATCAGAAGACAGAGCACAGCTACAACACCGGAGCGACATATCCCATGCAGGATCTCAGCCATCAATCCCTCCCAGTTTTGCCAGGCTGGAGCGTGCACAGAGGCTAATATGGCCCCCAGAACCTCCTGCATTTACCCACCCTGGATTGAAGCAACAAAGTTCCTCTGCTCGTAAGTTGGCCCCACTGAGCTCAATGAGGCTTAGCACCACCAGCCAATAACATGGAGCTCAGTGGTTCTTAGCGCCAGCAGCTGCACTGTAGCTTTTCACCGTTAACAAGTCCAAGAGAGTAGAAAGAATGGATGAAACCATTCCATCCCCTTTGCTTCTGATAACAATCACGCACTTTCCCCCACTGGTCACAGGTTTACTCCATCTCATTTCCACATCGCTGCAGGCAGTTTTTAAACAAGTGTGCAGAGAAATGGGTGCTCATACACATAAAATATTCATGCATTTTAAAACACATTTTCTACACTCTTCTTCATCATTTCCTCTAATGCCTGCAAATATTTTAGGGGGTGCAATTTTCAATTGTATGCATATTTCTTTTGTACACGGTTCGACTTGGAAATGGTATCACGCCGTCTGGAGAAGTGTGAAAAATGGGTGCTAATGGCATTCTCATGGTTTGTGCATTTGCTCAGGAATGCACAGTAAAGCAGATCAGTACATACTGTATTAAAATGCGAAGAAAATGAATTTCTCCTCCATACTGAAGGAGAAGCCTTAACGTCGAATGTGGCAGGAGTGCTTTATCCTTTCTCTCCTGTATGCTCTCATTTCCCAATGGTTTCATCACAGGAATATTGAGGAGGGAAAGCTAAACTACCTGTCTGCTTTCATTGATATCACACAGATAAGATATCATAGCCACTGAGAGAGGTATTATGATGGGAAATATCACTGGCCATAAATCAAAACCTCGTTGGAGATAAAAAACATGGCAAGTGTCAAGTTTGGAGAAAACAGCACGGTTCTTCATGCAGATAGCCTTCAGAGGAGGTGATGTCTATTTCCGTACCCAGCTGCTCTCAGCATGCCCTTGGTAGGACTCCATTCTTCATTCCCTTTTTTGCATCTGAGGGGGCACAGTGGATATTGAGATCTACATTATGCAGACTCATGATCTGCAACACAATCTCCTGATCCTGGGAAAATCTCATTCTCATCAGCAACAGTAACTTTGAAAACTTCCACAAAGTCAAGATACGTCACAAGTTGTGGTTGTTGTTGTGTGCGCCTTCAAGCCATTTCTGACTTATAGTGACCTAAAAGTGAACCTATCACATGGTTTTCTGATGCTGAGAGTGTGTGACTTGCTCAAAGTGGGTGGGATCAAAATGCGACTGTTGCTGGGAATACATGCAAAAAGGATCTAGGGGTCTTAGTAGACCACAACCTGAGAATGAGTCAGCAGTGTGATCTGAAAAAGCCAATGTGATTCTAAGCTGCATCAATAGGAGTATAATGTCTAGATCAAGGGAAGTCATAGTGACACTCTATTCTGCTTTAGTCAGACCTCACCTGGAATCCTGTGTCCAGTTCTGGGCACCACAATTCAGGAAAGATATGGACAAGCTGGAAAGTGTGTCCAGAGAAGGATGACCAAAATGGTGGGAAGTCTGGAAGCCATTATGCCTATGAGGAGCAGCTTAGGGAACTGAGTATGTTTAGCCTGGAGAAGAGAAGATGAAGAGGGGACCTGATAGCCATGTTTAAATATTTGAAGGGATGTCATACTGAGGATGGAGTAAGTGCATCTTCTGCTGCTCCAGAGACCAGGACATGGAGCAATGGATTCAGACTACAGGAAAAGAGATTCCACCTAAACATTAGGAAGAACTTCCTGGCAGTAATCGCTGTTCAGAAGTGGAATACACTGCCTCGTAGTGTGGTGGAGTCTCCTTCTTTGGAAGTTTTTAAACAGAGGCTGGATGGCCATCTGTCGGGAACGATTTGATTGTGTATTCCTGCATGGCAGGGGGTTGGACTAGATGGCCCTTGTGGTCTCTTCCAACTCTATGATTTTATATATATATATATATGTGTGTGTGTGTGTGTGTGTGTGTGTGTGGTGAAAGCTGGACAATAAAGAAGGCTTGCTGTTGTTGTGTGCCTTCAAGTTATTTCTGAGTTACGGCAACCCTAAGAGAAAGTGAACCTGTCACAGGGTCTTCTGAGGCTGGGAGTGAGTCTGACCCAGTGGGTTTTCATGGTCGAGCAGGAATTTGAACCCTGGTCTCCAGAGTCATCTTCCCATGACTCTGTGATGTAGTTTTGGGGGAGAACAGATAGCATGGATAGCCAAAAAAGATAAAATTGCTCTGAGACCAAATCTAGCCTATACTCTCCCTAGATGTCAGGATCAGGTTGTAAAGTGACCTTTTCCTGCCATTAATTCTGTGTGCTGTATGACCATTGGCTGTTTTGCATTCTTTTGAAACGGTAACAAATTGATGTGCTGAGAATACCCTGTTGGCTTTTGGTTTCATCTTCTGTTGACAACTTGCCATCTTGAGCACACTCTGATGTTGCCTTGGGACCACACATGGCAAATTGGCCACTCTTTTGGTGGGTCATCCCCAGGTGGGAGACAGGGGTGCAAATTCTCCATTTTGTGTGTGTCGGGGCTAGACTCAACTCCAGGCTAGAGAAAAGAGCTGGGTGCCAATCTCCAAGAGAGCCAGCATGTGTAGTGGTTTGAGTGTTGCATTATGGCTCTGGAGACCAGGGTTCAAATCGCCTCTTAGTCATGGAAACCCCCTGGGTGACCTTGGACAAGTCATCCTCTCTCAGCCTCAGAGGAAGGCAAGGGCAAACCCCCTCTGAACAAATCTGGCCAAGAAAACCCCATGATTGCCTTAGGGTTGCCATAAATCAGAAACGACTTGAAGGCACACAACAACAACAACAACAACAACAACAAGCCAATCTGCAGCTCAGTTAGTAGAGCAGCAGCTTGTTATAATTTGTAAGGCCTCATAGATTTCTTGCTGCAACTTGAAAGACTCTCCAAAGGGTCTGTTTGCGTACTTAGCATTCTTGTTGCCCACCAGTTGTTGTGGTTCCAGGGCTCACCCTCCACTCTGCTCTGCTTCCACTTTCTGGAAACCTCAGGGCCTGGAATGACCCTGAACTGCTGGCAACCTTTGGGATGCCTCTTATTTGAGGGCTGGAAAACGTGTCCCTTATAGGACTGGCAGGTGTCTCTTATTATAAAGGATGTCCCTTTACTGAGGACTGAAATGCTTTTCCTTTTATATAGACGGAACAATATGCCCCCCAAAATCCCTACTTTTGGTGTAGGTCCTTCATAAAGATAGAAAGGTGTGTATTATGCAATTAAAAAATATGGACAATATGTTAATTTTATGGGGAAACAGATGACTAAATTAACTGAAATCAATACACTTAGACCCCCACATTCATGGGGGTTCGGTCCCCAGATTTACCGCAGATACCAGAAACTGTAGATTATAGTGAACCCCATTAAAATAAAGGACTTTTGGTACAAATGTACCATAGAGTTTTGTTGGAGGACCTAGAAGGTGCCTAGAGAGGATGCCTGTCTCACATTGCTGTTTTGAAAAACTGGCAACTCTAATCCTGTGATAAGGCTGGTCTCAAGAAAACAAGGGCATAAATCCTTATTGCTAGCCCCAACTAAAGTAGACTCATTAAATCATCAGGATTTACATAAGTGTTGACTCACCATCCAACACTTGAATCAATAGGTCTGCTTTAGGGGAGGGAGTAACCCAAGGGGTTTCCTCCTAGATCAGAAGCATGGGGTTTCCCCCCTCCCCAATTTTTGTGACTATATTTTTTTTTATTATTTCAAACATGTTTTTGTTAGAGACTTTTTGTGAAAAACTCACCAGTTGGAAAAAATGAAAAATCACAGCTTCTAGTTTTGAATAGTAATAATAAAAAACTTTTTTTCTTTTCTTTTTTCCCTCTCCATGGAAACAAAATATCATGGTGTGCTCTGGAGGATCAAGCATTCAAAATGTAAATAAAAGAGATCTCAAATACATTTTTTTTTTTGGAAGGAAAAGAACTCCGTGACTTCAGTGCCCATTGTTTGAACATGTCGAGACCAGATGAATGAGATCTGAACATTTGTGTCCTGGCAAATGTGGCTTTTGTTTCCCTTTGATGGGAAAGCTCATCTTATGCACAAAAGAACCAGAATTGAGTGCGTATACTTCCCAGTGGGAAAAGCCCGTCTCTTATTCCCACGGCTAGAGCACCACTGACATTTCAATCAGATGATAATGCAGCTGCACATTTTTCACAAAGTTCCTTGCCTTTTTTTATGATGATCATAGAATCATAGAGTTGGAAGAGACGACAAGGGCCATCCAGTCCAACCCCTTCTTGCCATGCATTCCTTTGTCTAAGCAATCAGTCAAATTCCATCCCCTTTGTCAATCTGGTGGGAAAACCATCCAGACATTGTCTTAGCCAAAATACCACTTCAGGATATGAAATGGTACAGTAGCACCCCCGCATCCACTGATTCTCCATCCACGGATTATCTGCAGATGGTGACGGTGGGTGGGTAGGCAGGAGGGGGAGGAAAGGAGGGAGGAGGCGAGCTCACGGGGGGGGGGGTTGCGGCACAGTGGGTGGGGAGAGGGAGGTGGTGAACTTGCCTCCCCTCTCCCTTCTTTGTGGGGATGGATGGGTTCCAGCGCAGTGGACGGGTGGAAGGTTCCGGAAGGCAGAAGGTGACCTTGCAGGGGGTTACAATGAGTGGGTGGGAGAAAGAGGGAGCAGGCAACCTTGCCAGGGGGGATTCTGGCGTGATGGAGCTGGCGGGTGGGGGAGAGTGGAAAGAGGGTTCCCAGGAGGAGAAGGCAACCTTGCGGGAGGGTTTCCCACAAGGAGGGTGGAGGGTGGGAAGGGACGGAAGATGCAACCTCACCTGGAGGGGTAGTTCTGGCATGGTGGGTGGATGGGAGGAGGGTTCCGGCACGGTGGCGGTGGTGTTCGCTATTATCCACGGATTTCACCATTTACAGTGGGTCCTAGAACCAATCCCCAATGTGCCACAGACAGACATGAATCTCGGCCGGATTCTCTGTGCCACCCTCAGACACGGTCTGAACCCCTTCACTACACAGAACTCTCTTCTCTTTGAGACTGGTGAATATCACCCATTTCCCAGATTTCTCTCTATCCTACCTTCCCCGCTTTCTTTCTGATAGCCCTGTATGGTTATTAGAGTGCATATTCTTGTGTGTTTGTCTATATTCCTCCAATAAAAATACTTTAGTTTACTTTAACTGGAGTGGACTCTACAGTTAGTACAGGTATACATAGGGGGAAAGGTCCCGAAGTTACCCTCCGCTCATAGGAATTCCCCCATACGTTAAATCAGATGTTGACATCATGGGTGGGCTCACCACAGACCCCCACCTCAATGTCCCACTTGATTCCCTGGGATGGCAGAAAACAGCCATTGTGCACTATTTCCCATTGCACAAGGAAACAACAAACAAATACATCCGCAGGTACAACTTTGATCCCAAGGGCTCCAAGGTTGGCTCAGCCTTCCATCCTTTCGTAGGTTGGTAAAATGAGTATCCGGCTTGTGGAGGCAATTAGCTAACACACATTGGAAGCCGCTTAGAGAGTGCCTGTCGCACTATAAAGGGCTGTAAATGTGTAGGTGCTATTGCTTAACAATTTGTAAGCCACTCTGAGAGCTTTCATAGCTGAAGAACAGGGTATAAATACTGTAATAAAAATTAAATAAATTAACTTGGAATCAAGATAAAATTCCATCTACAGAGAAAGTGGTTATTTAAATTACAAGAACTAGCCAGAATGGAGCAATTAACCTGTTGGATAAAGAATCATTCTGTAACAAAGTTTAGAGAAACTTAGAAAGAGTTAATCGCTTTCTTGGAGACGGAATGCGGAGTGGGGAGGCAGTAATATGGTTCCCAGTATAAAAATAGAGATTTACTAAATTACAGGTGCAATAGATCTACAGTCAAGAATGTATTATTTTTGTGAAGTAACAAAATAACTAATTTTGGAAAGTCTGTAATAATGAAATAACACAGCTGGAGAAGCAAGTTATTTGTCATTGTCATTGGTATTTCTTCTTCTTTTTTGTTTGTTTTTGTTGTTTTGTGCTTCTGTTTTGTCTGTTTATATATTTTAATGTACAGTATTGATCATTCTTTGGTGAAAATAAAACAAAAATAAACTTCAATTGCACCAACAGTTACGGAGCAGAAGAGGGGTACAGTGCAACTGTGTGAGTGTAGATTTAAATTATGCAAGCACCA
Source organism: Gambelia wislizenii (assembly GCA_030847615.1). Classification (NCBI taxonomy): domain Eukaryota; kingdom Metazoa; phylum Chordata; class Lepidosauria; order Squamata; family Crotaphytidae; genus Gambelia; species Gambelia wislizenii. The sequence goes on from JAUMIR010000003.1 coordinate 376,735,980, forward strand.
CATAGGCTAAGTATGCCCACTTGGATACTTTGCCAGTTATCTAGTCCAAGCATGGATGCTGGAAGGTATGAAGGCAAAGCCTGCACTGAAACTGAGAAAGCTTTCCTTTCTTCTGTCAGCTGTTCCAAAGCCATGCGATTCGTTTCTGATCTCGTCCAATTAATTCTCCAAGATGCCTGAGCTGCCAAACAGCGTCTGCTTTAAATCCCAGGCTGACGGGCATCTGAAGCAAGCCACACCAGGCTTCCAGAGAGATCCAGACCAACTGTTGTTGTTCTATGGTGCTGCTGAGTGCCACCTGTTGCAATCAATGGACTCAGTCAGTGGGCACAGATGGCCGTACATTGAAAAACAAGGAACTGGGTTTCTAATGAAGTTTATATTGCTCCCTCTCGCTTCAGAAAAGTTTTTTTTTTTTTAAAAAGCTCTCCCCATGTTGGTGACTGATGCCGATAAGAGAGGTACCGCAAACAAGCCAACAGCACAATTTTGGCTTTTTTACATGATGGAGACATCCAGCAGAGCTTATAGCATTTCAGGAGCCATGGCCTGAGAAGAACAAACCAGTTCCTTGTTACATTGACCGTACCAGCCTGAACACACCTGATCATGTCTGATTTGAGAAGCTAAGCAGGCTTGGACTTCATTGTTATTTGGATGGAAGACCACCTGGAAACAAGACTACAGATCATAGAGTTGGAAGAGACCATGAGGGCCATCCAGTCCAACCCCATTCTACCATGCAGGAATACATAATCAAAGCACTCCTGACAGACGGCCATCCAGCCTCTGTTTAAAAACCTCCAAAGAAGGAGACTCCATCACACTCCCAGGCAGTATATTCCACTTCTGAGCAGCTCTTACTGTCAGGAAGTTCTGCCTTAATGTTTAGGTGGAATCTCTTTTCCTGCAGCTTGAGTCCATTGCTCTCTGCCCTAGTCTTTGGAGCAGCAGAAAACAAGCTTGCCCCATCCTCAGTATGACATCCCTTCAATTATTTAAACATGGCTGTCATGTCCCCTCTCAACCTTCTCTTCTCCAGACTAAACATGCCCAGCTCCCTAAGCTGCTCCTCATAGGGCATAATGGCTTCCCGACCTCCCACCACTCTGGCCACCCTCCTCTGGACACCTTCCAGCTTGTTAACATCCTTCCTGAATTGTGGTGCCCAGAACTGGACATCACATTTGAGGTGAGGTCTGACTAAAGATAGTAATAGAGTGGTTCTATTATTCCCCTCTATCTAGATACGATACTCCTATTGATGCAGCCTAGAATCACATTGGCTTTTTTAGGTGCCGCATCACACTGTTCACACATGTTTAGTTTGTGGGGTACTAAGAGTCCTAGATTCCTTTTACATATACTGTTGTTGAGCCATGTGTCACCCATCCTATATCTCTGCATTTCATTTTTTTCTGCCTAAATTTTACATTTTTCCCTGTTGAAATTCATTTTGTTAGTTTAGGCCCAGTGTTCTAATTTATTATGGTAATTTTTAATTTTGATCCTGTCCTCTGGGGTATTAGCTACCCCTCCTACTTTGGTGTCATCTGCAAACTTGATAACTATACCCTCTATTCCCTCACCCAGGTCCTTGATAAAGATGTTGAATAGCACTGGGCCCAGGACAGGACCTTGTGGCACCCCACTGGTCACTTCTCTCCAGGATGAAGAATTGTTCAGGTAGATTTTCCTTAGTTTTTTTCCAGGTTTTTTCCAGGCTGTGAGGCCATGTTCTGGAAGAGTTTAGAAATAAACTCTTCTAGAACACAGCCTCACAGCCCAGAAAAAAAACAAGGAAAATCTATGGATACTGGCCATGAAAGCCTTCGACTTCACAATGTCATAGAATTGCAGAGTTGGAAGAGACCACGAGGGCCATCCAGTCCAACCCCATTCTGCCATGCAGGAAATCACGATCAAAGCATTCCCGACAGATGGCCATCCAGCCTCTGTTTAAAGACCTCCAAGGAATGTACAATGTCTAGGTACAGTTAAGAAAGAATCATGTCTGGTACCCTGGAGAACCATAGCTACCAGTCAAAGTTTGCAATGCTTGGACAGGTGCTAGTTATCACCTATAAAGCCCTACATGGCTTAGGTCCAGGACATCAGAAAGACTGTATCTTCCTATATGAGCCTCCTCAGGTTTTAAGATCTTCAGGGGAGGGCTTTCCCTTGATCCCACTGCAATCACAGGCATGTCTGTGGAGAGAGCCTTCTTGGTGGCTGTTCCCAGGTTATGAAATTCTCTTCCGATAAAGACTCAGTTGGTTGCCTCTCTCTCCTGCTTTCACCAGCAGGCTGAGACCTTCTAGTGCAAACAGGCCTTCAGCTTTTAACTGGTTGGGGTAATACAATGGGTGTGCTCGGTCTCAATGTGTAAGAGATTTTAATGTGTGTGTTTTTTTAAAAAATATTTTTTATTATGCTACCATACTCATAAATATAAACCATAAAATTACATAACTCTCTTTATCAGAGGTAACTTTTTCCCTTCTCTTAAAAGAAAAACAAAACAAAACACAAACAAACATGTAGAAGAATACAAATATAAATCATACCCATATCCATCACATATATAACCTATATAACAATCCTCTTTCCCATCCCTCTAAATATTTCTTCCTTCCCTCCTAAGCTCTTGGGATATGCTATCTTACTTAAAATTCAATTTTCTCTTTTCCGTATACATTTCTTCTTCTTGTTTCTTCTAATCTTGCTAGAACTTGATATGTTTTAATTGTTTATTTACATGTTCCTGGTCATTACTGACCCTATATCTCTGCTTCAGATTATTTAAGTTTTCCCATATATCATATATATATCAGAGATATGTTGGATGTAGACAAACTTATGGCTTTATTGAAAGACAGACCTTCAAACCGAGTAGAAAAAGAGTGGGATCCAATTAAAAGATTTAATGTGTGTTTTAACTGTTCTAAATTGATGTTTTTAAGTGGATTGTGGTTGAATGCTCTTTTAATTTTTATATTACGCATTATTGTAGCAATACAACTTGCTCCCTGTATCCATGGGGGTTTGGTTCCAGGACTTACCATGAGGATAATAGTTAACCCTATTAAAATAAAGGACTTCCAGTACAAACATATCATAGAGCTGTGTTGGAGGACCTAGCGATTCCTAGAGAGGATGCCTCTCTATGCATTTTCTAGAGTGACTCTATGGTATGTGTCCCTATTTTTTTCAGCCGTGGATAACTGAAACCATGGATATTGGTTCTGCGGATATGGGGAGGTGATGTGTACTGCTTTAACATTTTACCATATATGCTACTTTGGGTCCCATATAGGAGAAAAGCAGAATATAAGTAAAATAAAATAAAATCTGTTCAACTGTTTGAATGGGTCTTACTCTCGGGAAGTTCCTTCCACAAAGTTCAGTCAGAACCTTCTGTCCTATAATTTGAATCCACTAGGGTTCGGGTCTTTGGAACAGAGCAAAAAATTTAACTCCACTTGACAGCCCTTCTGATATTTAAAGATGGTTCTCATGATACCTCCCAGTCTTCTCTTCTCCAAGCCTAGGTCCTTTCCAACTCTGGACAAGCTGGAAGCTATCCAGAGGAGGGCAACCAAAATGGTGAAAGGTCTGGAAGCCATTATGCCCTATGAGGAGTGGCTTAGAGAGCTGGGCATGTTTAGACTGGAGAAGAGAAGGTTGAGAGGGGACATGAGAGCCATGTTTAAATATTTGAAGGGATGTCATACTGAGGATGGAGTGAGCTTGTTTTCTCCTGCTCCAGAGACTAGGACATGGAGCAATGGGTTCAAACTACAGGGAAAGAGATTCTGTCTAAACGTTAGGAAGAACTTGCTGACAGTAAGAGCTGTTGGATAGTGGAATACACTGGTGCCTGAGAGTGTGGTGGAGTCTCCTTCTTTGGAGGTTTTTAAAGAGAGATTGATGGCCATCTGTCAGGAATATTTTGATTGTGTCTTCGTGCAGGGCAGGGGGTTGGACTAGATAGCCCTTGGGTTCTTTTCCAACTCTATGATTCTATCTTTGTGCAATTTTAATGATTCTTAAAGGGAATTTTCCAAACCTTGAATTGCAAAATGGTGTAAGAAAAGGCTATAGTCTCTCAGGGGCAGTGGGGAAATTGTTCCTGGGAATCCCATCCCTGGGACAGATGCTTTGTTGACAACAAAGAGAGCTCCACCATTCTCCAAATCTAATTTGGTTTCTTTAGCTCTGAATGAAATTTGCAGCAGGAGGCAAGGAAAGAAGGTCTCCCACTGCTCCAGAGGATCTGGTGCTCCTAAAATATCTTTTGTTCAGGGATCTGTAACTTTTCAAGCCCTAATTGCAAACTATTGGAGCCCCAGGGAGAGGCCTTAAGTGCAAAAAGACACAGTGCTAATGAAGCATTAAAAGGAACTGGCGATGACTTGATAAGAACAACTTTCAAAGTGAATGAGGACAAAGTAACAACTTTAAAAGGGTTGCAATCAAGAGATTAGAGAAAGAGATGCACTGGGAGGGGGGTTGCTTCTACAACTGACTGTTCATTGCTTCTTCGCAGGGCTGGCATTCTTTCCTAGAACCAGAGAATTTTAGAAGGGATCCCCCAAGGGCCCTGCAGGTATCCACAGCTAATGCACTCCTGAAAGTCATCCACCCACACTCTGGAGATTATCAGATGAGCCTCTAAAAATGTTTCTGTCCCACTGTATTTTAAAGTGTAAGTGTTCCGGCACACTAACCCTTTTTATCAGGTGTTGCCGTAATAACAAGAAAGAGTACCCATGGAATTATGGGAGCATGAATGGTAGCGCTGTTTGCTTCCACATTTGCTGGTGGTCTCGGTGGCAAAAAAGATGTGAATGTGCTTAAAAGTCTAAAAACAGCTAAATTAACAAACAAAATGAACACACAAGCACTGAAACACACTTAAAAACTTGCCTGCAAAATGGGGAGGTTCATAAAAAGAGTGTCCCGTACCTAGTTTTTGCATTCTCACCCGGAAGTGAGGATAAACTCAGGGAAATACTGGGGGTGATCCCATGGTCAGGAATACTAAAAGAGAAGAGACCTCAAGACGGATGGGACTTTCTCAGAAGGGAGATACTGAAGGCACAATTTCAAACAGTACCATTGAGGAAGAAAAATGGGAGGTGTCTCAAGAAACCAGGATGGATGACTAAAGAACTTTCAACGGAACTAAGTTTTAAACGGAACATGTATAGGAAATGGAAAAGGGGGGAAATCACCAAAGAAGAATTCAAACAGATAGCGAACACGTGTAGGAGTAAAGTCAGAAAAGCTAAAGCGCAGAATGAGCTCAGGCTTGCTAGGGAGGTTAAGAACAATAAAAAGGGGTTTTTTTGGTATGTCCGCAGCAAAAGGAAGAAGAAGGAAATGATAGGGCCACTACGTGGAGAAGATGGCAAAATGCTAACAGGGGACAGAGAAAAGGCAGAATTACTCAACACCTTCTTTGCCTCAGTGTTTTCAGAAAAGGAAAAGGAGGACCAACCTGAGGATAAAGGTACAGAAGATACAATAGGGGAAATCCAGCTCAGAATAAGCAAAGAGGTAGTACAGGAATACCTTCTTAATCTAAATGAATTTAAATCTCCAGGACCAGATGAACTACATCCAAGGGTATTAAAAGAGCTGGCAAATGTAATCTCAGAGCCATTGGCAATAATCTTTGAGAACTCCTGGAGAACAGGAGAAGTCCCAGCAGACTGGAGGAGGGCAAACGTTGTCCCCATATTCAAAAAGGGGAAAAAAGAGGATCCCAACAATTATCGTCCAGTTAGTCTGACATCAATACCAGGGAAGATTCTAGAGCAGATCATTAAACAGAGAGTCCGTGAACATTTAGAAGGCAATGCCATAATCACAAAAAGTCAACATGGGTTTCAGAGAAACAAGTCATGCCAGACTAATCTGATCTCTTTTTTTTGATAAAATTACCAGCTTGGTAGATGAAGGGAACACTGTGGATATCGTATACCTTGATTTCAGTAAGGCCTTTGACAAGGTTCCCCATGACATTCTTGCAAACAAGCTTGTAAAATGTGGGCTAGACAAGTTAACTGTTCAATGGATTTGTAATTGGTTGACCGGCCGAACCCAAAGGGTGCTCAGCAATGGCTCCTCTTCGTCTTGGAAAGATGTGACCAGTGGGGTGCCACAGGGTTCTGTCCTGGGCCCAGTGCTATTCAACATCTTTATCAATGACTTGGATGAGGGAATTAGGGGCATACTTGCCAAATTTGCAGATGACACCAAATTAGGAGGAGTAGCTAATACCCTGGAGGACAGGATCAAAATTCAAGATGACATGGATAAACTGGAGAGCTGGGCCAAAGCTAACAAAATGAAATTCAATACGGAGAAATGTAAGGTACTGCACTTAGGGCAAAAAAATGAAATGCATAGATATAGGATGGGGGAGACCTGGCTGAATGAGACTACGTGCGAAAGGGATCTAGGAGTCCAAGTAGACCACAAGTTGAACATGAATCAACAGTGTGATGCGGCAGCTAAAAAGGCCATTGTGATTTTGGGCTGCATCAATAGAAGTATAGTGTCTAGATCAAGGGAAGTAATAATGCCGCTCTGTTCTGCCTTGGTCAGACCTCACCTAGAATACTGTGTCCAGTTCTGGGCACCACAATTCAAAAAGGATATGGACAAATTGGAGAGTGTCCGGAGAAGGGTGACTAAAATAGTGAAAGGTCTGGAAACGATGCCTTATGAGGAGAGACTTAGGGAGCTGGGTATATTTAGCCTGGAAAAAAGACGGTTAAGAGGCGATATGATAGCCCTGTTTAAGTATTTGAAGGAGTGTCACATTGAGGATGGAGCAGGCTTGTTTTCTGCTGCTCCAGAGACTGGAACACGGAGCAATGGATGCAAGCTCCAGGAACAGAGATTCCACCTCAACATGAGGAGGAACTTTTTGACAGTAAGAGCTGTTCGGCAGTGGAACACACTCCCTCGGAGCGTGGTGGGGTCTCCTTCCTTGGAGGTCTTTAAACAGAGGCTGGATGGCCATCTGTCAGGGATGCTTTGATCGTGATTTCCTGCATGGCAGGGGCCAACTCTGCAATTCTATGATTCTATGATTGTATGATAAGTGTTCTGGCAGGGACTGCTCACTGATGCTGTATTCAGGGGATGTGGTTTCAGATGCTTGCAATTCCATGACAAAAGTGCCATGAGAGATCAATTCACAGCTTTGGACCCTCAATAACAAAGAACGCCTTATTAACAATTGCATAACGCCAAAGCATGACGTCATGTGAAATGGGCACCTTTTCGCGTTTTTTAGTGACATTACCATGCCACATTTGCCATGTCTGATAATCTCATCTGTTTAAAGACCTCCAATGAAGGAATTTCCACCACCCTCTGAGGCTGTCTGAACTACACTGTCCTTTCTTGTAATTTGGGTCCACTGGCTTGAACCTTAGTCTCTGGTGCTGGAGGAAACTGTTATGTTTAGCCTGGAGAATCCCATTTTGGGAGAAAGGTGGGATATAAATTCAATAAATGATAATTACAATATAAGAGAAGACTGAGAGGTGATGTGAGAGCTATCGTCTGTGGGATGTCATATAGAAGATGAACCAAACCTGTTTTCCACAGCTCCAGAGACCAGAACAAGAGCCAATGGAACCAAATTACAAGGGGAAAAAAAAGTTTCCACTTACATCATAGAATCACAGAGTTGGAAGAGACCACAAGGGCCATCCAGTCCAACCCCATTCTGCCCTGCAGGAATACACAATCAAAGCATTCCCGACAGATGGCCATCCAGCCTCTGCTTAAAAATCTCCAAAGAAGGAGACTCCACCACACTCCTAGGCAGTGCATTCCACTGTTGCACAGCTCTTACTGCCAGGAAGTTCTTCCTAATGCTGAGGTGGAATCTCTTTTCCTATAGTTTGAACCCATTGCTCCATGTCCTAATCTCGGGAGCAGCAGGAAACAAGCTGGCTCCATCCTCAGTATGACATCCCTTCAAATATTTAAACATATTGGGAAGAACTTCTTGGCTGTAAGAGCTGTGAGAAAGTGGAATGGATTACCTTAGAACCCAATTCCCTCTTCCATTTGACAACTGAAGAACAAGAGATTGGTAGATCACAGTAAAGAAGATATGGAAAGACCTTACCCACTGGTGGTATGCTTCCTCTGAAAGATCCAACGGCAAGGATTGAATGAAGAAGGATAAAGAAATGGTGCTAAACCAAGTATATTTATGTTGTGACACCAGAGTTAACTACATTGTGATGAGGGACTGAATACACCTGATACTTCTGATTACCCTCACACTGGGTATTGTTCCTTTATTATACCTTCTCAAGAAGACTCAGCCTGGAAACAGAGTTTTGGACCAGCCACCTGTCAAGTTTTGTTCTGGCTAATGCAAAGTTCTGTTTAGAAGTTTCACTCCAGCTACTGTAATCTTCAATGAACTTTGTTTATTATCATTCTACACATGTATTCTGTGCTTAAGTCCGTTCAGCAGTTCACCTACCTGGGAAGCATCATCTCCTCAGATGCCAAGATTGACAAAGAGATCGATCACAGATTAGCATTGACATATATCGCATTTGGAAGACTTCACAAAACAGTCTGGAGTAATAAACACCTGAGGCGAAGCACAAAAATCAGTGTGTATAGAGCCATTGTACTGTCTATTCTCCTTTATGGGTCTGAAACATGAGTCACCTATCGCCACCACTTACGACTCCTCGAACGCTTTCATCAGCGCTGTCTACGCACAATCCTAAATATACACTGGTCTGACTATGTGACGAATATTGCTGCAAGCAGGGATCACCAGCATTGAGGCCATGATATTGAGAACACAGCTGCGCTGGGCAGGGCACATTTCTAGGATGGAGAACCATCACCTCCCCAAAATAATACTCTACGGTGAACTCGCCATGGGTCAGCAGAAGAGGGGCATGCCAAAAAAGCGATACAAGGACTCCCTGAAACAACATCTCAGGCTTGGCCAAATTGATCACCAACAATGGTCCGCCCTGGCCTCACATCGGGAGGCATGGAGACGCACTATCCACAATGCTGCAGCCTTATTTGAGAGCTCACACCAAACAAGTCTTGAAGAGAAACAACAATTCAGAAAGAATCACAACCTGGAAACATCACCCAAGGAGACCTTCTGCTGTGCTTTCTGCAACCAGACTTGTCTATCTCGGATTGGCCTTTTCAGCACGCTTCCAGAAAGCGCAGGATGAGTCCTTCCTGAATCTTCGATTGCAAAGAAAAGCCAGAGAGAGAGACACATGTATTGGTTCGTTCTTTCACCATTTCCCCTAGTCCTCATTCCTTGTTATAGACATTGTTATTCTTTATTTGTAATTTGCCATCTATTTACTGTTATACCTTGTTTTTCTTGTGGTTCTTATTGTGTATCCCTAACATGTTTATATAATCCCTACCACATATATTTGGGACATGTTTTTCTGTTATGATATGTGTTGAGTTCGTTACTTGATTTTGTATCAATTATTGATCTTCTCATATGTTTTTTACACAGCTGTGTTTGTATTTCTCCCCTGTGTAATTTCCTTTCAATACTAATTTACCCTACATTGGAAAACATTTTCTGGGTGGTTTTTCCAGTTTGCAGTGTGGTGCTTTTTGGCACTCCTTCCTTAGTTCTATTATACTGCAGCACTTTCTTTGGTCTGCAACAAGAACAAGTCACCCTCAGCAATTCTGGGAAAAGTGTGGAATGTTGAAAAGGGGGAGGAGGAATTTAAATCCACTGGCCTACCTTACAGGGTTGTCGTGAGGTCTACTGGGCAGGTGTTGGGTGTTTTTTTTAACAGCATATGGTATAGCTAATCCAGTTAGTGGAACATATTTCATTAACAGAGAGTAGTCAACAATATAAAATGAGCAAAACATTCCAGCTTCCAGCTTCTTCAGCTGCTAAGGATGAAACTGAGCAGCATCTAAGGTGACCATTTTAGGACACTCTGTTTCCAGCATTCTTCAGTGGACAATGGTATTATGTATCTTCTGAGTTGAGCCCACGTGGTATTTGGGTCTTCAGTCTATGAATCCAGAAATTCTCCCTTTTGTCCAAAATGTCTGAAGGAGAAAGCGCCACAGTGCCAAACCGGGATAAATCAGAGCGGCCTTGAGGTTAAGAGCTGAAATGCCTGGCCGTGGGTTGCTTTAGCTTCCGGGTCAAGGTTGCAGACTTCTGTGCATTTAAAATAGTGGCCCTCTCCTCAAAAACTTTGAAATGGACCTCAACAATAGTAAATAAAGGTCTGGAAGTATGAGGAGTGGCTTAGGGAGCTGGGTATGTTTAGCTTGGAGAAGAGAAGGTTAAGAGTGGACATGAGAGCCATGTTTAAATATTTGAAGGGATGTCATACTGAGGACAGAGCAAGCTTGTTTTCTGCTGCTCCAGAGACTAGGGACATTTTCAGATGATCCTTGCCGAATATGGTGCAGCAGGCTCCAAGCCTAAGTGCAAGAGGGATGGACTATGTCGCAGCAGGCACGGCGTCGTCCGAAATCAACCCTCTGCCGCGCTGCTGCGCCAAACCTCTCCTGGGCGATCCTTGCAATCATCTGAAAATGTCCTAGGACACAGGGCAATGGGTTCAAACTACAGGGGGTCTCCTTCTTTTGAAGTTTTTAAAAAGAGGCTGGATAGCCATCAGTTGCGAGTGCTTTGATTGTGTATTCCTGCATGGCAGGGGGTGAATGCTATTTTAGCCTGCATTAATATAAGCATTGTTTCGAAGTCATGGAAGCCATGCCCTTTGAGAAGTGGCTTAGGGAGCTGGGTATGTTTAGTCTGGAGAAGAGAAGGTTAAGAGGGGACATGATAGCCATGTTTAAATACTTCAAGGGATGCCATACTGAGGATGGAGCAAGCTTGTTTTCTGCTGCTCCAGAGACAAGGACACTGAGCAACGGGTTCAAACAACAGCAAAAGAGATGCCACCTAAACATTAGGAAGAACTTCCTGACAGTAAGAGTTGTTCAGAATTGTGGTGAAGTCTCCTCTTGGAGGTTTTTAAGCAGAGGCTGGATGGCCATCTGTCGGGAATAATTTGATTGTGTATTCCTGCATGGCAGAAAGAGGTTGGAGTGCTTGGCCCTTGGGGTCTCTTCCAATTCTATGATTCTATAAACTAGAGTAGAATCCTGCTCTTTCCCAGATTGAGCTCCATTGCACTTTTTACTGCTGAACCCTGCTGCAACCTAACACAAAAGGATATCCTTCATCATCTTCCCAATGCTCATGCTGCTTTAAAAAATATCTAGCTAAAGGTAGAATGAGAAAGAAAAGTGAGGGCATTAAAAAAGCCTTTGTAAGAAGGAGCTTTACTCCCAAAGTCTTTTTTAAGTGAGGTATGCCTGTATTCTGGTGATGAGTGGTGCAGTGGAACCATTATGGACAAGGGACTATTAGCAAAACACACACTAATCCTCCTTGCATATCCCCCCTCAGGAACTAGCCATCCAAATACACAAAGGTACATATCTTCTACAACAGGGACTCACAGTACATAAACCCCACACACCCCAAATGCCACCATTCTCTGAAGATGCCAACGACTGATGCAGGCAAAATGTTGGGAATAAACTCTTCCAGAACACAGCCTCACAGCCCAGAAAAAAAACATGGAAAACCCATTATGGAACTGTGAGAGCTCAGATTTATACAAGGCAAACATGGTCTAGGACCTTAGTTGATGCCTGCATCTGTCAGTAAAACAGACATGACATGATAGCCATGTTTAAAGATTTGAAGGGGTGTCATATTGAGGATGGAGCAAGCTTGTTTTTTTGCTGCTCCAGAGACGAGGACACGGAGCAATGGACTCAAACTCCAGGAAAAGAGATTCCCACCTAAACATTAGGAAGAACTTCCAGATGGTAAGAGCTGCTCGGAAGTGGAGTCCGCTGCTGCCTGGTAGCGTGGTGGAGTCTCCTTCTTTGGAGGTTTTTAAGCAGAGGCTGGATGGCCATCAGTTGGGAGTGCTTTGATTGTGTATTCCTCCAAGGCAGAACAGGGTTGGACTAGATGGCCCTTGGGGGTCTCTTCCAACTCTATGATTCTATTCCCTCTTATTTCTTCACTTGCTGGCACATGAATCTTGTTCCACATGCTCAATTTAAAAAAGGGAAAAAAAGAACTATAACAAAAGCAGACCACCCTAGAATGCCAGCCTCTCCACATATCCCAAAGCACGCTGGCATCATCGTTCTGACACGATTGTGTTACACAGTTTTAATTCCTTGCAAGAGTGACAGAACCAAATGGAGTCCCCCTCCCTCCCTCTTTTCAATTTATAGCGATTATTCCCCACATGTGCCCATTGTGATGTGGCTTAGAACTGGGCCTGCTGGTGCTTTGCTGAGGGGTTAATTAGCCACTTTCTGAATCACCCACTGCAAGCAACAATTGCTCATGAGAGGGTGTGTGAGTTAATGAGTGGCAATGTGCCCTCTTCCCACCTCCTTCAGCTAACTGAAAAACCCTTTGGATTCAGAAGCACCTTGGTAGTTTTGGTCGAAACGCTGACTGGACCATTCAAGCTATTCAGTAGATTGGATAGCAATGTTACCAACTGGATAGCAGATTGGATAGCAATGTTAGAATTCACACTAAAACCCAGAGTGGATGAGCTAGCTGTGCTGTTTTGGAGGTTGGTTTCAGCACCTTGGATAGCTCATTTAGAGTTTGCATTAAGCCCCAGGGTGAATGAACTAACCAAGGTGGTTTGGAGATTGGACTCACCATTTTGGACAGCTCCTTTACAATTCAGACTAAAACCCAGAGTGGATGAGCTAGCCAAAGTATTTTGGAGATCAGATTTAGAACTTTGGGTAGCTCCTTAATGGTTCAGACTAAAACCCACAGTGTGTAAACTAGCAAAGCTATTCGGGAGATCTGATTCAGGACCTTGGGTGGTTCCTTTAAAGTTGAAAGTAAATCATAGAATGAAAGAGTTGGAAGAGACCACAAGGGCCATCCAGTCCAACCCCCTGCCCTGCAGGAATACACAATCAAAGCATTCCTGACAGATGGCTGCATCCAGCCTCTGCTTAAAAACCTCCAAAGAAGGAGACTCCGCCACACACCCAGGCAGTGTATTCCACTTCCAAACAGCTCTTATTGTCAGGAAGTTCTTCCTAATGTTTAGGTGGAATCTCAGTTTCACTATTCCAATAGCTTCAGCACTTTAAAATTTGGAGTAAAACACAGAATGGACCCCCCCCTCCGTTGCCCAAGAGGGGAGCCATCAGTTGCCTCTATCTTTGCAACTTGGTGACTGCAGGTAAGGCACACACGAACACACCGAAGAACCAGAGCTGTTAATACCCAGGTCCTGTTCTCTGGGTCTGCGGCTACTCAGCTCTAACCTGCCAGCAAGTCTGGGAGAGTTGCCAGTTCCCAGTGTCAGATTAATGCCCTCGCCAGGCTGTTTATGGCCCCTGGCTGTTATCTACTGCAAACGAAGTCAGCGGGGGGGGGGGCAAACAAATAACTCTGTGTATTTTCACAGCACTAAGGAGGAAAGTCTCCAGCACCGTTCAGGACTAGCGCTTGGTCCTACCAAGTTACATGGAATGCAGTTACCTCTATGAAGTTTGAAAACTAATATTGGCAAAGAGAAAAGGTACTAATGTGTAATCAATCAAATACCATGAAAATGGTGCAATGCTAACAGGGGACAGAGAAAAGGCACAGCTACTCAACACCTTCTTTGCCTCGGTCTTCTCCCAAAAGGAAAAGAGTGCTTAGCTTGGAGAAAATGAAGCAGATGAGGCAGTAAGGGAAATATAGAACAGAATAAGAGGTAGTACAGGATACCTGGCCAGTATAAATGAGTTCCACGTCTCCAGGGCTACAAAACTGGGAGGGGTGGCTAACACATTGGAAGACAGGAACAGAATTCAAAAGGACTGTAATAAACTAGATTGTTCTTTTTATTAATTTCTTGTCAGTGCCCAATAAAAAATAACCCTTATTTTTTAAATAATATGGTGTTAGACTAGGACACAGAGCAATGGGATCAAACTACAGGAAAAGAGATTCCACCTAAACATTAGGGAAAACTTCCTGACAGTAAGAATTGTTCATCAGTGAAATCCACTGCCTGGGAGTGCGGTGGAGTCTCCTTCTTTGGAGGTTTTTAAACAGAGGCTGGATGGCCATCTGTTGGGAACAAATTGATTGTGTCTTCCTGCATGGCAGAATGGGGTTGGATTGGATGGCCCTTGGGGTCTCTTCCAACTGTATGATTCTAAGTATTGGAGGATATGAGTGAAGAAGAGAATGGGGAATGGGAGCAAAGGAAGAAGACACCAAAGGAGGAGGAGGAGCCAGAGACCCTTCAGGGGATTCTGGGAGCTATAGTTCCTAATTCCACAACTTTCCCAAGTTCTGCAATTAGTCTATAAAGAATCATAGAATCATAGAATTGCAGAGTTGGACGAGACCACGAGGGCCATCCAGTCCAACCCCCTGCCATGCAGGAAATCACGATCAAAGCATCCCCAACAGATGGCAATCCAGCCTCTGTTTAAAGACCTCCAAGGAAGGAGTCTCAAACAGAATTTGGTAGAAGAGAATCCATTTACAGAGGCTTAGCACCATGCATCTCCCCCCCCCAACATGTTGTGGATTTTTAACAGCCCTGGTGCTTTTGCTTACACAACCCCACACCCAAGGCAAATGTTTGTCCACCAGGATGCTCCTTGCTCCTAAGTGCTTTTTATGGCTTAGCACACAGCAGAGCTCCACACCCACCATTTATAGCCCTTTCCTTCATTTAATGGTCTGTATGCTCACAAGCCATTGAACCCTGTCAACAGTTGTGGAGGGTGCAGGGGTGTGAGGGAAGCCAGAGAAGAAGGCAGTTGTGCAAAAGTCCCTGAAGCAGCACCTTCCCATCTTGATTATGGGACACATTTAAGGCAAGGCTGTGGACTTAGTCTTAGTGTAAGTCCCCAAAAAGAGTTGACCTGTTCACTCAACAGGCTTTACATAAGTGTTGATTCACCACCTTCCAATTGATTCCATAGGTCTATTGTACTTAGGCTTCGAACATACAGCCTTGAGGCATACCACACTTTAAAAAGGGGAAAAAAGACCCAAATAATTACCTCCCAATCAGCCTGACATTAATACTAGGAAAGATTCTAGAGCAGATGATTAGACAGTCTGTAAGCACTTAGAAAGGAATGCCATGATCACTAAAAGTCAACATGGATTTCTCAAAAACAAGTCGTGCCAGACTAATCTTATCTACTTTTTTGAGTTACTAACTTGATAGATGAAGGGAATGCTGTGGATGTAGTGTATCTTGATTTTATTAAGGCTTTTGACAGTGGCCCCCATTATATTCTTGCAAAAAAGTTACTAACCTGTGGGCTAGACAACGCAACTGTTAGGTGGATTTGTAATTGGTTGACTGATCGAACCCAAGGGTGGTCACCAATGGCTCCTCTTCATTCTGGAGAGAAGTTACTAGTGGGGTGCCACAGGGTCTGTCCTGGGCCCAGTGCTAGTCAACATCTTTATCAATGACTTGGATGATGGAATAGAGGGCATGCTTATCAAGTTTGGAGATGACACCAAATTAGGAGGGGTAGCTAATACTCCAGAGGACAGGATCAGAATCCAAAATGACCTTAACAGATTAGAAATCTGGGCCAAAACTAACAAAATAAATTTCAACGGGGAGAAATGTACGATATCACACTTAAGCAGTAAAAATGAAAAGCACAGATATAGGATGGGTGACACCTGGCTTGAGGGCAGTACATGCAAAAGGGATCTAGGAGTCTTAGTGGACCACAAGCTAAACATGAGTCAGCAGTGTGATGTGGCAGCTGAAAAAGCCAATGCGATTCTAGGCTGCATTAATAGGAGGATAGTGTCTAGATCAAGGGATGTAATAGTGCCACGCTATTCTGCTTTAGTCAGACCTCAGATGTAATTTCTGGGCACCACAATTCAGGAAGGATATTGAGAAGTTGGAACGTATCCAGAGAAGGGTGACCAAAATGGTGGGAGGTCTGGATGCCTTTATGCCCTCTGAGGAGTGGCTTAGGGAGCTGGGCATTTAGTCTGGAGAAGAGAAGGTTGAGAGATGACATGATAGCCATGTTTAAATATTTGAAGGGATGTCATACTGAGGATGGAGCAAGCTTGTTTTCTGTTGCTTCATAGACTAGGACACGGAGCAATGGGTTCAAACTCCAGGAAAAGAGGTTCCACCTAAACATTAGGAAGAACTTCCTGACAGTAAGAGGTGTTCGACAATGGAATCCGCTGCTGCCTGGGAGTGTGGTGGAGTCTCCTTCTTTGGAGGCTTTTAAACAGAGGCTGGATGGCCATCTGTTGGGAATGCTTTGATTGTGTATTTCTGCATGGCAGAATGGGGTTGGACTAGATGGCCCTTGTGGTCTCTTCCAACTCTATGATTCTACTATTCTATGAGTCCCAGCCTGGGAGAATGGCAGGATATAAATAGTGATGGATGGATACTGTTTTGTAGAATCATAGCTGGGTATCCTACCTGTCTAAACGGGATCCAGTGTCAATCCACACTATTTGGAAGGAGAGGGACCCAAAATGGCAAAAACAACAAGGTAAAAGCCTTCACAGATTTTCCTGTACTTTTTCAAAATATGCAAAAGGAGCTGCATATTCTTGCTCGTTTAGACTACCGAACAACAAAAAACGTGAAGGGAAGGACAAAGCTGATTGACTGGGTGAGAGCGGGTACGGGGCTTACCAGCAGGGCAAGCACCCACTGCCCCCATATTGGATTTTCATTTTAGCGATCGCTCCCTAAGGCGATTAAGCAGTATGAATATTTTTCTGTTTTGCTGTCCTATAAAGTTGGAAAATTGCTCTATTGCACCAGCACACCTTGGGATGACCTTTTTTTTTTTTAAAGGCAGCGCTGAAGAACTAACATGAGTAAATCACTTGCATCTGCTATCAGAAATGCGAGGCTTATGGGGGCTTGCGAGGCCAGAAAAAGAATTCCCATTCCTTGGATCAATCATAGCCCAGACTGGAGACTGCAGCCAAGGAATCGGAAGAAGACTGCAACTGGGAAAGGCAGCTATGAAAGAACTGGACAAGATCATAAAATGCAAAGATATAAAACTGAGCACTAAAGTCAGGATTGTTCAAACCACTGTGTTTCTCATCACCGTTTACGGCTGTGAGAAATGGACAGTGAAGAGAACTAATAGGAAGAGAATCAATTCATTTGAGATGTGGAGAAGAGTGCTGAGGATCCCATGGCCAGCCAAAAGGACAAGCAAATGGGTCTTAGAACAGATCAAGCCCGAGATCTCATTAGAAGCTAAGATGACCAAACTGAGGCTGTCGTACTTTGGACACATCATGAGAAGGAACGGCTCACTGGAAAAGTCAACAATGCTAGGAAGGGTGGAGGAAGGAAGGAAGGAAGAGAAGAAAAGGAGGATGGACCCAATCATGGAAGATACAGACCCAAACCTGCAAGATCTGAATAGGGTGGTTGAGGACAGGGGTCTTGGAGGTGTCTCATCCATAGGGTCACCATGAGTCAAAGCTGATTCAAGGGCAGCTAACAACAACAACACACAACAGCAGGAATAGCAATAACGCCATGATAATGTACTATGTTGGGAGGATGGCTTAGGTTATTCCCCTTCACCATTTTTAAAACAAATAATATCTGATTCTCTAGCTGACATGACGAACATTGCTGGCGACAAAACAATTGCATTGTTTCCTTCATTCGACAGGATTAAATGGCACTGTGAAGAATGACAACACAGAAAGAGGGGCCCAGGGAAAGAAAAGCAACAGGGGGGGACCGTGTGGGTACCCGCTGGCACTGAAACAATGCTAACATTTTGAAAAATGAGTAATTGCTTTTTTTCCAGCTGTATCTAATGCACTCCTTTTGAAGTGACTACCAAAGGGGAAAAAATTCTAGAGAACAGTTGGCATTGCCCCACACAATAAAGAACGCTCTTACATTTTTTCCCCCTAGCAAATTTAATATCTCCTGTTCTTCCTTTCAGTCTCTCCCAGGGCAAGTAAGCAAGGCATTTTAGCAGAAATTCATTTTGTCTCCATGTCTCAGGGCACGAGGGGTGAAAAATCCAGCCTGGGCTAATCCTGTTTTCTTGATAGAGGATATTACATACATATGCCACCACGCTACTGGACTTTGTTTATTTATATGTGTGGTTTTGTGTATGTGTGTGTTTTTGCAAGCTGCTGCCAAGGAGGCAATAAAAACCTCTTATCCAGTATCTAAGCAGAGAGAGTGCTTTTTAATAAGGGAAACTTTCGAGGTGAAAACCTTTTATAGGACCAGATGGGACCCTGGGCTAAGGCAGTGAACAAACCACAAATGGTAACTTGGAGGGTAAGTAATTATACAGAACAGTCAATCTAGGAGGAAACAGGCATCAGATTCCAGAGATCTGTAGATCACAGAGATCTGACTGAGGACAAACTTCCACTGCAATGGCTTGGTGCTGTTCTTGCTTGTTTGAAAAAAGCACCCACCATTACTTTGGTCTAGCAAACTCTTTCCTGGACCTCTTTAGTGATTACTTGCGGGTATGCCAGCTGTTCCCCTTTCTCCTGATTCAGGGCTGATGTGTAGATTTCTTGCATGTCTTCAAATCGTTTCCAACTTATGGTGACCCTAAGGCAAACCTATTTCTTGGCAAGATTTACTCCAAGGGCTTTTTGCTTTGCCTTCCTCTGAGGCCGAGAGAGTGTGACTTGCCCAAGGGTCACCCAGTGGGTTTCCATGGCCATGCATGGATTCGAACCCTGGTCTCCTAGAGCCGTAGTCCAATGCTCAAGCCACTACAGCACGTTGGCTATCTCTTCCCTCCCATAGACTTAACTGAGTCCACTCAACTTTTGTTCTTTGAATTCAGTTTGCAGAAATGAATGTAAGGGGGGAGGAGTGGGCGGAAGGGAGAGAAAGCAGGCCGTTTAAAAAGCAGCTGAGAAGATGGGATGATGGAGAATTAAATGGGATTGTCCCCCCAAAATCAGGAAAGTTATAGAGTATGCTGATCTAGCTAACTAACAATTAAATAAATAGGCAGGGTTTTCTTATGAAAATTGCTGAACATCACACTGAAATATAAAGGAGGGGAGGCAGTGGGGGGCTTTGGTGGAAGGCCAGGACACTTTTTTGCAGGGGGGGGACAAAGTGGGTCCATGGCCCACATGTCACCTGTGCACCACACTTTCCCTTCCCCTGAGCTATGGGTTTGTTACCATCCCTTACTACCCCTTCCCACAAGGTTCCATAAACGCTTCATAAGCTGGAAATATTGGACACATTTGAGGTCTTGTTGGCTGGTAGACCAGGTGCACTGCAGGGCAGTTAAGGTCATGATGACCTGAAGACGTGTCTTCCATTTAATGGCATGAAAACCTAGGTTGGGGTCATATGGAAAGCCCCTGGAATTAATGGACTATGCCAGTGGTTCTTAACCTATGGTCTGTGGACCCGCAGGGGTCCACAATGTCTTCACAGGGGGTCCATGAAGGCTTGAAGGTTGCTTGGCCTCCTCCCTGCAGTGGACTGGCCATGTGACAGGAGCAAAGGTAAAGGCTGGCTGGCTTGGCCTGCACATTGCCATTCAATCCACTCTAGCCATAAACTTACAGGAGGAAGCAGGCAAAAAGTCCTCCCTCCCCTCCAGTGACTCTGAGGGAAGGTTTAATGGATGGTGTAATTATATCATCATCATAATCATGTATTATTATTATTATTATTATTATTAGGGTTTTAAATCTTGAGTTAAGTCTTGTGGGGCCATGGCAACAAAAGATATTTAAAGGGGATCCCTGCTAAAGAAAAGGTTAAGAACCACTGGACTATGCTAACAACCCAGTCATCAAGGGGGCATATGCTAATCCTCCTCGCTCTGCTTGTAACATCGTGCACCATAAACCAATCATGCAAATAAGTGGCCATATTTCCTGGCATTGCAGTTTCGGGCACTTGCCTTGTTAGCAATCTCCGCCCCCTGTGCACATCCGACCAATCAGCTTTCCACTTCCGTTCTTATCAGGAAAGCGCAGCTAAGTGAATTGATTGTTCCAACGAGTGGAAGTATGCATTGCCCACAAAGCTTTTTAAAAAATATGGGGAAAGCCATGACGGCTTTTCCTGCAAAGTTTTGGACGTTTTTCGCCCCCTCCTTCTGAATACTGCAGATTGATGTGGGATTTCATTAAGACAAATTGTATTCTCCTCGAATTCTATGAGGAATATTTTCACCATATAGACAACCCCCAGGTGTCCTGAGCACATGCCAAGAAAGCCATTTTGGGGGACTGGGAAATGGACAGCAGTGAAACTTCTTTCTATCCCTACTCCCCTGATTTCTCCATCTCCTTTTGCTCTCTGGATCTGGAGGAAGCATTATCATAAACTCTCCCAGCTTCCTTTTGACAACGTTCCAGTTTCGAGCCACTGGAGACTGAGTGGATTGCTTCGGAAGTACTGAGCAAACAGAACGGAGATTATATCATTAGCCAAGGATCAATGGCGTTTAGACGGTGTTGTTGTATGCTCAGCCTCCTGCGCTCTCGCTCCAGTGTGGAAAGCCAATGGAGTGTGAAAAATCCTTCAAACAGAACCCCCTGTGAGATCCTGATCCACCACAGGATGTCCAATAATGATGGTGAAGTTGCCAATCCATCACCTTCCCCCATAATTACTTGGTTAATATCGGCGAGTTAATTTGCAAGCGATAGATCCGCAGCCAAAGATACAGCAGGACAGGTTGCAGATCGATGTATGCACAGTTCTTCCTGTCTCTTTGCATTCCTTCTCCCCACTAGCAGCAGAAAGAAAATTCTTTGATTTTCACCAGAAGCTTTGGGTAAATACAGATATCATATTTGTAGGGAAGGGACACACACATGCACCAGGCAGGGGTGCTTTTTCCCTCCACAAGGTGTCAGCGGGTTCTGCATGTCTGCAGCCAACTCAAGCTGGAAACGGGCATCCATTAGCTGGGACCAATGCTGCCAACAAGGCACCAGGTCTATTACCACAGCAGTTCTCTAACACTCCCCCCCCCACCATGTTTCAGGGTTTTTTTTGTCCAATAGCAAAGGATAAATGTATGAATGGCAAGGCAAAAAAGTGGTGCTAGAAGATTTTCTTTTAAATCAGGGGTGGATAGATTTTGGCCCTCAGACCACATGTGGCCCCTGGACTCCCCCCCCCCCAGTCTACAAAAACTCAACACTCCCTCACACCTCACTTTATTTTTTTTTAAAAAATATGTTTTTGGTACAAGTTCCTTTCAAGGAGCAGTAACTCACCTTTTAAATAGGTTGCTATGATGCTGTGCATTTTCGGTGGGGATGTATTTATTAGGTAAATTAAGGTAAAGCAGGATTATTAAATCATATAATTGTAGAGTTGAAAGAGACCACAAGTGCCATCCAGTGCCACCCCCTTCTGCCATGCAGGAATATGCAATCAAAGCATTCCTGACAGACGGCCATCCAGCCTCTGTTTAAAAACCTCCAAAGAAAGAGACTCCACCACACTCCGAGGCAGTGTATTCCACTCCCAAACAGCTCTTACTGTCAGGAAGTTCTTCCTAATGTTTAGGTGGAATCTCTTTTCCTGTAGTTTGAATCCATTGCTTCATGTCTCTAGAGCAGCCGAAAACAAGCTTGCTTTATACTCAGTATGACATCCCTTCAATATTTAACCATTGCTATCATGTCACCTCTTAACCTTCTGTTTTCCATAGCCGCTCCCCATAGGCCGTGGCTTTCAGCCCTTTCATCATTTTCAGCACTGGCATGAAACAGTCATAGTGCTATTCTGACATTGCTACTGAAGGGGAATGAAAATGGCTTTGCATGTGCTAACCCCCAAACAGCTTGCCTCTCTCTTAGTTGTGTATCCTTGGTGCTTGGGAAGTTCTTCCAAAGCTGACACTGTGAAGATTACATAGCATATATTCCCCCCCCTCCAAAAAAAAAAATACCAAGAAACTGGGGAATGGGTGACATAGCAAGGACTAGAGAATTGTTGTTTAACTTACAAAAAGCTGCATGGCCAACTGACACCTAGAGATTTTGACTTCTATTGAATTTGGTAGCTTCATGGAATTTTTTCCAGCACATGTAGTTGCAACCTGACAAACTATATTAGAATGTAAAAGCTTCTGGCTCAGGGCTCCCATTCTGCTCAGATTCTGGTCTGTCAGAAGACAGAAATGCATTTTTTCCCCTCCAAATCAAGTTGGATCCTTGATTCCCCAGGCCTTCTAATTTCTCCTAGAGTTACAGGGGAAGGAAAGCCCCCTTCACAACATTCTTCCTCCACCCTCTCCTCAGCAACACACAGTCTCTGCTTTGCCCACAGATGTAAACAGGACAAAGCAGGACCGCTTTAAGGAATTTTGGGGGGCCCTGCAATGCTTTATTTTGGGGGCCCCATATGTTTATCTCAGATCAATGTAACCTAACTCAGCCTAAGCTATTCATAATACAGGACATTCAGATTATTGCTAATAATGTTTTTGCAGGAGGAGATTTACTACAGTGGGCCCCCCAAATGATGGGACCCCCTGCAGATGCTGACACTGCTAGTGCCTTAAACCAGCCCTGGGACCAAGGACACTTACCTGAGCTTTCCTTCCTGGGATAATTCATGCGGTGGGTCATTGCATGTCAGCCGAGCTTCTCCATCCAGGAGGTAGACATATACTCTTTCCTGAAAGGAGATACAGCAAAAATCCATCATCCACAATGACCCTGACAAGCATCAGATGAAGGCATACTAACATTAGGTTTTTAAAACATGAACGTTGGTTTTAGCATTGTTTGGAAGCTTTCAACGTCACATTTTTGGACTAGTTTTTGTACTAGAGGGGTGGATGCCAGAGAAGAAATCGGTAGGGCTGGTGCTCCCATTGCCAGTATTGAACCTGCTCTTGGCTTTAGTCCAAACTTGTTTATATAATATTATTTATTATTTGATCACATTACATGTATTTTATTGCATACAATTATATGAAAAAATACGATAACCCCAAAACAAAAGGCAAGACAAACAGGCAAACATATATGACATTTGGAACATCTAATAATAGCCTTATTGCACTACACTGTTATAGTGCTACGACCCGAGGACCTCGCTGCTATGTCCATGCTTGCAAGGCCATGGCAGATGAACCTTTGGTTTAAAGGGTGAGGCCAGTTCTGTGCACGCTGCACTCCACCAGAAAAATCCATTGCACAGGCTCAAAGAGAAACGACAACGCAGAAAAAATCACAACCCGGAAACATCACCCAAGGAGACCTTGTGCTGTGCTTTCTGCAACCGGACTTGTTTATCTCGGATTGGCCTTTTTAGTCATCAGCGTGCTTGCAGAAAGCGCGGGATGAGTCCTTCCTGAATCTTCATTTGCAAAGAAAAGCCAGAGAGAGTTATAGTGCTAGTATTCCACTTTAACTGCTCTGGCTTCCTCCTGTGGGATTCTGGGGTTTATAGTTTTGGGAGGCCTAAGAGTTCTCTGCCTGAGAGTTCTAAACGCCCCTCCCTAAACTGCAAATCCCAGGAATCACCAGGAAGCAGCCACAGCAGTTAAGGTGGAATAATAGCACTATAACATATTCTTAGAAACAGAGGGATGGGTAACCCAAAGGATTCCACCCTACACACATGAATGGGTCAGGAAAATGACCAAGAGAAGGAGAACACAGAGAATAGAAGCATTCTAGGCATAGAATCATAGACTCATGGAATGAGGGGCTTCCCACACTCCGAAGAAAAGCGGCAAGACAACAAGAACATTTCGTTTTTCCTGAAACCTTACCACATGACGTCACCATTCTTCTGGCGTTCTTTCATTCTGGTCCCATGGGGGACTGAGGTAAAACCATGTCTTTTTGCTAACAGGTTTTTCTGGTTAGCAAAAAGATGCAGTTTTACCTCGGTCCCCCACGGGACTGGAACGAAAAAATGTCAACGCCATGCAGTAAGGCAGCAGGGAAGATGGAACATTCCTGATGCCTTGCCGCTTTTCTTCAGTGTGGTTAGTCTCTAAGACAAAGCAAAGAAATTCCAGAATGACAACATCAACTAACCTAACAGACATTTCCCTTTCCCCTTCCCCTCCTAGACTTCCTCCACATCTCTGGTTGCAGACAATTAAACTTTTACATAATATCATACACACACAAAGCTAGACACACACACCACAAGTGCCAGGATGCAAGAGCCCATCTGCTGCCATGGAACCACGCATACACACACACCACGCTACACAAACACCACACATGCTAGGATGCAAGAGTCCCTTCCACTCCGCCATGTGACCACATGTACACACACACTACACACAAACCACATGTGCCAGGATGTAAGGGCCCCTCCACTGCCATGTTTAGAAAGGACTTGAAGCTTTCCACATGCTTCCATCCCAAGGCCCCAGAGCCATGAGCAGCCACAGACAGCACAGGAGGTCCAAGGCCCAGCTACAGACAGCACAGAAGTCCGCCCACCAGACCCCAAAAGCAAGAAGCAGCTATGGACACCACAGAAGACCAAGCTGTGGTGGCCAAGACTGAGGGCTGACTGCCGCTCTTAAATAGCCGTTCCCCTGGCTGCTTCAGGTGTGCTGCATAATTGCTGTGCCTGGTAGCTTAGCCCTGGTTCTTCCAAGACTCCTAAAGCCAGGGCCTGATCCTGCAAAGAGGCTGTGCAGCCAGGGGCCAAGTCCGGAGAGGAGAGGCAGATCCTGACACCTAAGCAGCCAATCAGCACACTGAAAATGGCAGCATACCCAAGAGAATTATATATTCACTATTTAGTAACCAGTTCTCTGACCAGTATCTGATCACTGGATCCCAAGCTCTTAGGCTGTTAAGTTTTCTTTGGCAAAGCCGTAAGGAAAAGGAACTTTTAAAAACTGGATTTAATGCTGGTCAAAGGACGCTGTCTCTCTCACTTCTACAACCCTTATCCACAGGCCAGAAAAGTCAGCCAGAGAGAAAACTCTGCACAGAACAGCAAAGTTCTGGTATTCAAACATGGGTCAGATTTTGCCAGTAAAGAAGGAAAAACTCTCTCCTTTTCTGTGCGTGGTGAGAATGGGCACACACCTGCTATCAGGACGACATGGGGAGAGAAATTGTATTTAATATACCGATTAGGCACTGCAAGAAGCTAGAGCTAAAAAGAGACCACCTCTGGACCAAGGGAAATAATAATAATTGATAATACCTCTCATTATATTTTAAAAATATACTTTGCAAATGTACATAAAAAGACATTAAGCATTCAATTATAACAGTAAGCAGAACAGCCAGCTTTGCAAGTGTTTGAAAGCAGTTAGCGACCCCTCATCTCATCCCAGCCCTCTTTCTCTTTCCTTCTGCCTTTTTACCTTCCCTCCACTAACTCCATTCTTTTTCTTTTTCAGTGGTTGTTCCCTCCCTCTGCCTTGGTGCTCATGCAGACTTTCCCCTCTGTTCACTTTCCTTTCCCACATTTAACAGTTGGAAAGACATTCCCTCTGGGCTTGTCTATATGGCAAAAATACTCCTCATAGAATTCAAGAAGAATACGTTTTGTCTAAATGGGATCCTGCATCTGCCGTATTTGGAAGGAGTAGGGGAAAAACCTCCAAATACTCCAGGGGGAAAGCCTTTGCAGCTGTTCCTGTATTTAAAAAAAACTCTGAAGGAAATGTGCATTCCTGCTCATTAGGACACCGATTCACTTTGCTGCACATTCCCAAGAAGAGCAGAAGTGGAAAGCTGATTGGTCAGATGTGCGCAGGGGGTAGAGCTTGCTGGCAAGGCAAGTATCCGGAACCACAATGTTGAATTTTCTCTCTTTTTTTCTGTTTATTTAAGCAGAAGATTGCACTTCCACACCTTGGGTTTACATTTTTTTTTAAAGTACTGTTTGGCAGCAACAACTGGTGACAATAAAAATGTGAGTAATTCACTTGTGCCGGCCATCTTGATTCACAGGCAGGCCAGTCTGAACAACGAATACATATGGCTCTGCATGCTTGTGATCTTGAAAAAGAACCATGGAGACAAATGAAAGCTGCTGTGAATTGACACAGTCCTAGCAGACCACAAGTTGAACATGAGTCAACAGTGTGATACGGCAGTTAAAAAGGCCAATGCGATTTTGGGCTGCATCAATAGAAGTATAGTGTCTAGATCAAGGGAAGTAATAGTGCCACTCTATTCTGCCTTGGTCAGACCTCACCTAGAATACTGTGTTCTGGGTTCTGGGCACCACAATTCAAAAAGGATATTGACAAATTGGAGTGTGTCCAGAGGAGGGCGACTAAAATGGTGAAAGGTCTGGAAACGATGCCTTATGAGGAGAGACTTAAGGAGCTGGGTATGTTTAGCCTGAAAAAAAGACGGTTAAGAGGCGATATGATAGCCCTGTTTAAGTATTTGAAGGGGTGTCATGTTGAGGATGGAGCAAGCTTGTTTTCTGCTGCTCCAGAGACTGGAACACGGAGCAATGGATGCAAGCTCCAGGAACAGAGATTCCACCTCAACATTAGGAGGAACTTTTTGACATCTACATCATTTTTATAGTGCACTAGGCACTCTCCAAGCAGTTTCCAATGTGCGTTAGCTAATTGCCCCCACAAGCCGGGTACTCCTTTTACCGACTATGAAAGGATGGAAGGCTGAGTGAACCTTGGAGCCCTGTAGGATCAAACTTGCAATGTTGTGGCTTGCAGTACCAAAATTTAACCACTGCACCAGCAGGACTCCCTTATTGCCTCATATAGATGAGCCCTCTGTCTCTCTGAAATATCTGAAGAGTTTGGGGGGCATACAGTGGAAAGCAGCACTTGGAGCTTCCTCATGGTCCATGGGGAAGCCAATACTTTCACAAACATGAACACCCCAGCCCTCTGACACACTTTTGGCTTGCTGAATGGGGAGCTAATTGACTGTTGCACAACAGGCGAGATCATGGCCATGGCATCTCTTGCACAAAGTTTGTGAAAGTGGGGGATCAAATGTAACTCTGCTAGTATATGATAATGCTAGGCTAAAAGCATATATGATCTTGGAGTGAAACTGCCATCCTAGGTACATATCTGATGTAAGCACACTTCAAACTAATGCCCAAGCTCAAGACATTTTGAACAAGTTAGGGATGAAGCCAGAACTCAGAAATACTGGCCAAGGTCATGCATAGGGGTTGCATAGCATAAATCCGTGCATGTGGAGACATATGCTGATTATGTTATATATACCTTTTCTGTTGAGTGGCAATGTGGCGCAACTGATTGCACACCTCAATGTATGATTGAATGCACAACTGAAAGAAGAACTTTCTGATGGTAAGAGCTGTTTGGAAGTTGAATGCACTGCCTGGGAGTGGAGTCTCCTTCTTTGGAGGTTTTTAAACAGAGGCTGGATAGCCCATCTGTCAGGAGGCCATCTGTGTGTTTCTGCATGGCAGAAGGGAGTTGGACTGGATGGCCCTTGTGGTCTCTTCCAACTCTATGTTTCTATGATTCTACGATTCTTTGGAGGTTTTTAAACAGAGGCTGGATTGCCATTTGGTGGGAATGCTTTGATTGTGTGATCCTGCATGGCAGAATGGGGTTGGATTGGATGGCCCTTGGGGTCTCTCCCAACACTATGATTCTATGAAATTGGTGAGTCATGTTCTTGTTGTGTGCCTTCAAGTCATTTCTGACTTATGGCAACCTTAAGGCAAACCTTTCAGAGGATGTCATATTCAAGAGGGAGCAAGCTTGTTTTCTGCTGCTCCAGAGAGTAGGACACAGAGAAATGAACTCAAACTACAGGAAAAGAGATTCCACCTAAACTTAAGCAAGAACTTCCTGACAGCAAGAGCTGTTTGGAATCTGCTGCTGCCTTGGAATGCAGTGGAGTCTCCTTCTTTGGGTTTTTTTTTTTTAAACAGATGCTGGATGGCCATCTGTCAGGGATACTTCGATTGTGTCTTCCTGCACGGCAGAAGGGGGTTGGACTGGATGGCCCTCATGGTCACTTCCAGCTCTGAATCTATGAACTGAGGTGCATCTGCATTTCACGCATGTTTCAGGTACAACTCATGTGCACAGACATCTCTGCTGGCATCCTGTTGGTGACAAACACAGCCTTAACGTGTGGTACACATGTGGAGTGATCTTTATTTTAGTTTGAAAAAATGCCATGGCCATATCTAAGTGTTGTACGCAGAGTTGTGTGTGTAGGACTGTTGTGCATGTGACAGCGCATTAAAGTACACACAGTAGCATGTGAGTGTGCACTGCCTCCATGCATTGCCTTTGCAGCTGGACAATGGGTTATCAGCCATTGACCACATATGCTATATTGACATTCAATATGGAGCTTGTGCAACTTAACTCCACTGGTGGATATTTACACTCTGCTCAAGCGACATAAATTCTTGGCCTTATTGGGCCTCTGCCTACACAATGGCGCTCCATGCACCACCACTGCTTCTGAAACCTTGAGCAGAATGCAAATGTTCCTCAGTGGACAAAGGTGTCCAACCAATTCCATAGGAAACCCTATAGGAAACACCAAGAGGATTCTGGACATCCCTTTATTGGACTGCAACTCCCCAAATCCACCAGCCACTATGCTGGCTGGAGGATTATGGGAGTCACATTCCACAAGGTAATGTTTCCAAGCTCTGAACCAGCATCCACCAATTTGGAAATGCGGTGAAGTCGCACACTTCCCTTCGCCAAGGACTTTGCCAGAGGACGCTGCAATCCACAGTCAAGGAGCAGATTTCTGACAACAGGGTGAGCCAGGCACATGTGTTGCTCCCAGTGCCAATTAACTCCAATTCAGACAGTCGCACAGGCTTATTAAGGGTGTCAGCAATGCTGGAGAGGCAGCCGTGGGGAGGCCGGGGCATGCACTGCTTGGCCCAGCTGGGAGAAGCAGCAGGCTGTGGCGGAGAACAACGGACACGCCATGCCTCCCAGCCTCCCAACCCCGCTTCCAGAATGATGCCTTCCTGGTTCGCCAATATCTTCACTTCCCAGAATGGCTTAATGTTCTTTGACAGCTAATTATCTCTCAGTGTCTCTGTCACTAATGAGCTACACAATTAAATCTCCTCCAGGCTGGATGGGCAGCAGCAATAGCTGTAGAGATTTCCTTGGGTGGCTGGCTTGTGTTGTGAGCCTCTCTCTCTCTTTCTTTTCTAAAGAAAAAAAAGTCTTGTTTCATTTGATTTTTTCCTTCTGAAAAAAAAAGAGTACTCTTGAAATAGTTCTCCATGTCCCCAATTTCAGATGAATCCTCTGTTGTCCCACATTTTCAGCTACTTTTAGAATGTTCCAGTTTCTCGCTACTCCTACCTTCCCCCTTTTGTCCTCAGCTTACTTCAATGGCTGCAAACTGAGTGGAAAGTCCAAAAGTAGTTTGTATTCAATTAAATCAGCAGGAGGAAAAGGAGAGGAGGGAGCTGAAATTTTGCCTTTTGCAGGAGACCTAGGCAAAAACAAACTGTTGCAACCTCTCCTAGCTTGTATGTTCTTCCTCTTTAATCACTTTTGCATTCGTGGCTACATTCTGATGTTGTTTGGCCATAAGTGTCCTGGTTTTCACTTGCAAAGATATATCATTGAATACTAAAGTTAGGAGTATCCACGCCATTTTATTTCCCATTTTTATGTATGGTTATGAAAACCCCATCCCAGATGGAGAGACTCAAGCTAGGAATCCACAGTTGCCCTGAGAAGACCTGAGCAAGGCTTCGGAAGATAGGGTGACTTGGAGGTCTCTCACTTATAAGTTGAAGTTGACTTGATGGCTGTTAAAAACAACAAACATGACTTAAGATGGTGCACGTCAGATGTACGCCATCAATACTCACTTTTTTCTTTGTTATGGAGGTCAGAATTCTTTTTGAACCAAGTAACAACCAAAATCCACCTCAATTTACCTTGTCAGCAACACAGCCCGTCCCCACAGTGTGGCCATTTCTGTCTTGTGGGGAACTGGGGAGATCAGCGGGGATGCAACCAGCTGTCTTCCTGTAGCTGGATGTACTGGGATAGGCATCTGCAGAGACCTCCAGAAGTTCTCAGAAGGCCGCGGCAGATGATGGAGATTTTCAGACTACCCTGTTATAGTGTTACTATTCCACTTTAACTGCTCTGGCTTCCTCCTGTGGAATTCTGGGGTTTGTAGTTTAGTGAGGCCTAAGAGCTCTCTGGCTGAGAGTTGTAAATGCACCTCCCTAAACTGCAAATCCCAGGATTCCACAGGAGGCAGCCATAGCAAATAAAGTGGAATAGTAACACTATAACAGTGTTGTCTGAAAATCTCCTATGTCCTTGCAGGGTGTCCCATCTCCAGGAAAATAACTGGATGCATCCTCTCATTGAGTGCATCTACACTATAGAAATAATGCAATTTGACACCACTTTCAGTGCCGTAGCTCCATCCTATGTCCCCTTTCAACCTTCTCTTCTCCAGGCTAAACATGCCCAGCTCCCTAAGCTGCTCCTCATAGGGCATAATGGCTTCCAGACCTTCCACCATCCTGGTCGCCCTCTTCTGGACACGTTCCAGCTTCTCAATATCCTTCCTGAATTGTGGTGCCCAGAACTGGACACAGTACTCCCAGTGAGGTCTGATCAAAGCCGAATAGAGTGGCACTATTACTTCCCTTGATCGAGATACTATACTCCTATTGAAGGAGTTTAATGTGTTCCAGCAAACTTTTTATTCAAAACTAAATCATATGTCCATGTTAAATGAAACCACCAGATCAGATGAGCCTTGCAGAAGGGAAACAAAACATTCTGAACCTTCTAGAGATCGCTTGAAGGTTTCTTCCAAAATGCATCCAAGAGATGCATTTTTCTTTTGCTATTCTCAGCTTTTCTTAGGATTTCTATTTTGGTGGTCAGACTGAAAGCTACTCTTAAAAAATAAAGATGCTGGGGACAGGGGATGAGGCAGGCTTCTCTGCTCTCCTCTTTTGTCTCCATTTTGCTCTTCACGTGTGCCCAGCAAGAGATTCTGGAGGTGGCTAAAGTTGAACTGGCTTCTCGTAGGCAGGCACAGATAACTTCAGTCTGAGTACATACTTTAGCCCTATTTCACAAATCTATTCCTCTATCCAACCTTTATGCCTTAAATCTTTGATAGCCCTGTGTGGTTCTTATGAGTGTGTTGTCTGTGCATGCAAATGCTTTCTGTATTATTTTCCAATAAAACATTTTTATTTCACTTTAACCTGGAGTTCTCTGCAGTTAGTATTGATATACTAAGGTGAAAAGGTCCCGTAGCTACCCACCTCTTGCAGCCTTCCTTTTCAGCTAATGATAATTCCCCCAAATATTAATATAGTTTTGGCATCACGTGTGGGGCTCTAAAGCATCCCTCACCTCTTTGGGTAACAAGATGTCACGCTGAAGAAAAAGAGGCTAGCCTGACATTCATTGGAGAAAATACTTTGCTGAAAAAGCACACACAGAAGCCATTCTTTGGAAAGCAGAAAACTTGTTTTCTACACACAAAGTAATACTCTTGGAAAGGAGGCAGTGTATTTTTGGCAAAATGAACCAATTTCTGCATTTTAAAAAAGCATTGCTTTTCTGTGCAGGAATCAGGGTATTTGAGCAATTTGCATAATTGTATGCAAATTCATGTTGACCACTTTCTCTGAAAGCGCCCTGTTGAATCACTTCTCCCTTCCCATAAATGCTAAAAAGGAGGAAATATGTTCATAGCATTACTTTCCCACACCCTCCTCCTCCTGCATCAAGCTGTTCTCCACTCCTTCACCAACAATCAGCATACTAATGTTAACATATGTGTCAGCAGGGAGAGGTTTTCTCTTGTCTGGTAGCTCTCCTACTTTGAAGGAAAGGCTATCTTTAATAGTTTCTTCCTCGTGTGTCTGTGCCGCTTAGGAAAGACAAACTCATTTAAAGGTGTTCAGACCTGATCATTAAAACTAGGCCCCTGAAGCTTCTGTGGATTTGCTGACCCTTAAAGCAAGCCAAGCCAGTAGCCAGAGAAATGCACACCTGGGGCTATGTGCCGCAGCCACACTGGAGTCTCCTTTGAGACATAGGCCCCATCTATATGAGGCTATAAACTGTGGATTGATGTGCACTTATTGGAATTTTAAAATATTTGAGATTTGGTGATCTCAGTAGCAGAGTTAAAGTTGCGCTTAGCAGAAGTTTGGGGAACAGATTAAGCCAGCCACCTCCGCCCCACACACAATAAATATATCTAGTTGAGATGAAGAAAAAAAGTGGTCTTCTTTAAAAAGTATAAAAAGGTAGTTTACTCACAAAGGAGCATGTGCATAATCAATACACAGGTTGAGCATCTTCAGGTGGGAAGGAGGAAGAAATATGAAGGTCTACATGCTGTTCAGAACTTAGGAGATTTTCACACGGGGCCAAAATGCCCCGTTACTGCCCCGCTACCTCCTCTCCTGTTCCTGCCACGGAATAACATAAATCTTTCGCACACTCACCTTAATTCCACAGCAGAAACGGGCTCCCCCTCCCCTTGCTGGCTGGTCGTAAATGCGGCCGTCGTAAGGCTGCTTTTACGACCCACCGTCTAAAACATTATCACGTTATCACGTGATAACGCCGGACAGTAAATTTAAAAAATAAAACTCCCCCAAACATAAAATCATTTCACCAAGCACAAAAACACTCTTTAAATCACATAATCAAAACAGGGAGGGTAAAATAAAGGGTGCCACTTACCTGGATGTCCAGATCGTACCAGGAAGTGCTCGGAACGGACCTCCCCTCCGCGGCTGTCATTTCAGAACAGGAACGGGGCTCCTGTTCGCACACCTGTGATTGCATGATAGTGACAGAATGGGAGGTCTATTCACGATGAAAAATCGTGATTACATTGTTCTGGAACAGTCACAGGAGTAGGATGGATGGAGGACAGAACGGGGTCAACGTCGTCCGAAAGGGAAAACTTTCCCGACCCTGTTCTGTTCCTGCCACAGGATATATAGCCCATGTGAAAATCTCCTTAGAAACATCTTTCTCTAGAGAGAGCTACTTTAAAACCATATGCTTAATGGAGGAAGGTTAGTAAAAAAAAATGTGCTTGCTTGGGGCTTGTTCCCCAAGAGAACAAAAGATGCTTACTTGCTCAGCAAGAGGAGAGGTATGTAAACAAGCAAACAGGAAATTAGCCATAAACATGCTTTACATAAACTCCTAGAGAGAAAGTAGGCTTTAACTACCATGGAGTTCATGCATGCAAAGGTGGTTAATCCCAACAGCACTAACATCAATTCACAGCAGCTTTCATTTGTCTCCATGTTTTTTAGCAAGATCACAGGGATGCGAAGCCATTTGCATTTGTTGTTCAAATGCGAATCAAGATGGTGGACATGAGTGAATTACTCATGTTTTTATTGTCACAACTTGCTGCTGCTGAATAATATTTTTTTTTTAAAAAATGTAAAGTCTGGAAGTGCAATATTTAGTTTAAACAAACAGAAAGAAAAGGGAAAAAGGCTGTTTTGTCACCTCAGTGCACGATTGCTACAACGAAAATCCAAGACAGCAGTTTCAGGCGCTTGCCTTCTTAGCAAGCTCTACCCCCTGCATACATCTGAACAATCACCTTTCCACTTCTGCTTTTATTGGGAACGCACAGCAAAGCAAATTGGTTGTCCCAACAAGTGGGAATGACCATTTCCTGCGGAGATTTTTAAATACTTCAGGAAAAGCCGCTAAGGCTGTTCCTGCGTAGATTTTGGAGGTTTTGGGACCCTCCTTCTGAATATGGCGGATTGATGCAAAGACAAAATGAATTCTCCTCAAATTCTATGAGGAGTATTTTTGCTGTTTAGACAACCCCATAATCCATGGTGGCTGATTGTCACCTATGATGCTTGAAGATGCTGGTGGCCCAATGGTCATGCACCCTTTTTTATCCCCCCCTCCAACCCGGATCCTAAACTCCTGCAAAGCCTTCAAATTCCACCACACCCCTGCTCCAAACACTGCCTGGAGTGGCATGGTCTCAGTCACACCCTGGTCGAAGAATATAAGCAGATCCCTGCAGTTGGATCAGAGCAAAGACCTCTCCGCCAACCCTTTAAATTCAGTAGAGACAGTTCCAAATACCCCTTCGCCATCCCATCTTTTCAGCCTGCTTTTAAAATGTCCCAACTTCTTTCTCTTGCTCCTCCCACTTTTCCCCTTCGTTCTGAGCTTACTTCCATTGCTGCAGATTGAGTTCAAAGTACAAAAGTAGTTTGGACTCTATTAACTCAGCAGAGGGAGGGGAGAGAAGAGGGGGTCTAGGGTGTTTCAGTGTGGCTGGTTCAGCACAGCCAACTCAGCACGGCTGTTTCAGCACGACCATTTCAGCTCAGCACAGTTCTGTTTCTGTACCAATTGAGAATTGATTATAACTCTAACCTTAACCCTAACCTTTTCCCAAATGGTTTTGCAAGACAAACCCAAACCAAACAGAAATGGTTTTGATTGCATTTTCATGACAAAATGAACAATTATCAATTGATATGCAAGCAGAGCCGTGCCACACCAAACTGGCCGTGCTGAAACAGCGGCATTGAATAGTCCCATTCCAAGGAGAGGAGAAGAAGGGGATGGATTTTGTCTTTCCCAGTAGGCTCAGGCAAAAGTTAACTGCTGCAGTCTCTCCTACCTTGTGTGTCCTTCGACATTTGTAACTTTTCACCATCTTCACTACATACTGATGTTGCTTGGCCACATGTGTCCAGATTTTCATTGGTGAAATGTTGGATGGTATGGGATGGTTGGAGGCATCAATGGAGGGAAGCACTGGAGCCTCCTAAGAAGCTACTCCATGGTAGCCAAGTCATGTGGAAGCCCGTGACCTACAGGCAAAATTGGACATTGTCCATTGAGTCCAAATTTGCTTGGAGATCAGGGGCTATTGAATTAGTTTGATGTTACAGTTTCATGGAAACACGACTGCCATTCTATTCTGCAGCTACTGAACTTTCTGGTGTCCCTGACATGTCTACACCATCCCTGCCAGAAAAAGGAGGGACTCAACAACTTGCTCCCAGGCAGAGCGGGGCAGACAAATGGCTTGCTCAACCTCGGTAAGTAACATCAATAATAAAACTGCATTTCATTTGGCTGGAGGAGAAAAACTCCTCAGAGACTTCTTTGCTGGAGTGACAGAGTGGAGAAAGAAGCAGAAAGAAGCAGCTGTGAGCCTGGAAAGAGTATTTCACAGGGATGATGTGCCACTTTGTTCTGCAGGCACTGTCTGTGCTCACCTTGCCTTCTAGAAAAGTCTACGTCCAGCAATGGACTGGATCCAATGCGTACCAAGGATGTAGCTTTGTTCACTTACCTGGAACTACCTGGACCAATTTGTTCCAGAAGGACTTCTTATGTGTCTAATTGCCTCCAAACACCCTCTAGAGGCATGAGAGTATTTATTTCTCTGCCTGGCTTTGTATATGGGTGCTGGTAGTATGGTGCTGGTTGTTGCTCTCCTTCTGTTTCATTACATTGTTTGTGAGATACATTGTATCTTTCACATCCCCAAACCTGTTTTTTTTTTTCTCCAGTGCCACAATATCGACTGTAATCTCCTTGGGGCAGGGATCTTCCAGCTGTTGTGGCTTTTTTGGTGAAATGCCATGCACACTAATGTCCTGTATTAACAGCAAGAGATAAGAAAATGTCCGTGGGTTATGCTGCCTTACCCAGACAAACTCCAGTAGCGAGATCTTGTTTTCCAAATCAGCACTATGATTCCTGCCAAAAACCTCTCCAGTCTGGTCAGAAAAAAAGACTAAAAAAGACTAATTATCAAGATGAAAACGGAAGGCCGTGCTCTTAGAAGAGAACACAGGAGATCTGGGCCTCCTTTGTCATTTCTGTTTCCTTTCTTGGAGAGTTTTTAATTCCTCCAACAAAAAAGGTTGGCTTCACCATAATCAGAAGAAAAGGATGATTTGGAACAATTTCCATCTGAGTGATGTTGTAGCACAGCAGGTTGCAGCAGGAACTAGCATGCCCTGAGGCCAAACCTCACTTCTCCTATGATCCCATATTAGGTGGCTCTAAGAAAGCCCCTGCTATTCTTTCCCCCCTCAGTTCCACCTCTGCATTATGGAAATTATATTTCAGGGGTTGTTGTAAGCAGCCGTGGCTGGTGGTTTGTGTATCAATGGGGGTGGTGACTCAGTTCCAGAAGGATACGGACAAGATGGAATGTGTCCAGAGGAGGGCGACCAAAATGGTAGGAGGTCTGGAAGCCATGATGCCCTATGAGGAGAGGTTATGAGGAGAGATGCCCTATGAGGAGCTGGGTATGTTCAGTCTGAGGAAGAGAAGGTTAAGAGGGGACATGATAGCTATGCTTAAATACTTGAAGGGAGGCCATACTGAGGATGGAACAAGCTTGTTTTCTGCTGCTCCAGAGACTAAGACATGGAGCAATGGGTTTAAACTACTGGAAAAGAGATTCCACCTAAATATTATTAGGACGAACTTCCTGAGGGTATGAACTGTTTGGCAGTGGAATGTGTTGCCTGGGAGTGTGGTGGAGTCTCCTTTTTTTGGAGGTTTTTAAGCAGAGGCTGGATGGCCATCTGTCGGGGATGCTTTGATTGTGTATTCCTGCATGGCAGGGGGTTGGACTAGATGACCCTTGTGGTCTCTTCCAACTCTATGATTCTATGATTCTTCTCTGGGTTTTAGTCC
The DNA here is from genome assembly GCA_030847615.1 of Gambelia wislizenii. NCBI lineage: Eukaryota > Metazoa > Chordata > Lepidosauria > Squamata > Crotaphytidae > Gambelia > Gambelia wislizenii. Next base: position 376,772,769 of record JAUMIR010000003.1, read on the forward strand.
ATACTTTAAAGGAGTTATCTAAGGTGATGCCTTGGTTCAGCACCTTGGATAGCTCCTTTCATGTTTGCACTAAAAGCTGGTATGGATTTGCTAACCTATTGGCTGGTGTTATCAGCCCTCGCTGGTTGTAAGGACCACTGAGATAATACAGGTAATGGATACTAAATGCACAAACATGATACAGGTAAAAACTTGCTGAATATAAAATACTCTGTTTTGTTATTGTATTGCTGTTCTTGAGTAGCCTCCATGTGTTTCCTGTTCTGGGCAAGAAGCCAGAGGAAATTTCCCCCATTTTTCTCAGGAGGAAGAAAACAGCTGAACATCACTTGCAAGCAGGCTGGGGAAGAGATTTATGGATGGAATCAACCTGCTGCAATAAAAGAGTGGCAACACAGAATCACAGAATTTTGGAGTTGGGAGGTACCCCAAGGACCATCTAGCCCAACCCCTGCTTTGCAGGAATCCACAGTGAAGTCACCCCTGAGAAACAGCCAATCAGTTTGCAAGTTGCAAGTTTGCAATTTGAATCCATCACTTTGGGTATTTATCTCTGGAGCAACAGAAAATAAACTCCCTCCATCTTCTAAATAACACACAGATGTTTGTCCAAAGCCATGAAATGGACGCTAGGAGTCTGCAGTTTGAATCCTGCCTCTCCCACTCTGCGAAAACATCCTCTCTCTCATTCCCAGTTCACCATCCTGCGCTGGTATTGAAGAATCATAGAGCTGCAAGGGACGCCAAGGGCTATCTAGTCCAACCCATTGCCAGTGCAATCATCCACTGCTAAGGCCTAAATACATGAAGGCACCAGATCCCATCTGATCTTGGAAGCTAAGCAAGTTCAGCTCTGGTTAGTATCTGGATGGGAGACTACCAAGGAATCTCAGCTACTGTAGGCTCTATTTCAGTCGAAACAACTGGCAAAACCACCTCTGAGTATTCCTTGCCTAACAAAATCCTATGAAATTCATGGGGTCTCCACAAGTCTACAGGTGATTTGTAGGCACAGAAACACACAAAGAGCCCATCTACACAGTAAAAAAAATACGTATGCCGTTTGGAAGATCGCTCTTTTGTACACACGGCCATTTGGATTCATACGTGTCATTCAGAAGGGGGGCTAGCGAATCCCCCGTAAACTACATGGATTCGACATTCGGAAGGAGTAGCAGATCTCAGCATAAAATCCGTACAGCCGTTCGAATGGCTGGTGGTCTGTACGCCCCGTTCGCACACATATGAACAGGCAGTATAATCTGATTGGCTGGCCAAGTAGAGGGGGCGGGGCTAGCAAGGAGGGCAATTGGAAGCAGCCGCCATGTTGGATTCCTGGCTAAGCGAGAGCCAGTAAGTCCTTGAATTATATATATATATATATATATATATATATATATATATAATTTTTATTTTACATTGTAAATAGGGAAAACTGAATGTCTGCAAAGCAGGCACCTTTTAAAATTTTTTTTTTAAAAAAAAAAAAGCGACAGGAGATTTAAAACCGCCGCTTGGCTTGCTCGCTCCAGCCAGCTGGAGAAGGGGGGGGGTCATATGGAATTTAGGGGGGTTAAAAAATCATGTAGGTGGATCATATGCATACGAACGCCTGCCTATTCGTATTTTTTACCCCCAAAACAGATTTTTTAAATCATATAAATGGACCCAAAGATTACTTTTGGCTGGGCTAAATTACCTAAAGGAGCCAGATCTCATCTGATTTTTGAAGCTAAGCAGGGTCAGCCCTGTTAGTACCTGGATAGGAGACCACTAGTGAATCTCACATACTGTAGGCTCTATTTCTGATGAAGGGACTGGCAAAGCCACCTCTGAGGATTCCTTGCTTTTAAGAAAACCCTCTGAAATTCATGGGGTCACCATAAGTCGACAAATGGCTTGAAAGGCACATATACGCATAAAGCATCCTTAAAAGGCATTATCTTGTCGATAGTAATGATGGCAGCTTTAAAAGCCGTTGTGAGGCAGCCTCCCTCAACCGGGTCCTCTTCACGCTTTTGATTACATATCCCATCTCCAGTCACCATGGAGGGGGTCTCAGCTTGAAAGAGACTGTTGCAAGCATTAAATGAAGATAATCCTCCGAAACAGCATGAAATGCCATGTTAACTAATCATAATTTATGATGGAGGACCTACGGACTGAGATGGTTCAACGACAGAGCTCTTTTGCAATCCATCTGCAACTATGGCTGTTTCCCCAGAGCTACTGATCTATTGGGAAGCCAACAGGGACTGCTGCTCAATTTCATGCTCAATGAAGCTCATTAGGAAGAGCATGCTCTTCCATCTTTTTAAAAGCCAGAAATGACAGAGTGGGGCATGGAAGGAAAGTCCCACCTGGGTCGAAGGGGGGGGGCATCCTGGAAAAAATGTTATGTGTGCAGAAGACGTACAGTTTGCAGATTCCATGCATGAAATTGGGTGGGGGGCAACAGGTTTCTATTATAATTGCCTAGAAATCCGTATGAGTGTTATGTTTACATGAGTGGACTTAACAACCGTGGGGGACTGAACGGGGCAGTTTTGTAATGTCTGTATTCAGCAAGGGGTGGAAGTGCTGTCTCTAAGTAAGAGAACCAGCGAGTGATACTCAATGGACACCACTAGACATTGGGTACTCCTGATGTGCATCCACATAATGGCTAGGGACTGCTGATGTGCACTGGCAGAGCTCGATGTGCACCGAGACACTCTCACTGGTGCCCTGATACCAATCTTCACCACTGGCAACTTAAAAAGCCAGTATGATTCTGGTCTGCATCAATATATTGTCTAGATCAGCTTTTCTCAACCTTTTTATCCTGGTGGACAACTCTGAAACCCTAGTTGGGAACCCCTGCCTAAAAATTATTATAGCTATAGCTCAAAAAAAGCAACCTCTTGTGGAGCCCAAGGGTTTCAGGGAACCCTAGTTGAGAAACGCTGGTCTAGATTGAGGGAAGTAATAGTGCCACTCTATTCTGCTTTGGTCAGACCTCACCTGGAATCCACAATTCAAGAAGGATATGGACAAGCTGGACCAGGTCCAGAGGAGGGCGACCAGGATGGTGGGAGGTCTGGAAGCCATTATGCCCTATGAGGAGCGGCTTAGGGTGCTGGTTATATTTAGCCTGGGGAAAAGAAGGTTGAGAGGTGACATGATAGCCATGTTTAAATATTTGAAGGGTTGTCATACTGAGGATGGAGCAAACCTTCTCTGGAGGTTTTTAAACAGAGGCTGGATGGCCATCTGTTGGGAGGGCTTTGATTGTGTTTTCCTGCAGGGCTGGGGGTTGGCATAGATGATCCTTGTGGTCTCTTCCAACTCAATGATTCTATGATTCTTCTCTGGCTTTCAGTCCAGAATTTAAAGGAGCTATCTAAGGTGCTGAGCCTAGGAAGGAGCCATGACAAATAATCTAGTTTCAAACTGGATTATTTGTGCAGTATGGATTTGGCCTTAGATGTTCACTATCAAAATCAACTTGATGGTAATTAACAACAAAAACTAAGTCTCACCCATCATGGATTCTGTAATGCATTTGGTAAGCTGCTGAGTTTCTTTTAGTCATATTTTTTTACACTGCTCTAAAAGATTAGCATGACTACAGTCTGAGAAGAAATATTCTGTCTTCCTTTCAAAAAGTATTAATTATCTATGTATTTTACTTATTTATGCATAATTTACAATATTTATAGATGGCATTTCAACAGATCCTCTTGAAGCAGTTTAGAAAATGGCATTAACTCCCCACACACACACAAACACCATTTTTAAACCCATAATATGAAACAAGAGCAGAACATGGTGAATGACAGAATACATTTCTAAAGAATTCAACGACCAAGATCTCAGCAAATTATTATACTATATTTATATTGTCAACTGTCTTTGGAAGGTGAAAGGAAAGATAATCAACAGGATGCCCTGGGGAAAACATTCCAGAATTCTAGAGCTACCACCAAAAAATAAAAATAAAAGAGGCTTACATTCACATCTATCAATTTAGCTTGCAGAAGAGACGATCTTAGCAGAACTCTGCTATTTCAAAGCAGAGGGACAGGGCTGGCTGATGGACTTTGGGACTGTTAGGACTGTTAGAGTCCTAACAGTCACTTTCCCAAACTCTGGAGTAAACAGTCCACAGTATTATCAAGAACTCTCTGCTTAGAATCATAGAATCAAAGAATATTAGAGTTGGAAGTTCTACAAAACCATGTAGTCCAACCCCCTGCCAGGGAGGAATGCACAACTACAGTAATGCTAAAAGATGCCCTTCCAACCTCTGTTTAAAGGCCTCCAAAGAAGGAGAGTCTGCCACCTTCTGAGGCAGTCCATTTCACTATCAAGCAGCTCTTACAGTAAAAAAGTGCTAATGTTTAGGTGGAATCTGTTTTCTTGTAATTTGAATCCATTGCTTTGTGTTCTAGGTTCTGGAGCAGCAGAAAACAAGCTGATTCCATCTTCTACATGAAATCTCTTCAGATACTTAAAGATGTGACCTCTCAATCTTCTCCAAGCTAAACCCACTCAGAACCCTCAGTTGTTCCTCATGAGGCTTGGTTTCCAGGCCTTTGATCATAGGATCACAGAGTTGGAAGAGACCACAAGGGCCATCCAGTCCAACCCCCTGCCATGCAAGAAATCATCTTAGTCTTCAGAGTCATAGTCCAACACTCAACCACTATGTCACACTGGCTCCTTTTCTTTCTACTTCCTCACAAAGCATACTGGATTGTGGTTGTTTCCTTTCCACTCAAACTGATTGCAGTGGACATTTTGACAGTTCAATCATGCATGTTGAACAGGGTGTGATGGAGGAGCATTTTTGTCCAATATCTTACAAACAGGTCGTAGTTTTACCTCTACAAAACAGAGGAGTCTTCTCCAAACTGGCCCCACCGGGATGTGTTGGATTAAGACTCTACTGCCTGTGAGTTTATAGGACTTTTTCTCCAACACATTTGGAAGCCACTAGGTGGGGAAAGGCTGACTGAATGGAAACTGAGGTTAGCCCTGTCCCTGAGAGACTATTAATCTCTCCTCCAGCACAGAGGCAGGGTTAATTAAAGCCAAGCTGTCCCTGTCTACAAGAGGAATTGAACTCCCTTTTGTAATTAGCCTCTCTCCTGTACTGAATACACACAAACACACACACACACACACACACACACGGGGTGGGGTGGGGAGAGAGAGAGAGAGACTAGTTTCCACCCCAAATATGTGGCCATCAAAAATGTTGCAAGGGTATTCATGATGCATATGGTTTTGTAGTTTGGAGCTACAAAGCCATATGTATCATGAACACCACCCTTGCAACATCCTCAGAATGGATTGTGGCTCTGGGTGCATGGGTGGGGACCCTCTCAGCTTCCTCAATACTAGGGACAATTTCTCACATGCTTCAGAGACTGGGCTCATGAAAACCCCACTAAGGATAGAGAGGAATATACGCTAGGCACAGCCAGAGAATCATAGAATCATAGAGTTGGAAGAGACCTCAAGGGCCATCCAGTCCAACCCGCTGCCATGAAGGAATCTTTATCAATGACTTGGATGAGGGAATAGAGGGTATGCTTATCAAGTCTGGAAGCCATGCCCTATGAGGAGTGGCTTAGGGAGCTGGGTATATTTAGCCTGGGAAAGAGAAGGTGAAGAGGGGACATGGTAGCCATGTTTAAATACAGTCGTCCCTTCACATTCGGAGAGTTACGTTCCACGGACCCCCGCGAATGTGAAAAATCCGCGAATACTGTTTTCCCCCCCTCCCTTGCCATAGCGACCATGGGGTCTCCGGAGGCCCCATAGTCGCTTTCCCCCGCCTCCCCAGGGCCTTCGCGGGGCCTCTGGAGGGTCTCCGGAGGCCCCGCGGAGGCCTTCCTGGCCCTCCCCAATCCATCCCCAGGGCCTTCACGGGGCCTCCGGAGGGTCTCTGGAGGCCCCGCGGAGGCCTTCCCGGCACTCCCTACTCCCCCCCCAGGGCCTTCGCGGGGCCTCCGGAGGGTCTCCGGAGGCCCCGCGGAGGCCTTCCCAGCCCTCCCAGGGCTTTCACGGGGCCTCCGGAGGCCCCGTGTCACGGTTTTGGGGGGGCCTGGGGGGGCCCTCCCAAAACCGCAAATACTCGAAACTGCGAATGTCGAGTTCGCGAATGTGGAGGGACAACTGTATTTGAAAGGGTGTCATACTGAGGATGGAATAAGCTTGTTTTCTGCTGCTCCAGAGACTAGGACACATAGCAATGGGTTCAAACTACAGGAAAAAAGATTCCACCTAAACATTAGGAAGACCTTCCTGACAGTCAGAGCTGTTCAGAATTGGGATGCACTGCCTAGGAGTGTGGTGGAGTCTCTTTTTTTGGAAGTTTCTAAACAGAGGCTGGAAGGCCATCACTTGGGAGGAGTTTGATTGTGTCTTCCTGCATGGAAGAATGGGGTTGGACTAGATGGGCCTTGTGGTCTCTTCCAACTCTATGATTCTATGATTCAAAATCTCTTAGTAAAATTGCTATAGATGGGATTACCATAGCACAATTGTGAAAAGTGAGAGTGCCTGGCATGTGCCATGTTTTCCGACAATATTACAATGATTCCTAGATGCCTGGATAAATTCAAAATCACTGACGGTCTAAAACTCTAATCAGTAGGTCCAAGTAGACAGTAAAATAATAATAAATTTATTTATATCTTGTATCTTAAACAATAGAGGATCTCAGTATCTAGTTCTATCTGTTGTTTGTCAGCTTATTGCGAAAGCTGAATCCTTCCTTCGTCTCTCTCTCACACACATACATATATGCACAAAACAGAGACTTGGGGAGGGTTTTGTTCTTCAGTAGTCCTGCATAGAGGCAAAAACTGGGAGAGCTATTTTTGCACAATGCAATAGTAAAGCTAAGCATCCCATGAGCTAGAGCAATCTCTGTCTGCGTCTCTCTGTTAGTCTTTTAATTAAATTCTTTTCAACAAGCCCAGATCAGGGAGAATCATTAGTCCTTTGTAAACCAGAGGTCCCTGGCTTGTATCTTTGAGCAAGTCTCTGCTGCCCCAGGAAAGAAAGCAAGCCGAGTTGTTTTTTTCTGCTTGTTTCCCAGAAGTTAATAGTAGGGGCTGCTCTTCTTTTCTGCTCAAAATTACTGTCTTGGATTTGAAGCAGAATCACATGAGCCATGATTCTTTTGGCTGGTGCAACTACATTAGGGTAGGTGGTGACTGCAGTGCGGCCACAGGGACAGCGGTAATGATGGCAGAGGTAGGGAAGACTGCCCTGGGATGGAAGGGACATTGTGGGCACCAGTCACTGTGAAATTCAACCTGGGAGTTGCATTCTGGCTCCCTGTGGGAGGACGGCCAGGATGGTATGTGGTCGGGAAGCCATGATGCCCTATGAGGAACAGCTTAAGGAGCTGAGCATGTTTAGCCTGGAGAAGAGAGGGTTGAGAGGGGACATGATAGCCATGTTTAAATATTTGAAGGGATGTCATACTGAGAAAGGAGTAAGCTTGTTCTCTGCTGTTCCAGAGACAAGGACACAGAGCAATAGACTCAAATGACAGGAAAAGAAATTCCACCTAAACATTTATTAATTTTGAAACCTGCCAAATGACTGAAGGCTGTCACTAAATTCAATTTCTTGATTACAGTCTCCATTTTGATTCATGACCGTTAACCACTTTGATGTCTTCATCACTCACTTCAAAGTTATGTAAATCATCTGTGGTCATTGTTTTTAGTCTTCTTAACAGTCAGCTGTAACCCTGCTTTTTCATTTTCTTCCATGATTTGTCTCAGTAGTCCTTCCAAGTCTTTGCAATTTTCTGCTAGCAACATGGAGTCACCCACGTATCTGAACTTATTGATGTTTTTTCCTCCCATTTTCAAATGTCCTTTTGAATCCTGATTCCAAAGTAGATTCAGCACCAAAAATAGTTCTGATAAAATGCCCATATAAACCCTGGGGCCCATTCACATTACAGAATTATAGCACTATTATTCCACTTTAACATCCAGGGTTCCATCCCGTGCAATGTAGTTTCATGAGGTCATTAGAGTTCTCTGGCTGAGAATTCTAAATACACCTCCGTAGGACTGAACCATGGCAGTTAAAGTGGAATAATAGTGCTATAATTCTGTAGTGTGAATGGGTCCCTGGAATCACTCCTGTAAAACTTGGGCTGGGGTCTGTTAAAGTTTCCACCCCACTTTTCTACCACTCCTTGGCAAATTTCTTCCAAATCGTATTCCTCTTCTTGACAAAACTTGCTTAAATGGTCCAGCTCTCTTCGTGACAACTGTGATGTAGAACTAATTAATAATGACAATTGGTTATTAGTACTGTGCCAGTTAATTATCAAAGATCTGTCTACCTTAGCCATTTCATGTATAATTAGATGGATTTGCAAAACCTCCACCTCCAGCCGCTTCTCCTTTTAACAATGTTGTGTAAAAGTGATCACTTCCCTTTAACAGGAATATTCCCTCTGTATTTTGGGGCGGGTGGTGGTGGTTGAGGCCTTTTATCAGTTTTCTATTATACTGTTAACTTTACAGATAGGAAATTCTTTGTGATTTCCATGCAACATCAACACCCTGAAGAAAATGGTTCACTTTGCTTTTATTTACCTAACTAACCAGCGCTTTGGAGAGTTGCTTTTTGGGACATACATCTTTTTGGAGTAAAAGTTCTCACCATTCCCTGGACAATATGGTCAGACAAACTGGGAGAAGTTTATTCCAAAATATAAATGCTTTCTAAACACTGTAACTAGTGGAGCATTTCTGGCTGTTTGAGAGTATGATGTAGCCAGGAGTGAGGAACTAGGCAGCTGGCAGCATACAGTTTAAAGGGGACTTTTTGTAACTCAGGGTTTAATTGCACACTTTCCTCAAGGGACTTTCCAAGGTACTTGGCCCTGTGGCCAAAATGACTTCAGCACTTAGGAGAGCTCCTTAAATAAAAGCTAGAGTGTATACACTACACCATTGACATGAAATCCACCAGCTATCGCTGCAATCTTTCAGTTTAGCCACTGTACACATTGGCTGTAACTACACATCTTGTTTGCCAGAAATCAAGAGGAGGGAAGATGGAGAGGTGACCCGATAGCCATCTTTAAATATCTGAAGAAAAGTCATATAGAAGATGTAGAATCATAGAATCATAGAATTGCAGAGTTGGAAGAGACCACGAGGGCCATCCAGTCCAACCCCCTGCTACACAGGAAATCACGATCAAAGCATCCCCAACAGATGGCAATCCAGCCTCTGTTTAAAGACCTCCAAGGAAGGAGACCCCACCACGCCCCGAGGGAGTGTGTTCTACTGCCGAACAGCTCTTACTGTCAGAAAGGTGTCCAGAGGAGGGCAACTGAAATGGTGGGAGGTCTGGAAGCCTTTATGCCCTATGAGGAATGGCTTAGGGTGCTGGGCATGTTTAGTCTGGAGAAGAGAAGGTTGAGAGGGGACATGATAGCCATGTTTAAATACTGTATTTGAAGGGGTGTCATAGAGGATGGAGCAAACTTGTTTTCTGCTGCTCCAGAGACTAGGACATGGAGCCATGAGTTCAAACTACAGGAAAAGAGATTCCACCTAAACATTAGGAAGAACTCCCTGATAGTAAGAGCTGTTCGGAAGTGGAATCCGCTGCCTTGTAGTTGTGGAGTCTCCTCCTTTGGAGGTTTTTAAAGCAGAGGATGGAGAAGGTCAGGAATGATTTGATTGTGTATTCCTGCAGGGCAGGGGGGTTGGACTGGATGGCCCTTGAGGTCTCTTCCAACGCTATGATTCTATGATTTCATGATTTTGCATTCTTATAGACAGAACATGAGTACAAACTGGATGGTAGAACAGGAGGAACTTTGACTGGCAGAAAGAGTGGAAAAGTTCTTAATGAAACAGACTATTGTTCACTGCTAGGCTCACTACTTGGTTGTCCTCATTTCCCCTTTGTTACCCCATTACTAAGCTCCCTGGTAGTCTTCCGTACAACATGACTCACACAGTAGGCTGGGCTGCTTTCTCTCCCAAAATGCAGAATGCAAGAAACCCATATTTTGTTCAGGTTAGGCTGTGTAATAACAGCCGCATAATAATACCTCCTGGTTGTCTGTACCCACTTCAGGAGAACATCACAGCTGAGATTAAGCACTAATAGACTCTCTGAAGGGGAGGGGGCTATATACAAGGTGTTATTATTATCCCATGGCATTAATGCTGTAATGCTGGGAGATTAGCAACACAATAGCTCTGAAAAGCGGTGGGGATTTGGCATGTTCGTCTCTGTACTATCGGAAAAAGAGAGAGGGAGAGAGAAGGCAATTAGGAAATGTCAGAAATAATGATTTCATGTTCAGAAATGGCTACCAGCACATCAGAGCAATATAGATGGTATGAGACACTCTCACATCACCAGGGATGGTTTCAGTGTGACCTCATATATATATATATATGGTTTTCTTCTACTTTTCTTGTTTTCATACAGATATATATATTATAAATCTGTATATATATAATATATAAACTGAATATATTAGGGAACTGCCATAGAATCAAGTTGGAGGACCTAGAAATTGCCTAGCGAGGATGCCTATCTAGGCATCTGGTGCAACTCTACGGTTGCAGAAGTTGACCGTAGAGCCATGGTGGAGAACCTCCTGATGCCTAGAGAGACCATCTCCAGCATGACTCTGCGGTACCTAGAGAAACCTTTTCCCCCAATTGCGGGGAAGTGAAACCATGGGTACTGATCCTACATAAACAGGGGGCAATCTGTACATGGTTTTCTTGTGCTCCCCAGTTCTACAAGAAGAACTGATTGATATTAGAACCAGAATCTAGAAAAGCTTTTTACTTTTGGACTAGAGATCCCAAAACCCTCCTCCTCTTCCAGAATGGCCACAAGGGTGTCCTACTTTGGCAGGGAGGGACGATGGCCCAGATCACTGGAAGCATTTGGAGTGAACTCAAGCCCACAGAGCTATGCCTAGAAGAAAGTCAGGAGAAGAAAGACTCCTAGGGTAGGAAAGGGGTGGATACCTGGACACAGGAACAACTCTGTTGGGAAGAGCAAAAGCCTCTCCACACCACACAGGCAACCAGATGCCCAAATGGAAAACCAGCAGCAGAACAGAACAGGAATGCAACTGCAGCCTCTGGCTCATACTTCCCATGTCAGTTGGGCAGTCGATGCACTCCAGGTTTTACTCCGGGCTCTCCTGTTCTTTGCTGTTCATTTCCCCAGGAACCCTGAGGCAATGAGCAGCTTCCCCCTCTTTGTTCTCAGCTTACTGATCAACAGTGTGATGCGGCAGCTAAAAAGGCCAATGCAATTTTGGGCTGTATCAATAGAAGTCTAGTGTCTAGATCAAGGGAAGTAATAGTGCCACTCTATTCTGCCTTGGTCAGACCTCACTTAGAATACTGTGTCCAGTTCTGGGCACCACAATTCAGAAAGGATATTGACAAATTGGAGCGTGTCCAGAGAAGGGCAACTAAAATGGTGAAAGGTCTGGAAACAATGCCTTATGAGGAGAGACTTAGGGAGCTGGGTATGTTTAGCCTGGAAAAAAGATGGTTAAGAGGCGATATGATAGCCCTGTTTAAGTATTTGAAGGGATGTCACGCTGAGGATGGAGCAGGCTTGTTTTCTGCTGCTCCAGAGACTGGAACACGGAGCAATGGGTGCAAGCTCCAGGAACAGAGATTCCACCTCAACATGAGGAGGAACTTTTTGACAGTAAGAGCTGTTCGGCAGTGGAACACACTCCCTCGGAGCGTGGTGGGGTCTCCTTCCTTGGAGGTCTTTAAACAGAGGCTGGATGGCCATCTGTCGGGGATGCTTTGATTGTGATTTCCTGCGTGGCAGGGGGGTTGGACTGGATGGCCCTCGTGGTCTCTTCCAACTCTGCAATTCTATGATTCTATGATTCTACTTCAACTACTGAAAACCAAGTCCAAAGGCAAAAGGTGGTTTGCATTCAGTTAACTCAGCAGCGGGGGGGGGGGGGAGAAAAGGAGAGGGTGAGATCTTGCCCTTCCCTGTAGGCTCAGGCAAAACCAAACTGCTGTAGCCTCTCCTGGCTTATCTGTTCTTCCTCATTCATACCTTTTGACATCTTGACTATACTCTGGCCACACCTGCCCTGCTTTTCATCCATGAAATGTTGGATGGTATGTGATCCTATACTACAGCTACGGCTGATGATGGAGATTATCAGACGTGGCAAAAACCATGTCAGAAGATCACTAGGAGAACAGGAAGGGGTGACATTATCAGACGATAGCATGGGCGTGAGTAAGGCATCCCTTTTTATTGGCGGCTTGCCCCGTCAATGAAAAAGGGAAGTCTCGTCTGCGGCAGTGCTACACCCCGGGAATGGCTGAAGGACGAACGTGTCTGGTAGTGTCATCCTTTTGATCTTCTGATGCAGTTGGGGATGCTTTTGGGGGGGCATGTCCCCCCACATCTAATAATCTCCAATGTCTGAGGAGGCTCAACTACGTTGAGGTCCAATTTCCCCAGATTGTTCGAGGGAAGGGGGTTAAGCCCTACCAGGCTGGTTTGAAGGGTTTCAAACCCTCTCCCCCCACCATTCCAGGGTCCATGATGAGATGCAAGGGCAGCTTTTGGACCTCACAGTGGGGCATTTCACCCCCAAATCAGCCAATAATAAAACCATCAGCAACGTCTGGCTACCTTTCTGAATCTTTCAGGAGGGGCAATTTCCATCCCTATTTTTTAAATTGTTTTTATTTTAATTTGGGGGGGGGAGCTGAGAGGTGTTTTCAAAGTAACCTGCCTGTTTGTTGTCCAATTTGGAGTGCTTTTCACACATCCACATCCACACCCAACCTTTATTATGTTGCCAAAGACCATTAGAACACAAGATATCTATCATGCACTACATGATACAAAAGGGAAAAGACAGGTAATATCAATTCAGAAATTATTTAAAATATTTAAAACATTATGGCTGGAATCCTGTATCAGCAAATTTACTTAGTTAAGTATTGTCAATTAAGTAACTTCTCATGCCCCACCCCAACCCCCAAATGTCCTTCACCCACACTCTGATCACCAGCAGAATGGACCTCCTCTCCCTGCAGCTGATGTCCAGTAAAGTAGGTTTGAGGGGGAATAACAGAATCACAGAATTGGAAGAGACCCCAAAGGCCATCTAGTCCAACCTCACTCTGCCCTGCAGGAACACACTATCAAAGCACTACTGACAGATGGCCATCCAGCCTCTGCTTAAAAACCTCCAAAGCAGGAGACTCCACCACATTCCCAGGCAGTCCATTCCATTGTCAAACAGCTCTTTCCATCAGAAAGTTCTTCCTAATGTTTAAGTGGAATCTTTTTTCCTGTAGTTTGAACCCATTGCTCCATGTCCTAGTTTCTGGAGCAGCAGAAAACAAGCTTCTCCATCCTCAGTATGACATCCCTTCAAATATTTAAACATGGCTATCATGTCCCTTCTCAGCTTTCTCTTCTCCAGACTAAACATACCCAGCTCCCTAAGCTGCTTCTCATAGGACATAATGGATTCCAGACCTCCAACCATCCTAGTCACCCTCCTCTGGACACCTTCCAGCTTCTCAATATCCTTTTTGAATTGTGGTGCCCAGAACTGAACACAGTACAGTTGTCCCTTCACATTCGCTGGGGTTTGGTTCCAGGACCCTCCGTGAATACCCAAATCCGTGAATACTCAAGTCCCATTATATGCAATGGCAGAGCAAAATGGTGTCCCTTATATAAGATGGCAAAATCAAGGTTTGCTATTAGGATTGTTAATTTTTAAGAATATTTTTCAAGTCGTGAATACTCAAATCCGTGAATGTCAAATCCGTGAATGTGGAGGGACAACTGTAATTCACGTGAGGTCTGACCAAAGCAGAATAGAGTGGCACTATGACTTCCTTTGATTTAGACACTATCCTCCTATTGATGAATCATAGAATCATAGAGTTGGAAGATAGCACCAGGGCCATCCAGTCCAACCCCATACTGCCCTGCAGGAAGACACAATCCAAGCATTCCCAACAGATGTCCATCTAGCCTCTGTTTAAAAACCTCTAAAAATGGAAACTCCACCACACTCCCAGGCAGCAGTAGATTCACTGTCAAACAACTCTTATCATCAGGAAGTTCTTCCTTATGTTTAGGTAGAATTATGATAGTAGCAATAGTGTCAGGATCGTGATTAAGTAGCAATTGTGAGTATGAAATAGTTACCTAGAATTACTCAACCGTAATGGTTTCGTATTCACAATTGCGACAAAGTCACGGTTTTGACATTATTGCCATGATTTTAAATCCCTCAACTACTTTATTGGGCATCAGCTGCACAGAGAGAAGGAAGTGTATTCTGCTGTTAATTGGAGTGTGGTTAAATGACATTTCCATCAGGTTTGGGCAGGGGGTAGGGTGAGAAGAGGTTACTTACGGTAGTTAAGTATACTTAGCAAAGTAGCAGATACAGGATTCTGGCTGAAAGGCTTAGTATAATTGAAAACAGGAAGACAAATCCCACATACTACATATGTCTGATTTATAATTTTACTAATCTCAGCAGCAGAGAAAAGAAACTTGACAACAATCTAAGCCAGATCAGCCCTCATTAGTACTTGGATGGGAGACCACCAACAAATCCCAGATACTGCTGGCTATATTTCAGAGGAAGGAACTGTCAAAACCACCTCTGAGTATTCCTTGGTTAAGGAAACACTATGGAATTCATGGGGTCACCTTAAGTCGACAGGCAACTTGAAGGCGTGCACACACACAAGATCTGACCTTGGTCCCTTTCCCCCAAATTCTGCAGGCTAGAATTTCCAGAGAATGGGGAAAGGTGCCTTTTTGGACTATCATTCCCAGAATCCCAAAGCTTAGAAGGACTGCTCAGGAATCCCAGGTGCTGGAGGCTCTATTTCAGAGGAAGGAACTGGCAAAACCACCTCTGAGTCTTCCTTGCCTAAGAAAACCCTATGAAATTCATAGGTTGCTATAAGTTGACAGATGACTTGAAGGTACAGACACATACAAGATCTAACCTTGGTCCCTTTCCCCAAATTTCTGCAGGCTAGAACTTCCAGAGCATGGGGAAAGGTGCCTTTTTGGACTGTCACTCAGTCCCCAAGCTTAGAAGGACTGCTCAGGAATCCCAGGTGCTGGAAGTTCGATTTCAGAGGAAGGGACTGGTAAAACCACCTTTGAGTCTTCCTTGCCTAAGAAAACCCTCTGAAATTCATGGGGTCGCCATAAGTCAGCAGATGACTTGAAGGCACATACACATGCAAGATCTGACCTTGGTCCCTTCCCCCCAAAATGCTGCAGTCTAGAACTTCCAGAACATGGGAAAAGGTGGCTGGCTGGGGGATTCTGAGAGTGGCAGTCCAAAAAGAAGAACCTTCCCCAAGCCCAGAAGGACTGCCAAGAAATCCCAGATGCTGTAGGCTCTATTTCAGAGGAAGGAACTGGCAAAACCACCTCTGAGTCTTCCTTGCCTAAGAAAACCCTATGAAATTAATGGGGTTGCTATAAGCTGACAGATCACTTGAGGGTACATAAATACAAACAATGCATCCACATGTTTAGAGGCATCTGGGGACCATAAATAGACTCTGGTGGCCACACGTGCCTCACAGGCCACAGCTTCCCCACCCCTGATCTACAGTAAGTGGTGACTGGTCTCCAACCCATGGCAGGTCTGGCTTGAGAGAAAGGGTGGAGCTCTCCCCTTGTTTTATATTCCTTTGCCAGCTCATTAGCTTGCAACAAATCCAAGCAACCACATCCTTGCAAAGTGCTAATTAGCCCGGAAAGAACCCGAACAGCTCTGCAAAAGCATTGCATTTTGATCTAGCAAGCTGAACCCTTAGACCTGAATGCTCCCCAAAGAGCTAAGGGATCAAGGTGGTAGAATTGAACAAGACAGATTGAACTGTTTAACAGGGCAGTTCTTAAGTGGTGCCTTCAGAGCTTACAGGATATGCCGAGTGCAGAACGAACGTTGAAAGGCTGTAAAGGCTGAATAAGGCACATTGCATGACTTGAGGAATGCAAACATTAAGATGCGCAACTTGAGTTTTATTCATGTTGTGGGTGACAAGCCGGGCTGTCAATCAACCCGGGAATATTTGATCATGCTTTGTGATGTTTAATATGTATTAATCACCTGACGTTTCATATGCACATTGCCAGAACTTCAACAGAGGTTCCTATTTTGAAACGCCAAAGGAAATGCAAGACAATTACTTATAATTTAATAAGCAAAAGGCACCACCATGCATCATGCTTAAGGAAGGGGTGGGAAAAGTGTAGCCAAGGCCACCCCATCCGACCTCATTTTAAAAAGATGGACAACATTGGCGACTATTTTGAGAGGGTCTAAAGAGAAAAACAGAAGCATTTGTGCTCTCTCTCTCTCTCTCTGTGACCCCACAGGGGATTGAGGGGGATGGGAATTGGCCCCCTAACCACTACACAATTGTTCACCCCTGTTTTAAGAGAAAGCAATCTTTCATATTTCCCTTTCCACTGCTTCCTATAAGTAATACATCAAAACCAAAAGGTGCTCCAAAAACCCCAAACAAAAACCCAAACCCAAGTTGAATGAAACCAGTTAATCAACAGACATTTTAGTTGATTAAGCTGCCAAGTAAATCTTGCAGGACTGCTAATACCTTAGCAGGCAAGCACTAAGGTAAGAGAACAGGGTGTTGTGGGGGTTGCTTTTGTACTCAAGTAAAAAATTGCTCAATTGCACCTTGGAAATCTTTTTTTTTTTTTAAATAAGGTCATTGGCTGCAAATTGAATTAAGTGCAAACACAAGTAAATCACTCATGGCCACCATGTTTACTAGCAGGCATGTGAAGCTTATGGGGCAAAAAAAACCCATTAGGACAGCTGCATGACTGTGAGGGACTCTGTTTTTTATGGGCTCATATAGACAGGCATGTAAAAAAAGTGTGGATTTTGCACAGAATAAACCCCAAACTGCGAAAATTCTCCTCAGGGCACTCAAGCCCCCCCCCCACTTTTTTCAACTACTAAAAAAAAATATTTTCAAATATCCTTTCCATCTTTTATAAGGGTTTAAATAATCATCACAATTTTTCTTATCCCCAACCTTCCCTCCACCTCACCAAGCGAAACAAACATCCCCATTCTAAGACCTTGCAAAACCCAGTTATTTCTTACCACTTTGGGGAGCACTGAAGCAATGGCATCTTTGATGACTTCCCGGAGACTGGCGATGTCAATCACGGAGCCCAGGCTCAGCAAGGCATCCTGGTGGAGAGAGAGAGAAGAGCATTTATTTATTTATTTGACTTATATGACACCTTTCTCCCAGAATGGGGCCCAAGGCGGTTCACAAAACCATAAAATATGATATACAATTAAAAACAATTAAAATCATCACAATTTTATGATATATGATATGATATAAAATATATTTATGATATAAAAATGAAACATATAAAAGTTTAAAAATAAAAGTATAGAAGTATAGTGTCTAGATCAAGGGAACTAACAGTGCTGCTCTATTTTGCCTTGGCCAGACCTCACCTAGAATACTGTGTGCAGTTCTGGGCACCACAATTCAAAAAGGATATCGACAAATTGGAGCATGTCCAGAGAAGGGCGACTAAAATAGTGAAAGGTCTGGAAACGATGCCTTATGAGGAGAGACTTAGGGAGCTGGGTATGTTTAGCCTGGAAAAAAGACGGTTAAGGGGCGATATGATAGCCCTGTTTAAGTATTTGAAGGGATGTCACGCTGAGGATGGAGCAGGCTTGTTTTCTGCTGCTCCAGAGACTGGAACACGGAGCAATGGGTGCAAGCTCCAGGAACAGAGATTCCACCTCAACATGAGGAGGAACTTTTTGACAGTAAGAGCTGTTTGGCAGTGGAACGCACTCCCTCGGAGCGTGGTGGGGTCTCCTTCCTTCCTTGGAGGTCTTTAAACAGAGGCTGGATTGCCATCTGTCGGGGATGCTTTGATCAAGATTTCCTGCGTGGCAGAATGGGGTAGGATTGGATGGCCTTTGCAGTCTCTTCCAACTCTGCAATTCTATGATTCTAAGTGGTCTGGACTCAAGCCATATAGGGCTTTATAGGTCATGACCAGCACTTTGAATTGTGCCTGGAAACAAATTGGTAGCCAGTGAAGCTGTTCTAACAATGGAGTTACAGTATATGCTCCCTATAACTGACCCCGGTCAGCATTCTGGCCATACATTCTGGACCTGCTGATGTTTCTGAACAGTTTCCAAAGGCAGTCAGTCCCACATAGAGTATATTGCAATAGTCCAAACAGGATATAATCAAGGCATGCGTCACCATAGCCAGATCTGACGTCTCAAGGAACGGCCATAGCTGGCTCACTAGTTTTAGCTGAGCAAATGCCCTCCTTACCACTGCTGTAAGGGCACAAGAACATGTGATTGGGGCCATGAGACAGAGTGGGGCTGTATGTTTCTGTGCTTGGCTGTTTCTCTGGAATTGCCAGAGTTTATGCTAATTCCCATAATCTTCCACTCAGCATAGCCAGAATTGTTCTCCATTATGGCTAGCAGAGTCTATTCTCCATAGCAGCCAGCAGACCGAATTTCCTGTTCCCTGTAATAGCCAGCCAGAGAACTGTAGGCTCAAAAGTGGAATGTGGTGATGTTGCTCCTTCCAGCTACAATGTGACTTCTGAGAATGGTTTTATACAGATTTGTTGTTGTTGTTGTTGTTGTTGTGTGCCTTCAAGTCATTTCCAACTCATGGCAAACTTATCACTGAGTTTTCTGAGGCTGAGAGCATGTGACTTGCCAAAGGTTGCCCAGTGGGTTTTCATGACTGAGCGGTGATTCGAACCCTGGTCTCCACAGTCCTAGTCCAACATTACTCCATGTTGGCTCTATTTATCCTGACCAATCTCGATTAGCAGACCCATTATTCTCCCCACAGGTTTCCGCCATGGCCTTGGATTGGGGTACTGGTGGACTCCAGATCTCATCATCCTGAAAGACCAAGCCCTGTGGTCTGTGATGATGGGAGCTAGAGTCCAACAACATCTAGAAAGCCAGAAATTCTCCATCACTGCTTTGAATAAACCCACTTTTCATAATTTCACAGGTCCATAACTATGTGGCAAAACACAACAAACCCCTGTGAGTGAATTGCAAAGATGTTCATCCACACACTTTTAGGAGTTCATTGTTGTTTGCTTGTTTGTTTATTAATTTTAACACAGGTAGCATAATTAACCACCAAAGTAGAGAAAAGAACAAAAAGGAAAGGAAAAAAGAAAAGGTCAATACATGTATAAAGACTCATATACATACTTATATAAGAAAATATATATAAAGTAAAAATGAAACTACCCTAAAGCTAAAAGGCCAATGCGATTTTGGGCTGTATCAATAGAAGTATAGTGTCTAGATCAAGGGAAGTAATAGTGCCGCTCTATTCTGCCTTGGTCAGACCTCACCTAGAATACTGTGTCAAGCTCTGGGCACCACAATTCAAAAAGGATATTGACAAATTGGAGCGTGTCCAGAGAAGGGCAACTAAAATGGTGAAAGGTCTGGAAACGATGCTTTATGAGGAGAGACTTAGGGAGCTGGGTATGTTTAGCCTGGAAAAAAGACGGTTAAGAGGCGATATGATAGCCCTGTTTAAGTATTTGAAGGGATGTCACGCTGAGGATGGAGCAGGCTTGTTTTCTGCTGCTCCAGAGACTGGAACACGGAGCAATGGGTGCAAGCTCCAGGAACAGAGATTCCACCTCAACATGAGGAGGAACTTTCTGACAGTCAGAGCTGTTCGGCAGTGGAACACACTCCCTCGGAGCATGGTGGGGTCTCCTTCCTTGGAGGTCTTTAAACAGAGGCTGGATGGCCATCTGTCAGGGATGCTTTGATCAAGATTTCCTGCGTGGCAGGGGGTTGGACTGGATGGCCCTCGTGGTCTCTTCCAACTCTGCAATTCTATGATTCTATGTTCTATGATTCTAAAACTCAACAGAATAATAGAATAATTTCTGCATACTCAGCTTCATAGCAGAGGCAATAAGAAATCTTCCTAGGGAGTGAATCATAGAATCATAGAGTTGGAAGAGACCCCAAGGTCCATCCAGTACAACCCCATTCTGCCATGCAGGAATACTCAACCAAATTATTTTTGATAGATGGCCTTCCAGCCTCTGTTGAAAAACCTTCAAAGAAGGAAGAGACTCCACCACACTCCCAGGCAGCAGCAGATTCCACTATCAACAGCTCTTACTGTCAGGAGGTTCTTCCTAATGTTTAGGTGGAATCTCTTTTGTTGTAGCCTGAGTCCATTGCTCCATGTCTTAGTCTCTGGAGCAGCAGAAAACAAGTTGGCTCCCTCTTCAATATGACATCCTATCAAATATTTCATAGAATCACAGAGCCAGAAGAGACCACCAGGGTCATCCAGTCCACCCCCCTTTTTCCATGCAGGAAGACACAATCAAAGCACGCCCAATGACAGATGGCCATCAAGCCTCTGCTTAAAAACCTCCAAAGAAGGAGATTCCACCACACTCCCAGGCAGCAGCGGATTCCACTTCTGAACAGCTCTTATTGTTTATCATATTAAACTAAGACAATAAACAATATCAAACACTAAAAACTAACTAAAACATAAAAGGTCTCTGACCCCCCTGCCACTTCCAAACTGTAATGAAAGAGAAAAAATCTAAAGAAGAAATACATTATTTTACCATTATAGGTCCCACTAAATACACCCACTAGTAACCATAGCCACAGATTATAACATCGTTAGATTTCGAACGATGCCGAGAGTTCCGATGCGCACCAAGTACTCCTGTCACGCTCTGGCACTTCCTAGCCGGTGTCCAAATGCATGCTGGAGAGCGCCCTGATGGACATCCATGTCCATTGAGCATTGGGCCATGAAGCATCAGTCACGCCACCATTTCACAATGGATGCCTGTACACTGTCATATCACAGTGGCCCTGAGGTGAAGATAAATATTGAGAAATCTCTGCCAACTTCATCTGCATTAATTTCAGTGAGCTCCCTTGAATCCCATCTCTGCAGAGAAGGAAGCGTATAAACAATATATCATACAAACATAGGACTTTTTCGGATGCATGAAATATACCGCAAGCAGCCTTGTCGCGTTGAGAGGCTGCTGCGCTGCAGAGCATCCATTTCATATGATGCTTGCCCCTGGCGGTACTGTTGTGGTACCGCGGTGAGAGTTGAGCGTCATATTTCCTCGATTTTTAAGAACAAAAGTTGATCGTGATTAAAAATCGAGGAAATATGACGCTCAACTCTCCCCGCAATCCCACAACAGTACCGCCAGGGGCAAGCGTCATATGAAATGGACGCTCTGCGGCACAGCAGCCTCGCAATGCAACGAGGCTGCTTGCGGTATATTTCATGCATCCGAAAAAGTCCCTAGAATCACAGGGTTGGAAGAGACCACAAGGGCCATCCAGGCCAACCCCCTGCCACGCAGGAATTCACGATCAAAGCATCCCTGACAGATGACCATCCAGCCTCTGTTTAAAAGTCTCCGAAGAAGGAGACTCCACCACACTCCCAGGCAGCATCGTATTCCACTGTTGAACAGTTCTTCCTAATGTTTACATGGAATCTCTTTTCCTGAAATTTGAGTCCATTGCTCCATCTCCTAGTCTCTGGAACTGCAGAAAACAAGCTTGCTCTATCCTCAGTATGACATCCCTTCAAATATTTAAACATGGCTGTCATGTCACCTCTTAACTTTCTCTTCTCCAGGCTAAACGTACCCAGTTCTTCATAGGGCATGACTTCCAGAGCTTCTCCTCATAGGGCACAATGGCTTTCAGACCTTCCACCATTTTGGTCACCCTCCTCTGGACACCTTCTTGGTTGTCCATATCCTTCTTGAATTGTGGTGCCCAGAACTGGACACAGTATTCCCGGTGAGGTCTGACCAAAGTAAAATAGAGTGGCACTATTACTTCCCTTGATCTAGACACTATACTCCCATTGATGCAGCCTAGAATTGCATTGGCTTTTCTGGCTGCTGCATCACACTGTTGACTCATGTTCAGCTTGTGGCCCACTAAGACTCCTAGATCCCTTTCGCATGTACTGCCCTCAAGCCAGGTGTCCCCCATCCTATATCTGTACTTTTCATTTTTACTGCCCAAGTGTAGTATCCTACATTTCTCTCTGTTGAAATTAATTTTGTTAGTTTTGGCTCAGCTTTCTAATCTGTTAAGGGGGTCATTTTGGATTCTGATCCTGTCCTCTGGGGTATTAGCTAACCCTCCTAATTTGGTGTCATTACCAAACCTGATAAACATGTTCTCTACAATAAAATATAACCACAAGGAAGAGGAAGAAGAGAAGATAGAGAACAGCAACTACTACTACAACAACAACTACTACTACAGCAATTTGGAAATGTTACTTTTTGGGCTACAACTCCCATACAACATGGCCACTGCCAAATCGGCTGTGGAATCTAGCAGCTGTAATCCAAAAAATATTTTTTATGATTTTTGCTACGATCACAGGAGAAAGGACTTTATCACATGAGCATCTATAAATGCTGTAATTCCACAACTGCAGAAAGCAGAAACATAGTGGTATGATTACATTGAATTTTGCATTTGGCTGCAATTGTGCAACACTACTGCTAATGGAACATCTCACAACCACCTATTAGTGTTTTAAAAACAGGAATGAAGTTTGCACTATTCTAACACTTGTTTCCACATTGTATTGGAATAGGGCTGCATTGCTGCTTCAAGATGGCCTATGCATGCATCTTAAAAAAAAAATCTCCTACTTCCACAATTTCGCAAGAACGCAATTTCAGCAGTTATTGTGAGAAAATGCCGCTTCAATTAAACAAAGCAAAAACAAAGAAATTAGCAAATGAACAATTACACAAATTAAAAAAAATGTCCTAAGAAAAAGTGACGGTTCATCAAAAGAGTGTCATGGAGGACCACTTCACATTCTCCATTGCAAGTTGAATTATGTGTTCTTGTTGGAAATGGGGAGGGGGAAAAGAAGGAGGAATGCCCACTCACACTGTAATATCGGAACTACAGTGCGACTGAATTATCATAGAATCATAGAATCATAGAATTGTAGAGTTGGCAGAGACCACGAGGGCCATCCGGTCCAACCCCCCTGCCACGCAGGAAATCTTGATCAAAGCATCCCCGACAGATGGCCATCCAGCCTCTGTTTAAAGACCTCCAAGGAAGGAGACCCCACCACGCTCCGAGGGAGTGTGTTCCACTGCCGAACAGCTCTTACTGTCAAAAAGTTCCTCCTAATGTTGAGGTGGAATCTCTGTTCCTGGAGCTTGCACCCATTGCTCCGTGTTCCAGTCTCTGGAGCAGCAGAAAACAAGCTTGCTCCATCCTCAACGTGACACCCCTTCAAATACTTAAACAGGGCTATCATATCACCTCTTAACCGTCTTTTTTCCAGGCTAAACATACCCAGCTCCCTAAGTCTCTCCTCATAAGGCATCGTTTCCAGACGTTTTACCATTTTAGTTGCCCTTCTTTGGACACACTCCAATTTGTCAATATCCTTCTTGAATTGTGGTGCCCAGAACTGGACACAGTATTCCAGGTGAGGTCTGGCCAAGGCAGAATAGAGTGGCACTATTACTTCCCTTGATCTAGACACTATACTTCTATTGATGCAGCCCTTTTGCAGAAATTCTCAAGCTATCCCCGTACCTTTCACCGGTTAAAAACAGGACACTTGTGGGCAAGCAACCTCAGAGCGTGGCCAAAAAGGCAAACGTTACTAATGAGGAAGTATACACAAGCTAGGAGAGGGTGCAGCAGTTGGCCTTTGCCTGAGCCTACTGGGAAGTGCAAGATTCTGCCCCCTCTTCTCTTCTCCCCCCTGCTGAGTTAATTGAGTGCAAACTCCCCTCCCACTTTGAACTCAATATACAGGAATGGAAGTAAGCCAAAGACAATGGGGGAACGTGAAAGGAAGGGAGAGAAACTGGGACATTTTTTAAATGCAGCTGAAAACGTGGAAGGACAGAGGATTAATTAGGACAATTTGCCAAATTGGGACATTTGGAAGGTATGCTATCTGTCTATCTATCTGGCTTCTTGGACATTGTCTAGTTTTTGAAGGATCTGGGTAGTGCCACCATGCAGACTCAAAATTTTGATCCACTCTTCATTTCAATAGAACCCATCTTTTGCATGGTGTGAGACTACAGACCCCCGTCTCCTATATAGCCAACATAAGCCCAGTGCATTCCCTATTCTCAGGCAATCTCAGATTTATAGCTCTGCTTCTATTATTCACATCGTCACCCTCTCAGCTCCTTGTATCTTGCTGCTTCGCTGTCACTCTCAGTTGCTGAGGAATTACTTGCACTAGGAGTCACTATTTAGCTAAGAAGAGCCTGGAAGATGCTGTAATTCAGGCTGTGTGGGAAATTCAGCCCCTTTTCTTTTCTTTCTTTTTAAATGAAACTATCCCATTCACACTTTTCAGAGCAAACACAGAAACAGATACAATTTCTGATTGGCATTCCATACCTCTCCATGTTGATAATCCATTCCATGGAAGAAAGCAAATACATCCAAAAACATGCACAGAAATGGAAAAAAAAATAATTTAAAAAACCAACAACCCCTGAATATATTTCTAAAATGTCCGTAAGCATGCTTTAATCAATGGGTGTGCCTGTTACTGTGTCCATTTGAAAAACAGAAAACACAGCTGTGTGTTCAATGAAGAAAACCATCCGATCCCATCCAGCTTTTTATTGTGTTGTTTTTAGTATTTTTAGTAATTATTAAGTATGTTTTAAATGTTTAATTATTTAATTGTATTTTAAGGGGGGTGGGATGGAGGGGTTTGTATGTAGATTTTAATGCTGTAAGCCATCCGATTGCATTTTGTAGAGGGGCGGGATACAAATAAATTTTATTATTATTATTATTAAAACTACAACTGGCCACAAATGAGGCGGGTGGAGTTGCCTGACTCGTTGAGTCCCAAAACCCTTAAAAAAAACCCTGGCCTGGCCGGTGGAGGGACCTGAAGATTGGCCACAAAGGATGGCCAGAAGTCATGAAACATAACTTCTGGATGCTGAAATGTGACATCTGGCCAAACCGGGGTGGGGGCCCAGGGGGGCAAAATAACCCCCAGAGGTTCTGCAGATGTCCCCCCTGCTATACACAGTCCCACAGTCAAGAATCACCAATTTGGAGAGTTCAAAAACTTCCTCCAAGTTCTGAGTAATCTCAAGTCCATTCAGCCCTGTGGAACTTGCTTCGGGTGAAGTCAAAACATACTAGAGAAGAACATTAAAGGAAGAAAGTGCAAAAGCAACTGTTTTAATGAATATTAAAGAAACAAAAATAATAACCACTGATGAGCTGCATAATTTAAAAGTGAATGATGAACACATCAGGTCTGGAAGCCATGCCCTATGAGAAGAGGCTAAGGGAGATGGGTATGTTTAGCCTGGAGAAGAGAAGGTTAGGAGGTGAACACGTTTAAATGTTTGAAGGGATGTCACACTGAGGATGAAGTGAGCTTGTTTTCTGGTGCTCCAGAGACTAGGACACGGAGCAATGGGTTCAACTTCAGGAAGAGAGATTCGACCTAAACATTTGGAAGAACTTCCTGACAGTAAGACCTGTTTGGAAGTGGAATATGCTGCTGCTGCCTGGGAGTGTGGTGGAGTCTCCATCTTTGGAGGTTTTCAAGCAGAGGCTGGATGGCCATCTGTCAAGAGGGCTTTGATGGTGTCTTCCTGAAGGGCAGAATGGGGTTGGACTGGATGGCCTTTCTGCCCCCAAGCAAGTCAGTGACTCAGTAGAAGCTCTGCACCCTTAGACCATGTGCTCAGCACATGGCCCCAAACCTAAATAACCATGTGCTCAGCACATGGCCCCAAACCTAAATAAATAAATAAATAAACCCCTGACACAAGCCTTTAAAAAAAAACAGTCAAAAAGTCAAGGATGATCCCCAAACACAGTGCACCTTCTGCTGGCTATCTGAGACTAAGCTCATATTCAGCGTAGGGAGGAGAGGAAAGACAAATGCTACCTGAGGCACCACCATTCCCCCCCTCCGCCTCTCTTCGGCGCCATTTCTCATTACGAAGACAGAGCCCCAGCACAAGTCACTCTCTCTGAACTCAGAACAACTGGCCCGGCCAGCCATCGCCAGGCTGGCTGCCCATTCTGACTTCAGAGAGAGCGACTAGCACTGGGGATTGCTTTCACGGAGCTCAGAGTAAGGTCCTACGTGTGAGTAACAACTCTGAAAGGGAACTTAGCCGTTGTCTAAACAGTGAAAATACTTCTCATGGAATGTGAGGAAAATCCTACCTGTCTTAATGGGATCCAGCATCGTTTTTCCATATTTGGAAGGAGGAGGGCCAAAAATGTCAAAAACTGAAGGAAAAGCCTTTGCGGTTTTTCCCAAAGTTTTAAAAAAAAAAAAACAGTGAGGGGAATGCATACTACTGCCCATTGGGACAAGCAATTCACTATGAATCATTTTCCCACAGGAGAGGAAGCGCCAAGCTGATTGGCCGGATGAGTGCAGGAGTGGGGCTTGCTAACAGGGCAAGCACCCGGCATTGCCATGTTGATTTTTTGCATTAGCAAGTGAGGCTAGGGCAAGAAAACGGGGTGTTGTTTTCCCCCCTTTTATTTGAAAGGCAAAATATTGCTCCAGCACACAGTTAAAATAGTTTTTTTAAAAAGTTCAGTGGTGATGGATTACGGTAGGTGAAATTCACTCATGGCCACCATATTGACTGGAAAGCATGCAAAGCTTTTGAGGGCCAAAACACCCATAAGAAAGGGCACTAGTGCTGCAAAATGCCATTATTGCAGTGCACTCCATATGGGGGGAGGCTCTTATAGACGGCCCCCAAGTGATTTAAAATACACTTTAAAAAGAACTTTCTGCTTCACTGAGGGCAAAAATCCAAATGCAGATTCAGGCTTTGTAGGTAAGGTGTGGCACTTAAATCCGGGGCAGAGTAGTCCAAATTTCATGTGCCGAAGCTCCAAAGCAGTCTGAATTGCATCTGAATTTTTTTAAAAAACCCGCCCGTGTAGTCAAGCCCTCTGTCAAGCAATCCACATGTGTTCTGAGTTTGCAGGACCTAAGCAGGGCAGTTGATAACTGGAGCTCTTGGAGGTCTCTCAGTCATAAGGGGTCGCCATACGTCAAAGCCAACAGTGATGGTAAAAACCATCAACAAACATTCCAAGATTAAGGGCACTTTTTCTGACATGCCAGTGGGGTTCTTACTGTGGAGGGTCTGCCAGCAAAACAGGACAAAGAGGGGAAGAGAAGGAGTTGAACCCAAACCAACAAAGAATGAGAAAGAGAGATCAATGGGGCTGGCTGAACCACAACCCTTCTGCTTGGCCCTTCCTCCCTCCAGAAGGGGGACCAAGCTTGGACAAGCACCATGCGTGTCTTCTGTTCAGTTCGGCTACCTCAGTTGGTAAGCTTAGTGTCCTTCCTTTAGAAACGCTCTCCATCTTTACCAGCTGCTGCTGCACCAACAGGATGCGAGAGCTTGGGGCCACCTTCTGCTGCCATGGCAATATCAACAACCTCCATAGAATCATAGAATCATAGAGTTGGAAGAGACTACAAGGGCCACCCAGTCCAACCCCGTGCCCTGCAGGAACACACAATCAAAGCACTCTCGACAGATGGCCATCCAGTCTCTGCTTAAAAAACTCCAAAGAAGGAGACTCCGCCACACTCCTAGGCAGTAGCGGATCCTACTTCTGAATTGCTGTTACTGTGAGGGTCCTTCCTAATGTTTAGATGGAATCTCTTTTCCTGTAGTTTGAACCCATTGTTCCGTGTCCTAGTCTCTGGAGCAGCAGAAAACAAGCTTGCTCCATCCTCAGTGTGACATCCCTTCAAATATTTAAACATGGCTATCATGTCCCCTCTCAACCTTCTCTTCTCCAGACTAAACATGCCCAGCTCCTTAAGCCTCTCCTCATAGGGCATCATGGCTTCCAGACCTCCCACCATCCTTCTCGGTATCCTTCCTGAATCATGGTGCCCAGAAGTGGACACAGTATTCCAGGTGAGGTCCGACTAAAGCAGAATAGAGTGGCACTATTACTTCCCGTGATCTAGACACTAGACTCCTATTGAGGCAGCCTAGAATTGCATTCATAGAATCATAGAATCATAGAATTGCAGAGTTGGAAGAGACCACAAGGGCCATCCAGTCCAACCCCTTGCCACGCAGGAAATCTTGATCAAAGCATCCCCGACAGATGGCCATCCAGCCTCTGTTTAAAGACCTCCAAGGAAGGAGACCCCACCACGCTCCGAGGGAGTGTGTTCCACTGCCGAACAGCTCTTACTGTCAAAAAGTTCCTCCTCATGTTGAGGTGGAATCTCTGTTCCTGGAGCTTGCACCCATTGCTCCGTGTTCCAGTCTCTGGAGCAGCAGAAAACAAGCCTGCTCCATCCTCAGCGTGACATCCCCTCAAATACTTAAACAGGGCTTTCATATCGCCTCTTAACCGTCTTTTTTCCAGGCTAAACTTACCCAGCTCCCTAAGTCTCTCCTCATAAGGCATCGTTTCCAGACCTTTCACCATTTTAGTAGCCCTTCTGTGGACACGCTCCAATTTGTCAATATCCTTTTTGAATTGTGGTGCCCAGAACTGGACACAGTATTCTAAGTGAGGTCTGACCAAGGCAGAATAGAGCGGCACTATTACTTCCCTTGATCTAGACACTATACTTCTATTGATAGAGCCCAAAATCGCATTGGCCTTTTTAGCTGCCACATCACACTGTTGGCTCATGTTCAACTTGGGGTCTACTAGACTCCTAGATCCCTTTTGCATGTAGTCTCATTCAGCCAGGTCTCTCCCATCCTATATTTATGCATTTCATTTTTCCGCCCTAAATGCAGTACTTTACATTTCTCCGTATTGAATTTCATTTTGTTAGCTTTGGCCCAGCTCTCCAGTCTATCCGGGTCATTCTGAATTTTGATCCTGTCCTCTAGGGTATTAGCTACTCCTCCCAATTTGGTGTCATCTGCAAATTTGATAAGTATGCCCCTAATTCCCTCATCCAAGTCATTGATAAAGATGTTGAATAGCACTGGGCCCAGGACAGAACCCTGTGGCACCCCACTGGTCACATCTTTCCAAGACGAAGAGGAGCCACTGCTGAGCACCCTTTGGGTTCGGCCGGTCAACCAATTACAAATCCATTGAACAGTTAACTTGTCTAGCCCACATTTTACAAGGTATTTCTGTAGAATTGTATACATTGCATACATACATTGTGGGGATGAGATCAGAGCGTAATGGGAAACATAAAAATGTGACACTGGCCATAAACTTTCATAGGATTTGGTGTGAGATAGAATCATAGAATTGTAGAGTTGGAAGAGACCACGAGGGCCATCCAGTCCAACCCCCTGCCACGCAGGAAATCTTGATCAAAGCATCCCCAACAGATGGTGCTAACGCTAATGCTGGGGTCATCCATGCTATAATATTTAGAGTTTCTGCATATGGATGGGAAAGCTGGACAGTGAAGGAAGCTAAGCAGGGGGGAAAGCCCAACTTATTTGAAATGTAGTGCCGGGGGAGAATTGTACAGATACCACGGACTGCCAAAAAGACAAATGGATGAGTATTAGAGCAAATCAAGCTTGAACTCTCCTTGCAAGCCAAAATGACCCAACTGAGGCTGTCATAGTTTGGACATATCATGAGATGGTGGGTGTCTCCCTACTGCAGAACTATAGCAGTTTGACACCACTTTAACCTCCATGGCTTCATCCTATGGAAACCTGAGATTTGTAGTTTTGTGAGGTATTTATCTTCTCTCTCAAATGATTCTGGTGCCTCACCAAACTACAAATCCCAGGTTTCGGTAGGATGAAACCATGGCAGTTAAAGCAGTTCAAAGTGTTGTAATTCTGAGGTGTGGATACATCTGGCGTGACACACTTGAAAAGATGATCATGCTTTGCTAAAGTTGAAAGCCCTGGAAAGAGAGGAAGACCCCATGATAAGTGGATTGACTCCACCAAGGAAGCCTTGGCTGCCCCAAATTTGCAATATCTGAGTAGGACTGTTAAGAACAGGGCCTCTGGCAGGTCTCTCATTCATGGGGTTGCCATAAGTCAAAGCTGGCTTGATGACCCATAACAACAGCTATATACAGTATATGAAGACAAGGGCCTTAAAGTTGTTACTGGCCTCCACTGAGGTGCTGAGGCTGGACGGACTGGGAAATTTGGGAACTATATGCAGATGTGAAAGCTGGTCAGCAAAGAAAGCTAGTGGGGCTATCTAGCCAGTGGGAAAAAATCCTAATGGAATGCAAGGGGAATACCTTTTGTCTTAATGAGCTCCCGCAGGGATTCACCATATTCAAAAGGAGGAGGGCCAAAAACTCCAAGTACTTCGCAATAATACCCTTTGCTACTTCTCATGAAGCTTTTTAAAAAAATATGTGGAAATGCACATTTCAGCCCATTTTAACAACCAATTTGAATTGGGGCACATCCTGGAAATCAAAACGTGATCAGAGGATATTCTAGCAATGAAGTGGCCGGAGCAGCCATTGTTGATTTTCAGGGACAAAGTCGTGGGCTATTTTTGAGTGGCAGAGCAAATAATAATAATTTTTTTTTTAAGCAGAAGATCACTCTTCCGCGTCTCTGATTTAACAAGGAGGAAATGGGAAATGGAGGGAGCTTTTGGAGAATAATAACATGCATAATTCACTTGTGGTCACCATCTTTACTTGTGGGCTCCATGTAAACTTCAAACATGGATAGCTTCCCATGCCAGCAGTCTTGTGAATGCATCGTGGAGACAAATGAACGCTGCTGCAATGGTGAGTTAATGAGCTATTTTCCGCAATTAATTATCCCATACAGCTGAGCCCAATAAGAAAAAGAAAACCAACATCTCTGAAATGTGGTGTTGAGGGGGGGGGGTGTCTATGGATCCCGTGGACTGCCAGAAATATACCAAATACCACCCTAACACAGCATATGAGAAATGGTAAAAGGGCTTGCCAGGTACCGCATTGCACCATGTGCAAATGTGTGATGCGCAGAGGCAGTGGGCAATCAGCAGTGCGCAATGCACATTGACACACTGCTCTAGGTGCATTAATGCACTGCAGCAATGGTTCCATAGCCAGACATCTGCCCCCTCCCCCAAGCTGGATATGTCCTTTCCTCATTGTCCAAAAAACTCATTCCCCATGTGTAGTGCAACTTATGCCTTTAAGTGTCACCAAGAGGATTCTGCACATACATTCCAGGGGCAGGAGACTCTCCACCAGCAGTAAACCAGTGTAAATGAATCCCTTTTGTGCAGCAAACAATGCTGGCCTCAGCTCCTCAGTGCTCTGTTTTTCTGACAACTTGTGAAGTGTCCCAATTGTCAAAATAATGAAGATCTTCATCACAACAGAACAAAAGCCAGTGTCTTTTCATCAGAAAAGCAAACCAAAGTACCATGTCCCTAGACTCCTCCATTTCAGTGAAAAGAAAAGGGTAAAAAAGAAAGATATCCTCAGCAACAAGTCAATAGAGGATCATTGTGATACGAGGTGTGTTTTGCCAGCAAAGTGAGGAGTGGGAGCAAAGCACAAGAGATCCCAAATGAGAGCTTTGGAGAGACAGCAAAGTCCTGGCTAACAACCTGATGGCGGTCATGGAAAAGAGTGAAAGAATATTGGACACAAATCCACCATATAAGAGACATTTGAAAGGCCAACATAAAAATGGACCCACAAATGTATCCATTAGGGATTGGACAAGAAGTATAGAAGAAATATGGAAAGATGCTCTTCTACATGATGGTAGCCTATTAGCAAGAAAGTGGAAACTGGAAGAAATGTCAAGTACAACAGAATGGCTGATAAAAATGTGTGATCTTATTAAAACTGACCAATTAACTTGCTTAATCAGAAATGCTACATTGACAAATTCAGAGCTGATTGGTTAGAACTGTTGTTGCTGATGATGATGAGGGGAGAGAAAAGGGGAATGGGCAAAAATATTCCTCATGGAATGTGAGAATACCTTTTGCCCCAATGGGATCCCGAAGCAACTTGATGTATTGTGAAGGAGGGCCCCCAAAACACCCCCCAAAATATACTCCATGGGAAAAGCCTTTCCCTATATTTTTTGAAAAACTGCGCTGGAAAAGTGCATTCCTGTTTGTTGGGATAAGGGACCAAATTGATTCGGTTTCCCAAAATGAGTGGTAGTTGGCAGATGATTGGTCAGACATGCATGGTGGGTGGAGCTTGCTGGAAAGGCAAGCGCCCAGAACTGCCATCTTGGATTTTCCGCATAGCAATTGTGCGCCACAGTGAGAAAACAGCCTTTCTCTCTCTTTCTTTCTTTCTTGAGCATTTGCTAAAGAGGAAGGTTGCACTTCGGCACCTTGTATTTTGTTTTAAAAAATGTTCGGCAGGGGCAACGTGGGGAAAATAAAATCACAAGTAATTCGCTCTCACCCACTGTTCTGATTCACAGGCATGACTGTGGTTTGCTTTATATCCCTGCCATCTTGCAAACAGACCATTAAGACAAATAGAAGCTGCTACGAGTTGGTGTTACCCTGCAGCAATCCACATTTTCCCCTCCGTATAAACAGCCCCAATGATTGATAGTATTGTATATGACGTGTGGTGTTACTGAATTAATTAATAATTAATTAATAAAGCCCTCACAATCAAAAGTACTCGATGTGCATCAGACCTTGGAGCAATCTTGTTATTGCCCTAATATGCATCTTTGCCATTCACTAATAAGGTTTCATTGCTAAGGATTTGTAAAATTATTCAACATGGACTGTGATGTAGAATCTCAGTCAATGAAATTAGCTATTACTTTAAAAAAAAAATTCCCCAAGACTATAAAATCATTTAAGAGAGATAACAATATAGCCATTAATAACTCTTCTGCACACTCAGTGCCTTATCATACTACATTGTTATAGTGCTATATTCCACTTTAACTGTCATGGCAACATCCTGTGGAATCCTGGGATTTGCAGCTTTTTGGAGGAGGGCATTTAGAACTCTCAGCCAGAGAGCTCTTGGGCCTCACTAAACTACAAACCCCAGAATTCCACTGGATGTTTCCATGGCAGCTGAAGTGGAATGAGCACTATAACAGGGCAGTGTGATAAGGATCTTAGTCCATCTCCAAATGCTTGTCTCTTGAGAACAAGTCTTTACCTGCCAGTGAAAGGAGATTAGAGAGGGGGCCCAGCCTAGCCTCCCATGGGAGAGAATTGCACAGTCTAGGAGCAGTCACCAAGAATGCCCTCTCACCTGGCCTCACCAGATGGGCCTATGATAGACAATGAGAAAGGTCACCTCCCCCTAGACTCTCCAGGTTTAGGAAGGCTTACATAGGCACACATCTATCTATCTATCTATAAAACTCTTGGGTATGTTTCCTTTCCCAGTGTATTGATTGGCCATTTAGGAAACACACCCAACCAATCAGCACCCACATGCAAATTCCCTCTCCTGCCACTCAATCTGCATCTACACCCCTAGCCTCACAAGGGCCCCTCCCTCCTCTCCCTCCCTCAGCCAATCCCCACCCACATGCAAATTCCCTCTCTACCACACAATCCACTCCTGCCACTCAATCTACATCTACACCCCCAGCCTCACAAGGGCTCCGTTGCCGACCACCTGAGCACGCAGTGGTGAAGAGGAGGAGCAGCCGCCACCACCCATGAATCCATGGCAAGGACTCCGGGAGCCTAAATGGAGCCCCCCTCCACCTCCACTATACATCTTGCTATGGGAGCTCAAGAGGAGAAGCCGCCATACTGCAGAGGCTTGTAAGTCCAGGATGGGAGAGCCAGCCAGATAGGTGGTCGCTCGGTGGGTGTATAGATTTTGGTGGTAAAGTTATACTGTTAGGTGGAAACTTCAGAGTTTCCTATAATGGCTTATGCTACACTGGGTACAGCTAGTAGACTCGTAGAATCTTAGAGTTGAAAGAGACCCCCAAGGGTCATCTAGTCCAACCCCCTTCAGCCATGCAGGAATACACAATAAAAGTACTCCCAACAGATGGCCATCCAGCCTCTATTTAAAAACCTCTGAAGAAGGAGACTCCATCACACCCCCAGACAGTATATTTCAGGACTGAACAGCTCTTACTGTCAGAAAGTTCTTCCTAATGTTTAGGTGGGTTCATTTGCCCTGTAGTTTGAGTCCACTGCTCCATGTCCTGGTCTCTGGAGCAGCAGAAAACATGCTTGCTCGATCCTCAGTATGACATCCTTTCAAATATTTAAACATGGCTATCATGTCACCTCTTGATAGCCATGTTTAAATACTCAATCTTTCAAATACTCTGGACCCAAGCTGCATAGGGCTTTGCAGAACAGAACAACCACTTTGAATTGTGTCTAGAAACAGACTAGGAGCAGTGAAGCTCTTTCGACTTTATAGGTTACAAAATCTGGAGTGGATTTTGCAGCCCACTGACCCAGCAGTCAGCTGCTGCCACCACTGTAACAGAAAAGTAAAGAAGCCTTCAGCATCAAGTCATAGAATCATAGAATCCTAGAGTTGGAAGAGACCCCAAGGGCCATCCAGTCCAACCCCCTTCTGCCTTGCATGAATATACCATTAAAGCACTCCCTGCAGATGGCCATCCAGCCTCTGTTTAAGTCGGGCATCCACATCTCTGCAACTCCGAATGAATAATCATAGCAAAAGGCAAAAGGGTGACACCACTCAGAAGCCGGCAAAGCAGGGGTGTCAGCCACATGACCTGCCAATGGGTGCAAAAGTGATTTTGTTCTCAGAACCCCCCCACCCCCATGCTGTTGTCCCTTTAAGGAAAAGCGCACAGAGGCATCACAGAGAAAGGCAAAGAGAGTGGGGAGCATACAAAAGGCAAGCCATTCCAAGCACAAAGCAGAGGGCATTGGGGAGGGGGACAGGTCCCCCCCCCCGCAGCTGGGGAGTGCGCTTGGGCACCGTCTCTACTTGTGCCCTGACCTTTTCCCTTTGCGCAGAACGGTTGTTTGTTTGTTCCCTAGCTGTGATTGATGCTGTGCTATTGTGCCCTCCACAAATGTCACCGCAGGAGTGCGGCTGGATCAGCCGAGCAGGCAGATGAAAACCATCGCTGGGAGCCGATGATGTGCCCATCAATAACAGGGATAAGTTGTGACGCTGAGAAGCAGCAGAGGCGCATCAAGTGCTAGGCAGGCCTTTTGCCTCCAGCACCCCATCCACAGAGGAGGAGGAGGAGGAGGTGGTGGTAGTGGAAGATGATTTTATTTATCTAAATTCCAGCTTTTCAGACTCAGGATGGTGTAGTGGTTTGGGCACTGATGTTTTCATATAGTTTATAACCATTATTTTTTAAAAAATATGTTGTTAGCTACTTTGAGTCCCATTATTGGGAGAAAGGCAAGATATATATGAACAAAATGATGATAATGAGGATGAGGGTGATGGCAACGACAACAACAACAGCAACAACTCTAGGAGACCAGGGTTTCAATCTCTGTTCAGCCACAGAAACCCACTGAGTGACCTTGGGCAAGTCACACTCTCTCAGCCTCAGAGGAAGGCATGGACAAACCTCTTCTGAAGATATCGGGCCAAGGAAACAGTATTTGTTTTTAGAGCCAGTGTGTGAAGAATCATAGGGGTTGTTTAGATGACAATAATAATAATAATAATAATAATAATGCAGAAAGAATGCAGGCAGAATACCTTTTGTTTAGATGAGCTCCTTCTGGGATTCAACCTTTTGGGAAGGAGTGGGGCTAAAAATTCCAAATAGATCACGATAGCAGCTTTCGCTGTTCCTTGTGATCTTTTTAAAAATTTGCACAAAAATGCACACAACAGGCTGTCTGGACAACCAATTCGAATAGGGGCACATAGAAGAGCTGAAACATGATTGGTTGGACCTTGGCAGGGATGGCCTTGCAAGGGAGGAAGTGGCTGGAACCACCATAGTTGTTGTTTTTGCTGGCTGAATGATCACATGCATGATCATTCAAATGTCAGAGCAAAAACAAAAAGTTTTTTTTTTAAGTGGAAAATAGCTCTTCCGCACCTGTCATTTAAAAAACAGGATGTGGGGGGAAGAATGGAGGGAGATTTACGGGAGGCAACTCACTTGTGGCTACCATCTTTTTGGGGGGGGCATGCTCCGTGTAAACTCCAAACCCAGCCTGGTTTCCATGCCAGTGATCTTGCAAATAAATCGTGGGCCTAAATGTATATAAATGTATATATACACTATATATGGGTCTCCTATCGCCACCACTTATGATTCCTCGAACGCTTTCATCAGCGCTGTATATGCACAATCCTAAATATACACTGGACTGACTACGTGACAAATGTTGCTGTCCTTGAGCAAGCAGGGATCACCAGCATTGAGGCAATGATATTGAGAACTTAGCTGCATTGGCCAGGGCACGTTTCTAGGATGGAGGACCATCGCCTCCCAAAAATACTACTTTACGGTGAACTCACCACGGGTCAGCGTAAGAGGGGCGCTCCAAAAAAGAGATACAAAGACTCCCTGAAACAACATCTCAGGCTTGGCCAAATTGATCACCAACAGTGGTCCGCCCTGGCCTCACATCGGGAGGCATGGAGACGCACTATCCACAATGCTGCAGCCTTATTTGAGAACTCACGACGAACAAGTCTTGAAGAGAAACGACAACGCAGAAAGAATCACAAACCAGAAACATCACCCAAGGAGACCTTCTGTTGTGCTTTCTGCAACCGAACTTGTTTATCTCAGATTGGCCTTTTTAGTCATCAGCGCGCTTGCAGAAAGCGCGGGATGAGTCCTATCTGAATCTTCGTTTGCAAAGAAAAGCCAGATATATATATATATATATATATATCCCTTGGAATCCCATCTTCCATCAGCAACACCCCATCCCAGGGGCCCCACAGCCAGCTGTGGGGAATTGGATTACTGGCTCAGGGCCCACATTGACTATGAGGGGATACTGGACCCTATCAGCAAAAGAGCTATACAGCTTCAGCAAAAGGGCTAGAGTTCATAGCTGTATCCCACCTGCTGCATCATTTACCATCAATAAGCCTTATACAGCATAGATCTAAGTGATCTGTGTCTCTCCATATGTACCTGCCCAGACCCTGTGACCTGAAGGAGCAGCCTTTCTTTTATTCCCAGCACCTTCACAGGTACAAGAGGATTTTGTAGTACCTTTGAGAGAAAGAGGTTGTAGCAGAAGCTTTCGTAGACTTGGCTTACTTCCTCCAATGCATGGAGTGAACTAGTGCCTAGGAACAGACCTTATATGCAAGCTGTTGAATGGCCATAGAAATGCAAAAGAAATGCAAAACTTGTCAGAGTGGTGATGAGGTGACAAGTATAGTGTCTAGATCAATGGATGTAGTAGTGCCACTCTATTCTGCTTTGGTCAGACCTCACCTGGAATACTGTGTCCAGTTCTGGGCACCACAATTCAGGAAGGATATTGCAAAGCTGGAACATGTCCAGAGGAGGACAACCAAAATGGCAGGAGGTCTGGAAGCCATGATGCCCTATGAGGAGCGGCTTAGGGAGCTGGGCATGTTTAGCCTGGAGGAGAGAAGGTTAAGAGGGAACATGATCACCATGTTTAAATATTTGAAGGGATATCATACTGAGGATGAAGCCAGCTTGTATTCTGCTGCTCCAGAGACAAGGACATGGAGCAATGGACTCAAACTACAGGAAAAGAGATTCTACCTAAACATTAGGAAGACCTTTCTGAAGGTATAAGAGCTGTTTGGAAGTGGAATGCAATGCCTGGGAGTATGGTGGAGTCTCCTTTCCTTGGAGGTTTTTGAACAGAGGCTGGATGGCCACCGGACAGGAATGCTTTGGTTGGGTATTCCTACATAGCAGGGGACTAAATGTCCCTTGTGGTCTCTTCCAACTCTATGATTCTATGTGTGTGAGTGAGTGTGTATGTTCCTTCAGAGCACCTGTTGTCAATTTATGGTGGCCCCATGGTTTTCAGAGGGTTTTCTTCAGCAAGGAATACTCAGAATAATTTTTCTTACTTGTTTCCTGACTCTGTTGTTTTGTTATTCACCAGACATAACACTGACAAAGATGGTGCAAGGTTGGCCCAATTGGTTTCACAAATGATTTTTAAAAGGAGGATGAAAGAAACATTTTTGCTGGGAGATGTATCTGTGGCTACCTGAACCCAATGGACAACTGTCACACTTCCCCCTTCAATGTTATGAGCAAATGACAGCTCATTCCCTATTTATGCATTTCCTGGAGACCTGTCTTTTCATTGTGGGCGAAGAGAAGGATGGCCTTGTGAAACTGCCAGACACCTCCTCTTATCGGCACATTGTTTGCGCACAACCGGCAAATTTGCCATTATTCACACATATATGCACTCATTTGCAATTCCACACAATCTGTTGTTCCATTACAGGGTGCTTTCTCTTCATCCCTGATTCTCTACTTCCTTCTCTCTGTTCTCTTGCTGGTGTCAAACTTTTGATGATGAGTTCCGTTTTGAATAAAGATGTCGTTATTTGATCCTTCTGGTTATTTTAGCACTGAGCCAACATTTCTCAAAAAGACAGGTTTAAGTGGGAAAAGCATTGCTAAGAATGTGATTTTTAATACATACAAGTCTGAATCCAACCAGTTGCTTGCACTGAATCAGTTGCTGACTGGTGAGTCAACACATAGGTACATCCTATTGATTCAATGGGTCTACTCTAGTTGAATCTAACAATAGGATTAAGAACATATCCTTCCTTCCTTTGTCTGAGAATCATAGAGTTGGAAGAGACCTCAAGGGCCATCCAGTCCAACCCCATTCTGCCGTGCAGGAATACCCAATCAAAGCATTTCCAGCAGATGGCCATCCAGCCTCTGTTTAAAAACCTCCAAAGAAGGAGACTCCACTGCACTCCAAGGTGGTGCATTTTTACTAACAGTAAGAGCTGTTAAGCAGTGGAATATACTGCCTTGCTGTGTGGTGGAGTCTCCTTCTTTAGAGGTTTTTAAAAAGAAGCTGTATGGCCATCTGTCTGGAAATTTCTGATTCTATGTATAAAACATATAAACATTAAAAAATAAATATAAAAGCCAATATAGGTCTTAATCAGAAAATTAAGCAGCAAAATGCTGTTCAGATGTTATGGCCACTAGCTTAAATAATAACTGTTCTTTAAAAAGTGCTTTTTTAAAGCAAGTTGGAGGGGGTTTGGGGGGTTGGGGGTTGGTTGAACTGATGTTAATTGGTTGTTTTTTTCCACGAATGGCATTTATTGCACTATAAAATAAAGTGATTAAAAATAAGTCACTGACAGTGAATCCTAGTCTAACAATGAACACTGACAATAAACTGTTAAAGTTAAAATGTTTACATTCAAATTCATTGTTGTTGCAATAAGAGGGTTGGAAAATTCTTCAAGGTGTTGAATACTGTTCCCCAAATAGGTTCAACATCCTGTAAAGTAGAATCACCTTCTGTAATCCTATTGGTTAATTCCAACTCGTTGAGATTGCATAATGGTGAGTCCACACATTGATAAATTTCATTGATTCAATGGCTCTACACTTGTAAGGACTAACAACAGGATCTAGTTTTCTCATAACAAGGTATGAAAATGCTACTTTTACCAAGATGATCAGTTCCATGGAAATTTCTTGTCATCCTTCTTGGATATTCCCAAGGGCCTTGGCACAAGGTTTTATGTGAAGACCCATGGAAAAAGTGGGGCAGATTTACCCTGCATTGCAGTGAGGTTGGACTACATGGTTCTTGGGGTCCCTCCCAACTCCATGGTTCTAGGATTCTATCTAGGACCCTTGGAGCTGGAAAGGGAATATGCTGTCGACCATAAGGATGGAAAGAAATTTCTCTGAACCTGACAGTCTTGGTAAAAGCAACATTTTCATACCTCCCGAGACTCGTTATTTGGAAATGTGCACCCGGCCTTGAGCTCTTGCACGTTTGTCAGGTGGATAGCAGGCTCCCAAGAAATCAAGCATAACAATGTGCTAGAGTTTAAATCCGCAAATTGCTAAAATGCATAGAGGAAAAATGCAAAAAGACAAAAACAAAACAAAACCCATGCTTAGCCAATGGGGGAAGTTCAGCAAATCAGGTAAATGGCCAAAAAAAAAAAAAAAAAGCACAAGTTAGGAAAAAAAAGTGAAATGGAATCTGTGTAAATTTCAGTACAGGAAAAAGATGGATGAGCAAAGATTTTATACCTGGGGAGGGCAACTGTATGGCGGGGATTTTTCCCATGCCACACACACACACCCTGCAAACAGCACTCATGTATTCTGCTGCACTGGAAGTGATGCAACATTTTTCTACACTTTTGGATGATTTTGATCATTTTTAAAGGGATTTTGGGGGTGTTGAAGGATTCTGGAAGCTGGGTGGGTGAGTTAAACTGCATTGTTTGTGCATGGTTTTAGCATATTTTGGATCATTTACAGGTGGGGAAAAATCACCCCAATAAGCCTGGATTTTTTTAATGCTCAAATTGCTTCCACCTCCATTTCTGGGACCACAGAAATGGGGCTCCAAGGTTACACGTGGCCATACTTTCCCCATTTCTGCCCTACATCAAACAATGCGGAGCATAATTGTTGTTTTATGGAAGCTGCCTTGAGTCCCATGTTGGGAGAAAGGCAGCATACGAACGAAGTAAATGAATAAATAATGCTCTGCATATGGGCTTCTATGCTTCCCCACCACCAACAGCTGTGATAGAATCATGGAATATTGGAAGGAACTCCAAGGGCCATCTATTCCAACCCCCTTAACATGCAAGAATACACAATTACAGTACTCCCAAGAGATGCCATCCAACCTGTTCAAAGACCTCTCATGTTGTAGGATCCACCACTTTCTGAGGCAGCCTATTCCACTGTGCAAAGAAAGTCCTTCCTTTTGCCATAGAATCACAGAGCTGGAAGGGATCCCAAGGGCCATCTAGTCCAACCCCCTGCCATGTAGGAAAACCTAGATAACGCACTCTTGAAAGATGGTGTCCAACCTGTTTACAAACCTTCAATGAAAAAGATTCCACCAGTCTCCAAGGCAGTCTGTTCTATGGGAACTTCTACTGTTCTTACTGCCAGGACATTCTGCCTGATGTCTTTACTTGTTATTTGAATCCTTTATTGGTTCGTCTTTTGTTTCTGGAGCAGCAGAAAACCATCTTACTCCATCTTCTGCATGACATCCCTTCAGATATTTAGAGATGGCTCTGTCATGTCACCTATCAATCTGTGAAGTCCCAGGGCTGGAGCAACAACAATTTCCTGGCTGGGGGAAGGAGGGGATAGAGGCCGCTAGGGGACACACACACACACACACACAGACACCATGCTGTTCTGCAGCCAAGGGAAGAGAAGCCATGCCCTATGAGGAGCGGCTTAGGGAGCTGGGTATGTTTAGCCTGGAGAAGAAAGGTTGAGAGGGGACATGATAGCCATGTTTAAATATTTGAAGGGATGTCACACTGAGGATGGAGCAGGCTTGTTTTCTGCTGCTCCAGAGACTAGAACATGGAGCAGTGGGTTCAAACTACAGGAAAAGAGATTCCATCTAAACATTAGGAAGAACTTCCTGGCAGTATCAGCTGTTGGACAGTGGAATCTGCTGCTGTCTGGGAGTGTGGTGAAGTCTCCTTCGGTTTTTAAACAGAGGCTGGATGGTCATCTGTCAAGAATGCTTTGATTGTGTATTCCTGGATGGCAGGGGGTTGGACTAGATGGCCCATGTGGTCTCTTCCAGTTCTATTATTCTATCTGCACCACTCTTTTGTAGCTGCCCAATGCCACCTAAACTGTTGTGGCTCCATCCCAAGATCCCTGGGACTCCTACACCCAGGAATTCTCCTTGGTCCAAGCAGGGGTGGGTGGCTGCCAGTTGATTCACTGGGTTTACTCTAGCTGGCAAGCCAACATGGCATAATGATTTGATTATTGGTCTCGATCTCCAGGTGACCTGGGTTTGAATCCCTGCTGAGCCATGCAATCCCCCCCCCAGGTGAGCTTGGGTCAGTCACACACTCTCCACTTCAAAGGAAGGCAATGGCCAACCTCCTCTGAATAATTCTTGAGAGCCAGTGTGGTGTAGTGGTCTCCGTCTCAGACCAGGACTTCAGGAGACTATCGTTTGAATTTCTGCTCAGCCCTGGAAATCCACTGGGCAATCTCAGGCAAGCCACACACTCTCAGCCTTAGAGGAAAGTAGCAGAAAGTCTCCTCTGATTGAATCTTGCCAAGAAACCCATAACAGGTTTGCCTTAGGGTCACCATAAGACTGAAACAACTTGAAGGCACAGAACAACCACAATCACAACCACCACCAAAACTCATATGAGAATAACCAACACAATTCCAGCCATTCTTCTCTGCAGGTTTCTCCTTTACATTGTATTCTCCAGCCTGCTGTTGGCTGCCCATGAAGCATCAAGCAAAATGGAATCATAGAACCATAGAGTTGGAAGAGACCACAAGGGCCATCCAGTCCAACCCCATTCTGCCCTGCAGGAATACACAATCAAATCATTCCTGACAGCTATCCAGCCTCTGCTTAAAAAACTCCAAAGAAGGAGACTCCACCACACTCCCAGGCAGCAGCGGATTCCATTGCTGAACACCTCTTACTATCTGTGGGCATCTACTGGCAAAATTGATGCTATCCTTTGCCCCCCCCCCCACATCCTCCATTGAGTGTGTCTGTCTGGAAGCTATTTTTCTCCAGCAGTGGAAGCTCGCTTTGATATGTATTATACACTGAGCACAGCTGCAGAGAGAAGGGAGCTTGGATGCCTCAGGGAGGTGATTCCCTGGTGCCAGTGGGCAGAGATAGAACCAGAGCTTGGAAGCAGGACTTGTTCGAATTTCAACTCCCAAAAGCCCCTGGCCAGCATGGCTATTCCCAAGCTTTGGACAGAACTTGTATGCCTGCTGCCCAAAGAAACAGATGTTGAAGGAGACAGAAAATCACCTGCAAAAATAACCTGAGGTGGAATTTCCCAGACTTTCTAGTGCAATTTTTTATGAAGCGTGTTCTATATTGGTCAGGGAAAAGGGAGGAAAGAAAGAAAAGTGTTTAGGGTGTGGGGCTCAGAAACTTCTTTGTAGGAAGAGTTCTAGAAACTTCAACTGTCCAACACCTTAGAATCATATAATCTTAGTGTTAGAAGAGCCCACAAAGGCCCTCTAGTCCAACCCCATTCTGCCCTGCAGGAACACACAATCAAAGCACACCTGACAGGTGGCCACCCAGCCTCTGTTTCAAAACCTCCAAGGAAGGAGACTCCAGTCCAAAAAAGGAGACTCGCAGGCAGTGTGTTTGACTTCACTTTAAGTGTTGTCATTCCATCTTATAGAATCCTGGGATTCGTAGTTTGACAAGGTTTTAAGTCTTCTCTTCCAAAGAGTGCTGGTATCTCGCCAAACTACAAATCTCAGGATTCTGTGGAAGGGAGCCATGGCAGTTAAAGTGGTGTCAACTGTATTCTTTCTACAGTGTAAATCTATTTTTCTAAATCTTCTCTTCTTTCTTTTATGCTTTCACCACCCCCTTACAGTTATTCATCACCCCCAAATGCACCTGTGGCCACCACTGCCCCCCTGGATTGCTGCAGTGCCCACCAGGGGGTGGTAGTGACCACTTTGGGAATCACTGGTTTATAACATTCTGCTACTGCTGATTTTTCTGGTTGGCCCAGTCTGCAGTGTCTCTCATGTTCCTTGAGAGGGTCTCTTTTGTCCTTTGCTGAGCGCAGCATTTCTTGGATTTTCTTGGTTGGTCGGTAGATTGTTTGGAGGTTCTGTTTCCTCATCAGTTTCCCTATTCTGCCTGTGACTCCTTTGATGTATGGTAAAAATACCTTCCCTTTGGGTGGCTGTTTTTCTTCTTCATTCCTGTGGTTTTTTCTGGGTCTG
This sequence comes from Gambelia wislizenii, assembly GCA_030847615.1. Classification (NCBI taxonomy): domain Eukaryota; kingdom Metazoa; phylum Chordata; class Lepidosauria; order Squamata; family Crotaphytidae; genus Gambelia; species Gambelia wislizenii. The sequence goes on from JAUMIR010000003.1 coordinate 376,816,803, forward strand.
GCTGCTCTTATGATGTCTGACATCACAGCCACCCAACGCAGAAATGCTATGCTCAGCGAAGGACAAAAGAGACCCTCTCACAGCTGCAGGAGTTTGCTGCATACCATGGACAAGTTTACATAGGACCAGAACATAGGACATAAACTGTGGACAAGTTTACATAGGGACCACAAAATACAGTATGCAAACACGAATCAAGGAACATGAGAGACACTGCAGATTGGGCCAGCCAGAAAAATCAGCAGTAGCAGAACATGTTATAAACCAACTTGGACACAAAATGCTATTTGAAAACACAGAAATTCTAGACCAGGCCAACAACTATCATGTCAGAATGCACAGAGAAGCTACTGAAATCCACAAACACCTGGACAAGTTCAACAGGAAAGAAGAAACCCTCAAAGTAAACAGAATCTGGCTCCCAGTTTTGAAAGACAATAGAATCAAAACTCACCACTTGCAAAGGAATTCCACCCAGGGACAGGGGGATTCCCAGCAGATAATGGCCCATCAACCAACCATTAGCCAAACAGACACTAATCATCTTTGCATTTCTATACTCAGAAACTAACCATTCAATTACACAAATTTACATATACTCAGAAGTAAACGTCAGAAGTAAACTATTCCAGAACACAGCCTCACAGCCCGGAAAAAACCCAAGGAAAATCTATGGATGCCAGCCGTGAAAGCCTACGACTTCACATCTTCTCTACATAGTTCGTCTCTGCAAAATGGCATGTCTAAAGATGGGAATTCAACACACCTGCCCTGAGTAATTTCCATGTGTAGTGTTCTCCTCCACAATTTTTTCTCCCAAAGCCTCCATTAATTTTTCAAGCTTTCTGAGTTAATGATGGCCAACACAAGATCTTCTGGCAGCCTGTTCTGCGTCAAGTGTATTTATTTATAAGACATGTCTATCTGTTTTTGTTTCCCCCAAACCCAAGTGGTTTACAATATTGCAGTATTAAAACCTAGGGAACACAATAAAATCTATTAATAAAGCAAAAGATAAAATGGTATAATATTTCATTGAAATCCCTCAGGTGATGGACTAAAGAAATTAGATGCTGCAAGAAGCAGTACATCCCTTGGCACAGTCTTAATCTCCTGCCATGTCAGAGGGGTAGTGAATCCATACCAGGTTTTATCCCAAACTTAAAAAGAGCTCTGTAAGGTGCTGAACTCCTTCCATTTTCCTTCCTTAACATCTTATAAAGTTCAGACTAAAATGTGGAGTGGATAGTCAATCTAGTCACTAAAGTCAATTTAAGCACATTCAAGGTTCATTTATAGTAATATTGTTGGTTGGATCCTGTGTGGAAGTTACATTTTTGCAAGTGGACTTGCGTATGTGGGAATTCGAACTCAGCAGTTTTGTAATGTCCATATCCAGTCAGAGGTTACTGTCATGTGACTACCTGGAAAATCATGTCCATTTTTTTCCACTTCACGAGGGTCCTCCACCTCTAACGCCTGTGAAACTGGAGGGCCAACTATACTTATTGCTATTGTTTTGAATGGTTTTGTTTGCATTGGTTTCACTTGCATGCTGCCCTGCAATCTTTTGATGTAAGGTGAGATAGATACAGTCGGACCCCTGTATCCACGGAACCAATATCTGTGGTTTCAGTTAACCATGGGACACAAACAGAGGAACACCTACAATCGAATATTCCTAGGAAATGCCTAGAGAAGCATCCTCTCTAGACATTTTCTAGGTCCTCCAAGGCAACTTAATGGTATTTCAAATTGGAAGTCCCATTATTTTCAATGGCATTTACTGTTATCTGTGGTTTCCGGTATCTGCAGTAAATCTGGGAACTGAACTCCTACAGATACAGGGGTCCAACTACAAACAAACAAATAAATAAACAGTTAAGTATATAAAATTCCTTTAGTAGAGCTATCCTGTATAAGTTCCCTTCCACACATGATTTTTCCCCTCCAGGTTGTGCAACAGAGAGATTCGGTTTAGGGTTGTAAAAGCAGAGTTCCACAAGAGTGACCTTTTCACATGGGCCCATATCCTAATGTTAGTTCCAACTAGAATCGAGATACTGTATCAACTGGATTTCTCTACACGTTAACTCTCCATTCAACCATTTATTGGACGGGTCTGCTCTAGTTTGGACTAGAACCCAAAGGATCACAGCCATGCAGTGTCACATTCTCGGGTGGTGGGTCAGTAGGCACTGGTGACTTCCATGTTCCACTTGATTCCCTGGGATTGTAGAAACAGCCATTGGGGAAAATGGCTGACATCAGTTGCACAAAGTTGGTTTACCGCAGAGGAGAGGTGTAGCTCAATCAATGTGGAGTGGCTATTCCCCATTGCACTACAAAGCGAGTGTAGATTTACACTATGTAATCACAATGCAAGATCTCTGCCACAGGCAGATCCCTCTTGAGTATCATCTTCTCCACTGCTTTCTTCCATTTCTCTCTGTCTCTCTATTCAATATTTTTTTTTATCAATGATTTAGCTGATGGGGTGGCAGAAATTTTTATCAAATTTGCAGATGCTGCAAAACTGGGAGGGGTAGCTAACACACTGGAAGACAGGAACATAATTCAGAAGGATTGTGATAAACTAGAAAACTGGGCGGAAATTAATAAAAGGAAATTCATCAGAGACAAAGGCAAAATTCTACATCCACAAAACCCAGATGCATTGGTATATGATGGGAGATACTTGGTTCAGAAGTGCTACATGCAAAAAGGACCTTGGGTTGATGATAAATTGCTGATAAGTTGCTGGTAAGTTGATGGTGGTAAGTTGAACATGAGCCAGCAGTGTGATGCTGCAGCAAAGAAGGCAAAGGCTATCTTACCCTACATTTGCAGACACATAGTTTCCAAGCTGAGGGAAGTAATAGTCTCATTATATTCTGTGCTAGTGAGATCTCATCTGCAGTACTGCGTTCAGTTCTGGGCACCTTATTTTAAGAAGGGTATAGACAAGTTGGAGGAGGTTCGGAGAAGGTCAATGAGGACGATAAGAAGTATGGCGAACAAAACATATGATGAAGGGTCAAAGGAGCTTGGCATGTTCAGCTTGTTGAAGAGAAGATGGAGGGGTGACTTGATTGGACTCTTTAAAGACCTCAAGGGCTGCCCTAGAGAGAAGGGGGCAGGCCTGTTCTCTGTTGCCCTAGAGGGTAGAACTAAGCCTCATGGTTTGAAGAGGCAGGAGGGGAGATGTTGATTGAACATAAGAAGGAACTTCTTGACTATAAGAGCACTTCAGCAATGGAACTAATTGCCTGGAGAGGTGGTGGGGTCTCTTTCTCTGGACGTCTACAAAAAGAGGCTAGGCAGCTACCTGTTCCTGGGGATGCTCCAGCTCAGTGGTTCTCGACCTGTGGGTCCCCAGATGTTGTTGGACTTCAGTTCCCAGGAGCCCTCTGAGGTCTCACCTTGACAGCCAGGTGGTCCTCCCAGTCATGAGTGAGGCTGTAGGATTGAACTCACATCCTCACTAATGACTACTGGGAGGACCACCTGGCTGTCAAGGTGAGACCTCAGAGGGCTCCTGGGAACTGTAGTCCAACATCTGGGGACCCACAGGATGAGAACCACTGCTCTAGCTGAGATCCTACACTGAGCAGAGAGTTGGACCTCATAGCCCATGAAGCCCCATCCAATTCTAGGATTCTATGATTGTCTCTCACACACCATTTTATGGCCTTGCAAAGACTGTATGTCCTTTTGTGCAGCTGCTGTTTAATTAATTAAATAAATAAATTCAATAGTTTTCAGATCAATCTCTACCACCAAATCCCTCCCAGTTTATCAATAAAATGTATAAAATACAGTAATGTACCTACATACATTATCAAATTATTTTACAATAATCTCTCTCTCCCCCCCCCCGTGTCTGCCTTTCTCTCTCCTCATCCATCCATCCATCCACTCACACATAATACCTATTATTAGTTTCTCTGTCGCTAACATCCACACAAATCCAGTTGATTAATTGGAGGTCCATCTTCACTATTCAGTTCTTGAAAACACATTCCACTGTTGTTTTAGTTAGATGTTTTATTAAAGTTAAATAGCATCTCTCTGCTGTCAATTGGGCTCCAGGTAGCTAACAAGAAGAAAGTACAAGAAAAGTCAGGCAATTATCTCCGGCTTTCCCCCTCTCTGGCTTTCCTTCGCAAACGAAGATTCAGGAAGGACTCATCCCGCGTTTTCTGCAAGCGCGCTGATGACTAAAAAGGCCAATCCAAGATAAACAAGTCCGGTTGCAGAAAGCACAGCAGAAGGTCTCCTTGGGTGATGTTTTTGGGTTGTGATTCTTTCTGCGTTGTCATTTCTCTTCAAGACTTGTTCGTCGTGAGTTCTCAAATAAGGCTGCAGCATTGTGGATAGTGCGTCTCCATGCCTCCCGATGTGAGGCCAGGGCGGACCATTGTTGGTGATCAATTTGGCCAAGCCTGAGATGTTGTTTCAGGGAGTCCTTGTATCACTTTTTTGGAGCACCCCTCTTACGCTGACCCGTGGCGAGTTCACCGTAGAGTACTATTTTTGGGAGGCGATGGTCCTCCATCCTAGAAACGTGCCCTGCCCAGCGCAGCTACGTTCTCAATATCATGGTCTCAATGCTGGTGATCCCTGCTTGCTCAAGGACAGCAACATTCGTCACATAGTCAGTCCAGTGTATATTTAGGATTGTGCGTATAATTATAAATATAAAATAAATTACTTAAAACTAGGGGGTTGTCTATATGATGAAAATACCCCTCACAGAATTTGCCTGGGAATCAAGCTGTCTTAATGGGATTTTGCATTGTCTTGTCATATTGTGAAGGAGGGGAGCCAAAAAGAGGAAAAACTACGCAAGAAAAGCATTAGCGGCTTTTCCCGACTTTAAAAAAATTTCCAGTGATATGCACATTTTCGCTCATTAAGTCAAGTGATTCAACATGAATTGCTTCCCCATACAAGACAAAGTGCAAACCTGATTGGCCGGATGAACGCAGGGGGCGGAGCTTGCATACTGGGCAAGCACCCACTGTCACCATGTTGGAGTTTGATTTTAGTGAGTGATCACTGAAGCGGTAAAATGGAGATTTTTGCTATCTTCCCCCCCCACCTTTTTTTTTTTTTTTTGGAAAGGTAGAATATCACCTGTGTGCACCAGAGAAATAGGTTTTAAAAAAAGTTTGGTGGCAGCAGATTTAAAAATGTGATTGCCATCTCCTTGTGGCTGCCATCTCCACTACATGCATGCAAAGTTTAGGGAGGCTGTAAAACCGTCAAGACAGGTGCAGCTGCTGGGACTTGTTATTACTGTCCATTCCCCCCCCCCTTTATGTAGACAAGCCCTGGGTCAATAAAAGAGGGAGGGAGAGAGGGTCCACAATCCCCACCATTGAAAGCAAGGAGGGGTGGAGTGTACCCCACAGACTGCATGCAGCACCCCATCACCATTTTTTTTTTGCATCCTCTTATGGGTCTTCATATCCCCCATACCTACCCCCAAATTTGGGAGTTCTGAAATAATTATCTTTGCCTCCAAATGGACCACTCAACTCCTGAAGCCTCTTTGGAGGTCACTTCCTGTCACATCCAAGCCAGCTCCCCCAACTGCAGTAAGATGGTGCCCTTCACAAAATTCATGGGGCATTTCAAGGTCATTTTTAGGCACCTTTCAGATTTGGAGTGGTTGTGGTATGGGGTGAGAATGGTGGTGTGCAGTCCTCCAATATGGCCCCAGAAACCCTGGCTAGTTATCCACTCCTGAGTTGAAACCTTCTTCAGCAAACTAATCAGCTGAAAAGCTGGAAAGCTTACATGAACAAAGATTGCATGAACAAAATAAACCCGACTGCCTGCCGTTGTAAGGACAACAGAGGTGGAGTTACCCTCATCTTTCTTGGCAGGAAGATCCAGATGCTGGGTGCAGAGACTGAAACATCCCTTCCGCACATGTTGATTGTCAGGAACAATATGGCATTTTCAAATGAAATGGAAAAGATTTGGCAGATTCGAGTGCCTTGGCAACTGAGAGCATCCTTCCTCACTTTCTCCTTCATCAGACCAGATGGGCAAAAGAATCAATGATATGTAGAGGAAGATTCAAAAAAGAGCTGCCAAATAACAAATGCAGAAGAGTGCGCAGGCATAATGAGATTACAGAAGAACTGAGTGGCTGAGATCTGACACCATGCTTGCAAAGTCAGGATCTACACTCACATTACGCCACACTATTCCACCTGTCTGCTGGTGCCACCCATCTGCTGAATGGCAACATTGTGCGTATCGGTACGGGCATATCTGTCCATGCACTTGTTGCTTCTACTTCCATCTTCAATGGGGAACAATATGTTTCTGCAGTCCCAGGGACTCATGTGGCACATTAAAGGCACTGACAAAGAGATATTCACCACCCACAAATGTGCAACTACATAGCTGGAATCTGTGGGTTAGTCCCAATTAGAGGAGACCTGTTCAATCAATTGTTAAATGGAGACAATGATATATCTTGACACTTCAGGGTCTTGTCTAGTTCCTTCATAGCTTCCTTTCCAAGTCCTAGTCTTCTTCTGATTTCTTGACTGTAGTCTCCATTCTGATTAATGACTCGGCCAAGGTATGGAAAATCCCGAACTGTTTCAATGTCTTTCATCATCATACATGGGCATAAGTTCCTTTCCATATGTGGTTATATGGGCATTGTACGATAGGCAGACCCACACCATAGCTGTATAAGTGGAGTTCCACAAGTCTAAACATCTCACATGGCTTTTTTTCCTGTGGTTTTTTTCCGGGCTGTGAGGCCATGTTCTAGAATAGAAACTATTCCAGAACATGGCCTCACAGCCAGGAAAAAAAACAATGGGAAATCTATGGATGCCAGCTTTTATTTATTTATTTATTTATTTATACCCCGCTCTTAGCCACAAGGCTATCAGAGCGGCTTACAAATTGTTTTAAGCAATAGCTATTTACACATCTACACTGCATTAAACAGTTTCCAATGTGTGTTAGCTAATAACTTCACATCTCACATGGCCCTCATTCCTATAGTTAGTCCTAAGTAGAATACAGCTACTAAATCAGTGGCATTTACTTATGCGTTGAGTCATAGAATCCTAGAGTTGGAAGAGACCTCAAGGGCCATCCAGTCCAACCCCCTGCCATGCAGGAATACACAATCAAATCATTCCTGACAGATAGTCATCCAGCCTCTGTTCAACATCCTCCAAAGAAGGAGACTCCACCACACTACGAGGCAGTGTATTCCACTTCCAAACAGCTCTTACTGTCAGGAAGTTCTTCCTAATGTTTAGATGGAATCTCTTTTCCTGTAGTTTGAACCCATTGCTCTGTGTCCTAGTCTCTGGAGCAGCAAAAAACAAGCTTGCTCCACCCTCAGTACAACATCCCTTCAAATATTTAAACATGGCTATCATGTCCCCTCTTCACCTTCTTTTCTCTAGGCTAAACATGCCCAGCACCCTAAGCTGCTCCTCATAGGGCATAATGGCTTCCAGACCTCCCACCATCCTGGTCACCCTCCTCTGGACACCTTCCAGCTTGTCCATATATTTCCTGAATTGTGGTGCCCAGAACTGGACACAGGATTCCAGGTGAGGTCTGACCACAGCAGAATAGAGTGGCACTATTACATCCCTCAGTCTAGACACTATACTCCTATTGAGGCAGCCTAGAATTATATTGGCTTTTTTTTAGCTGCCGCATCACACTGCTGACTCAATGTTCAGTTTGTGGTCCACTAAGACTCCTAGATCCCTTTCGCATGCACTGCCTTCAAGCCAGGTGTCCCCCATCCTATATCTGTGCATTTCATTTTTACTGCCCAAGTGTAGTATCCTACATTTCTTCCTGTTGAAATTCATTTTGTTAATTTTGGCCAGGCTTTCTAATCTGTTGAGGTCATTTTTTATTCTGATCCTGTCCTCTGGGGTATTAGCTACCCCTCCTAATTTGGTGTCATCTGCAAACTTGATAAGCATACCCTCTATTCCCTCATCCAAGTCATTGATAAAGATGTTGAATATCACTGGGCCCAGGACAGGACCCTGTGGCACCCCACTGGTCACCTCTCTCCAAGATGAAGAGGAGCCATTGGTGACAACCCTTTGGGTTCGGTCAGTCAACCAGAACTCACTAGAAAAGACAATGATGCTTAGGAAGGTGGAAGGCAGTAGGAACAGAGGCAGACTGCATACCAGATGAAGAGACTCCATCAAGGAAGCCACGATGGCTGCTGCCCTGAGTCTGCAAAACCTGAGCAGAGCTGGCAATGACAGGGTGACTTGGAGGTCTCTCATTCACAGCGTCACCATAAGTCAAAGTTGACTTGAAGGCAGTTAACAAGAACAATGACACCAGTCAGAATCAAGACATGATTGTCTCCAAGAGAAACATTCCTTTGCTTGCTGCATGCTTCAGAATGAATACTGTGAACACAGCAAATGAAAACCATTCTAGAAAAAAGCTCATACATACACACACGCCTGCACACACACACACCAATTTGCCAGAGTTGTAGCAGCATTGAGGAGGAGTGGAGGAAGAGTAATGTATCCAGGCTTTGAGCTGAAGCAGGCATTCTCTCGGGTGCCAAGACAGGAATGTTCAGCAAAGCCAAAATATCCATCAGGAGTATTAAGCCTCAAACATTAAAATGTCATTCATGTTTCTGCAATGAAGTTAATCCATCAATGTTGGAAAGAACAGAGCTTTACATCACCGAGGCCAAGAAAAATGCTCTCTCCTTTCCCTCTCTGTGTTCACAACCCGTGGCCAGCATTCAATACCCTTCACAAGCCAACTAAGCTGAACTCCTTCAGTCTGTCTTAATAGTAGCCTTGATGTGGTCCCTTGGAAAGAGGGTGGGTCCGAAATATGTTACATAAATAATTTTTTTGCCTTGCTTTCCATCCCCACCCTTGATTGTCCCATTTTGGAACAGAGCCATCTTGCTTGTCAAGTTTGCAGACAGTGTATTTGAAGGGGTGTCACATTAAGGATGGAGCAAGCTTGTTTTCTGCTGCTCCAGAGACTGGAACACGGAGCAATGGATGCAAGCTCCAGGAACAGAGATTCCACCTCAACATTAGGAGGAACTTTTTGACAGTCAGAGCTGTTCGGCAGTGGAAGGCGCTCCTTCGGAGCGCGGTGGGGTCTCCTTCCTTGGAGGTCTTTAAACAGAGGCTAGATGGTCATGTGCCAGGAATGCTTTGATTGTGATCTCCTGCATGGCAGGTACTGGATGGCCTTCGTGGTCTCTCCCAACTCTACAATTCTATGATTCTATGATCTGCCTGTTCCTGACCTTCTTGGCTCCTCTGCTCTCTGTCCACTGCTCTGACTTTTGACTCTTTCTCCCTGACCTTCTCTATGTATTTGCCCTGGGCTTCTCCAACTGACTGACAGAGCTGTGACACTGGGTAGTATGCCAACATCCTGCACCATCGCATTAATGTAGAAATTCTACTTGAGAAAAAGTGACATGTCCCAACCAGGCTAATACAGACTGTGGGCATTTGGGGATTTGAAGCTGCTTTTCTAAAATCCGTCTCTATCTTTTGACCATTTTTTTTTTAAAAAAGGAAATTGTACTGGGATTTGCAATAATAAACATAATCTAACAGCATTTTAGGAAGGATAGATACAAGCTGGAGTGAGTTCAGAGAAGGGAAACAAAAATGGTAAGAGGGATGGAGAACAAATACCAACGAGGAAGGGTTGAGAGACTAGGGCACATTCAGCCTATTGAAGAGATACTGGGGGGGTGACTGGATGGGCCCTCTTTCAATCTGTCAAGGGCTGCCCCAGAGAGGAGGGGGAGCCCTGTTCTCTGCTGCCCCAGAGGGGAGGACCAGGTCTCATGGTTTAAAGTTACAAGAGAGTAGATTTTGATTAAACATTAGAAGGAACTTCTTGACAATGAGAGTCATTGGGTAATGGTACCACAGATTCGGTATCCATGGTTTCACTTATCCACGTCTAAAAATATACGTTGTCTTTAGGCATTTCTAGGTCCTCCAATGTGATTCTATGGTCAACGTACAGTATTTGGAAATAATAAGGTTCTCTGTTATCCATGGTTTCAGGTACCAAGTCTTGTAACATATCCTCCGTAGACACGGGTGTCAACCTGTACTTAACTAATAACTTCTCCCACCCCACCCCATTCCAATCCTGATGGAAATGTCATTCAACTGTGCTCCGATCACCAGAAGACTGGTCCTCCTTTCCCCAATGCAGCTGATGCCCCAGTAAAGTAGGTTGGGAGGTGAGTTATGATTGTGGCAATGGTGTCAAAATTGTGACTAAACAGTGATCATAAATACAAAACAGTTACCTAGCTTTTCTCAGCTGTAACTATTTCAGCTGTAACCCCTACCTACTTTTCCAGCAGGGTAGAAGGAGATTCTGGCGATTGGAAAACAGTTGAATGATGTTTCCATCAGGTTTAGTGTGTGTGTGTGTGTGTGGCTGGGAGAAGTTACTTCACTGAGTAGACTTAAATAAATAGCTGATACAGGATTCCATTCATTCATTCATTCATTCATTCTCTCTCTCTCACGCACACACACACACACAGCATCAGGGCTCAGGAGTGTGCAAAGAAACAGACTTGTATCAGGTTCGATGCATACCAAAAATGATATATTGTACTTTGCCAATATGTAATTAACCAATTAGCCTATCAAATCTATCATGGCCCCATCAGAAGAAGCTTGTAAAAGGATTAGCCAGGTTTGCTGAGGATAAGTTTATCAATAGCTATTAGCCCTGACAGCTTGGAGTAAACTATCCATATCCAGTGTCTAAATAACAGAGGGCACCACATCCCATCTGATCGTGGGTGCTAAGCAGGGTCAGCCCTGGTTAGTACTTGGATGGGAGACCGCCGACAAACTCCAGGTGTTGTAGGCTACATTTCAGAGAAAGTAATTGGCAAAACAGCCTCTATGAGTATTCTTTCCCCCCAAAAAAACTGGAAAATTCATGGGGTTGCCATATCAGGTGACTTGAAGGCATGTGCGCGCATGCGCGCGCGCACAGACAAACATTTTAGCACTAAAGCCTAAATACCCTAAAGGCACCAGATCTGGTCTGATCTTGGAAGCTAAGCAGGGTCAGGCCTGGTTAGTGCTTGGATGGGAGACTGTCAATGAATCCCAGGTTCTGTAGGCTCTGTTTCAGAGGAAGGAATTCAAGGGGTTGCCAGAAGTTGACAGGCGACCTGAAGGCACATAGGGACACACATCCAGTGTTTGTACAAGACAGCAGGCTACCAGGTGGTAAGGAAAGGAGAAGGGATGGAGAGAGAATATACTGTAACTCCAATGATGAAGATGCTACTGATCTGGTCTCAGGGTGGGGGGGAATAAGGAAGGTACACACACAAAGCAAGTGCATCCTTCTTTCCCTTCCCACCGGAGACCAGACCAGCTGCATCCTTGTCACACAAATTTCCCTTCCTTCTCAACCAATAAGCAGCAGCACCACCACCCCAGGCTTGAAAGCTTCCGAGGGGAGGATTTTGGACAGAGCATAAAACCAGTCCAAAACCAATCATACGCACGCCTATGTCACTTCCAGAATTCCAGCCATAGTATGTTTCCAGTGTGTAGAGAGTGATTGTACTGTCTATCCTCCTTTATGGGTCTGAAACATGGTCACCTATCGCCAACACTTACAACTTCTCGAACGCTTCCATCAGCGCTGTCTACGCACAATCCTAAACATACACTGGACTGACTATGTGATGAATGTTGCTGTCCTTGAGCAAGCAGGGATCACCAGCATTGAGGCCATGATAATGAGAACACAGCTGCACTGGGCAGAGCATGTTTCTAGGATGGAGGACCATCGCCTCCCCAGAATAATATTCTATGGTGAACTCGCCACGGGTCAGCGTAAGAGGGGCGCTCCAAAAAAGTGATACAAGGACTCCCTGAAGCAACATCTCAGGCTTGGCCAAATTGGTCACCAACAGTGGTCCACCCTGGCCTCACATCGGGAGGCATGGAGACGCACTATCCACAATACTGCAGCCTTATTTGAGAACTCACGCCGAACAAGTCTTGAAGAGAAACAACAACGCAGAAAGAATCACAACCCGGAAACATCACCCAAGGAGACCTTCTGCTGTGCTTTCTGCAACCGGACTTGTTTATCTCGGATTGGCCTTTCCAGTCATCAGCGCGCTTGCAGAAAGTGCAGGATGAGTCCTTCCTGAATCTTGGTTTGCGAAGAAAAGCCAGAGAGAGAGATGTTTCCAGCATGGGAAACAGTGGCCTAAAATCTATTCAAAAACATAGCCATATCACTCTGGATCAGCATGTACCTTTGAGACCAGATGCATCTGATGAATTAGACTCTGTCTACAAACGCTTATGCTACAAAATTCTTTCTCTCAGTCTGAAAGGCACTGTGAGATCCCTTTTCATACTAAATCCTGTTATTAATCCAAACTAGAGTAGTCCCATTAAATAAACTGGATTTTGCCTATGTGTTGACTCACCACTCAATAAGTTTAGACTAACCAACAGAATTCCAACCAGTGCGTTACACACACAACACCCTGAACTGGATGTCCATTTTTCTCTGCACAAAAAAGTGCAGCGTTATGTGGGCAGAAAAATGACAAGCGTTTCTAAGCAGGATCTTTCTCCAAAAGGTTTCCTGAAGCACAAATGCTGCAGAGAAACCTTTTTTTAAAGTTTTTAGTACTTTTAAGTATATTTTGTTATTTTAAAATATACTTAAGGCCATGAGGCCATGATATTGAGAACATAACTGGGCTGGGCAGGCACGTTTCTAGGATGGAGGACCATCGCCTCCCCAAAATAGTACTCTATAGTGAATTCGCCACAGGGTCAGCGTAAGAGGGGTGGTCCAAAAAAACGATACAAGGACTCCCTGAAATAACATCTCAGGCTCGGCCAAATTGATCACCAACAATGGTCCGCCCTGGCCTCACATCGGGAGGCATGGAGACACACTATCCACAATGCTGCAGCCTTATTTGAGAACTCACGCCAAACAAGTCTTGAAGAGAAATGACAACGCAGAAAGAATCGCAACCCGGAAATATTAATCCAGGAGACCTTCTGCAACCGGATTTGTTTATCTCGGATTGGCCTTTTTAGTCATCAGCGCACTTGCAGAAAGCGCAGGATGAGTCCTTCCTGAATCTTCGTTTGCGAAGAAAAGCCAGAGAGACATTCTTTTAAATATTTTCATGTTGTTTTAATGATGTTACTGGTTTAATTCTGTTTTAATGTGCACTATTTCTATGTTTAAATTGTGTGTTTTTAAAACTGTGAGCCTCTTTGGGTCCCAGCTTTGGGTAAAATGGGGGCTATAAATTGATGATGAGGATGAGGATGAGGATGATTGATAATGTTCTTCAAGAGAAAGTAGCATAAACTATTGGCCCTTGCATGCAAAGATGAAGAATGCACAGACTGAAATTCCTGATCCCTATAAACCAAATCTTACCATCCGGCCCTCCTCTTCATATCAAAGACCGCTGAAGGCCTGTGGAGTATCTGTGTTTACAGGGAGACGCGCCAGTACTCCATTGCATAACTAAAGATGTCCCAGAGGTGAGGGGGAAATAGCTTTTATAAATGGCTCAGAACAATTCTCTTACCTCAAGGAGTGCCATGGCCTGTCGTCTATTTTAAGAGCCTTATTTTTCTTTTTTTAGGACAGGAGTCTATTTGGGAATGGAGAGGGAGAAAAAGCCATTTTCCATGATGACTCGCTCGATTTTTCATAAGGGAAGGGACAGATTTGGAGAGATAGGGAGAGAAAATGGATTTCTTTCTAATCTGGGAAAGAACCATTTTCATGGGCTGTACAGGCTTGGAGTTATTTTTATCACCTCTGTCCCCTTCCCCCTTCCCTTACTCTTAATTTAGCAGAAACTAGGGATAGAAAAAAATATTTAAAAAAAAAGTTGAAATACATGTTTTTCTGGTCTTGGGACACTGTGATGAGGACTGACAAGAAATGTTGCTATTTCGGACTTATTCTGCATAACAGCATTTATAAAATAGCAATTATGATAGAAATATTATTTTTTACACAAAAAAGGATGCTTCCTAAATAAACAATGCTGTTTTCTGTGCAAAACAACCACATGCAATTTTTGTGCAGAATCGAGAACTGCAAATATAGTCAGACCTCCATATCCACAAACTAATAACCATGGTTTCAGTTATGCGTGGGACACAAAATAGGAACATGTATAATAGAGTTGCACTGGAAAATGCTTAGAGAGGCATCCTCTCTAGGCTTCCTCTAGGTCTCCCAATGCAACTCAATGGTATGTTTTTACCACAAGTCCTATATACACTGGACTGACTATGTGACGAATGTTGCTGTCCTTGAGCAAGCAGGGATCACCAGCATTGAGGCCATGATATTGAGAACTCAGCTGCGCTGGGCAGGGCATGTTTCTAGAATGGAGGACCATCGCCTCCCAAAAATAGTACTCTACGGTGAACTCGCCACGGGTCAGCATAGGAGGGGTGCTCCAAAAAAGCGATACAAGGACTCCCTGAAACAACATCTCCGGCTCGGCCAAATTGATCACCAACAATGGTCTGCCCTGGCCTCACATCAGGAGGCATGGAGATGCACTATCCACAATGCGGCAGCCTTATTTGAGAACTCACGACGAACAAGTCTTGAAGAGAAACAACAACGCAGAAAGAATCGCAACCCGGAAACATCACCCAAGGAGACCTTCTGCTGTGCTTTCTGCAACCGGACTTGTTTATCTCATATTGGCATTTTTAGTCATCAGCGCGTTTGCAGAAAGTGCGGGATGAGTCATTCCTGAATCTTCGTTTGCGAAGAAAAGCCAGAGAGAGAGGTGTATTTTAATAGGGTTCGCTGTTATCCGCAGTTTCCAGTATCTTCAGTAAGTCCGGGAGCTGAACCCCTGTGGCTAGAATCATAAAATCATAGAGTTGAAATATTGGAGGCTACATGTGCTGTAATGTTTCTATGTCTGTTGCATTTGATGAAATGTTCTAGTTAAGGCTGCATAATCCTTCCCATCTGAGCTGAGAGCAGTTAACAACACAAACCTTTTGGGCAGCATGTCAGGGTAAGCTGAGCTGAAAATGTCAAACACACCTTTTGCAAAATGCCACATTGTGCCTTCAATATCAAAGAAATGAACATTCAAAATTGGATCTCTGAATCCCAACATGCCAACCAGAAGCTCCGCTGTAGGCACCAAAAACCGAAATTCACCTTTTGGTTTCCCACACGGTGCTGAAAACCTAGAAAACAACAACAACAAACCTTCACACTCTCTAACCTTCAAGTATCATCCTGAATGGAAAGGACCTGATAATTGGAAATCTATAGTACTAGCATGGGAGACCACTAGATGGTGCATACAGAGGCTGCAGCAGTTTTCTTTTGCCTAAACCGACTGGGAAGGGCAAGATTCTGTCCCCTCCTTTCCCCCTCCCAACCTCCACCTCCCTGCTGAGTTAACTAAAGGTGTGTGTACACTGTAGAAATAATGAAGTCTGATACCACTTTAACTGCCATGGCTCCATCCTACATAATCCTGGGATTTGTCGTTTCATGAGACACCAACACTCTTTGGCAGAAAAGGTTGAAGACCTTTTAAAACTACAAATCCCAGGATTCCATAGGATGGAGCTACAGCACTTACAGTGTAGTCAAACAGCATTATTTCTACAGTGTAGATGCACCCTTTGTGTCCAGCACCACTACGCCACCCTAAGTGGCAACTATTTTTGCACTTTGAACTCAGTTTGAAGCAACCTGAAGTAAGCCGAGGGGTAAAGTGGGAAACGGAGGGAGAAGCTAGGGTGTATTAAAAGCCACTGAAAAGGTGGGATGATAGAGGATTAATTGCTGAATTGGGACAGCTGGAAGGTTTGGGATTGATTTTAACTGTTGCACCAACATGTTGCACAGCTCAGGACAAGGCTGGCGAATTGAAATCCGATTTTTCTCTCACTGAGTCTGTGATCTGACACTTCTTTTACCTTTCATGCCAATCTGTTTGCCCTAGTTAATGAGAGGTAAACTCTCCTCATCTGGTTTCAGAATGTAGGTTGTGTCAACTGACCTATTTCTTTTTCAAAGCTCAGTTTTTCTCCCCTGAGCCTAACTCTCTGAAATATGGATGCTCGCTGCAATCTCAGTGACATTAAGCTCTTCAGCAGTGATCAAATGCAAGAACATTTGGGACATGTAAGCAGGAATTCTGTTTTACTGCTACATGCAGGAATGAATCTTGGACCATGTTTGGCTTGTGTAAATCTGTCCTCACACCGTTCCATAGGGGTTACATGGCACCACCCTTCAGCAGAATATGGGCACACCTCACTTAAAGCCTTTGGGAGTGAAACTCCTTTTTACAAAGGCTTTTTCTTTTTCTTTTCTTTTCTTTTCTTTTCTTTTCTTTTCTTTTGCCCTCACTTTTCTTCCTCATCCTACTTTCAGCTAGACTTTTTTTAAGCAACATTAGCACTGGGGAGATAATGAAGGAGTTATTTTGGTGTTAGGTTGCAGCAGTGCTTGGCAGTAATCATAGAACCATAGAGTTGGAAGAGACCCAAAAGGCCATCTAGTTCAACCCCTTTCTGACATACAGGAATACACAAGTTTAGGAGGAACTTCCTGACCGTAAGAGCTGTTCGGCAGTGGAGCGCACTCCCTCAGAGCGTGGGGGGGGGTTCTCCTTCCTTGGAGGTCTTCAAACAGAGGCTGGATGGCCATCTGTCAGGGATGCTTTGATCAAGATTTCCTGCATGGCAGGGGGTTGGACTTGATGGCCCTCATGGTCTCTTCCGACTCTACAATTCTATGATTCTATGACAATCAAAGCACTCCAGCCTCTGTTTAAAAACCTCCAAAGAAAGAGACTCCACCATACTCCCAGGCAGCAGCAGATCCCGCTGTCCATCAGCTCTTACTGTCAGGAAGTTTTTCTTGGACCTTGTGTACACACGCCCCCCCCCCCCAATGTAGTGCCCTGCAGAAAAAGCAAGTCACAGCAGCTGCAACTTGTCTTAATGGTGGATTTTTGTTCAGCAGGCTCTGTAAACTTCGAATGGATGAAAGTTCTGGTTCAGGGGCAGCGGGATGGCCATGCGCGGGAGGGGGGGAGAAACAGGGAAGTGGTGGCGGGAAAACTGGCTGTGGCACGGGGGACGGGGAAAGGGAGAGTGGATAGCAGCTGCCCTCCTGCCTTCCCTATCCCCAATTGCTCTGGTAAATATATATATATATATATATATATATATATATATATATATATGGTGGCAGTGGGCACTTGCCTTGTAACCCAGTCCCTCCCCCTGCGCTCATCTAGCCAATCAGGTATGCACTTCTTATATGAGGAAGCGAGACATGTTGGATAGCTTGTCCTAATGAGTGGAAATGCGCACCTGAGTGTTTTGTTTTGTTTTGTTTTTAAGATGGGAAAGCCATGGATGCTTTTCTCTTGTAGTTTTTTTCTCTTTTTGGCCCCTCTCCTTCACAGTACAAGACAATGCAGGATCCCATTAAGACAGCTCCTTTTCTGAGCGAATACTGTGAGGGGTATTTTCACTATGTGGACAACCCTGTAATGTTTAGGTGGAATCTCTTTTCCTTACTAGGAGGAATGCTGCGCTCCACCAGAAAAATCCATTGCACAAGCTCGAAGGACAAATCCAATTCTGAAAAAGCCCTGAAGTGAAAGGCGACGGACGAACCGGCAGGTGTAAAGATGCACTGGAACCCACAGACCCAACCCTGCATGCGGGCGGTTCAGGACTTTGGTCGCTTGAGGCTGACCCGGGAGATGACAGTCTTGTTCGGCAGCATCCTGAACGACCAAGCAGCCTTTTTTAAGGAGAGCACTGCTTGCTCCATATGGAGAGGGGCCTAGAAAAGGTGGCCTAAAGAAAGCTCATCCCCAACTACCTGGTTGGCTACCCGCGGCCAACGGGAATCTTCTGATGCGGTCAAACCAAGGCAAAGAAACAAAGGCACACACCGGCCTCCAAAGGTGTAAATAAACTGACACTTGCATGCTGGAACATCAGAACCATGCAAGACTCTGAAGATAGTGGACGGCCTGAGCGTCGTTCTGCCCTAATAGCCCATGAACTATCACGGCTTAATATTGACATCGCTGCTCTTAGTGAAGTTCGCTTCCATGAGGAAGGCAGCCTTAAAGAACATGGTGCCGGCTACACAATTTACTGGTCTGGCAAACCCAAAACCGAAAAACATCTGTCAGGAGTAGGCTTTATGATTAAAAACTCCATTGCCTCCAAACTCGAAACCTTGCCAACAGGACACTCTGATCGCATTATTTCCTTACGCCTCCCACATGTTGTTCTCTTTAGTATATATGCCCCAACTATGCAAGCTGACCCTGTAGAGAAAGACAAATTCTACACAGATCTACGCCACCTCATACAAAAAGTCCCTGTAGAAGATAAAATTATTATCCTTGGTGACTTCAATGCCAGAGTAGGAGAGAATTCTGAAGCCTGGAAAGGTGTCTTAGGCAAGCATGGTGTTGGAAATTGCAATGATAACGGACGCCTCCTGCTAGAGTTCTGTGCAGAACAACAGCTGACTATTACAAACACAATCTTTCAGCAGAAAGATAGCTTGAAGACAACCTGGATGCATCCCCGATCCAAACATTGGCACCTCATTGACTATGTTCTAGTCCGTCAGAGAGACATTCGTGATGTCCGTCATACCCGAGTGATGCCCAATGCAGAATGCCAGACAGATCATCGCCTTGTAAGATGTAAACTAAACCTTCATCTTAAGTTCAAACCTAAGAGGGGTGGCATCTTAAAGAAGAGGCTCCAAGTCAACAATCTTCAACAAGCTACCATGAGAGACAACTTACAGGCAAACCTACAAACGAAACTTGAAGACCATCCTACAGATCCTTCTCCTACAGTGCTTGGCAACATATCAAAAACAGTATCCTCCAGTCTGCAAAAGAATCCCTCGGGTTCTCCCACAAGAAAAATCAAGACTGGTTTGATGAAAACAACCAAGAGATCCAGGAGCTGTTGGCAAAGAAGAGAACTGCTCACCAGGCATACCTCGCCCAGCCAACCTGCCATGTAAGAAAAGCAGCTTTCCGCCTCACATGTACTAAACTACAACAAAAACTCCGAGACATGCAGAACAAGTGGTGGATCAATATAGCAGAAAAGATACAACGTTGTGCAGATCTGGGTGATTCTAGAGGATTTTATGAAGCTCTTAAGGCAGTGTTTGGACCTACCTATCAGGTCCAAAGCTCCTTATACAGTACAGATAGTCAAACGTTAATTACTGATAAAGCCTCCATCCTGAATCGATGGGATGAACATTTTCAAAGTCTCTTTAGCGCCAACCGAGTAGTCCAAGGCTCAGCTATCCAACATATGATACAAAAACCAATGAAAAATGAATTGGACATAGCTCTCACTTTGGAAGAGACCCTTAAGGCCATACAGCAGATGAAAAACGGCAAGGCAGCTGGGATTGATGGAATCCCACCTGAAGTTTGGAAACACAGAGGTCATGTACTCCACGATAAATTCCACGAACTCCTTGTGAATTGCTGGGAAAAGGGGGAACTGCCATCAGATCTCTGAGATGCAGTCATCATCACCGTGTACAAGAAAAAAGGAGCAAAATCCGATTGTTCAAACTATCGAGGCATAATACTGCTCTCTATTGCTGGAAAAATCCTTGCAAGGATACTCCTGAACAGATTAGTTCCTGCCATTGCAGAAGAACTTCTTCCTGAAAGCCAATGTGGCTTCAGAGCCAATAGGATATGGTATTTGCCTTTAGATAACTGCAAGAGAAATGTAGGGAGCAGAACAAGGGTCTCTATGTAACATTTGTTGACCTCACCAAAGCCTTCGACACTGCGAGTAGAAAAGGTCTGTGGCAGATCCTGGAAAGACTAGGATGTCCCCCCAAATTCCTTAAAATGATAATCTTGCTACACGAGGGCCAGCGCGGTCAAGTCAGATATGGCGATGCTCTTTCAGAGCCCTTTCCAATAACTAATGGAGTGAAGCAAGGTTGTGTTGCACAAACTTTACAATCTTCTTCAGCATGATGCACCAAAGGGCTATGGCAGAGCTCGAAGAGGACGACGGCATCTATATATGTTACTGTACTGATGGTAGCTTGTTTAACTTAAGCCGTCTGAGGGCTCACACTAAGACTCTAAACTATCTAGTCCATGAGCTGCTCTTCGCTGAGAATGCTGCCCTTGTTGCCCACACAGAAGCAGCTCTGCAACGCCTAACATCCTGCTTTGCAACAGCTGCAGAGCTGTTTGGGCTGGAAGTCAACCTGAAGAAAACAGAAGTTCTTTACCAGCCTGCACCACAGGACGAACACCACCATCCCCACATTGCCGTCGGCAAATCTGTGCTCAAGTCCGCTCAGCAGTTCACCTACCTGGGAAGCATCATCTCCTCAGGTGCCAAGATTGACAAAGAGATCGATCACAGATTAGCAAAGGCATATAGTGCATTTGGAAGATTTTACAAAAGAGTCTGGAGTAATAAACACCTGAGGCGAAGCACAAAAATCAGTGTGTATAGAGCCATCGTACTGTCTATCCTCCTTTATGGATCTGAAACATGGCTCACCAATTGCCACCACCTAGGACTCCTCCAATGCTTACATCTGCGCTGTCTGCACAATCCTAAATATACACTGGACTGACTATGTGACAAATGTTGCTGTCCTTGAGCAAGCAGCGATCACCAGCATTGAGGCCATGATATTGAGAACACAGCTGCGCTGGGCAGGGCACATTTCTAGGATGGAGGACCATCGCCTCTCCAAAATAGTACTCTACGGTGAACTCGCCACGGGTCAGCATAAGAGGGGAGCTCCAAAAAAAGCGATACAAGGACTCTTATACTTATCAAATTTGCAGATGACACCAAATTAGGAGGAGTAGCTAACACCCTAGAGGACAGGATCAAAATTCAGAATGACCTGGATAGACTGGAGAGCTGGGCCAAAGCTAACAAAATGAAATTCAATATGGAAAAATGTAAAGTACTGCACTTAGGGCGGAAAAATGAAATGCATAGATATAGGATGGGAGAGACCTGGCTGAACGAGATTACGTGTGAAAGGGATCTAGGAGTCCTAGTAGACCACAAGTTGAACATGAGTCAACAGTGTGATGCGGCAGCTAAAAAGGCCAATGAAATTTTGGGCTGTATCAATAGAACTATAGTGTCTAGATCAAGGGAAGTAATAGTGCCGCTCTATTCTGCTTTGGTCAGACCTCACCTAGAATACTGTGTCCAGTTCTGGGCACCACAATTCAAAAAGGATATTGACAAACTGGAGCGTGTCCAGAGAAGGGCAACTAAAATGGTGAAAGGTCTGGAAACCATGCCTTATGAGGAGAGACTTAGGGAGCTGGGTATGTTTAGCCTGGAAAAAAGACGGTTAAGAGGCGATATGATAGCCCTGTTTAAGTATTTGAGGGGATGTCACGCTGAGGATGGAGCAGGCTGGTTTTCTGCTGCTCCAGAGACTGGAACACGGAGCAATGGATGCAAGCTCCAGGAACAGAGATTCCACCTCAACATGAGGAGGAACTTTTTGACAGTAAGAGCTGTTGGGCAGTGGAACACACTCCCTCAGAGCGTGGTGGGGTCTCCTTCCTTGGAGGTCTTTAAACAGAGGCTGGATGGCCATCTGTCGGGGATGCTTTGATCAAGATTTCCTGCATGGCAGGGGGTTGGACTCAATGGCCCTTGTGGTCTCTTCCAACTCTACAGTTCTATGATTCTATGAAGGACTCCCTGAAACAACATCTCAGGCTCGGCCAAATTGATTACCAACAATGGTCCACCCTGGCCTCACATTGAGAGGCATGGAGATGCACTATCCACAATGCTGCAGCCTTATTTGAGAACTCACGTCGAACAAGTCTTGAAGAGAAACGACAACGCAGAAAGAATCACAACCCAAAAACATCACCCAAGGAGACCTTTTGCTGTGCTTTCTGCAACCAGACTTGTTTATCTCAGATTGGTCTTTTTAGTCATCAGCGCGCTTGCAGTACGCGCGGGATGAATCCTTCCTGAATCTTCGTTTGCGAAGAAAAGCCAAAGAGACTAGGAGTATAGTGTCTAGATCAAAGGAAGTAATGATGCCACTCTATTGTGCTTTGGTCAGACCTCACCTAGAATACTGAGTCCAGTTCTGGGCACCAGAATTCCGGAAAGATATTGAGAAGCTGGAACATGTCCAGAGGAGGGCGACCAAAATGGTGGGAGGTCTGGAAGCCATGATGCCCTATGAGGAGCGCCTTAGGGAGCTGGGTATGTTTAGCCTGGAAAAGAGAAGGTTGAGAGGTGATATGATGGCCATGTTTCAATATTTGAAGGGATGTCATACTGAGGATGGAACAAGCTTGTTTTCTGCTGCTCCAGAGACTAGGACACGGAGCAGTGGGTTCAAACTACAGGAAAAGAGATTCCACCTAAACATTAGGAAGAACTTCTTGATGCTAAGAGCTGTTCAGCAGTGGAATGTGTGGTGGAGTTTCCTTCTTTGGAGGTTTTTAAATAGAGGTTGAAAGGCCATCTCTCAAGAATGCTTTGATTGTTAATTCCAACATGGCAGAATGGGGTTGGACTGGATGGCCCTTGTAGTCTCTTCCAACTCTATGATTCTATGATAAGTCGACAAGGCTGCTTGCAGGCACATAGACACACACATAGGCATAATGTCATTGAGCTAGTGTGGTGTAGTAGTTTGAGTGTTGGGCGACTTCCAGTGGAAGTTACTATAGAGTCAGGCTGAAGGACCTACGGAATGCCTACAGAGATCCTATTTTTCTGACTATGAATAATTGAAACTGCGGGTACTGCTCCCACACATACAAAGGGGTGACCTGTATTTCAAATCTCCAAAATCTGTACTTAGATAATATCATTATTTTGGGCTTTCCTTTCTGTCCCATGTCATCTCCCCTTACTTGCATACCCTCTCTTCCTTTCTATTCTCTTTCCAGCTTCACCTCCAGCAATCCCTCCTTCTGCTCTTCTTTCTTTGATTCATACTTCTGTGCTTTTCCCCCCTTGGAGCAAATGAGCTATAATCTCACCTGGGCCTCCTGGTGTTCATGACAAGTCTGTGCAAGCGGATTTTGAGCTGTATCGATTCTGTTTGTAACCATCCCAACAAAGCAAAAGCAGGTTCTGACAATCAATGATGCTTGGCTTTGAGGGAACGATAAGCATATGTCGTAGCACAAGAGGCCTGCCAAGAGCAAGCCACCCCAGTGATCCAAACCTATGGTTGAGAAGCCTTCCTCACATATCCGACATGTCTAAGGACTGGATGCACTTTCAATCAATGGTGATGGAAAGCCATGCTTCATCGACTCAGGGACTGTCTTTCTCTCTTAATGCAGCACACTTAACCAATACCCCAACCCCCAGCAATTGAAAAGAGGTTACATATTAATTAATTCATCAATCAATCAATCAATCAATCAACTTGAATAAACTAATTATATCTTGCTTTTCTCTCAGCATAGGAATCAAGGCCTCTTACAGCATAGAAGTAAAACAAAATACAGTTGAAATAATATCACAGAATCAAGGAGCTAGGAGGGATCGTAAGGGCCATCTAGTCCAACCCCTGCCATGCAGGAACCGATAGCTAAAGTGCTCCTGAAAGATGGCTATCCAAACTCTGTTTAAAGCACTCCAATGAAGCAGAATCTACCAGCTTTTGAAGCAGTCACAGATCATAGAATCATAAAGTTGGAGGGAACTGCAAGGGAGATCTAGTCCAATACCCTGCCATGTAGAAATATACAACGAAAGCATTCCTTACACAGCTCGCCACCCCACCTCACTCCATATCCGCAGAACTAATATTTGCAATTTCAGTTATCCTCATTTGGGAGAAAAAAGGAACACAGAATCATACTGGAAAATGCCTAGAGATGTGTCCTCTCTAGGAATTTCTAGGTCCTCCAATGTATCTCCATGGTATATTTGTACCATAGAATCATAGAATCATAGAGCTGGAAGAGACCTCAAGGGCCATCCAGTCCAACCCCCTGTCATGAAGGAATACACAATCAAAGCATTCCCAACAGATGGCCATCCAGCCCCTGTTTAAAAACCTCCCAAGAAGGAGACTCCACCACACTCCCAGGCAGCAGCGGATTCCACTGCCAAACAGCTCTTACTCTCAGGAAGTTCCTCCTTATGTTTAGGTGGAATCTCTTTTCCTGTAGTTGGAGTCCATTGCTCCGTGTCCTAGTCTCTGGAGCAGTAGAAAACAAGCTTGCTCCATCCTCAGAAGGACATCCCTTCAAATATCTAAACATGGCTATCAGGTCCCCTCTTCACCTCCTTTTCTTCTCCAGACTAAACAAGCCCAGCTCCTGAGCTGCTCCTCATAAGGCATGGCCTCCAGACCTCCCACCATCCTGGTCACCCTCCTATGGACACCAGAAGACCTTTATTTTAATAGGGTTTGTTATTATCCATGATTTCACTTATAAATGGTAAGTCCAGGAACATATCCCACATGGATACGGGAGGGAGGGGGCAACCTGTAGATGGGCATCCAAACTTTTTTTAAAATCCTCCAAGACACAACAGTCCATCCACTCTCCAAGTCTATTCCACTTTCACTGTCCACTTCCAGTCAATAAAGTCTTCCTAATTTTTAGGCAGAGTCTCTTTTCTTGTCATTTGAACCTTCTGGGTCATGTTCTAGACTCTGGAGCAGCAGAAAACAAACTTGCTCCATCTTCTATATGACATCCCTTCAGATATTTAAAGACAGCCATCATATATGTCTGTGTGTCTGTGACTTCATGTTACCTATCAACTTATGGTGACCCCATGAATTCCATAGGATTTTCTTAATCAAGGAATCCTCGGGGAGGGGGGTTGTCAGTCCCTTTCTCTGAAATAGAGCCTACAGCACCTGGGATTTGTTGGCAGTGTCCCATCCAAGTACTAATCAGAGATGACCCAGTTTAGCTTCCAAGCTGAAGTTCAAGTCTGCTAAACTCTGGCTCAGATTAAGGGTGAAGATGGAGAAATCGTTTTGAAAGCATTACAGCTGTTTTTGGAAGTCTCCTTGATGCATTCCTCTGGAAATAACATCAACACCTAATTCTGAAAGTTTCTGAAAGTTTTGCCCTCAGCTCACTTCCATCGTCTGTTTTTTCCCAAACAACTCAGCAGGGTGCGGAGGAGAGGAAGCAGTGAAGCAGCGGAGTCATGCCCTTCCCGGGAGGTTTAGGCAAAAGCAAACTGCTGGAGCCTCGCCTGGCTTCTGTGTTCTTCTTCATTAATAACTTTGGACCACATTCTGATGTTGCTTGGACAGACATGTGTCCTGGTCTGTATCTGCACTGCAGAAATAATGCAACTTGACACTGCTTTGACTGTCATGGCTCAATGCTATGAAATGCTGGGATTTGTAGTTTTGTGAGATATTTAGCCTTGTCTGTCAGAGAGCGCTGGTGCCACAACAAACTACAAACCCCAGGATTCCATAGGAGGGAGCCATGGCAGTTAAAGCAGTGTCAAACTGGATTATGTCTGCAGTGCAGATACAGCCCTGGTATGTCAGAACAACTACAGTTTCCTCTGGTTCTTCTTCAGATCACATAAATCTATGAAATGTGGGAAAGTGTGCAGAGTGACCTACTACTAATATGACATCACCAACACCAACACTATCATCATCATCATCATCATCATCCACTAATTTAGATCTCACATTTCCCCTCCAAAATCAGCCTCTAGACTGCTTATTAGAATTTGAAAAGCAGGCTATACAATCAAAGAACCATGAAGGAAAGCCACCATTTTCCAAGGGAGTCCATTCCACTGTTGAATCATTCTTACCTTAAGGAAGGTCTTTCTAATGTTTAATGACCTGAGCATAACAGCATTTGCCTACTTGTGGTCTCCAGCGCCTAGAATGATGCCTTTAATTGTAAAGGCAGGATTCAGCTGCAAGGCTCTTAATTGCCCCAAAATGGAAGGATAAAGAAATGCCATCGATCCATGATTGGTTACAAAAATTATCTGAGATGCTGGAGTTGGATATTTTATCTTCTAAACTTCAATCTAAAACTGAAAAACCAGATAGATAAAAATTGGTCACAAGCAATTAATTATTGGAAAGAGACATGGGACATTAGTGATATATTTCTTTGAGAGAGGGGGTAATCTTCAGCTTTTGATGAAAGATTTAAAGTGGAGAGAGTTACTGTAGAAAAATTCATGGAAAATATTAAGGTTGAATGTACAATTTGTAAAACAGATTTAAAAGCAGAAGTCTTTTAGAATTTGTTTAGAAATTATCTTATATGAATGGAATAAACAAAATGAAGTATTTGTGGAAAAGATTCTTTTAAAAAATAAATACAAAAAAATAGACTTAATGATGATATATTTTTTAAAAAGTGTTGAAAAACAGGATATTTGTGTTGAGAGAATCTTTTATGTCATTATATGTGAGTACTTGTCTTTTCACTAATAAAAATTAATTTAAAAATTAATAATTGTAAAGACAGGATACAGCCAGAGTTTGGAGAAGTTACTCTTTTGGACAATTCCAAGAATCCCCCAGCTTGTTCAAAAAAGTAACTTGCCTGACCTCTGCACCAGGAGATATCTCTTTTTCACTCCCACAGGCTGTTCCTTTCTTTCATTTGCTGCAATGCTTCACAGCCAGCCGTACATAAAGGGACCTCAAAAGAGGCCATGCAGAAATCATGTGCAGTTTATTGAAACATAAAAAAAACCTGCCCATAAACACAAAGAAAAGCACTCTGGCTTTCCGAGAGGTCTCCAGTTCAGCACTGGCACACAGGTCCCCAAACACGTGCTTCTGAGGGTCAACGGCATGATAGTAAGAGCTCCCCCCAAAGAGCTGTCCGACCGTGTCCTCTCCCAGTTTTTAATGGCTGTCATTCTTTTGTGGGAAAAGAAGAATTAATATACTTGCTAACCCAGCAATTTGGCAGCAAGCTCTGGTTCCTTATGTCTTCATATATATCTCAAAATGATTTTTTTTTACAGTGTTTCTCATTGCAAAAAATGGTTATGCCTCACTCAAGAGCAGGGAGTTAATAGTCCAGCTCTGTTTTGCTGAGCAATATAAAAACTGGAATCTTGTTGGTATCACACTCCTGTGTAAGTTCCCTTCCATGTGTTGTTGTATTATTATTTTAATTTTTTTGCTATTGTGCAATTGACATGTTGTTGTCGTTGTGTGCCTTCAAGTCATTTCTAGCTTATGGTGACCCTAAGGCGAACCTATCATGGGGTTTTCATGGTAAGATTTGTTCAGAGGGGGGTTGCCTTTGCCTTCCTTTAAGGCTGAGAGGGTGTTGCCATGGCTGAGTGGGTTCAAACCCCCACCCAGTGAGTTGCCATGGCTGAGTGGGGATTTGAACCCTGGTCTCCAGCGTCATATTCCAACACTCAAACTGCTATGCCATGCTGGCTCTGCAATGGATATACTCACTTCATGGTTGTGTAAGCAGAGTTCCACAGGTGTAACCATTTCATAGGGATGTAAACCCTATTGCTACTCCCAATTAGAGTAAACCTATTGACTCAGTGGGAGTTACCTACCTGTTGACTCATCACAGGATCAAAGCATCACAGAGTTGGAAGGGATCCAAAGGGCCATCTAGTCCAACCCCCTGCCATGCAAGAACACACTGCTAAAGTACTCCTGAAACATGCTTCTTCAACCTCTGTTTAAATACCTCCAAAGACGGCATGTCTAGTACCCTCCAAGGCAACCTATTCTTCTGCCGAACAGTTCTTACTGTCAAGAAGTTGGACTAGATGGCCTTTGTGGTCCCTTCTACCTGTAATGCTTTACAATTCTTTGCTTTAAGTTCTTCATAATGTTTAGGAAGCATCTCTTTTCTTGTGATTTGAATTCATTGGTTCACGTTCTAGTCTCTGGAGCAGCAGAAAATGAGCTCTCTCATCTTCTAACACACATTGGAAACTGATTAATGCAGTATAGATGTGTAAATAGCTATTGCTTAAAACAGTTTGTAAGCTGCTCTGATAGCCTTGTGGCTGAAGAGCGGGGTATAAATAACTAAATAAATAAAAACAAAATTAAAAAAAATTCTACACAACTTCTATAAAAGAATACGTAGAGACATGATCATAGAATCATAGAATCATAGAATTGTAGAGTTGGAAGAGACCACGAGGGCCATCCAGTCCAACCCCCCTGCCACGCAGGAAATCACAATCAAAGCATCCCCGACAGATGGCCATCCAGCCTCTGTTTAAAGACCTCCAAGGAAGGAGGTCCAAGGAAGGAGACCCAAGGAAGGAGTCCAAGGAAGGAGACCCCACCGCGCTCCGAGGGAGTGTGTTCCACTGCCGAACAGCTCTTACTGTCAAAAAGTTCCTCCTCATGGCTCGGCGCCATATTTCAATCACGGAGGTTGCCCGAGATTGAAATATGGCGCCGAGCCGTCCGAAGCTTCACGGAAGTGACACGGACGGTTTCGCGAGAGGCACAGCGTCGTCCGAAGTAGACCCTTGCCGCGCAGCAGTTTCGGGAGGGTGCTCGCGCGGCAGACATGCATTTTGGCAGGTCTGAAAATCTCCAGACACTATACTTCTATTGATACAGCCCAAAATTGCATTGGCCTTTTTAGCTGCCGCATCACACTGTTGACTCATGTTCAACTTGTGGTCTACTAGGACTCCTAGATCCCTTTCGCACGTAGTCTCATTCAGCCAGGTCTCTCCCATCCTATATTTATGCATTTCATTTTTCCGCCCTAAATGCAGTACTTTACATTTCTCCATATTGAATTTCATTTTGTTAGCTTTGGCCCAGCTCTCCAGTCTATCCAGGTCATTCTGAATTTTGATCCTGTCCTCTAGGGTATTAGCTACTCCTCCCAATTTGGTGTCATCTGCAAATTTGATAAGTATGCCCCTAATTCCCTCATCCAAGTCATTGATAAAGATGTTGAATAGCACTGGGCCCAGGACAGAACCCTGTGGCACCCCACTGGTCACATCTTTCCAAGACGAAGAGGAGCCACTGCTGAGCACCCTTTGGGTTCGGCCGGTCAACCAATTACATATCCATTGAACAGTTAACTTGTCTAGCCCACATTTTACAAGCTTGTTTGCAAGAATGTCATGGGGAACCTTGTCAAAGGCCTTACTGAAATCAAGGTATGCGATGTCCACAGCATTCCCTTCATCTACCAAGCTGGTAACTTTATCAAAAAAAGAGATCAGATTAGTCTGGCATGACTTGTTTCTCTGAAACCCATGTTGACTTTTTGTGATTATGGCATTGCCTTCTAAATGTTCACAGACTCTCTGTTTAATGATCTGTTCTAGAATCTTCCCTGGTATTGATGTCAGACTAACTGGATGATAGTTGTTGGGATCCTCTTTTTTCCCCTTTTTGAAGATGGGAACAACGTTTGCCCTCCTCCAGTCTGCTGGGACTTCTCCTGTTCTCCAGGAGTTCTCAAATATTATTGCCAATGGCTCTGAGATTATATTTGCCAGCTCTTTTAATACTCTTGGATGTAGTTCATCTGGTCCTGGAGATTTAAATTCATTTAGATTAAGAAGGTATTCCTGTACTACCTCTTTACTTATTTTGAGCTGGATTTCCCCTATTGTGTCCTCTGTTCCATTCTCCTCAGGTTGGTCCTCCTTTTCCTTTTCTGAAAACACTGAGGCAAAGAAGGTGTTGAGTAATTCTGCCTTTTCTCTGTCCCCTGTTAGCATTTTGCCATCTTCTCCACGTAGCGGCCCTATCATTTCCTTCTTCCTCCTTTTGCTGCGGACATATCCAAAAAAACCCTTTTTATTGTTCTTAACCTCCCTAGCAAGCCTGAGCTCATTCTGCGCTTTAGCTTTCCTGACTTTACTCCTACACGTGTTCGCTATCTGTTTGAATTCTTCTTTGGTGATTTCCCCCCTTTTCCATTTCCTATACATGTTCCGTTTAAAACTTAGCTCCATTGAAAGTTCTTTAGTCATCCATCCTGGTTTCTTGAGACACCTCCCATTTTTCTTCCTCAATGGTACTGTTTGAAATTGTGCCTTCAGTATCTCCCTTTTGAGAAAGTCCCATCCGTCTTGAGGTCTCTTCTCTTTTAGTATTCCTGACCATGGGATCATCCCCAGTATTTCCCTGAGTTTACTGAAATCAGCTCTCCTAAAGTCAAGAATGCGTCTCTGACTATGCCTGGCTTCTCCTTTCCATTGTATAACAAACTCCAGGAGAACATGATCACTCTCACCTAAGGATCCCACCACTTGCACCCCATTAACCAGGTCATCCCTGTTGGTTAGGATCAGATCTAAAATAGCTGACCCCCTTGTTGCCTCTTCCACCTTTTGGACCATGAAATTGTCTTCCAGGCATGTAAGGAATTTGCTAGACCTTGTAGTTTTGGCTGAGTTAGATTGCCAGCAAATATCAGGATAGTTGAAGTCCCCCATCACTACTACCTCTCTCCTTTCTGCATGTATGTTCATCTGTTCTAGAAAGGCAACATCCAATTCCTCCGTCTGATTTGGGGGTCTGTAGTAGAGTCCCACAATAACATCCCTGTTGTTTCCCTCCCCTTTAATTTTTATCCAGATGCTCTCCACCTGGCTTCCAGTATTGATGTCGTGGATCACTTCGCTGGTGTAAATATCCCTGACATATAATGCTATTCCTCCTCCTTTCCTGTTTGGCCTGTTTCTCCTATAAAGGTTATACCCCTCTATTCCTACATTCCAATCATGAGTTCAAGTTCATCTTGCTTATTTCCCATGCTCTGTGCATTTGTGTAGAGACATCTAAGACCATGTGTTCCCTTTACTTGCTTCCTGTGCAAGCTTTTTTGCCTCCCACTGTTGGGTCCTTGCGCTGTTTGCCTTGTTCCCTCTATGACAGTTTGACTATTTTCTCCAGCCCTTTTGCCTTCCAGAATATTGTCTCCCTCCCCAATTTGACTCAGTTTAAAGCCCTCCTGATCAAATTCTTGAGACTGTTGGCAAAAATGTTTCTTCCAACTGTTGTAAGATGCACCCCATCTCTTGCCAGAAGTCCCCCCGCAAGAAATAGAAGAAATAGCCCTGGGCATTACTTCCTGTTGCTGACCTATAGGTACAACAATAGCATTTAGTATTTATATTTCTATACCGCTTATCAGTGCCAATGCAACCCCTAAGTGGTTTACCGTGTATTTTAGCTAATTGCCCCCAACAAGCTGGGAACTCATTTTACTGACCTACGGAAGGATAGAAGGCTGAGTCAACCTTGGAGTCCTATAGGATCGAACTTACAACATTGTGGCTGCAGTACTGGCATTTAACCACTGCGCCACAACCGATCTATACTACTGGTTCCAGTGTGCTGGCAACTATGGGAGTGTCGCTCTCCACAAGCATGAAGTAGTGCAGTAAGACCCCTTTATCCACAGGGGATATGTTCCAAGACAGTCTGCAGAAACCTCAACCACAGATAGTAGTGAACCCTACATTTTTACCATGGCTGAGAAGAGTCTCCCCTCCTTCCCCCTTCACCTGCTGCCTTGCAGAGGACAAGGGAACTGATCTGCTCCCAACTTTCCTCTCTTTCCTTTCCACTTCCTCAAAAGACATTTGGACAACAACTTCCAGACAACCTCTGACCCAAGCATCCCATAGAAATGCACTGGAGGACCTAGAGAGGCCTACACAAACATTTCAGGTAGCAATAGCATCAGAAATAGCATTGGTATTTATATATCGCGTATCAGTGCCAAAGCACCCTCTAAGTGGTTTACAGTGTATTTTAGCTAATTGCCTCCAACAAGCTGGGTACTCATTTTACTGACCTACAGAAGGATGGAAAGCTGAGTCAACCTTGGAGCCCTCTGGGATCAAACTCACAACCTTGTGGCTTGCAGTATTGGCATTTAATCACTGCGCAACCAGGACTCCCTGGTGACACAGTGGTTAAATGCCACATTTCAGCCACCTGCGATGCTTACAGGTGGCTGAAATGTGGATAACAGTCCTGTTACCTGTCCTGACACCCTCCATTCTTTCAATACTTCAATAATTAGCAATATTTCATAAATGGGCTTATTATTGGCACTCCACATGGTTGACAGTAGACCAGAGAATCCCAAGTATAAGAAACCAAGGTTCGCTCAGAAAACCTAAGGGAGTAGCCAGCTCACATTCCTAAAAGACACACCCAGGAAAGGATTACGTGAACTCCCCTGGAACTGATTACTTAGGGAGAAATGGGTTAATTCTCCTGGCTGTCACAGAAATGAGCCATTCAATAATCCCATTAAGGTAGCTGAATGGACACTCTTTGCTTGCAAAACTGGTTTTTCCTCACACCTTTCATACAACAATAGAAGTTTGCCTGAGACCCATCAGTTTTAATGTTTCAGCCATTAGCAATCGGGAAGACACCCAGAGAATCCTTGTTTAATCCTGGGAAACTCTGGCAGACATTGTATTCCACTCAAACTCGCCCCTTCAAGGGGGATAATGAATTTAAATATTACTCTAAAACACCACCGAAATGTTCACAGCTTTCTATATCCCATCATTCTGTCCTTCTGCTGTGTGACCCTCAGAGCTCCCTCTGAATATCTTCTGATGCACAAATCTCTGCTCTTCATATAGGTATAGTATATCCCATCATCCTGAACTCTATTCCTATATCGCAACATTTCCTACTTTCCTCATTAGCCTTGTGTGACTGCTTGAAGTCTGAGTGTATGTGTGTGTGTGTGTTTCCTTGTTATTTTTCAATAAAAACCATTTTTATTTCATCCTCTGGCTTGGAGTCTCCTCAGTTACTAGTGGTATACATAGGACAAAAGATTCTGCAGTTTTCTAACTTCTCACTGCAATCTTGAGCTAATTAAAATTCCCTATATTAGAATTCAGATACTAATGGGATCCCCATGGACCCCACGCAATTTGGGTCCCATGGATAAGGGGGTCTTACTGTATCTCAGCCAACATTTTCAGAGATCTGACCACCTCTCTCCTTCACCAGCCTTGAAGGAGAGCTCTTCAGCAGATTACTTCACATCCAACATGGCTGCAAAAGCTCTCCTTGCCTGGGCCCCCAGAGCTCTCTCCCCTCATGCCCCCCCCCTGGACATCTCCCCCACCAAGTCCTTCCTCATCCTTGGGAACTCTGGGAAATTGGTTTTAAAATCTTCCCTGCCAGTCTCTCCCCCACACATTTGGCCTCAAGGATGCTGATACCTGAGAGTACCTTCCTTTGGCGGCCACCTCGGATGCTCTTGGCTCTGGCTGTTATTCCAACAGGGCCGTATCTCCAGTCGCTTAAAAACACTGGAGACACATGCACTGTAGAATACAGCCAGGCCCTCCTTCTTCTGCCAAAGGATCCTCTGTGAGGCCGCCAGCATGGAGGGGGAATCCTTTGGAGTGATGGGCGGGTGCTCCCCCAAATGCTGTTATTCCCCCAATAATCCTGAATTCTACTGCCTAGGACCCAAACAACACTGAGTGCATTTATTCTGACTTGCTCACACATGGATAACTGGTCACTCCTTATTGAGAATGGGTGCCTTGAAATACCAAGAAAATATCAAGCAGTGTCAAGAAAAACTATCATAGAACCATAGAATCATAGAATTGTGGAGTTGGAAGAGACCACGAGGGCCATCCAGTCCAACTCCATTCTGCCATGTATTAAATCATGATCAAAGCATCTCTGACAGATGGCCATCCAGCCTCTGTTTAAAGACCTCCAAGGAAGGAGACCCCACCACGCTCCGAGGGAGTGTGTTCCACTGCCGAACAGCTCTTACTGTCAGAAAGTTCCTCCTAATGTTGAGGTGGAATCTCTTTTCCTGGAGCTTGCATCCATTGCTCTGTGTTCTAGTCTCTGGAGCAGAAAACATGCATGCTCCATCCTCGATGTGACACCCCTTCAAATACTTAAACAGGGCTATCATATCGCCCCTTAACTCTTTTCCAGGCTAAACATACCCAGCTCCCTAAGTCTCTCCTCATAAGGCATCATTTCCAGACTTTAGAGCGGCACTATTACTTCCCTTGATCTGGACACTATGCTTCTATTGATGCAGCCCAAAATCACATTGGCCTTTTTAGCTGCTGCATCACACTGTTCACTCATGTTCAACTTGTGGTCTACTAGGACTCCTAGATCCCTTTCATATGTAGTCTCCTTCAGCCAGGTCTCCCCCATCTTGTATCTATGCATTTCATTTTTCCGCCCTAAATGCAGTACTTTACATTTCTCCATATTGCATTTCATTTTGTTAGCTTTGGCCCAGCTCTCCAGTCTATCCAGGTCATTTTGAATTTTGATCCTGTCCTCTAGGGTATTGGCTACTCCTCCTAATTTGGTGTCATCTGCAAATTTGGTAAGTATGCCCCTAATTCCCTCATCCAAGTCATTGATAAAGATGTTGAATAGCACTGGGCCCAGGACAGAACCCTGTGGCACCCCACTGGCCACATCTTTCCAAGACAAAGAGGAGCCACTGAAGAGCACCATTAAGTCCTCCAACACAACTCTATGGTATATTGTACCGGAAGTCCTTTATTGTAATAGGGTTTGCTATTACTGTATTTGCAGTTTGACTTATAAAAGGTAAGTCCAGGTACGTATCCCCTGTGGATGTCCAGACATACCTAAAGGGAGCCAGATCATGGAATGATAGATGGCACATGTTTATCTGTCCAACCCTGGAATTGTTTTATCATCATCACCATGAGTTTCACAGTCTACTAGGTGTTACAAACTGGAGTTTTGGACCACTTATGATTCATATTCCCTCCATGGGCTTGTCTAGACAAGAATATTTAATGTGGTTTGCTGTGCATTAATGCAAATTCTCAACAGTGTTCATTGGTCTTCATGGGCCTTTGGCAAAATTGCTGGTTTGCGAAGCTATCCATGTTTGAAGTGCACATGCAGCCGTGCCTGAAAATCAAGATGGTGGCCGAGAGTGAATTACTTGCATTATTATTTTTTACAAGTTGTCACTGCTGCACCGTATTTTTTTTCAACTGAAAATCAAAGGTGTGCAAGTGTTACTTTCCACTTAAAAAAGCTGCTTGGCTGCCTCAGCGCCACAAAAAAGTGCACAATTGACAACATGAAACTCCAAAATGGTGCTTCTGGCCACTTCGTAGCCAGAAATCCTGCCCCCACCCCACACACATCTAACCAATTAGCTTTTCACTTCCGCCCTCACTGAGAATGTGCAGCAATGCACCACCAAAGTCCTCCCAACAAATGGCCATCCAGCCTCTGTTTAAAAACACCCAAAGAAGGAGACTACACCACACTCTCAGGCAGTGCATTCCATAGAATCATAGAATCATAGAATTGCAGAGTTGGAAGAGACCACGAGGGCCATCCAGTCCAACCCCCCTGCCACGCAGGAAATCACAATCAAAGCATCCCCGACAGATGGCCATCCAGCCTCTGTTTAAAGACCTCCAAGGAAGGAGACCCCACCACGCTCCAAGGGAGTGTGTTCCACTGCCTAACAGCTCTTACTGTCAAAAAGTTCCTCCTCATGTTGAGGTGGAATCTCTGTTCCTGGAGCTTGCACCCATTGCTCCGTGTTCCAGTCTCTGGAGCAGCAGAAAACAAGCCTGCTCCATCCTCAGCGTGACATCCCTTCAAATACTTAAACAGGGCTATCATATCGCCTCTAAACCGTCTTTTTTCCAGGCTAAACATACCCAGCTCCCTAAGTCTCTCCTCATAAGGCATTGTTTCCAGACCTTTCACCATTTTAGTTGCCCTTCTCTGGACACGCTCCAATTTGTCAATATCCTTTCTGAATTGCTGAACAGCTCTTATGAGGGGATAGACTCAACCAAGGAAGCCACAGCTGCCCTGAGTTTACAAGACATGAGTAGGGCTGTTGATAACAGGGTAACTTGGCAGACCTCTCATTCATAGGGTCACCATATGTCAAAGTCTACATGATGGCAATTGATAATAAGAACAACCTAGGCTGAAATCTACATCCTGCTTGTGTGGTATAAATCAACACTCATGTACTTAGAATCATAGAATCATAGAGTTGGAAGAGACCTCAAGGGCCATCTAGTCCAACCCCTTCTGCCATACAGGAAGACACAATCAAAGCACTCCTGACAGATGGCCACCCAGCCTCTATTTAAAAACCTCCAAAGAAGGAGACTCCACCACACTCCCAGGCAGCAGCCTATTCCACTTCCGAACAGCTCTTACTGTCAGGAAGTTATTCCTGATGTTTAGGTGGAATCTCTTCTGGAGTTTGAACCCATTGCTCCATGTCCTAGTCTCTGGAGCCACAGAAAACAAGCTTGCCCCATCATCAGTATGACATCCCTTCAAATACTTAAACATGGCTATCATGTCACCTCTTAACCTTCTCTTCTCCAGGCTAAGCATATCCAGCTCCTTAAACTGCTCCTCATAGGGCATCATGGCTTCCAGACCTCCCACCATCCTGGTCGCCCTCCTCTGGACACGTGCCAGCGTCTCAATATCCTTTTTGAATTGTGGTGTCCAGAACTGGACACAGTATTCCAGGTGAGGCCTGAGCAAAGCAAAATAGAGTGGCACTATTACTTCCCGTGATCTAGACACTCTACTCCTATTAATGCACCACCTGCTATACTTCCATGCTGCACAACCTGCTAAATGCCACTACTGCACAACCAGTGGTGTACTTGCCCATATGCCTGCTCATGGCCTCCTTGTACAATGGGAAATAATGCACAAGGGCTGTTTCTGCGAATCCCAAGAGATCAAGTGGCATGTTGAAGGTACTGATGAATTGTTGCACATCATCCAAGAATGTGCAGTTGCCTGGCTGAGATCCTGTTTGTTAATCCCAATTGGGGAGACCCAATTGAGTCAAAATGTAGTTAAATCCCATTGATCCGATGATTCCTATTGTTCTGGGTCTTTCAGTTGGAGCTGACTTGTGATGATGCTATGGAAAACTGTAGGGATCTCTTGGCTAAATTTCTTCAGAGGAGGTTTGCCAGCATTGCCTTCCTCTGAGGCTGAGAGAGTAAGACTTGCTCATGCTCACCCACTGGGAGTGGGGATTGAAACCCTGGCTCCTGGAGTCCTAGCCCAGCACTCAAATCACTGTATCACACTGGCACTTATTGCTGACAAGATTTGTTCAGAGGGGGCTTTGCCATTGCCTTCCTCTGTGGCTGAGAATGTGTGACTTGCCCAAGGTCCCCTAGTAGGGTTTCGTGGCTGAGCGGGGATTTGAACCCTACTCTCCCAAAGCCCTGGTACAACACTCAAACCACTACACCATGCTGCCTCTCTTAAGGTTTTTGTGCCAAGATTTCTTCAGGAAAGGTTTTCTATTGCCTTTCTCTAAGCCTATCTCCACTACAGAAATACATGCAGTTTAACACCACTTTATCCGCCATAGTTCTATGGTATAGAATTCTGGTATTTGTAGTTTTGTGAGGCAACAAAGTTCTCTGATAGAAAAGGCTAAATACATCACCAAACTACATATACCAGGATCCCATGGGATAGATAATGTGGGGTCCAACTGCTGCATTTCTGCAGTGTAGACAATCCCTTAAGACTGAGGGATTGAAACTTCCTCAATGTCATCCAGTAGATTTGCTTGGCTGAGCACATGCATAAGCATTGGGCACGGATACGCATGTGTGTTGCTCCTTTGATTGTGTGCAACCGCCCAATTCAACAAGAAGGTGGTGTTGCACAACTGGCATATAACTCCATGAGCATAAGGTTACATTCGGCCTCCTCAATGTAGGATTTCAGCCACCGTTTTTGTGTGGAACACTCTTTGTTCATTCCACCTAAGTTTTTCATGCACAGGAGCCCTAAATTCTTGGGGGTGTATGTGAAAGAATCACATGATAAGGTTCCCCATGACATTCTTGTAAACAAGCTTGTAAAATGTGGGCTAGACAAGTTAACTGTTTAATGGATTTGTAATTGGTTGACCGGCCGAACCCAAAGGGTGCTCAGCAGTGGCTCCTCTTCATCTTGGAAAGATGTGACCAGTGGGGTGCCACAGGGTTCTGTCCTGGGCCCAGTGCTATTCAACATCTTTATCAATGACTTGGATGAGGGAATTGGGGGCATACTTATCAAATTTGCAGATGACACCAAATTAGGAGGAGTAGCTAATACCCTAGAGGACAGGATCAAAATTCAGAATGACCTGGATAGACTGGAGAGCTGGGCCAAAGCTAACAAAATGAAATTCAATACGGAGAAATGTAAGGTACTGCATTTAGGGCGGAAAAATGAAATGCATAAATATAGGATGGGAGAGACCTGGCTGAATGAGACCACTTGCGAAAGGGATCTTGGAGTCCTAGTAGACCACAAGTTGAACATGAGCCAACAGTGCGATGCGGCAGCTAAAAAGGCCAATGCGATTTTGGGCTGTATCAATAGAAGGATAGTGTCTAGATCAAGGGAAGTAATAGTGCCACTCTATTCTGCCTTGGTCAGACCTCACCTAGAATAATGTGTCCAGTTCTGGGCACCACAATTCAGAAAGGATATTGACAAATTGGAGCGTGTCCAGAGAAGGGCAACTAAAATGGTGAAAGGTCTGGAAACAATGCCTTATGAGGAGAGACTTAGGGAGCTGGGTATGTTTAGCCTGGAAAAAAGACGGTTTAGAGGCGATATGATAGCCCTGTTTAAGTATTTGAAGGGATGTCACGCTGAGGATGGAGCAAGCTTGTTTTCTTCTGCTCCAGAGACTGGAACACGGAGCAATGGATGCAAGCTCCAGGAACAGAGATTCCACCTCAACATGAGGAGGAACTTTTTGACAGTAAGAGCTGTTCGGCAGTGGAACACACTCCCTCGGAGCGCGGTGGGGTCTCCTTCCTTGGAGGTCTTTAAACAGAGGCTGGACGGCCATCTGTCGGCGATGCTTTGATCAAGATTTCCTGCGTGGCAGGGGGGTTGGACTGGATGGCCCTCGTGGTCTCTTCCAACTCTGCAATTCTATGATTCTATGATTCTATGGAATGCACTGCCTGAGAGTGTGGTGTAGTCTCCTTCTTTGGGTGTTTTTAAACAGAGGCTGGATGGCCATTTGTTGGGAGGACTTTGGTGGTGTCTTCCTGCATGGCAGAAGAGGGTTGGACTGGGTGGCCCTTGGAGTCTCTTCCAACTCTACGATTCTATGAGTCTATGATTGTATGAAATGTTTAGCTGTCTCTTTCTCTCTGTCTCTTTCTCTCCCCCCTCCCCAAAGTCTAAATGAGCAACTGTTTACAGACTCCTTCCTTGCTCCCTCCAGGTGAAACACGTCACCAGTCCAAGGAAAGATTGCTAGCTATCAAGAAACATCTCCTGTCATTAGCTCCCATTGATTAATCCTGCCTCCTCCATCCCCTTATCCTGGGCTATTCGTCAGCAATCCACCTAAGAAAAGATCATCTCCTGGCAACCATGATAAATTGTGTTGCTCGATGACATCTGAAGTCCATTTATCAACAATATTTTAAACAATATCACATGCCTTAAAAAAAAAAGCCTAGGAGAATATAAAAACAATACCAAAATACATCACACTTGGATATTCAGTTCCAAGTGTGCACCCTGTGTGGTTTTGAGTGGGCACCCTGTGTGGTTTTCCAGATGTTTCCCACCATCCTTCGCCAGCATAGCCAATAGTGAGGGAATGCTGGGAGGTACAGTCCAACAACATCTGGAAAAGAATCACATCATTCACACCTCTGTTGTGATAATAAGACCGGTGTGCCATTATGTGGAAGAAAAGTGATGATGTTAGAGTCACAGGCTGACATTTGGATTTAAATGTTGTTGCCTGCCTTTTACTGTCCTTTGTCCCCGGCAACCACACAGCCAGAAAGGGGAATGGCCCCTGCCTGCACTGAGATCCCTCCAGACCATCTTAAATGACAATGGAAATAATGTCTGAGACAAAAATGTAGGCCTGTGACTCTAACATTGCCACTTTTCTTCTCCTGTATGATTTTCAACATCTTTGCCTGATGAAGAAGCCAGTGAAGCTTCGAAAGCTTGCAGGATGTCTTTTGTGCCTTTCAGTTGGCCCAATAAAGGTATCACTCTTTGGTGGGTTTTAGATTTTATTGCACTTCACTGCATGGCCAACACAGATAAACCTGGCTATGTTTCCTGGAGTTAAAAGCACAGTAAAACTAAAAACTGATTAATACACAAGTTAAAATGCAATTAAACCAGAGTTCTGCTTAAAAACATGTTAAGAGCAGCTTTAAAAAGACATTTAAGACATAATATAAACAGCACACACACTCTCACACACCAAGACACAAATGGCTCCATCTGCAGCAACCAATTAAAAAATCACTGGCCTGACTAAATAAAAAGGTCCCCTGCAGGGGGAAAGACAACAGGATGAAGGCCAAATGGCCCTCCTGTGGAAATCCAGTTCGCTTTCCTTCCAATGTGGTCCTTTTGCTTCCAGCAGCAGATCTGGAAGCTCCCATGTCAGTGTGCAATGAATCCACTCCACACTTTTGTTCAATGGAGTTCTCCAAGGTACTGATCCCAAGCCCTAAAAGAGACTTAGCACCCAGGACCTACTTTGGAGCCTTGGAGAAGACTTTTAAAGTCTGAGTGAAAACCAGGAGTGGATTTACTGCCTCCTTAACATGGGAGCCGTGAGCTACCATTGGCTCCAGGGAAACTTACTGGGATGGTGTTTGCAACTGGCGAGTGACCATTAGATCTAACCCAAGCCAGGGTCTGGAGTTCACAGACACATTACAAGAAACACAGTTGCAATGTGTTCCTATCTTTTCCCTTTCCCTTTCCCTTTCCCTTTCCCTTTCCCTTTCCCTTTTCCCTTTTCCCTTTTCCCTTTCCCCTTCCCCTTCCCCTTCCCCTTCCCCTTCTCCTTCTCCTTTTCCTTCTCCTTTTCCTTTTCCTTTTCCTTTTCCTTTTCCTTCTCCTTCTCCTTCTCCTTTTCCTTTTCCTTTTCCTTTTCCTTTTCCTTCTCCTTTTCCTTTTCCTTTTCCTTTTCCTTCCCCTTCCCCTTCCCCTTCCTTCCTTCCTTCCTTCCTTTTTGGCTAACAAGGGCCAACCAACGTTACTTTTCAAAACTAACACAATGAGTGGAAGTTACTTTATAGGTGTAATGAAGAATATATTCTTGTTACCTTTTATTGGCATTTTTGAAGCATTTCGATAGGTCTCTCCCCACGCACACACATTTTATGCCATGTAATGTTTTAGAAAGCACTGCAACTAGTAACTGCATTCAATTACATTGGAATACTAGGACAAATAATAGGGAAAAAAAATACTTTTAAAACACAACTTCTCAAGTGCAGAAGTGGCCTGGGCCACCTCTCTTTTCTATCAGCCCCATTGTGAGAGCCCAGCCCCTCTCGGATGAGGAGGGGGTTGGGGTAAGAGGATTCCAGGCACTGGCTGGCGCTTCCCATTTCAGCAGTGGGGTACATCCCCATGGGGTTGTAGTCTGAACTTGAACTTGAACTGAGCTATCCAAGGTGCCAACCCTAGCTGGTAAAGATAGGGAAAGGCCTGGTAGCCAGATCCAATGAGGAATGGCTGAGGGAGCTTAGTATGCTTAGCTTGGAGAGAAGAAGACTAAGAGGGGATATGATTCAGCCATCTGAAAAATATGAAGGGCTGCCATCCCATGGAAGATGGAGCCAGATGATAGAATCCTAGAACTGGAAGAGACCCCCAGGGCCATCTAGTCCAACCCCATTCTGCCATGCAGGAATAAATAATCAAAGCATTCCCGACAGATGTCCATCCAGCTTCTGTTTAAAAACCTCCAAAGAAAGAGACTCCACCACACTCCCAGGCAGTGCATTCCACTTCTGAACAACTCTTACCATCAGGAAGATCTTCCTAATGTTTAGATGGGATCTCTTTTCCTTTAGTTTGACTCCATTGCTCCATGTCCTAGCCTTTGGAGCAGCAGAAAACAAGCTTGCTCCATCCTCAGTATGACATCCCTTCAATATACAGGTACCTGTACTATATTCTACAATCTGGAGAAATCCAAAATATGGAACACTTCTAGCTCCAAGCATTTCAGGTAAGGGATACGTAACTTGTACAGTACAAGTACTGTATGCTTACAGCGCAAGTACAAACAGAAGACAGTGAGGGGGCATATTGGATGTATTTGGTGTTGTTTTCAGTTGTGCAAACCTTAGGGCCTCCTCTCCAATGTTTCTCCTGACCTTGGCAGGTAGAGGGGTGACCTGTTTTTCTTGTCCTCACCAACACCACAAGATGAGCTCTTGCGAAGGCCAGAATTTACTTTGTCCTGACCCCCCTCTTTTTCCAGGGGGTTCTTAAATCACTCCTGCTCCAGAGACAATCATAAATACAATGAATTAAAAGGGATGTCAGGCATCCATTGTGTGTGTGTGTGGGGAAGAACATTACTCTTCATTGAGCCCATCAGGCAGGGAAAGGTCAGGGCTGGTGGATCAGACAGGGCCAACACCTTCAAAGCTGACAGATGCTTTGAAGAAATCATCAAGCCGGGGGCCTTGCAGTTTATTAATAAGAATAAGAAAAACACAAGACGCTTCTTCATGTGCAGCAGTTTCACAGCCATGGAGGAGAGTTGCTGGTGAGATGGCCTGAAAAGCCTACTCCCTCCTGAAACCTTATCCCCTAACAGTCAGCTGGGGTCTCTGATATAAAAAATAATTTCATAGGATTCTGAGATATGCCTCTTTCATAGGTAGGTTCTGTTGGATGAGCTCCAATTTTTGCATTTTCTATCCTTGGTGCCAAAAAGTTTGCAAGTCAGGGTGGTTGGAGTAAAACTCCCATCTGCTGTAAGAATCTGCTGGGGGTCGCAGACAACAAGCCTGCCCCCTCCTCTCTATAACAGCCCTTTCGGTTTTTTAAGGAGGGCAGTTCTGTCACTCCTCCATCTTCTCTTCACAAGGCTGAACATGGCCAACTCTCTCAACCTTTCCTTTGTTCTCCACCCCTCTTTTCATTTTTGTTGCTCTTCTCTCAACCTGCTAGATCCTTTTCAAAATGAGGTGCCCAAAACTGAATGCAGCACTCCAAATGTAGGCTGAGTAGCACAGAATATAGTGGGATGATGACTTCCCTTGACTTGGAAACTATGGTTCTCATATTAAAATATTATTTGCCTTTTTTGCTGCAGCATCGCATTGCTGGGTCATGCCAAAATACTTTGAATCAATAAGCATGCACTTACATGTTGCAGGCATATAGACACACCATGATAGGCAAACTCTCTCCCTCCCCTCTTTCCTTCTCTTCCTGCCTCCCTGCATGTGTCAGAGAAAGACAGAAAGCTAAACTGCACACAAATGAAAACAGGCACTATGCTGGGAAGTGGCTATGGGCAAAGCTAGATGTGAATTGTACCAACCAGAGGAACTGAACCAAAACTCCCATTTATTGCAAGCAGAAGTATTTGAGTCCACTCTAATGAGCCAGAAATCAAGATTCTTATTACTCTGAGAGTCTCTCTTGGCATGCTGTCAGGTCAAGATCTCCACAAAAGCCAATTCCCGATCCGTGCCAGCTGTTGAGGGCTTTGGCTCACACATGTGAACACGCTAATAAGAGCGGCATGACATTATGTCATCTGCGCGAGCCCTCAAGATCTTTATTGACTGAGCCATTTAGGAGATTAGAAAAGGAAAAGAAAAGGAGACAGAGCGGGCTCGGAGCAGGGCCAGCGCAGCAACGGCATAAACTAATGACAATACCTCTCCCAGCTCAATTGGACTGGACAGCGATGAAAGAGAAGCACGCTTCCTTTCATAACCGCCTATCTGATCTTGCCTTCCCAGGGCGCTACTGATGGTGACAGGCGATCTCGGGAGCCAATAAAGAGGACACAATAGTTCCCTTATCGGAGGCGAGATGGGGGCTCAGCTTTCATTAGAAGGGATACAAAACACAACACATATTGTACACTGCCCTCCCAGTCCGTTTCCATAGAGAACGTTTCCTGATGTTTCCTGACAAGTTATATGTACAGAAGGAC
The DNA here is from genome assembly GCA_030847615.1 of Gambelia wislizenii. Classification (NCBI taxonomy): domain Eukaryota; kingdom Metazoa; phylum Chordata; class Lepidosauria; order Squamata; family Crotaphytidae; genus Gambelia; species Gambelia wislizenii. The sequence goes on from JAUMIR010000003.1 coordinate 376,860,937, forward strand.
AATGCAAAAGACTCATCCATTCGCAGTTTGGGCTTTTCATAGTTGGAAGGGACCCTCTAGGCCAGTGGTTCCCAAAATTTGGTCCTATAAATGTTTTGGACTTCATCTCCCAGAGTTCCTGACTGTTGGCCAAAGTGGCTAGGGCTTCTAGGAGGTAAAGTCCAAAATACCTGGAGGACCAATGTTTGGGAATAACTGCTCTAGGCCATCGAGTCCATTTCCTACTCAATGCAGGATCTCCAGCTAGAGCCTCCCCAGGAACAGATAGCTGCTCCGCCTCTTTTTGAAGATGTCCAGAGAAGGAGACCCCGCCACCTCTCTAGGGAACGGTTTCCATTGCTGAAGCACTCTTACTGTCACGAAGCTCCTTCTAATCATAGAATCATAGAATCATAGAATTGCAGAGTTGGAAGAGACCACGAGGGCCATCCCGTCCAACCCCATTCTGCCACGCAGGAAATCATGATCAAAGCATCCCCGACAGATGGCCATCCAGCCTCTGTTTAAAGACCTCCAAGGAAGGAGACCCCACCATGCTCCGAGGGAGTGTGTTCCACTGCCAAACAGCTCTGACTGTCAAAAAATTCCTCCTAATGTTGAGGTGGAATCTCTGTTCCTGGAGCTTGCACCCATTGCTCCGTGTTCCAGTCTCTGGAGCAGCAGAAAACAAGCCTGCTCCATCCTCAGCGTGACATCCCTTCAAATACTTAAACAGGGCTATCATATCGCCTCTAAACCGTCTTTTTTCCAGGCTAAACATACCCAGCTCCCTAAGTCTCTCCTCATAAGGCATCATTTCCAGACCTTTCACCATTTTAGTCACCCTTCTTTGGACACACTCCAATTTGTCAATATCCTTTTTGAATTGTGGTGCCCAGAACTGGACACAGTATTCTAGGTGAGGTCTGACCAAGGCAGAATAGAGCGGCACTATTACTTCCCTTGATCTAGACACAATACTTCTATTGATGCAGCCCAAAATTGCATTGGCCTTTTTAGCTGCCGCATCACACTGTTGACTTATGTGATGCGGCAGCTAAAAAGGCCAATGCGATTTTGGACTGCATCAATAGAAGTATTGTGTCTAGATCAAGGGAAGTGATGTTCCATCAAAATCTCCCCTCTTGGAACTTCAGACCCTGAGACCTAGTCCTACCCTCTGGGGCATCAGAGAACCTATTTGCCCCCTCCTCTCTGGGACAGCCCTTGAGAGATTTAAAGAGGGGAATTATGTCACCTCCTCAGTCTTCTCTTCACCTAGCTGAACATGCCCGGCTCCTTCATTCTTTCCTCATATGTCTTGCTCTCCATGCTTCTTAGCATCCTCATTGCCCTTCTCTGAACTTGCTCCAATTTGTCTACATCCTTCTTAAAATGAGGCACCCAGAATTGAACGCAGGACTCCAGATGAGTCCTGACCAGTGCAGAATATAGTGGAATGCACTGCTGCCTCGGAGCGTGGTGGCATCTCCTTCTCTGGAGGTTTTTCAACAGAGGCTGGATGGCCATCTGTCGAGAATGCTTTGGGCATTCTACACTAGGGGGGGGGGGATCCCAAATACCTCCTAGTATGGGCATCTCACAGCAGCAGCGACATGTCCAAACAGTTTTTCTGCCTCAGGAGTCCCCATAAGTCTTACATTCCTGATAGCAGCGGTTCTTCACTGCCACGGGTTTTTTTTAAGTCATCTTAAGGTTCGCAGTTGCAATAGAGCGATTCTCCAATTGTATAAGAAAGCAAAACAGAGAATATTGATCCTTTTAATCACTCTGGCGACCGATTGCTAAGGCAAAATCCAACATGGCAGCAGCGGCCGCTTGCCCTCCCAGCAAACCCCACCCCTGCTCTTGCCAGGCCAATCAGCTTTGTGCTTCCCTTCGAGTTTTTTATTGTTCAGTAATCCAAATGAGTAAAAATGCGAACCCACCTAAGGGTTTGTGAAAAAGTACGGGGAAATCTGCAAAGGCTTTTACCGCATTGTTTTTGCTGTTTTGGGCCCCCTCCTTCCAAATAGTGTGGATTGGTGCTGGATCCTGTTTAGACAGGTAGGATCCCCAGCAAATTCCATGAGGGGTATTTTCACTGTTTAGACGGGCCCTTTTGATTGTGTCTTCCTGCAAGGCAGGGGGTTGGACTGGATGGCCCTTGTGGTCTCTTCCAATATTATGATTCTAACTGATTCTAATTCTACTTGATTGATATTACGTCCCTTGTCTTGGAAACTATGCTTCTATTAATGCAGAGTAATTACTCAATCAATTAATTATGAATGCAGGTGTTGTCATCCAATTTGCCTGTAATTATGGTGGGACCCAGAGACAGCCCTACCCAGGTGATCTTAAAATTTAGCCAGGCTCACATAGGGATATGGGCTCTTTCAAATAGTCTGGACCCAAGCCATGTAGGTCAAAACAAGCACTTGGAAGTCTTCCCAGAAACCGATCGGCAGGCAGTGTAGCTGTTTCAACAAGGTGTGTGTATGTGTTACACAATCCCTGCAGACTTTCATTCATGGAACACCTCTCCCTATATACAGCTGCCTGAGGACTTGAGTCTTCTGGAGGGGCCCTCCTCTGTATGTCACCAGTAGAAAAATGTAGATGTCCCCACCTTCTCTGCTGTGGCACCTTCACTGTGGAATGCCCTCCCTTTCGAGGCCCAACTGGCACCAACACTGGTGCCATTCTGGGTTGTTGCTGTGTGCCTTCAACTCATTTCTGACTTATAGTGACCCTAAGGTGAACCTATCATGGAGTTCTCTTGGGAAGATTTGGTCAGAAAAGGTTTACTTCCTTTGAGGCTGAGAAAGTGGGACTTGTCCAAGGTCACCCAGTGGGTTTCCATAGTTGAGTGGGGATTCAAAACCTCATCTCCAGAGTCATAGTCCAACGCTCAAACTACTTCACCACGCTCGCTCGCACTCCACCATGAGACGTGTATGATCTTAACCATTCTTTGGTTATCTACAAACCGTCTCAGGTGTCCACTCTTGTCTGGGGGCAGCATTCTTTCCTGGAAGATTATCTAAGGACTCCCATGAATTTGTGAGTGAGGCGCTACTTGACCTGCAGGTGATGGGGAATCCACCCTAGGTGGACACTGGTGAATTTGGGTGCTGACTCACCCTGCGCACAAGCCAATTAGTGAGCCAGTGTAGAGATAACAGGTCTTCCAAACCTCGCCACCTACACAGGCTGTGAAGCTTCAAGGTACCAATCATTGGAGCACCAATCCCTAGATGCTGCAGGGAGGGACATGGCCTTTTCCAAAAGTCTTTTGGAACCTAAGTGTTTTTATGCACTTTCTACATTTACACGGTTTTAATTGTTCTATTTATAGTTCAATATATGAGTTTTTCAACTATAATATATTGTTTACTGCTTTAAATTTTTAAAGTGTTTTAAATGGGTCGAATTGATGTGATTGTATGCTAACCTGAGATCCTTAATACTAGGCAGGAGACAAAGTTATCAATCAATCAATCAATCATAAAGTGCTCCCCCCCACATCCACTGCTGGCCAGAAATCAAGCACTGGAGTCGGGAGGAAGTCTTTCTGCTCCACTAATTATTGCTTCTTAGTCAATTACATCAGCAAGTCTTGGCTTCTTACTGATTCACCGCTCATGCTGAAAGCACACCCTCTCCCCCCAAATAAATAAATAAACAACTTCATCCAGTTCCTACATTGCACTGGCTCTGGCTGACCGATGACAGCTGATCCACTCCGGGTTCTGGGTAGCTTTAATGGAATTTTCCAAGGTGCTGAACCTATTTTGAGGGAAGAGGGTTCATCAGGGTTCCTTTAAAGCCTGGACTAAGAAACGGAGTGAATTCGCTATCCCACTGACATGGGAACCCTCAGCCACCGCTGTGCTCCACTGATTATGTCTCCTGAGACAATTCCTCCTGCTCCTAGAAAATATATTTTCTTTTAAAAAATTCAGGCGGACCCTGCCACGCTCTGTTTAGATTATGGAGACCATTGGCACTTAACTTGATCAAGCGTTGACATCCAGAAGCCAATCAGACTTTGTCAACCTGTCCTCCTCCTCCCTGCTCACTCCTCCATCAAGAATCATAGCTGGTAATGCCAGGGGGCAAAGGAGAATGGAAATAAATCAACTGCATCCGAGCCTTCAATTATGGCAAGTGATTCTGTTTCAGTTCATCCATACTGATGACTGCAACCTGCCATGGTGCAGCTCACTTCGTACCGGAAGGAATTTCTAGGGCCCTTTCACATCACATAATTATATAGTACAGGTATACCTCAGTTAAGAAAGTTGATATATTCCTGGATTTTACTACTGTACCTTAACAAAAAAAAATTGGTACCAGTGGTAGAGATAACACAAAAAGAAGAAGGATCGCTTCCTACACCACAAAAAACAAGAGCTGTTTAATGTGTTTCAGCAACTTTTATAACCAAAATTAACACTATGAACATGTAAAATGAAACAACCAGTTCAGATAAGCCTATGAATTTCATAGGGTTTTCTTCGGCACATATGCCTCAGAGGTGGTTTTCCTGGTTGCTTCCTCTGAAATCTAGCCTACAGCAACTGGGATTCATTGGCACTCCTTCTGGGATTGGGGAAGGTTCTTGTTTTTGGACTGCAACTCCCAGAATCCCCCAGCCAGCATAGCTGGCTGGGGGATTCTGGGAGTGACAGTCCAAAAAGGCACCTTTTCCCATGCTCTGGAAGTTCTAGCCTGCAGCATTTGGGGAAAAGGGACCAAGGTCAGATCTTGTGTGTGTTTGTGCCTTCAAGTCATCTGTTGACTTATGGAGACCCCATGAATTTCATGGGGTTTTCCTAGGCAAGGAACACTCAGAATTGGTTTTTCCAGTTCCTTCCTCTGAAATAGAGCCCACAGCACCTGGTATTCATTGACGGTCTCCCATCCAAGTACTAACCAGGGCTGACCAGAGTTCTTTGATTATGTGTTCCTGCATGACAGAAGGTTGGACTGAGTGACCCTTGTGGTCTCTTCCAACTCTATGATTCTATGATTCTATGACCCTATCTAGCTTCCAGAGCAGATCATTAAACAGAGTCTGTGAACATTTAGAAGGCAATGCCATAATCACAAAAAGTCAACATGGGTTTCAGAGAAACAAGTCATGCCAGACTAATCTGATCTCTTTTTTTAAAAAAGTTACCAGCTTGGTAGATGAAGGGAATGCTGTGGACATTGCATACCTTGATTTCAGTAAGGCCTTTGACAAGGTTCCCCATGACATTCTTGCAAACAAGCTTGTAAAATGTGGGCTAGACAAGTTAACTGTTCAATGGATTTGTAATTGGTTGACCGGCCGAACCCAAAGGGTGCTCAGCAGTGGCTCCTCTTCGTCTTGGAAAGATGTGACCAGTGGGGTGCCACAGGGTTCTGTCCTGGGCCCAGTGCTATTCAACATCTTTATCAATGACTTAGATGAGGGAATTAGGGGCATACTTATCAAATTTGCAGATGACACCAAATTGGGAGGAGTAGCTAATACCCTAGAGGACAGGATCACAATTCAGAATGACCTGGATAGACTGGAGAGCTGGGCCAAAGCTAACAAAATGAAATTCCATACGGAGAAATGTAAAGTACTGCATTTAGGGCGGAAAAATGAAAAGCATAAATATAGGATGGGAGAGACCTGGCTGAATGAGACTACGTGCGAAAGGGATCTAGGAGTCCTAGTAGACCACAAGTTGAACATGAGTCAACAGTGTGATGCGGCAGCTAAAAAGGCCAATGCGATTTTGGGCTGTATCAATAGAAGTATAGTGTCTAGATCAAGGGAAGTAATAGTGCCACTCTATTCTGCCTTGGTCAGACCTCACTTAGAATACTGTGTCCAGTTCTGGGCACCACAATTCAGAAAGGATATTGACAAATTGGAGCGTGTCCAGAGAAGGGCAACTAAAATGGTGAAAGGTCTGGAAACAATGCCTTATGAGGAGAGACTAAGGGAGCTGGGTATGTTTAGCCTGGAAAAAAGACGGTTAAGAGGCGATATGATAGCCCTGTTTAAGTATTTGAAGGGATGTCACGCTGAGGATGGAGCAGGCTTGTTTTCTGCTGCTCCAGAGACTAGAACACAGAGCAATGGATGCAAGCTCCAGGAACAGAGATTCCACCTCAACATGAGAAGGAACTTTTTGACAGTAAGAGCTGTTCAGCAGTGGAACACACTCCCTCGGAGCGTGGTGGGGTCTCCTTCCTTGGAGGTCTTTAAACAGAGGCTGGATGGCCATCTGTCGGGGATGCTTTGATCAAGATTTCCTGCGTGACAGGGGGGTTGGACTGGATGGCCCTCGTGGTCTCTTCCAACTCTGCTATTCTATGATTCCAAGATCAGAGGTGATCTGGTACCTTTAGGGTATTTAGGCCACCTTGTAAGTAAAGAAGAGATTCCACCTAAACATGAGGAAGAACTTCCTAATGGTAAGAGTTGTCTGACAGTGGAATCCTCTGCTGCCTGGGAGTGTGGTGGAGTCTCCTTCTTTGGAGGTTTTTAAACAGAGGCTGGATGGGCATCTGTTGGGAGGGCTTTGATTGTGTATTCCTGCAAGGCAGAATGGGGTTGGCCCTTGGGGGTCTCTTCCAACTCTATGGTTCTATGAGTCATAAGTAAACAAAAACATTTTGAATCTCTTAGACACCACTTGAAAGTGAAGTTGAAGGCTTTCACAGCCAGCATCCATGGGTTTTTTGTGGGTTTTTTTCCGGGCTGTGAGGCCGTGTTCTGGAATAGTTTCTTTCTGACATTTCTCCTGCATCTGTGGCTGGCATCTTCAGAGAATGGTGGTGTGGGGGTATGTAGGGTTTATATACTGTGAGTCCCTGTTGAAGAGGGATGTAAATTTGTGTATTTAGTTCTTGGATGTTCAGTTCTTCGTGTGGGGGGATATGCAAGGGGGATTGGTGTCTTTTTGACTAATGGTCCATTGTCTGCTGGAAATCCCTCTGTCTCTGGGTGAAGTTCATTTGCATGTGTTGAGTTTAGATTTTGGTGTTTTTGGTCGTCCCTCCTTCCTGCATCTGGCCACTGTCTTTGAGTGGCAGAGCTCACATCCATGAGTGCACTGATGTGTTTATCTGCAGACCATTTTGGCTCCTGACGTTCACACTTTTTGCCACTTTGAAGGAAGACCGCACATTTTCCCTCTTCCCAGTTCTGTCACTCACACTCTTCAACATCTGACAGGCAAAAACCAGGTGATATTTTGTGTGAGGCAAACCAGACAAGACCCTCCTCTAGGAGATTAAGAATCAGCAAAGCACCTTCTCTCAGCAAAGCACTGTGGAAACAACCTCTCCCAAAGAAGTGGTGGTGTTTCAGCAGTATGGGTTCATTTACATGAGCCAAGATACACCAGTTCCCAGCTGGCATACCCTGGCCACGAATCTGGCCTATTTTTCCCCTGTTCCCTGTACGGAACAGGAGGATGTCCTGTGGGCATGCCAGCACGTCACTGCATCCACTGCCACTGCCATTTTCTTTTCTCTCTAGGAAGGCGGGAAGGGGCCCCACAGCATGTGACCAAGGCCTCCTGCATGTGACCATCCTTGGCCACATGCTGTGGGACTCTCTCCTGCCTTCTGGGAGAGCCAGGCAGACTGGAACAGCAGCAGCGAGGGCCCGTCAGCGGGGATGTATTGCTCAAGCCATTGTTTGTCGGTGCTAACAGAGTAAACCAGGTGTGATACAGCCTTGCCTTAGCACGCGCTCATGGGCATCCTCTGAGGACTCTGCTGCCTTTGTGAGACGCAATCTTGGGGTTCCTCTGCCTGGGAATTCCTTTAATTGCACCTCCTTTTCTCCAGTTGCCACCCCCCTTTGAATTCTACACCCCCTGACAACACAGTCCAAAGGGAGACTGTGGGGTTTCCTTCTCTACTTTTCGCCACTTGCAGAGATTTACCTCCCCCTCCCTTCTGTCCCGAAGAGGAGAGAAACGACCAAGCAAACAAGGCACATGTACGCATCAGCTGAAGAAAGATTAGAAAAAGCTTATTTATTCCAAGCAGAGTTCATAACGTGCAGATAATTCTCATGGAAAGCTCCTCCTTCCCAGGTAAATTCTTAGAAGTTACTATCGGACCCGTATCTGCCTTGAGAGGGGTGAAGACTACTCAGGTTCAGAATGGGGCAAATGGTCTGAGTCACCTGCCCACTCCTTCCCTTCCTGTTCTCCTGGAACTCAACAGTTGCTGGGCAGCAGGAGGATATGGAAATGCACATAAAGAGCCAAACACACATGTGGACACTTGGTAATTGAGTGTGCTTTACTTCCGGGTTTCAAATCTCTGCGATTCTCATGAGAAGACGCAGGCGTGGTAAATTTAAAAATATCTCTCTCTGGCTTTTCTTCGCAAACGAAGATTCAGGAAGGACTCATCCCATGCTTTCTGCGAGCGCACTGATGACTAAACAGGCCAATCCGAGATAAACAAGTCCGGTTGCAGAAAGCACAGCAGAAGGTCTCCTTGGGTGATGATTCCGGGTTGTGATTCTTTCTGCGTTGTCGTTTCTCTTCAAGACTTGTTCAGCATGAGTTTTCAAATAAGGCTGCAGCATTGTGGATAGTGCATCTCCATGCCTCCCGGTGTGAGGCCAGGGCAGACCACTGTTGGTGATCAATTTGGCCGAGCCTGAGGTGTTTTTTCAGGGAGTCCTTGTATCGCTTTTTTGGAGCATGCCTCAGGCTGACCCATGGTGAGTTCACTGTAGAGTAGTATTTTTGGGAGGCGATGGTCCTCCATCCTAGAAACGTGCCCTGCCCAGCGCAGCTGTGTTCTCAATATCATGGCCTCAATGCTGGTGATCCCTGCTTGCTCAAGGACAGCAACATTTGTCACATAGTCAGTCCATTGTATATTTAGGATTGTACATATACAGCGCTGATGAAAATGTTCGAGGAGTCGTAGGTGGTGGCGATAGGTGACCCATGTTTCAGACCCATAAAGGAGAATAGACAGTACAATGGCTCTATACACACTGATTTTTGTGCTTTGCTTCAGGTGTTTATTGCTCCAGACTCTTTTATAAAGTCTTCCAAATGTGCTATATGCCTTTGCTAATCTGTGATCGATCTCTTTGTCAATCTTAAATAATAAATAAACCAGAACAAGTACACACAAGCACAGGAATACACTCACAGAGCCCCAAGTACATTGGGGGTTAGACGTTTTATAAAAAGAGCACCTCCTACCTGGCTCTCGTGATCTCAACTGGAAGGATCTCAACTGGAACATTTTTTTCTGCGTATTATTTTAAAATGCTGTAACAGGCCCTACGCTATCTTCCCTGCCGTATCTGTCCTGGGGGCCGTGAGGACTGCCAGGGGGCAAAACAGGGCAATATCCCTGCTTCGTCAGGACTGCAGAGCTCCAAGATAGGGGTAAGATGGGATAAATTGCAGTGAAGGCATCAGTACATCCATTTCTCTTGCACAAATGTTGTCAATTTGCATGCCTTATTGATCTGCTCGTATTTGATATTCCAGCCTGCATTCCATACCCTTTACCATTTCATTGATGAAAACTGGGACAAGCAACATCAGAGTGTGGTCAAAATGGCAAAAGTTATGAATGAGGAAGAACACACAAGCTGGGAGAGGCTGCAGAAGTTTGCTTTTGCCTGAGCCAGCTGGGAAGGGCAGGGCTCTAACCCCTCCTAACCTCTCCTCTCCCCCATTGCTGAGTAAATTGCATGCAAAGAACTTTTGCATTTTGAATTTGGCTTGCAGCAATTCAAGTAAGCTGAGGACAAAGGGAGAAAGGGAGAGAGGTGTTTTAAAAGCAGCTGAAAAAGTGTGAAGACAGAGCAGTAATAGGGACTGCTCCAGCCAACAACAACAGAAGAAGAAGGACGTGTTCTTAATTTGGCATGGTATCTGAAAGGGCTGTAGAGGTGAATCTAATGTTTTGCCAGTTGAGTTCACATTGAATTCAGTTCCTCTGCAATTTCTCCAGGACCATGATACTCTTGAGTGCTTTTTAAACCTTTTCCCTCAATTATGCCACATGCTTAGAAGCACAGTTTGGCAGTTATCCTCCACCCACTGAGAGATGAAATTGACAAGTCTTTGTTTTTTTATTATTATTATTGCTGTATTATTTTTGCTTTCAGACTCCCATAATGACTAATGATCATCATTAATCATTTGTTTTTCCACAGCATTTTCAGTATGCGTAAGTAAATAAGAATGAATAAAAGCCATGTAGAAACCACATCTCAGACAGCCTCACCACAAGCCTTTGACAAGTGTCATAAAGTTCAGCAAATGAGGAACTTTGAATTGTGGAAACACAAACTTGGAGAGACTCAAAAACTGAACTTCTGCAACATTAAGGAAATGGTATCTCCAAACCACTCGCGTAACATGGACATGGGTGATGGCACCCAAAGGCTTCGCTGCCTTCTGGCCGGAGGATTCTAACCTCGGAGATGGCAGGTGGTGCCTGTGGTGCAGGAACCTATCCCTATTCTTTCCTTGTTCATAGAATCATAGAGCTGGAAGAGACCTCAAGGATCATCTAGTCCAACCCCCTGCCCTGCAGGAATACACAGTCAAAGCATTCCCAACAGATGGCCATTAAGCCTCTGCTTAAGAACCTCCAAAGAAGGAGACTCCACCACACTATGAGGCAACACATTCCACTTCCGAACAGCTCTTACTGTCAGGAAGTTCTTCCTAATGTTTAGCTGGAATCCCTTTTCCTGTAGTTTGAACCTATTGCTCCGTGTCCTAGTCTCTGGAGCTGCAGAAAAGAAGCTTGCTCCATCCTCAGTATGACATCCCTTCAAATATTTAAACATGGCTATCATGTCACTTCTTAACCTCCTCTTCTCCAGACTAAACATGCGAAGCTCCCTAAGCCACTCCTCAGAGGGCATCATGGCTTCCAGACCTCCCATCATTTTGCTCGCCCTCCTCTAAACACACTCCAGCTTGTTATTTCTAACTGTGGTACCAAATATTCTACTAAAGAAGTAACACCTAGGAATGCAGCTGCAGCATCAGCTGAAATATACCTAAATATACCTAAATATACTTATTCATGGTGTTTTAAAATGACAGATTGATTGCTCCTGTTTCAACTTCTCTATCAGTGGGTTTTTAGCTCTGTCTTCTTTTAAATTTGTTGTAAGTAGCCCTGAATCCCATGTTGGAAGAAAGGTGGTATAGTTAGTAAATAAATAAACAGTGTAAGAAGGAATAATCATACATTTTGTACTTGAAAGAGTGTTTCACAGTCTCAATCATGGCAAGATTTTTTTTCACACCTCAGGTTCTTTTGCACAGAACTAAACAGTTTCACTTGAAAAATTTCAGGCAGGTAAATCTCTGCTTATTTTGTTCTTTCATGCAAGGATGCAAGTTTTCCTATGCTTTTTCTCTTGATGTGGAGGAATATAGAGATTTATGCATAGTATTATGTTCACACACTGAATTCTTGGGAATCATTCTGTATGGAAATGCATACAGGAGGTTTCCATGGTTGAGCAGGGATTCGAACCCTAGTCTCCCAGTGTCCTGGTCCAACGCTCAAACCACTACAGCACACTGGCTCAAATTGAGGACGTTCCTTATAACAAGGGATAACTGCCACCCCTATGAAGTACAAGCTTTCCAGCTCTCAAGATAAGGAGCATTCTTATGCTCAGGGACACCTGGCAACCCAACATGTACATGAGATGTGCATTCACTTGTAGATTTGGCTGCCCATTCAGTGGCGCAAGGTTGCCATTCAGCACAAGGGTTCAATATCACAATTAGCACATAACAATTTAAAGGATGCAATTGTTATGTAGGATCTCAGCCACTGTTTTTTGTATGAAATACTCCATTTTCATATTTCTGTGCAGTTTCATTCCCTGGAACACTTTGCAAAATGTGAACACTGAGCAGAAATCTCACCCGCCGCTATCCTGTTGCTGATTTACAATGGTGGAAGTCAGATTTATGCCATTGCAACTCTTTTGGGGGTGGGCAGGGGAGTAATTACAGTGGTCATAATTCTTTATCAGCTGCACAACAACCCAAATCCCTTCACAACCCTCCTTTTAAAGCAGGAGTGGGCAGCTATGGAACTCATTAGCCCATCCCAGGAAACCGTGGAGGGCTGCATCCCCCCTGCAACACACTGCACCTGTTCCCATCTAAAAATAAATAAATAAAACATAACTTTTGGGGTCCTGAAAGCCCACCCACCCCCTGGAAAAAAATGACCCTGTAGGGGGCATGGGAGGATTCTCACCATACATTTGGCCCTTCCTGGTCCCCTAGAGGGCATCTGGGGGCAAAAAATTATTTTGAAAAAATTCACAAGAAAATTTTAACACCTGGGGAGCCAGGAGGCCTCTAAATATGGTGTTAATGCCTTCCAAACACTCCTGATGACATTTTGCAGCAAAAAAAAAAAAAAAAAAAAAGTTTAAAATTTTTTTAAACTCTCTCCCGGCAGCTGACCCCTGTTTTAAACTATAGTGCCACTGCAAACTGCTATTTCCAGTGGAGAGCAGGGAGATCATTGGAGAGGCATCCAGCTAAGTTCCTGTTGTGGGATGGGCAACAAAGATGTTGTGTACAGGGATGTCTCATACACCACCATGGATGTTCCTGCAGATGTCTGTTGCAGTGCATCTACTGATCCTCTGTTCTCCAATGACACAGAAATGGCCATGGGGTAGCATTGGGGAGAGGGTTGTGTTGCTTAAAAGGTGGAAGATGTTTCCTGATGCAAGTTCCCAGCCAAAGCTTTCTGAATGTTTATTTTATTTATTTATTAAGGTATTTATACCCTGCTCTTCAGCACAATGGTTCTCAGAGCAGCTTACAAATTGTTAAGCAATAACATCTACATATCTACACTGCTTTTATAGCATGCAAGGCACTCTCCAAGCGGTTTCCAATGGCTGTTAGCTAATTGCCCCCATAAACCGGGTACTCCTACGAAAGGATGGAAGGCTGAGTGAACCTTGGAGCCCTTGGGATCAAACTTGAATTCCCAATTTGAAGTTGTGGCTTGCAGGACCAGCATTTAATCACTGCACCACCAGGGCTCCCTCAATGTTGTAGTTCTGATTGTTGTTGTAGTTGTTTGCCTTCAAGTAATTTCCTGCTTGAGACTAACACATGATTTTCTTGGCAAGATTTATTCCACATAGCACATGATTTTCTTGGCAAGATTTATTCCAAGCAAGTTTGCCTTTGCCTTCCTCCGGGGCAGAGACAGTGTGGCTCGTCCAAGGTCAAGTCATGGGATTCCACGGCCGAGCGGAAATGTAGTCCCTGGTCTCCAGAGTCATCAATAAATGTTAAAACCACACCACTACACTACCTCACTTGGAAAGCCTTTTTTTTCTCAACCAGGAAACAAATAAAAACAAACATTTATTCCATCCCAGGAAAACATCCTTTGCTTGCTGTTTTCTGCACAAAAACATACTTCTCTCTAACAGGAAATTTTACATGGAGTTCATCTTTTGCAACACTGACTATCCCACCAACTGAAACAGTTGCAATTCTGTCCCCTTCCCCATTCCTGGACATTTTAAAGCAACACAGCCTTCTTTTCATTTTCACAGCAGGAGACACACCAAAGGTCCGATAGAGTTTCTGTTGCCAAGATGCCATGCTAGTCGCTAAGCAACACCCTGATAAAATTAGTGCCGAAAACTATTTGTGGGAGGAACAACATTGCTGGCACTACCTCAGCCTGGTGTGTGTTTATGTGTGCACATTGGGGGAGAGGAGTTTTCAAATTCTGTTCAGGAATCAGTTGAGAAGAGCTGGAGCTCAGAGGCAGATCCCTGATTTGCATCCAAAAAAAGTCACCAGGGTGTTGTCTAGACGAGAGGATATAATGCTGATTCCTGTGCATTATTGCAAATTTGCAGCAGCCTTCTTTTGTCTCCCGTCTGTTAGCAATAGCAATAACATTTATATTTCTATACCACTTTATAGTGCAAAGCACTTCCTAAGTGGTTTACAATGTGTTAGCTAATCCTCCAACTTTATGGGTCTGAAACATGGGTCACCTATCACCAGCACTTGCAACTCCTCGAACGCTTTCATCAGTGCTGTCTACGCACAATCCTAAATATACACTGGACTGACTATGTGACGAATGTTGCTGTCCTTGAGCAAGCAGGGATCACCAGCATTTGGGGCCATGATATTGAGAACCAGCTGTGCTGGGCAGGGCACATTTCTAGGATGGAGGACCATCGCCTCCCAAAAATACTACTCTACGGTGAACTTGCCACGGGTCAGCGTAAGAGGGGCGCTCCAAAAAAGCGATACAAGGACTCCCTGAAACAACATCTCAGACTCGGCCAAATTGATCACCAACAGTGGTCCGCCCTGGCCTCACATCGGGAGGCATGGAGACGCACTATCCACAATGCGGCAGCCTTATTTGAGAACTCACGCCGAACAAGTCTTGAAGAGAAACGACAATGCAGAAAGAATCACAACCCGGAAACATGACCCAAGGAGACCTTCTGCTGTGCTTTCTGCAACCGGACTTGTTTATCTCGGATTGGCCTTTTCAGTCATCAGTGCGCTTGCAGAAAGCGCGGGATGAGTCCTTCCTGAATCTTTGTTTGCGAAGAAAAGCCAGAGAGAGAGAGAGAGAGAGAGAGAGAGAGCTAATTGCCTCCAACAAGCTGGGTACTCATTTTACCAAACTCGGAAGGATGGAAGGCTGAGTCAACCTAGAGCCCTGTAGGATTAAACTTACAATATTGTGGCTGCAGTACCAACATTTAACCACTGTGCCACCAGGGCTCCCTGTCAGACCTTTGGTGTGTCTTCTGCCAAAAATGATAGTATGGCAACTATCCACATATGAAGTGCACATGTCCACGAATCAAGATGGCGGCCAAGTAAATTAGTGTGCTATTATTCTCCACATGTTGTTGGTGCTGCACAGCATTTCGTTTATGTTAAAGCAAAGGTGCATAAGTGCAACCTTCTGCTTTAAAAAGCTCAAAAAATCTATATGGTTGGCCCGGAGCAGCAAAAATCACATGATTGGGAACACAAAAATCCAAAATGGCAATTCTGCCCCCAGCACACATCTGACCAATCACCTTTCCACTCTGAGAATGTACAGTGATGAGAATTGGTTGTCCTAATGAGTGCATTCTTTAAAAAAAATATGGGGAAACCCACAAAGGCTTTTCCTGTGTAATATTTGAAGCTTTTGGTCCCTCTCCTTTCAAATACAGTACCACCAGGGCCGGTTTAACCTGTCTGCCAAATCAGCATTGGCAGGGGGCCCCGAGGTCAAGAGGGGGCCCCGAGGTCAAGAGAGGGCCCTGTGTTGGCCTCCTTAATATGAAAATAATGGGATTTCTGGTTTAAAATACCATAGAGTTGCCTTGGAAGGCCTAGAAAAGGGCTAGGGAAGACACATTTTCTAGGAAGACTCTATGGTAGGTGTGCTGTTTTGTGCCCCACGGATAATGAATCCAGGGATACGGGGGTCCTACTATAATCTGAACATCCTGTACGGTGAATAGGTTAGGTTACATTGATCTGAGATAAACATATGGGGGCCCCAAAGTAAAGCATTGCAGGGGGCCCCAAAATTCCTTAAACCGGTCCTGAGTACCACAAATCAACATGGGATCTCATTGGGACAAAGGGTATTCTCCTTGAATTCTATGAGGAGTATTTTCACCATCTAGACAACACTTGGGTTGATCCCTGGCATCTCCAGGTAGGCAAGGAAGACTCCTGCCTGACACCCAACAGAGTGACAGGTAGTGATTGATGCCCCTACCTGGAGACTAGAACACTAGCCAATGGGTTAAAATTACAAGGAAGGAGATTCCACCTACAGACTAGGAAGCAGTTTTCAGTGTAACAGCTGTTTGGCAGTCAAATAGACCACCCTTGAAGGTGTTGGACTCTCCATCTTTGGAGGCCTTTCAGTAGAGTCTTGCGGCTCAGCTAGACGGGAGAATTAATTGCAAAAAATAGCGCATTGCCTCGCCATTGCAGCAGTGTTCATTTGTCCCCATAAATCATTCGCAAGATCGCTGACATGGAAAGCTATCCGAGTTTGCAGTTCACATGGAACATTCCCGTGAGAATTCGCTAACACACATTGGAAACTGTTGAATGCAGTGTAGATGTGTAAATTGCTATTGCTTAAAACAATTTGTAAGCCGCTCTGATAGCCTTGTGGCTGAAGAGTGGGGTATAAATAAATAAATAAATAATTTTAAAAAGAGAGAAAAGATCTGCGAGTGAATTACGTGTCTTATTATCTCCCAAAAAGTTCCCACCATTCCCCCCCCCCCTTTGCTGTAAAATGACAGATGAGGAAGAGCAATCTTCAGCTTACAAACATTTTCTTTTTTGTTCTGCCCTTGAAAATAGCGCTTAATCGTGTCTCTGAAAACAGCAATGGCAGCTCTGGCTGCTTCGTCGCTGGCAAGTCTGGCCCCACCAATCATGTTTTGACTTCCTGGATATGCCCCAATTCAAATTGGTTGTTCAGACGCCCTGTTATGCACATTTCTGCATACTTTTAAAAAAAGATTGCGAGAAACAGCGAAAGCTGTTATCGTGAGCTACTTGGAGTTTTCAGCCCCCCTCTTTCTGAATATGGTGAATCCTGGCTGGAGCTCATCTGGACAAAAGTTATTCTGCTTGCATTCTTTGAGGATTTTTTCCCCCATCATCTATACAACCCCTGAGGTCCTTTAGTTACTTCTGTGCTACCTTAGGGCATTGTCACCGTGAAGCAGGACAATGGCCCCTGTTCCTTCAGCCTGCTTCAAAGTGGGTACAATAGAGTATCCTCTCTTTCCATCTCTCTTTCACCTAATTTCCTAGATGTGTGTGTGTGTTTTAATTACAATGATATCCTCCAAACAACTGGTTGATGCTTAAGATATCAGGCTTAATGGCTTCCTCAGGGCCCTGTGACATGACCTAGGGTTCCAGACACCATCTCTAGGTCTGCAGAAGATGGCGTAAGCTTGCTTTCTTTTTCCTCGGAAGGTGGTGGACTCTTCTTCTTTGGAGATCTTTCAACAGAGGTTGGATGGGCATCTTTCAGGAGTGATTTAGTGGTGCATTCCTGCCTGGCAGGGACTTGGATTAGATGGCCCTTGTAGTTCCTTCCAACTCAAAGGTTCTAAGATTCAGCACAGCATAAATATCTGCTACCAGACTTACGTTACACTGCCCCTAGATCGAATACCAACATAATGCAATGTATGTGGATCAATAGTCAACTCTCATGGCTGACAACCTGTTGTGCAATTACAATGCACCACACACAAAGGCAATGCATAGAGGCAAGGGACTTTCACACACTACTCTGTATATGTTAATGTACTCTCGCATGTACCACAGTCTCACATGCAAAACACCACTTATACCACTGTCAGCTGGGCATGACAGTGACCATTGTCCAAAATGATCAATCTGCATGAGTAGCACATATTACACCTACACATGTCACTAGCAGGATGCTGGCCAGTCAGTGTAAATTAGGGATGGGAAGATATGTGTGAAAGGGATCTAGGAGTCTTAGTAGACTACAAGCTGAATATGAGTCAACAGTGTGATGTGACAGCTAGAAGGGCCAATGCAGTTCTAGACTGCATCAATAGGGATATTGTGTCTAGAATGAGGGAAGTCATAGTACCACTCTCTTCTGCTTTGGTCAGACCTCACTTGAAATAGTATGGCAGTCCTGGGCACCACAGTTCAAGAAGGATATGGACAAGCTGGAACAAGTCCAAAGGAGGGCGACCAAAATGGTGGGAGGTCTGGAAGCCATTATGCCCTATGAGGAGTGGCTTAGGGAGCTGGGCATGTTTAGCTGGGGAAGAGAAAGTTAAGAGGGACATGATAACTATGTTTAAATATTTGAAGGGATGTCATATTGAAGAGGGAGCCAGCTTGTTTCCTTCTGCTCCAGAGACCAGGACACGGAGCAATGGACCCAAACTACAGGAAAAGGGATTCCACCTAAATATTAGGAAGAGTTTGACAGTGGGATGTGCTGCTGCCTGAGAGTGTGGTGGAGTCTCCTTCTTTGGAGGTTTTTAAAGAGAAGCTGGATGGCCATCTGTTGGGTGTGCTTTGATTGTGCCTTCCTGCATGGCAGAATGGGGTTGGACCGGATGGCCCTAGGGGTCTCCACCAACTATGATTCTATGATTCTATATTTCACTGGACTCAGCCCTCTGGATAAAACTAGCATTGTCCCTCTCTCTTGTGTACACACCCCATGCACTTGTGACAAGAAAATAGTCCATTTTCATTGAGTATTCATGTGTTCCATAAGGCATACTGGCCATTTCTGAGAAACTGAGTGCCCCCCAAACCATGTGCATCCAAATATACAATCCATATAGTAGTAATAATGATCATGGGTGCTCAGTGCAATGGAATCCTGGAATCTGTAGTTTTGTGAGATATTTAGCCTTCTCTGTCAGAGAGCTCTGGTGCCACAACAAACTATAAATCCCAGGATTCCACAGCCATGAGCCATGGCCGTTGTCAAACGGCATTATTTCTGCAGTGCTGATGCAGCCCCAGTCTGCAACCTTCCTTTTTGCTGCCAGCGGCATATCACCTCTCAAGACAGAATGGCTCCACCTGTAAAGTTTCCCTTGTCACAATTTGCTCAGCCATAAAATTTTTGAAATGTCATCAGAAGGGTGATGCTGCCCTGTTAGCCAAAGGGGTTTGCTTCCTCTCCCCTGACTGTCCCTTCAGAGATGTCACTCATATCCTGGAGATATTTGGGCCAGAGGGCTCTCATCTCTTCAGCCTCCCCACTCCACAAGGAGTCTTTATGACAGGGATGGGGAAAGTCTGGCCCATGGATCAGATGTAGCCTCAGGAACATTTCCAAAGCCCCCAGGGCCTCTCAGCAAACTCCCAGATGTTTCCCCGATTGTGGGTAGGTGAAATCACAGGTTCTGATCCCATGTAAGTGGGGGACGACCTGTACTTACTTTGAGAATGAAATTTGCAGCTCTTGCTGAAAGACCAAAATCAGGGCAAGAGATCATGATCTTCCTGCTCCCCAGCAGTGGGGTTTCTTGGTATCACAAGCTAACCAGACTCCCTTTTGGAGATGCCAGAGTACAATCCCTGTCATCCTGCAGAAAGCATGCTGCCTGAGGATGATGGGTGTTGTAGTCCAGCAGTTCTGTGGGGCGGGGCTGGATGGAGAAGCTTGATGAATCATAGAATCATAGAATCATAGAATTGTAGAGTTGGAAGAGACCACGAGGGCCATCCAGTCCAACCCCATTCTGCCATGCAGGAAATCTTGATCAAAGCATCCCCGACAGATGGCCATCCAGCCTCTGTTTAAAGACCTCCAAGGAAGGAGACCCCACCACGCTCCGAGGGAGTGTGTTCCACTGCAATGAAGAACTGAAGAAGCAGTATCTTGTCCCTTTACCTTTGTGACAGACTGAGCTTGGCTTTACACTCTGTTAGGCAGACCCTGAAGAATTTGGATATAGACAGATTTCCCCCCGCCCCACGTGGGTAGACACAGGGCTCCTTGTCGCATCTGTTCTCGCCCTGCCTCTGAATGCTCCTCCTTGCACAGATTGACTGCAGACTATGAACTCATCTGCCTCTCCTGCTTCCACGTCTTACAAACCAGCTGCTGCTTTTCTGAAGCCACCACCTGACGGAAATTGTTACTGATCTCCCCTGTCAGCTCTTTGAAATGAACCGTCCTGCGTTGCCACGAACTTGAAGGGAAACAAGAAAATCACTATTCCCTCGGGAAGGGGATTGAAAAAACAGGGGCCTCGAGACATGCCTGTAACAAGCCCCTTCTTATGAACGAGGCTGCAAATGAGGGACAAGGTGGCAAGCATTGCCCAAGGCCAGGTTAAGGTAGATTGGGGCCCTAGAGCAGGTCCCCAGATAGAAACCCCTTCTGGAGGTGTAACTCCTGGAGGGGCAGAATCATAGAATCACGGAGTTAGGAAGAGACCGCCAGGGTCATCCAGTCCACCCCTATTCTGCCATGCAGGAACACACAATCAAAGCACTCCTGACAGATGGCCATCCAGCCTCTGTGTAAAAACCTCCAAAGAAGGAGACTCCAATACACTCCCAGGAAGCAGCGGATTCCACTCTTACCGTCAGGAAATTCTTCCTAATCTTTAATCTAACATACCCAGCTCCCTAAACAGCTCCTCATAGGGCATGGCTTCCAGACCTTTTCCATTTGGTCACCCTTCCTTTGGACATCCTCCTGCTCTGGTTCAGCAGGTCCTGGCATGTCCGCTGCTTCTGTCTCTGAGTCAGAGCCCATTTCCAAGTTCTGGAAACAGGGCATGGCACCCTGCAAACTCATGGTAGCAGCCATGGCTTCTTTCCCTGCAACAAACTTATGGTAGCAGCCATGGCTTCTTTGACTGCATTACTCACCTGCCATGCGGCTCTCCTCTTTCCCCAAGTCTTCCACTTTATCAAACATTACCATCTTTTCCAATCACAACATCTCTTGATATGTCCAAAATACGACAGCCTTGGTTTAGTCATCTTCACTTCTAGGGAGAGTACAGGCTTGATTTGCTCTCAGTCCCATTCATTTCTCTTTTTTGGCAGTCCATGGTACAGAATCATAGAATGACTCAAAAACTGAACTTCTGCAACATTAAGGAAATGGTATCTCCAAACCACTCACGTAACATGGACATGGGTGACGGCACCCAAGGGCTTGTCTACACCGGCCAGAATACGCTGCCTTCTGGCCGGAGGATTCTAACCTCGGGAATGGCAGGTGGTGCCTGTGGTGCAGGAACCTATCCCTATTCTTTCCTTGTGCATAGAATCATAGAGTTGGAAGAGACCACAAGGGCCATCTAGTCCAACCCCCTGCCATGCAGGAATACCCACCCAAAGCATTCCCAACAGATGGCCATCCAGCCTCTGTTTAAAAACCTCCAAAGAAGGAGACTCCACCACACTCCCAGGCAGTATGTTCCACTGCTGAACAGCTCTTACTGTCAGGAAGTTCTTCCTAATGTTTGGGTGAAATCTCTTTTCCTGGAGTTTGAACCCATTGCTCCATGTCCTCATCTCTGGAGCAGCAGAAAAAAAGCTGGCTCCCTCTTCAACATGACATCCTTTCAAATATGTCATAGAATTGCAGAGTTGGAGGAGACCACGAGGGCCATCCAGTCCAATCCCTTCTGCCATGCAGGAATACACAATCAAAGCACCCCCGACAGATGGCCATCCAGCCTCTGTTTAAAGACCTCCAAAGAAGGAGGCTCCACACCACTCTGAGGCAGCAATGGATTCCACCCAGGGGAAAAATTGCAGGAAAGAAAAGGAAAGATTACTATGGTGTTGCAGAATCAGATCATACAATCATAATATCACAGAATTGGAAGAGACCACCAGGGTCATCCAGTCTACCCCCATTCTGCCATGCAGGAACACACAATCAAATCACTCCTGACAGATGGCCATCCAGCCTTGGTTTAAAAACCTCCAAAGATGGAGACTGCACCATAGCAAATGGTAAAATGAGCCACCTTGTGTCCCATTCTGGGAGAAAGGCAGCTTATCAATCAATCAATCAATCAAATAAAATGAGACCATTCCCCTACAAAGAATAATTCTTCCCTCTCAAAAGAAATTTTCCTTCAGTCCTCCAATTTGTAACACTGCAGTAACTTAAAACCTCAATTGTGCATTTAGAAATCATGGCTGCGATTCAATACCACGTTTCCATGTTGGGTAAATTTACACATAGACAGCAGAGGTGCTACAGAACCAGAAAGTGTGTCGATGCACATCAGTCACTCCCTAGCCATTGTCTGAAGGCACATTGGGAGTGCCCAAAGCACATTGGCACCTGACGCGCAATGGTCACTTCACTAGTTTCCCTACCTAGTAATATCACCGCAGGCCTTTGCTGAACACATACATTGTAAAACTGTTCAATTCTGTTTCCTGCAGACACAAGTCCACTTATGTAGATGTAGGTCCCATAGCAAATTCTAGTTTAGGTGTCCTAAGAAAAGGGACAGGAAAATTGAACCAGGGAATTTGATCTTTGAAGAGGCCTAGGTGTGAATCGAGAGCCAGCATGGTGTAGTGGTCTGAGTGTTGGACCAAGACTCTGGAGACCTGGGTTCAAATCTCTGCTCAGCCATGGAAACCTACTGAGTGACCTTGGGCAAGTCACACACTCTCAGTCTCAGAGGAAGGGAAGGACAAACACCCTCTGAACAAATGCTGCCAAGAAAACCCCATGATAAATTCACCTTAGGGTTGCTAAAAGTTGGAATCGATTTAAGGGCACACAACAGCAACAACACATGCATTGTGGCTGGCAACTCCTATGTCAGTGGGGAGGTAAATCCGCGCCAGGTTTTGGATAGCTCTCCCAGGTGTCTGGTATCTGTGCATGACCATAATGTATGATAACTGGCATTGATTGTGGAATTAATTATCTTATATTTGTAATCACACCTTTGTATAGGTTTTTCGTGGGTTTTTTTTTCCGTGAGGTGAGGCTGTGTTCTCATATTTATTTCTGATATTTCGCCTGCATCTATGGCTGGCATCTTCAGAGAATGGTTGGGTAGGAGTGTGTGTGTGGGTTATATACTGTGAGTTCCTGTTGGAGAGGATAGGTAAATTTGTGTATTTGAATTGTTAGTTTCTGGGTTTAGATATGCAAGGAGGATTAGTGTCTGTTTGGCGAATAGTTGATGGGCCATTATCTGCTGGGAATCCCCCTGTCCCCAGATGGAATTCCTTTGTAAGTGTTGAGTTTTGATTCTATTGTTCTTCAAAGCTGGGAGCCAGATCTTGTTTACTTTGAGGGTTTCTTCTTTCCTGTTGAAGTTGTCCAGGAGTTTGTGGATTCCAATAGCTTTGTATCTTGAAATGGGTGCTTTTGTTTATCTTTTCATTGCTTGGTCATTTCTGTAGTGTTCAAATAGTTGCTCTGATGATTATACAGTCACACATTTAAGTATACTTGATAAATAGCACATTTCGGACTACATTCAGACTATTTTTCTTGATCCAAGCAGTACACCACATTGTATTTAGTCTCTCAGAGGGGTGAGCAATTGGGTTTTCCTTGTGTGTTGCTATAAGTCAGAAATGACTTCAAGACAACAACAACAACAACAACAAGAGGTAAGCCATGCCCTTTGAGGAGTGGCTTAGGGAGCTGGATACAATGAGCCTGGAGAAGAGAAGGTTAAGAGATGACATGATATCCATGTTTAAATATTTGAAGGGATGTCGTACTGAGGGTGGAGCAAGCTGGTTTTCTGCTGCTCCAGAGACCAGGACCCGGAGCAATGGATTCAAACTATAGGAAAAGAGATTCCACCTAAACATTAGGAAGAACTTCCTCACAGTAAGAGCTGTTCAGCAGTGGAATACACTGCTTCCTGGGAGTGTGGTGGAGTCTCCTTCTTTGGAGGTTTTTAAGCAGAGGCTGGATGGCCATCTGTCGGGAGTGCTTTGATTATGTACTCCTGCATGGCAGGGGGTTAGACTGGATGGCCCTTGTGGTGTCTTCCAACTCTATGGTTCTATGATTCCAAAAATATATATTTGCACTATTAAGCCTAATCGTTTAAATATTTGAAGGGATGTCATACTGAGGATGGAGCAAGCTTATTTTCTGCTGCTCCAGAGACTAGGACACGGAGCAATGGGTTCAAACTACAGGAAAAGAGATTCCACCTAAACATGAGGAAGAACATCCTGACAGTCAGAGCAGTCCCTTACTGGCCCTTGTGGTCTCTTCTGATTCGACAGTTCTGACTCTAGGTGTGAATCATGTTCAGTATCTCACTCTGCAAGACTAGACATTTGATGATTGAAGGAAAATGCATTGGGGGGTACTGAGTTCTTCTTTGGAGGGAGAATGTCTTCATTTTGCTCCCCTGCTATAGCTACACCATTGGCCCCCTCTGTGTGAGTGTGTGGGTGATTCTAGAAGTGGGAAAGAGAGGAATTAAATAATACAATAGACAGCACTGCAAAAATCTTTAGGTGTGAACACATTTCACACATGTGCTAACAGCCTGATCCCCTGCATTTTCCCTACATTGCTTGAGCAACACACAACATGTCGAGGTGACCAGAACTGTGTTGGGAGAGTCAAGAATTGAAGGAGGAAGAAAAGCAAGTCTTTTTCCTTCTGCCCTGGGCCTCCAGCCAATTAAAGCTCTGGCTCAATTGCACAAGCAGCGGCACTGAGGACCTGGCCCTTGCACCACCCCTTTCCAAGTTTTCCTGGTCCAACAAAACTTCTACTACTGCTCAAGTCATTTGGGAAGGGGAGGAAGTCTCCTAAAACCACCTAAAATCCCTTCCAAAGGAACGTCCCCCCACTGTTTTCCTATCCAATGTCATTTTCTCAACCCATGGACCATTAAATTAAAAGGCAGCATGGAGCACCAGCGGGTCCAGCCAAATGCACAATCCTTGCCATTTCCGGAAGGCCCCCTTCCCTGCCTTCCTAAAGAGCTATGAAAATCATTATTAAGTCCCTCCATTTACCCATTACAGCTGTTAAACATTTAGCCCAAAATGTCTTTCCCCTTTACTGGAAGAATCAAGTGCAGCAACAAATTAGGGAAAGCTACATGCAGTGCGGCTGGTCGTTCCCATATCAGTGGGGAGCCAGCGTGGTGTAGTGGTTTGAATGTTGGACTGCGAATCTGGAGACCAGGGTTTGAATCCCTGCTCAGCCACAGAAATCCACTGGTTCACCTGGAGCAAGTCAGATACTCTCCACCTCTGAGGAAGGCAAAGGCAAAAATCACCTCTGAACAAATCTCGCCAAGAAAACCCCATGACAGGTTCATCTTACGGTTTCCATAAGTCAGAAACTACTTGAAGGCCTACATCAACAGCAACAGCACATGCAGTGTGGCTGACACTCCCAGGTCAGTAGGGAGGTAAATCAACTCCAGATTTTGGATAGCTCTCCCAGGCGCTGAACTTATATCAGGGATAGGGTCCAGCACCTTGGACAGGTTCTTTAAAGCCGAGGTTAACACTTGGAGTGGATTCACCACCTAGCTGGCATGGGAGCTAGCCGTTACCACAGCCTGCATGCAAAATGCATGTTCTTGAGCAAAATTATGTACAGAAGTAAACGCACTCACAGACTGACTTGGAAATTGCATAGCTTAGGGTGCACCCCAGCAGCATCTGGAATGTCACATCCCCTCCCCTGAAATAAATAAAATTAGCTGACAGCAAGTATCGGCAAGGGTGAAAAGATGCTCAGTGTTGGTGATCCTCCAACATGAAATATATAAACGTTAAGGACGGAAAGCTGTCTTAGGACTTTTTCGGACGCAAAGAAAGTAACGCAAGCAGCCTCGTCAGCTTGCGAGGCTGCTGCGCTGCAAAGCGTCCCTTTCGTATGATGCTCGCCCCTGCCGGTACTGTTGCGGTACTGCGGGGAGGGAGAGTTGAGCATCATATTTTGTCGTTTTTTACTCACGATTACTGACGAGGCTGCTTGCGTTATTTTTCTGCATCCGAAAAAGTCCTTAGTCTAATTGCAGCAAAACCCACAGAGTGTCTTGGGGCAACTTCAAGGCTAACAAGTTGTCCTTGGCATCCACTTTCATGGATTGTGGGCACTTCATCAGAGGAAGCCGGCTGTCATCCATGGAAGCTTGTGGAATGTACTCTTGTCTCCCACTGTCCTGTGACACACACACACACACACACACACACCCTTTCCTTGCCACCCACTCTGCCCAGCAGCAAAGGTACTGGGCATGCTGCCTACTAGGGTAATGTCTCACTTCCCTGCTCCCCATGAAAAACTCCCTTTTGATGCTCAATTGGTGCCCACTCTGGTATCATGCCAACAGCAATCTAGGCCCTGTCTTCTATCTGTCTGTCTATCATTTATCTATCTTTCCTTTTGATCAGTCTATGTCTGTGTGTCTATCTATCTATCTATCAATCATTATCTATCTTTTCAATCAGTCTATCGATCTGTCAATCAGATAATTAGATAGACTGAAAAGATAGATAATTTTCAGTCAATATCTGATTATCTATCTTTTTGATCAGTCTATGTATATCTATCATTATCTAACTTTTCAATCAATCTGTCTGTCTGTCAATCTATCTGTCAATCTATCTATGAATTATCTGTCTATCTATCTATGATTGTGTAGTCCTGCCAGGCAGTGAGTTGGACTAGGTGGCCCTTGTGGTCTCTTCCAATTCTATGATTCTATGATTCTAATTTATCAATCTATCAATTGAATCAATCTATCATATATTATTGTATTTTATATCCCATCTTGCTCTCAATATGGGACTCAAGGTTCCATATACAAATAAATATAAAATATATCTAAAGACAATTATAACAAAAATAGTTTTAGAACAGTTAAATCAGCTATCCTACTAAAACAGGACTAATGCAACTGTTAGGTGGGTTTGTAATTGGTTGACTGACTGAACCCAAAGGGTAGTAGTCACCAATGGCTCCTCTTCATCCTGGAGAGAAGTGACCAGTGGAGTGCCGCAGGGTCCTTTCCCGGGCCCAGTGCTATTCAACATCTTTATCAATGTCTTGGATGAGAGAATAAAGGGCCTGCTTATCAAGTTTGCAGAGGACACCAAATTAGGAGGGGTAGCTAATACTCCAGAGGACAGGATCAGAATCCAAAGTGACTCCCTTAACAGATTAGAAAGCTGGGCCCAAACTAACAAAATGAATTTCAACAGGGAGAAATGTAGGATATTACACTCGAGCAGTAAAAGTGAAAAGCGCAGATATAGGACACCTGGCTTGATGGCAGTACATGCAAAAGGGATCCAGGAGTCTTAGTGGACCACAAGCTGAACATGATCCAACAGTGTGATGCAGCAACTAAAAAAGCCAATGCAATTCCAGGCTGCTCTAATAGGAGTATAGTCGTCCCTTCACATTCACGGGTTTGACTTTTGTGGTTTTGTGTATTTGCAGAAAGCTGCCAAGGATTTGCTCGGCCTTTGGCTCCCCACCACCACCACAGGGAACGCATGGATTTCCTTAGCCTTAATTCCCTGTGGGGGGAGTCAAGGCCGAGGAAAGCTGTGTGTTCACCACAAAGCCGCTGAAAATGCGGCTTCCCTCAGGCTTCATTCCATGGGGGGCGGGGGAAACAAGCCTGAGGAAAGCCACATGTTCAATGGGAGGACTGGAAGCCATGATGCCCTATGAGGAGTGACTTGGGGAGCTGGGCATGTTTAGTCTGGAGAAGAGAAGGTTGAGAGGGGACATGATAGCCATTTTTAAATATTTGAAGGGATGCCAAACTGAGGATGGAGCAAGCTTGTTTTCTGCTGCTCCAGAGACCAGGACACGGAGCCATGGGTTCAAACTACAGGAAAGGAGATTCCACCTAAACATGAGGAAGAACTTCCTGACAGTTACAGCTGTTCAACAGTGGAATGCGCTGCCTGGGAGTGTGGTACAATCTCCATCTTTGGAGGTTTTTAAGCAGAGGCTAGATGGCCATCTGTTGAGATTAAATTAAATTAAATTAAATTAAATTAAATAGGTATTTATACCCCGCCCTTCAGCCACAATGGCTATCAGAGTGGCTTACAAATTGTTTTTAAGCAATAGCAATTTACCCATCTACACTGCATTAAGTAGTTTCCAATGTGTATTAGCTATTAGCAATGTGTATTAGAGAATGCTTTGATTGTGTATTCCTGCATGGAAGAATGGGGTTGGACTGGATGGCCCTTGTGGCCTCTTCCAACTCTATGAGTCTATGAACCTGTTTTGTCTACTGCAACACACTCTACATGGGGCTGCCTTTGGACACTGTTCGGAAACTTCAATGGGTCCAGAAAGCTGCAGCCAGAATGCTGACTGGGGACAGTTATAGGGAGCATAAAACTCCCTTGTTAAAACAGCTCCACTGGCTACTTGTTCATTTCAGGGCACAATTCAAAGTGCTGGTCTTGACATATAAAGCCCTGTATGGCTTGGGTCCAAACTATCTAAAAGACTGTATCTCCCCATACAAACCTGCCAGAACTTTAAGGTCTTCAGGGGAAGGCTTTCTCTCGGTCCTGCCACCATCACAGGCCTTATTGGTGAGGACATGAGAGACAGCGCCTTCTCGGTGGCTGCTCCCTCCCACCCTCTGGAACTCCCTCCCATGGGAGGCCTGGCTGGCCCCCTCTCTGTTGTCATTTTGCCAGTAGGCAAAGACTCTTTCTTTAAACAGGCTTTTAATGTGTAAGCTTTTTATTGGGATGTTTTATTTACCCTTTAAAACTTGTGTGTGTGTTTTAAAATGATTTTATACTGTTTTTAAAAAAATATATTTATTGCATAAGTCTTAAACAATCTAAGTAAACCAAAAACATAAGTCAGATATATACATAATAAAAAGAATTTAGATTGTAGTATTTAATTTAACAGTTTGTCCTTTCACCCTTAAGTCTTTTCTTGTAATTAAAACAAATCTAGACACATCATTTCAGTAAAGTTCGAGTAGGTAAATTTAACTTTTGTGTCATCATTCTTGTAATCATATATTGCATATTCCATATACCTCCCACAATTATTATAAGTTTTATACTGTTTTATGTGGCGATTTTAACTGTTTTTAAATTTTTATGTGAAGTTTTTGATTGATTCTCTCTGGCAGCCACCTCGGGAGAAAACGTAGCATACAAATGAAATAAATAAATAATAAAATGGCAAAAATCATCCCTACTCAAATCCTGCTTAAGCCGGTCACTGCTTCAATTTCCCCAAGAGGAGAGAACAAATCCTCTGTGATTAGGAATGGATGAGGGTTAATTCATTGCTGCCAAAGTAATGTCAGGTACTGGGCTGAAAGTGATGTGGACACGCCATGCGTAAAACAACTTGGATGGAGACGATGCTTTTGATACTGTTGTCAAAATGAAACATCACACACCTTTGAAGGGCAGCCCTGGCACTCAGGAAAAGACGAAGCAGATGCTTTGCAAGAGGATGCGAAAAAAAGAAGAAGATGCAATGCTAGCAGTTTTCCCCCCCTAAAATAGGAAATTGGAAAGCAGAGAGGCTGCCTCTCCATGTTTCCAAAATATACATTGTGGTTGTTATCAGCAAAGGCTGAGTAGGAAAGCGGCTTGACCTCTATTAAGCATCTATTCAAATGCCTTCAGGAGGCTTCACTTCAGGTGCCAGAGACGGACTAATCGCCCTTCGTCCAGCCCAGCCGCTAGCAGTCCAGTACACAAGAAGGGAAGAAACAACGGAGAGATGCACACAATAGCCCATTGCAGTCTCCAAAATTCTGGGCATTTTTGCACCCCCCACCCCTTCATTTTATGCCAACTATTGCAAAAGAAAAGGAAAGGAAAAGGAAAAAAGAAAAGAAAAGAAAAGAAAAGAAAAGAGAAATGACCAAAGAGGCGGCTAAACAGAACATTAAAACTTTTGGGACAGCAGAAGTTTTTCTTTAAAGCAGAAGATGGGGGCAAAGTGTGCCCTCGTGCCTGCCTGTGGCCCTCAACAGTGTTTTTGTGTCCCTCAGTCCCTCCAGAAACCCCAGAAGCTATCTTCATTTGAAGATGGTAGCCGAGTAAATTAGCGTGTTATTTTTCTCCGCACATTGTCGCTGATGCACAGTATTTTTATTAACTTTAAAGCAAAGGTGCAGAAGTGTGACCTTATGCTTAAAGAAAGGTATTTGCTCACCTCGAAGCAGCAAAAAAGTGCGTAATCAGCAATGTGAACATCCAAAATGGCACTTTCATCTGCTTCCTTTCCAGAAGGCTCACCCCCAGCACACGTCTGACCAATCTGCTGTCCACTTCCACTCCTCTCCGAGAATGTACAGCAATCCAAATCACTTGTCCAAACGGGCGCTTTTTAGCAAAGCAAATTTATTTGTGTAACCGAACCCGTTACAAAGAATATTTAGATAAAACAAAATAATCAAATACATTACAACTACATTAAATTGCATTATGAAGCTAAAAAATTATCCAAAAGTATTATTCTTATAAACTCAGTTCAATCACAGCTTAAACCCCTGATCATCATCACTGTAAAACTTCCTCCTTAAAACTGATGCTTTAAAAGTGAAACAAGCTACCTTTTCAGAAATGTATGGTACAGTATCCCTCAGTAAAAAATTAATCAAGTATTCAATCAAGCCTATTAGAGATAAGACCTAAGTCTTTAAATAGGGCAGTTTTTATATCTTTATAAATTGGTTAGACAAGCAGGTAGTGAGTTAAATGTTCAACTGTATTAGATCTACGTGGACAAACTCCATGGGGATTCATTGATATAATCTGTGGACCACTGCTGAGTTCATTGACTGGCATCAAAGAACTGTGAAGGCATATCTCCACTTAAAAGTAGTTCTCTCTCTCTCTCTCTCTCTCTCTCTCTCTCTCTCTCTCTCTCTCTCTCTCTGGCTTTTCTTGGCAAACGAAGATTCAGGAAGGACTCATCCCGCGTTTTCTGCAAGCGCGCTGATGACTAAAAAGGCCAATCCAAGATAGACAAGTCCGGTTGCAGAAAGCACAGCAGAAGGTCTCCTTGGCTGATATCTCTGGGTTGTGATTCTTTCTGCGTTGTCGTTTCTCTTCAAGACTTGTTCGGCGTGAGTTCTCAAATGAGGCTGCAGCATTATGGATAGTGCGTCCCCATGCCTCCCAATGTGAGGCCAGGGCGGACCATTGTTGATGATCAATTTGGCCGAGCCTGAGATGTTGTTTCAGGGAGTTCTTGTATTGCTTTTTTTGAGCGCCCCTCTTACGCTGACCCATGGCGAGTTCACCGTAGAGTACTATTTTGGGGAGGCGATGGTCCTCCATCCTAGACACATGCCCTGCCCAGCGCAGCTGTGTTCTCAATATCATGGCCTCAATGCTGGTGATCCCTGCTTGTTCAAGGACAGCAACATTCGTCACATAGTCAGTCCAGTGTATATTTAGGATTGTGCGTAGACAGCGCTGATGAAAGCGCTCGAGGAGTCGTAGGTGGTGGCGATAGGTGACCCATGTTTCAGATCCATAAAGGAGGATAGACAGTACGATGGCTCTATACACACTGATTTTTGTGCTTTGCCTCAGGTGTTTATTGCTCCAGACTCTATTGTGAAGTCTTCCAAAGGCACTATATGCCTTTGCTAATCTGTGATCGATCTCTTTGTCAATCTTGGCATCTGAGGAGATGATGCTTCCCAGGTAGGTGAACTGCTGAACGGACTTGAGCACAGAATTGCTGACAGCAATGTGGGGATGGTGGTGCTCGTCCTGTGGTGCAGGCTGGTACTATTTAAGTATTGTGGGTAAGGCATATGAATGGGTAATTAGGCATACCAGGGGGCATATTTCGGCAAATAGTCAGAAGCACAGTCAGCTTGGAGGTAATATTTTAAATTAAGAGACTTCAAATAATGTGCCGCTCTCTCAAGTCTTAACAGTAATGTGCATTGTGAAGTCGAAGGCTTTCATGGCCAGCATCCATAGATTTTCCTTGGGTTTTTTTCCAGGCTGTGAGGCTGTGTTCTAGAATAGTTTCTTTCTGGTGTTTTGCCTGAATTCTCTGAGGATGCCAGCCACAGATGCAGGTGAAACGTCAGAAAGAAACTATTCCAGAACACGGCCTCACAGCCTGGAAAAAAAAACAAGGAAAATCTAAGTAATGTGCATTCCCATGCATTATTTTTTAAAAACTGTGAAGGCTTTTCCTGGGTAGTTTTTGGAGTTTTTGTCCCCCGCTTCCAAATACCACAAGATTCTTTGGGACAAAAGGTATTCCCTGCAAATTCTATTAGAATTATTTTCACCATCCAAACAACCCCTAGGTCACAGCTAAAGGATACGAGCACTGATGGCAGACACTGCAACAAACCAGATGCCAGCTCTGTCCTCTTTACTCTGGGAACCACTACAAGACCTTTGCGCGGGGTGGGGGGATCATGAAATGAGAACCCTCCACCCCCCATTCCTGCGCTAATCCACACTGGTCACTGGTGAAAATGTACCTCTTCCATGTGTGCGTGTGTGTGCTTTGAAATTTTAATGTACAACAAATATCCAACAGGACATAAAAGCATAAAAGAATAGAGACTATTGCATTAACAATAAAAACATTTAGCATGGCTTCTGGAAACTCCAAGCATGAGCCAACCTTTCAAAACATATTGCTATGTCCATCCTTTGGTTCACTTTTTTTAAAGTAATACCTATAAAAACATAGAAAAAGCATGCTAAAAATCACCATCTCAACCCAGAACAATAAACCATTTTTACATTAAAAAGAAAAAACCTTAATCCTTATTCCATTTAACTGTTGAATTTTTCAATATACAACACATTCTAACTTCCAAAAATTGTATCTGTCACTAATTAGACATTGTAGTTTGTAGGCTTTGTAACAAATTATCTTTATATCAGAGAACCAACCACCTTTTCCATTATGTACAGTTAGAACTCTATCAGATGAGGCAAATACAGCATCAAAAAGACACCTAATGAATGTGAAAGAGTATGAATATGAGATGATGTCATGCTTTCACGATCACATATTGCAAATAAAGTGTTATTTTCTATTGTTGGGCCAAGCCATCAATAGATCAGCTGTGGCCTTTTTTTGCCGTGACTGCGAGCATGTGAAACTGTGCCCCATTCTGCTGGCGTGATTCCAGCATCCATGGGCAATCCCTGCCAAAACACTTCCGAGTAGGAACAGGAAAACTAGCCATGGGATGCTCTTTTTATGAACCTCCCTATGTTGCAGGCAAGTTTTTAAGTGTATTTCAGTGCTTGTGTGTAGGTTTTGTTTTTTAATTTAGCTGTTTTTACATTTTTAAGCACGCTCATGTCTTCTTGCGAGAACCGCCGAGATTATGCTTGGCAGCAAATGTGGAAGTACGAGGCTGCTTTTTCATGTGATCACGGCCACATTTGATATTTTGTGTTCTTTTGCCAGCAGAAAAACAGTGTAAAATATGGGGCCAAAAGAACATTTTTAGAGGCTTGTCTGATAAAGTCCTCAGTCATGTCACTCACCTCTTTATCCCCATTTCTTCAATTTATAATCCAATTCTCTGTTTATAACTTGCTTAGCTTATTCTTTTCTGGCCCAAATCCCAATAGGATGTAAACGGCGACCAGTCCCTTTCTATTTGATCTGTCATTTTAAAATCGAGCCAGGAAGTTAATTTATCTAGCTCAATCGTATCTGTGACCTTTAATTTTCATTCTTCTATTCTCGGGTCTTCATGGAACTACTGTACTTTACAAATGAGTATTGCAAAACACAATTACAAAAGCTTGAATAATTTGCAGATTTTTAGAAACTTTTTTTTAAAAAAACATACTCTATTCTGCCTTGGTCAGACCTCACCTAGAATACTGTGTCCAGTTCTGGGCACCACAATTCAAAAAGGGTATGGACAAATTGGAGCTTGTCCAGAGGAGGGTGACTCAAATGGTGAAAGGTCTGGAAACCATGCCTTATGAGGAGAGACTTAGGGAGCTGGGTATGTTTAGCCTGGAAAAAAGACGGTTAAGAGGCGATATGATAGCCCTGTTTAAGTATTTGAAGGGGTGTCACGTTGAGGATGGAGCAGGCTTGTTTTCTGCTGCTCCAGAGACTGGAACACGGAGCAATGGATGCAAGCTCCAGGAACAGAGATTCCACCTCAACATGAGGAGGAACTTTTTGACAGTCAGAGCTGTTCGGCAGTGGAACACACTCCCTCGGAGCGTGGTGGGGTCTCCTTCCTTGGAGGTCTTTAAACAGAGGCTGGATTGCCATCTGTCAGGGATGCTTTGATTGTGATTTCCTGCGTGGCAGAATGAGGTTGGACTGGATGGCCTTTGCAGTCTCTTCCAACTCTACAATTCTATGATTCTATGATTCTATACCCAGGAACGATACTGCAGTGCATTGATACATTCTCCAAAAGTTTCTTGCACCCATAAAACATCAGCACAGAGGCCCTTCCACACATCACCATTGTAGCAGTCTGATTCCACATTAACTGCCATGTTCCCATCCAATGGAATCCTGGGATTTCCAGTTTAGGGAAGGATCTTTACAATTATCAGCCGGAAAGCTCTAGTGCCTCAGCATACTCACCATATATTGGTGAGGACACGAAAAAGAGCCTTTTCCATGACTGTGGAACTCCCTTCCACTGGAGGTCCACTTGGCCCCCTCCCTGCTCTATTTTCATTGGCAGTTGAAGACGTTTTTATTTAGGCAGGTTTTTGAAGAGTGAATTTTAATTGGTGTGCTGCTTTTAATGTTTTAATGTTGTATTTTTATTGACTTTATGTTTTTAATTCATATTGTATTTTTAATTATGTGGAAATTAATGCTTTTTTAAATGTTTGTAAATTGTGATATTTTAGCTATATTTTTAATTGTTGTAAGCTGCCTTGAGTCCCATCTTGGGAGAAAGGTGGGATATAAATCTAATAAATACGTAAATACTACAAATATTATTTTCTACATACAAAATGCTGTTTACTTTGCAAAAGTACTGCATGCAAATTTTATGCAGGATTAGGTGCCAGCTATGATGTCCTCTGCTCAAAATAACTGCAAGCAATTTTGAGTAGAAAAAGCCTCAAACTGCAGAGATTCTTCTCAGTCCAAGGTTCTTCTCAGTTGTGGGGTTTGTGGGGGGGAGGGAGGGTGAGTTTTTCAATCATTTTTTTCCAAATACAGGTTGCCCCCATATTCATGGAACCAATATCTGCAGTTTCAGTAATCCATGGCTGAAAAAATAGGGACACATACCATAGAGTTGCACTAGATAATACCTACAGAGGTGTCCTCTCTAGGAATCACTAGGTCCTCCAACACAACTCTATGGTATGTTTGTACCAGAAGTCCTTTATTTTAATAGGGTTCCCCATGACATTCTTGCAACAAGCTTGTGGGCTAGACAAGTTAACTGTTCAATGGATTTGTAATTGGTTGACCGGCCGAACCCAAAGGGTGCTCAGCAGTGGCTCCTCTTCGTCTTGGAAAGATGTGACCAGTGGGGTGCCACAGGGTTCTGTCCTGGGCCCAGTGCTATTCAACATCTTTATCAATGACTTGGATGAGGGAATTAAGGGCATACTTATCAAATTTGCAGATGACACCAAATTGGGAGGAGTAGCTAATACCCTAGAGGACAGGATCAAAATTCAAAATGACCTGGATAAACTGGAGAGCTGGGCCAAAGCTAACAAAATGAAATTCAATACGGAGAAATGTAAGGTACTGCACTTAGGGCGGAAAAATGAAATGCATAGATATAGGATGGGAGAGACCTGGCTGAATGAGACTACGTGCGAAAGGGATCTAGGAATCCTAGTAGACCACAAGTTGAACATGAGCCAACAGTGTGATGCGGCAGCTAAAAAGGCCAATGCGATTTTGGGCTGTATCAATAGAAGTATAGTGTCTAGATCAAGGGAAGTAATAGTGCCACTCTATTCTGCCTTGGTCAGACCTCACTTAGAATACTGTGTCCAGTTCTGGGCACCACAATTCAAAAAAGATATTGACAAATTGAAGCGTGTCCGGAGAAGGGCAACTAGAATGGTGAAAGGTCTGGAAACGATGCCTTATGAGGAGAGACTTAGGGAGCTGGGTATGTTTAGCCTGGAAAAAACACAGTTAAGGGGCGATATGATAGCCCTGTTTAAGTATTTGAAGGGGTGTCACACTGAGGATGGAGCAGGCTTGTTTTCTGCTGCTCCAGAGACTGGAACACGGAGCAATGGGTGCAAGCTCCAGGAACAGAGATTCCACCTCAACATGAGGAGGAACTTTTTGACAGTAAATGCTGTTCGGCAGTGGAACGCACTCCCTCGGAGCGTGGTGGGGTCTCCTTCCTTGGAGGTCTTTAAACAGAGGCTGGATGGCCATCTGTCGGGGATGCTTTGATGGTGATTTCCTGCGTGGCAGAATGGGGTTGGACTGGATAGCTCTTGAGGTCTCTTCCAACTCTATGATTCTATGATTCTATGATTACCCATGGTTTCTGATATCATGGTAAGTCTTGGTATCGAACCCCTATGGATATGGGGGTTGGGGACTTGAATGTCGGAACAGAATAATACAATAGACTCACAGAACCACAGAGTTGGAAGGGGCCTCTGGGGCCATCAACTCCCTCTGGCCCCATGCAGGAACTTTTTTTGGAGAGATCCAGAGAAAGAAATTCCATCACTTTTCTGGATCATGGGTTCCATTGCTGAATTGCTCTCACTGTCACTAAGTTCTTTTTTGTGTTCAATCCAAACCTGCTCCCCTGTAACTTAAAACCATTCGACCTGGTCCTACCCTCTTGTGGAACAGAGAACAAACCCACCCCTCCTCTCTAGGACAGGCCTTGACATATTTAAAAAGTGCAATCATATCTCCCCTCAATCTTCTCTTCACCAAGCTAAACAGGTCCAGCTCCTTCAATGTTTCCTCCTATGATCTGTTCTCCATACCTATTCTCATCCTTGTTGCCCTTCTCTGAACCTTCTCCAATTTGTCCCACATCTTTCTTAAAATGAGGCACCCAGAACTGAATGCACTGTTCCAGATGGGGAGTAATACAGAATATAGTGGGAATATTACATCCCTTGTCTTGCAAATCATGATTCTATTAATGCAGGCTAAGACATTATTTGCCTTCTCTGCCGCAGCATCACACTGCTGGCTCATGTTCAATTTAGGATCAATAACAATCCCAAGCAATATTCTTCCCCTTCCTAGAGTTCAACAACCTCTGGAAGGATGCATGAGTCCCACCCATTAAAATGATTACAACCACAGACTTGTAATGACTACAACCACAGACTTTAAAGAAGTCCCTGCACAATGCAATGAATCAAGAAAGCAAATTTATGTCAACAAATTATTTCCAAGCTGTGAATCTATTCCTTGAATTGAGGGTGGCAGCCACTGGATATCAAGCTGGAGCATGACCAGAGAAGGGCAACCAAAATGGTGGGAAGTCTGGAAGCCATGATGCCCTATGAGGAGCAGCTTAGGGAGCTGGGCATGTGTAGCCTGGAGAAGAGAAGGTGAAGAGGGGACATGAGAGCCATGTTTAAAGATTTGAAAGGATGCCATCTTGAAGAGGGAGGAAGATTGTTTTTTGCTGCTTCAGAGACTAGGACATGGAGCAATGGGATCAAACTATAGGAAAAGACATTAGGAAGAACTTGCTGGTGATAACAGCTGTTCGGCCATGGAATTTGCTGCTGCCTGGGACTGTGGTGGAGTCTCCTTCTTTGGAGGTTTTTCAAGAGAGGCTGGATGGCCATCTGTTGGGAGTGCTTTGATTGTGTATTCTTGCATGGCAGGGGGATGGACTAGATGGTCTTAGTGGGGTCTTCCAACACTATGGTAAGAGCTTTTGGGCAGTGGAATCCGCTGCTGCCTGGGAGTGTGGTGGAGTCTCCTTCTTTGGAGGTTTTTCAAGAGAGGCTGGATGGCCATCTGTTGGGAGTGCTTTGATTGTGTATTCTTGCATGGCAGGGGGATGGACTAGATGGTCTTAGTGGGGTCTTCCAACACTATGGTAAGAGCTTTTGGGCAGTGGAATCCGCTGCTGCCTGGGAGTGTGGTGGAGTCTCCTTCTTTGGCGGTCTTTAAACAGAGGCTGGATGGCCATCTGTCGGGAGTGCTTTGATTGCTCATTCCTGCAGGGCAGAATGGGGTTGGACTAGATGGCCCTTGGGGTCTCTTTCAACTCTAGGATTCTAGGATTCTATGATTCCCCACTCAGTCTTCCTGTACTTCGCCCCAGTGTGTTTTGGCAGAAGGAGAGTAACTTTCTCTGCAAAAGGTTCTCAGCACTTCCTGCTGGCATTTGCCTGTGCCAAGAGCCCAGCTGGAACGAGGATCCATTTTCGCTTCCTTCACCTACCTCCCAACAGCTGACAAATGAAAATGGGTGCCTTTGTTTTTCATTATCAGATTGGAACTCACCGGAGTGAGGAGCAAGGGTGATATTGCTCTGAAGCCCGGGATGGGCAGTCCTCAAGAATTGATCCCCAGCATCCTTCACTCCAAAAAGAAAAGCGTCCCTGTGCTGACAAGGTGGCAGTGGGGAGGCAGCAGATCTCCCAGTTATTACTGTTTTGGGCCTCAGCTTAGAAAAGCTTCGTTTGGGAGACATACAAATCTCAGACCTCTACAGCCGGCACACTCCCTAAGGAAGGTTCTTTGATCCCAGGGCCTTCCTTGAGCCACAGGGGTTGGCACCACTTCTCCAGGCCTCAGAGCAAGGGGAGGAATCTCAGGGCAAGAGCATTGCTTTTAAGAAAAAAAATCTTTTTTAAAAAAAATATTGTAATGGTGTGCTCCTGGCTCCTGTTGCTGAACACTGTCAGCTCTCCAGGAACTTCCTCTGTCCCCATCTCTTCTCTGTCTCGTTTCTGAGATTTCTGTGCAAAGGGATCTTGAAACTAACTGAGAGAAAGAAAATGTGACGAAGCAGACATAAGCCTACAAAAGCTTATGCTACCCACTTCTTGAGAGCCAGCATGGTGTAGTGGCTTGAGTGTTGGACCGTGACTCTAGAGAACACGGCTCAAATCCCTGCATGGACATGAAAACCCAGTGGGTGACCTTGGGCAAGTCACACTCTCTCAGCCTCAAAGGAAGGCAATGGAAAACCTCCTCTGAACAAATCTTGCCAAGAAAATTATTATTGATTATTATGATTATGGTTATGATTATTTCTTACCTGCCTCTCCCTGAGGATTGAGGCAGAGAACAATACTTTAACAAATTAAAAATAATATTAGTTAAAACACGTATCAGTTAAAATTTATCCATTTAAAAAATAAGTAAGATTAACATCTTTCAAAACAATCAGTAAACAGCTTAAAAATCACATTTTAAAATCATCTGGATAAGCCTGTTGTATCTCTTCTGGCAGGCCATTCCCTGTGATAGGGTCACCTTCTCTCGCTGGCTTTTCTTTGCAAACGAAGATTCAGGGAGGACTCATCCCGCGCTTTCTGCAAGCGCTCTAATGAATAAAAAGGCCAATCCAAGATAAAGAAGTCTGGTTGCAGAAAGCACAGCAGAAGGTCTCCTTGGGTGATGTTTCCGGGTTGTAATTCTTTCTGCGTTGTCGTTTCTCTTCAAGACTTGTTTGGCGTGAGTTCTCAAATAAGGATGCAGCATTGTGAATAGTGTGTCTCCATGCCTCCCGATTTGAGGCCAGGGCGGACCACTGTTGGTGATCAATTTGGCCGAGCCTGACATGTTGTTTCAGGGAGTCCTTGTATCGCTTTTTTGGAGCACCCCTCTTACGCTGACCCGTGGCGAGTTCACTGTAGAGTACTATTTTTGGGAGGCGATGGTCCTCCATCCTAGAAACGTGCCCTGCCCAGCGCAGCTGCGTTCTCAATATCATGGCTTCAATGCTGGTCGCCATAATTTGCTAATGTCGCCATAATTTGCTAATGACTTCAAGTCAGACCACCACAACAAACCGGCTTCTTTCTTTCAGTAAGTCTCAAAGGTGCTACAAGACCCCTTTGCGTACTGATCCAGGCTAACAAAGCTCTGCCTTTGAATTCCTAGACTTCTGATTTTTTGGTTTTTTACTTGAAAGATGCACTCTGAACAACTGTGGTTGATGTATAAGGTGTCAAATTTAGTGACATCATCAAGGCCCTACTCCTGTGACGTCACCTGACGCCATCCTAAGTTTCAGCATTGGATGGCAAAATCTCAGGGCTCCTCATCTGACAACCTCAGTGGCAGACTGTGGTTGGTATGTCAGTGAAGGAGCGAATCCCTTCCAGGTTTCAATAAGGGCTTTCAGGGCGATCTCCAAGGTGCTGAAATCTCTATCCTTCTCCATGGGCTAAGCACCTGGGACAGCTCTTTTGAAACTCCTAAAACCGAAGTGGATTTGACACACCCCACTGACGCTACAGTCAGCTGCCACCCCTAGGCAGCCCTAGCACTAATATTGCTTTAACATTTATTTATTTACTTTTTCAGTTCACACCCTGCGTCAAGAAATACCAGGTGCTGTAGGCACTGTTTTTGAGGAAAGAACTATTATTATTATTTTATTATTATTATTATTTAGTTATTTATACCCCGCTCTTCAGCCACAAGGCTATCAGAGCGGCTTACAAATTGTTTTAAGCAATAGCTATTTACACATCTACACTGCATTAAACAGTTTCCAATGTGTGCTAGCTAATTTCCCCCACAAGCCGGGTACTCATTTTACCGACCTACAAAAGGATGGAAGGCTGAGTGAACCTTGGAGCCCGCTGGAATCGAACTTGCAACTTGCAATGTGGTGACTTGCAGTAATGGCATTTAACCACTGCGCCACCAGAGCTCCATAGCCACACCACCTCTGACGACTCTTTGCCTAATAAAACCCTGTGAAATTCAGGGAGTTGCCATAAGTCAACAGATGACTTGAAGGCACAGACACACACAAGGTCTGACCTTGGTCCCTTTTCCCCAAATGCTGCAGCCTAGAACTTCTGGAGCATGGGAAGAGGTATCTTTTTGGACTGCCACTCTCAGAATCCCCCAGCCAGCATAGCTGGCTGGGGGATTCTGGGAGTGGTAGTCCAAAAACAAGAACCTTCCCCAACCCCAGAAGGACTGCCAATGAATCCCAGTTGCTGTAGGCTAGATTTCAGAGGAAGCAACTAACAAAACCACCTCTGAGGATTTCTTGCTTAAGAGAACCCTATAGAATTCAAGGGGGTCACCATAAGTCGACAGGTAACTTGAAGACACACAGACCGTCTCCCATGCAGGACCCAAGGTGACTCAACAGTGTTTAGGCAAGCTTTGGTCATCATTTCTAAAAGCTTTGCCGAGAGCCTGCAAACACCCCCTTTGCTGGAATGTCACTGTTCCTTCCATTTTCCAGCCTCAGCCAGTATGGGCAGGGTTCGGCCCCACCTCTGTGTCTTTAGGCCAGGGGTAATATGTCGGGCTGGATGGATTACCAGCTTAGGGAGATGGAATCTCTTGGAGATCAAATGTGGTCACAAACCAAACCCTGGCATCAGAACTCTGCATAGGCTCTTTGTAGCCACCAGGTAATCCCAGGCATGCGTTCAGCTTTGAGCTGTCTTACATTAAGACCGTTGTCTCTTGACTGGCAAAAGATAAGGCCAGGCAGACATGTGCGGGGTCTAATCTCATCACACAATTGCAGTGGCAGGAGCTTAGCTGCTTTTTTAATATATGTATCTATTAAAAAATGGGCTGAGATAAGCCATTTGAAAGGTTCAACTCCCTCTAATTCATTTACTTTTTTAAAAAAAAAATGTTCATTATCGCACTGTTATTTATTCAGTTTCCTTTTCTGCATTGCATAAGGCAGCTTGCCATAAAACCATAGTAAAACCTAGGTATTAATCATTTTTAAAAACCAAAACTACAACAAAAAATCTTCAGTAGAAAACTTGCCCCCTGACAAGCAAAATGCAGGTCCTTAATTAATGATCAGTTGTGAAGAAGAGACCTCAGCTTAGAACTAACAGGGACCCACTCATAGAATCATAGAATCAGAGTTGGAAGAGACCCCAAGGGCCATCCAGTCTAACCCCCTGCCACATAGGAACACACAACAGATCCCAGATGTTGCTCCCCTCCCTTAACAAAAACAAAACTTGGATCATAGAATCATAGAATCATAGAATTGCAGAGTTGGAAGAGACCACGAGGGCCATCCAGTCCAACCCCATTCAGCCATGCAGGAAATCTTGATCAAAGCATCCCTGACAGATGGCCATCCAGCCTCTGTTTAAAGACCTCCAAGGAAGGAGACCCCACCACGCTCCGAGGGAGTGCGTTCCACTGCCAAACAGCTCTTACTGTCAAAAAGTTCCTCCTCATGTTGAGGTGGAATCTCTGTTCCTGGAGCTTGCATCCATTGCTCTGTGTTCCAGTCTCTGGAGCAGCAGAAAACAAGCCTGCTCCATCCTCAGCGTGACAACCCTTCAAATACTTAAACAGGGCTATCATATCGCCTCTTAACCGTCTTTTTTCCAGGCTAAACATACCCAGCTCCCTAAGTCTCTCCTCATAAGGCATGGTTTCCAGACCTTTCACCATTTTAGTCGCCCTTCTCTGGACACGCTCCAATTTGTCAATATCCTTTCTGAATTGTGGTGCCCAGAACTGGACACAGTATTCTAGGTGAGGTCTGACCAAGGCAGAATAGAGCGGCACTATTACTTCCTTTGATCTAGACACTATACTTCTATTAATACAGCCCAAAATTGCATTGGCCTTTTTAGCTGCCGCATCACACTGTTGACTCATGTTCAACTTGTGGTCTACTAGGACTCCTAGATCCCTTTCGCACGTAGTCTCGTTCAGCCACGTCTCTCCCATCCTGTATCTATACATTTCATTTTTCCGCCCTAAGTGCAGTACTTTACATTTCTCCGTGTTGAATTTCATTTTGTTAGCTTTGGCCCAGCTCTCCAGTCTATCCAGGTCATTTTGAATTTTGATCCTGTCCTCTAGGGTATTAGCTACTCCTCCTAATTTGGTATCATCTGCAAATTTAATAAGTATGCCCCTAATTCCCTCATCCAAGTCATTGATAAAGATGTTGAATAGCACTGGGCCCAGGACAGAACCCTGTGGCACCCCACTGGTCACATCTTTCCAAGACGAAGAGGAGCCACTGCTGAGCACCCTTTGGGTTCGGCCGGTCAACCAATTACAAATCCATTGAACAGTTAACTTGTCTAGCCCACATTTTACAAGCTTGTTTGCAAGAATGTCATGGGGAACCTTGTCAAAGGCCTTACTGAAATCAAGGTATGTGGTGTGAGACCATTAATGGAAACCACGTGCTGTAGGCTCTATTTCAGAGGAAGGAACTGGCCAAAACACCTCTGAGGAGTCCTTGCCTAAGAAAACCCCATGAAATTCATGGGGTCGCCATAAGTCAAGAGGTGACTTGAAGGTACATGCACACACAGGATAGAAAATAATTGTTGGCACCCTGTACTACAGTTCCAGATTCATAACCTAGAGTTACACATCTGTAACTCTTCACTGTCCTTAGGGAGTCATGATTGTGATACTATTGCCATGTTTGCAAATCCCCTCCCAAACCTACTTTACCAAGGATCAGCTACATCGGGAGAAGAACATCTGTTCTGTTGGCAATCAGGGCACAGCAAAACGACTTTTCAGCACCCCTCCCATCAGTGAGTGAGGCTGCGACAATCAGAAGCACCTGGCATTCCTTGCGGCAGCCTTGCTCGCTGGTTGGAGGCAGCTGAAAATGTCATCTGGCTACACCCTGATCTCCCGCAGAACAGACCTCTGCTGCCCAATGCAGCAGATGCAGATTGCTGAAGTAGGTAAAGTAGGGGTTTTGCTTAGCTATGTCTCTCTGGCTTTTCTTCGCAAATGAAGATTCAGGAAGGACTCATCCTGTGCTTACTGCAAGCGCACTGATGACTAAAAAGGCCAATCCGAGATAAACAAGTCTGGTTGCAGAAAGCACAGCTATGTACTGTATGCATAACTAGACAATGTAGAATATGGATCAATAATAATAACCTGTTAACAGTAAGAGCTGTTCGGAAGTGGAATCCACTTCCTGGGAGTGTGGCAGAGTCTCCTTCTTTGGAGATTTTTAAACAGAGGCTGGATGGCCATCTGTCACTGGGAATGCTTTGATTGTGTATTCCTGTATGGCAGAATGGGGTTGGATTAGATGGCCCTTGGGGTCTCTTCCAACTCTATGATTCTATGATTCTAATTTTAATCCATAAATTTTAAGTTGGTATTTTATGGCTGTTTTTTAATGTAATGTTTGTTTTAATCCTATGGGTTTTAACCTATGTATTTAAATGATTTTATGTTTTAATATATTGTATTTTAATTCATGTGGTACCCACCTCAAGCCTTGGGAGAGGCGGGTAAGAAATATTATTGTTGTTGATGATGATGATATTGATTGATTGATTGATTGGATTTATATCCCGACTTTCTCCCAAGAAGGGATTCAAGGTGGCTTACAATAATTCAAATGAAAAAATGTTGTTAAAATGAATAAATAAAAAACCCATAAGCAACTAGTCAGTTTCACAGCCAGTGAGCAAAAGGTCTCCAATTATTATTTACAGTTGTCCCTTCATATTCGCTGGGGTTTGGTTCCAGGACCCCCGATGGATACCAAAATCTGTGAATACTCAAGTCCCATCATATGCAGTGGCACAGCAAAATGGTGTCCCTTTTATAGGATGGCAAAATCAAGGGTTGCTTTTTGGATTATTATTTTTTAAAGAATATTTTCAAACCAGGAATACTTAAATCCATGGATACCAAATCCGTGGATACGGAGGGACAACTGTATTATTATTTGTGCAATTTCTATGCCACCCTTCTCTGAATGTGGGACCAAAGGTGGTTACAGAACAATTAAAATCACAATTAAAAGCACCAAGTGGACATATTGGCACATGTTCCTAACCCACCACTTTATCCAGTGTCCCAGTCTTCCAAT
The DNA here is from genome assembly GCA_030847615.1 of Gambelia wislizenii. Classification (NCBI taxonomy): domain Eukaryota; kingdom Metazoa; phylum Chordata; class Lepidosauria; order Squamata; family Crotaphytidae; genus Gambelia; species Gambelia wislizenii. The sequence continues at coordinate 376,905,476 of JAUMIR010000003.1, forward strand.
ATGTCCATGAGGGGTTGGGGGAGGAAAGACGAAGAAGAGGTTTTAATCAATTGATTACATGTTCCCGTTACATACATATTTAAGCTTATTTCCAGACCTCTTTCTTTTTTTCCATTTCGGTTTGCAAGACACAAAGGATTAGGCTCACTGTGTCCTTCCAACTATAAATCCCTGGCATTCTTCCAGGAGAAAAGGTTGCATGGGAGATGTGACTTTGTCATTGTCATGGTCCTTTTGGCTCCCAGCCTGGGCTCAAACTCCCCCTAAGCGTTTGGTGGGCCATGGAGGAGGGGAGACTGGGCAGGAGAGGAACTCCGGGGCCCTCTCCCTAGCAACTGGGTCTGCCAACTTTTGCAAACTCAGCCTGGCCACCTCCCAGTACCACCCGGTGGCCTTGGCAGGAAAAAAGCCTTCCTTCTGGCATCCTGCACTTAATGGGAAAAGGAAAAGGAAGCGATCCATTAACGGAGCCCCTGTGGCTGTCCTAGCAGGAGCCGGGCCTCATGCAGCTGACGCAGCCAGTGGCATGTGGGGGAAAGGAGAGCTGCCCTACCGCCAAGGGAGGGGGGCAGGCAGTCCCTGGGCAGAAGCATTTTGCTACCACTGCTGGCATGGTGGCATCACGTAGGTGGAGGTGAGCAGGCTTCCCAGATCTCAAGGTCTGGCCCCTGTCCTCAAGGCAAGGGAAGGAAACTCAGGGAGACAACACTGCCTTGGAAAGTGTGCTGTGGTTGTCATTGTTCAACATGACTCTGACTCACGCCAAACTGTACCATGGGTACAAATGCAGCAGTACAAACACTTCCTGAAAAATCCAATGATCTCTGCCTAACAAAGGAGCCCATGGCTCCACAAAGGGACATGCTGGATGCCAGAGAGGTTGCCAAACTGCTGCAAAAGGATTTAAAATGTACTCTCTTTTGTCTCAGCTCCACATGGCCAGGAAATCGAGTGGCCTCTGCCTGCATGAGATCCCTCACTTGAACAACAACACAAGGAACATCTGAAACAGCATGTAGGCCTGTGACTCCAACATCATCGTTTTCTTTCTTTATTTTCTAACATCTTTTGCCTGACGAAGGAGCCAGTAGAGCTTCAAAAGTTTGCATCTTGTCTTTTGCATTTTGGTTGGCCAATAAAGGTTTTGCTTTTTTGTGGATTCTGGATTTTGTTTTGCTGCATGGCCAACATGGCTACTCCTGAATGTGTATCATAGGGTCTTCTGGGCAAGAAATCTTCAGAGGGGGGTTGACATTGCTTCCCTCTACGGCTGAGAAAGACTGAGATTTGCCCAAGGTCACCCAGTGGGCTTTCATGGCAAAGCAGGAATTTGAACCCTGGTCTCCCACAGTCCTAGTTCAACACTAACACCACTCCTTCATACTGACCTCCAGTGTCTTCACTGCACCTTATGGTGACCCTCGCCTAGAATTTCTTGGCAAGGTTTCTTGGGGGAGGGGGGTTTGCCTTTGCCTTCCTCTGAGGCTGAGAGACTGTGACTTGCTCAAAGTTATATGGTAGATTTCCAGGGCTGAGCAGGGAACCAAACCCTGGTCTCCCTGTGTCCTAGTCAAATAGATCATTATACCACATTGGCTTGTGTAGGTATGTATTTATACATATGTGTGTGTGTGTGTATATACATGTCTTCATTTGTTAGACTTTCTTATCAAACTACACAGTTATAGCACTATTATTCCAGTTTAACAACTATGGCTGCTTCCTGTGGAATCCTGGGATTTGCAGTTTAGGGAAGGATATTTAGCATCATCAGCCAGAGTACTCTAAACTACAAGCTCCAAAATTCCATAGGAGGCAGACATGGCAATTAAAGTGGAATAATAGTGTTAGAACAGTGTAGTGCAGTGGTTCTTAACTTTTGGTTCTTCAAATGTTTTGGATTTCAACTCCCAGAAGTCTCAGCCAGTATGGCCAATGCCGAGGAATTCTGAGAGTTGTAGTCCAAAACCCTGGAGGACCAGAGTTTGAGAACCACTGGTGTAGTGCAATAAGACTCATGGTGTTTTTTGCTCAGTGTAAGTGTGGTTGATCCTCTCGTAATGTATGACTGTGCTTAGTGATATCAACAGAGAATGTTGCTTGGGATATCATTCAGGGCCACCTCCTGTCACATCAAGTTTGGGCCTTAATATCTCAGGGCCTGGGACAGTCCTGACCTGGCAACCCTGGAAGGAAGCACGCATTGAACACTCTCAAGGAGAACAGACATGCTTTTTCAGCAAAGACACTTCTTTGGAACGCAAGACACAAGCAGTGGGAAACTGTGGATTGTCTGGGGGTGCCTACACAATCCCTAGGACCTTGCAGGACCTACCAAAATTTAACAACAACAAATAATAATTACCCATCTCTCCCCATGGACTGAGGTGAGGGGCAACAGATTTATACAAAAGAACTAACATTGTTTAAAATACATATCGGTTAAAAATACATAAACCCATTAAAACACATAAAACCAATTAAAAGAATAAAATCAGTATACAGTATATTAAAACAGTAAAAATTCACAGTTTAAAAATCATCTGGATAGGCCTGCTGGAAGAGACTAGTCTTTAATGCTGTTTTAAATTCAGACAGTGTATTCAACTGTTGAATCTCTTCCGGCTGGCCATTCCAGAGTGTAGGGGCAGAAAATGGGTACTATAGAATAATAACGTTGGGCTTTTTTGCTGTTGCATCACACTGTTGGCTCATGTTAACCTCCTTTCTTTCTTCCTTCCTTCCTTCCTTCCTTCCTTCCTTCCTTCCTTTTTCTCCCTCCCCCTTTATTTTCCCATTCATTCATTTGCCCCCCCCCACTTTCTAGAATTTCTACAACTAGCCTCTCTTTCCCTTGTTACTCAGACACTTAAGTGGGCTCCAGAGGAAAGATGGACCCGGAGGCTTGGGGGGTGCCTCTAAGCACTGATGGAGAAAATCCATTCCAAGTCCTGCACTCACCCTATCTGCTCAAGTATTTTAGTTTGCAAATTAGATTCCTGGAATCAAATCAGCCTGCAGCAGCCAGCAGCTGGAGGTACCACTCTTAATTACATAATCTTTGCTAATAGGATAATGAGTGCCAGAGCCCAGGAAAAGTCTTCCCTCCTGGGATCCGTCTGCCTCCAGTGCTGCTGCGGTGGGTTTGGCAAACAAACTTGAGATGTGGCTGTTGCTGCAACCCAAGCAAGGTTATTATCATATTTCTCCCCAGACCCCTTTTATCTATGTCAAAGCTGCCTGGTGCAATCCGCCATGTCTACTCTACATACAATGGCCCTCTTTTTGCATGTGTCTGCATGCCATCAGCTGAGCTGTTTTTGCATGGGAAAACTGGCAACGATTAGTGTAGCTTCTCAGAGTAAGTGGAAGTTCAGTCCGCCTGAGTAGTGGTGGTCGTTGTAAACTGCCATGAAATTGACTTCAACTTATGGCAACTCCATGAATGAGAGACCTTCAAGTCTCCCAGTTATCAAAACTAACAACATTTCAACAAGGAGAAAGATACTACATTAAGGTGGGGAGCGGGAGATGAAATACACTGATATAGGATGGGTGACACCTGGCTTGACAACAGTAGATGTGAAAGGGATCTAGGACTGACTATGTGACGAATGTTGCTGTCCTTGAACAAGCAGGGATCACCAGCATTGAGGCCATGATATTGAGAACACAGCTGCGCTGGGCAGGGCACGTTTCTAGGATGGAGGACCATCGCCTCCCAAAAATACTACTCTACGGTGAACTCGCCACGGGTCAGCGTGGGAGGGGCGCTCCAAAAAAGCGATACAAGGACTCCCTGAAACAACATCTCAGGCTTGGCCAGATTGATCACCAATGGTGGTCCGCCCTGGCCTCACATCGGGAGGCATGGAGACGCACTATCCACAATGCTGCAGCCTTATTTGAGAACGCACGACGAACAAGTCTTGAAGAGAAACGACAACGCAGAAAGAATCACAACCCAAAAACATCACCCAAGGAGACCTTCTGCTGCACTTTTTGCAACCGGACTTGTTTATCTCGGATTGGCCTTTTTAGTCATCAGCGCGCTTGCAGAAGGCGCGGGATGAGTCCTTCCTGAATCTTCGTTTGCGAAGAAAAGCCAGAGAGAGAGAGAGTGAACCACAAACTGAACATGAGTGAACAGTGTGACACAGCAGCTAAAAATGCCAATGCGATTCTAGACTGGATGGATGACACTTAGCTTGACAATAGTCCATGCGTAAGGGATCTAGGAGTCTTAGTGGACCACAAGCTGAACATGAGTCAGCAGTGTGATGCAGCAGCTAAAAAAGCCAATGTGATTCTAGGCTGCATCAATAGGAGCATAGTGTCTAGATTGAGGTATGTAATATTGCCACTCTCTTAGCAAACATTAACCTTCCCAAAGGAAGAAACAAGTGATCCGTCAGTGGGCCTTTGCTTAGATGAGCCTCAGAAAGAGCCAGTGTCATGCCTGCAGCAAAACAAAAAAAGAAGTCACTGGTTTTACAAAAAGGAGCCCTGTGTCAAGGATGTTTCCTGTTGATCTCTCCCGGCTGCTGTCAGAGAGAATAAATGACAAGATGGACACCAGCCCTCCTCCCTTCTGGTCAAGGATTTCCTGTGGCCAGGAACACGGTGCTCTCCTTGGAAGAGTGGCGTTGACAAACACAGGGCAGAGGAAAAGCTAGGCTTGGTGCCACTGCTAATGAGATGCTGATAAGGGAGAGGCCCACAGGGGTGGTGTGTGTGTGTGTGTGTGTTAGTTCTGAAGGTGGAGGGGTCAGGAAGTCGTTGATCGGAGGGGTAAACAAAGGATCAAGGTTGGACACATGGTCCTGGACACAAGATGCAAGATGCATGGCTGTACCAATGTCCAGTGGCCCTCAGCATCACCCAGCCATCAAAAACAACAACACCTTAAATATTCAACTTGCTATGTTTTAAAGGAAAATCTTTTCAAAAACGATGTACCAGTGGCACATATCCTCAGTGACACTGGCCAAGACATACAAAGGAGCTAACAACAAATGTTGGAAATACGGGAAAGCAGTAGGCTCTTTCTTCCATATATGGTGGAAGTGTAAAAAAACAAATAAATAAATAGGATCTGTATTAAATCACAAATGCAGCAAATACTAAAGTTAAAATTGTCAAGAGAATGCACAACTCTTTTTGTTAGGGATTGTTTAAAATGAAAACTCAAAAATAGAAAAGGAACATGGAAAGATTGTTATTGGGTATTGGCAACTAGATTAGTTTATGCAAAATACTGGTAAAGTCCCCCAAATTCCAAATATTGATGACTGGTTGGGGGGGGGGGATGATGGAAACTGGCGACGGAGAAGCTGACACATCTGATTAGATTAAAATCTACAAAACGTTTTGTGAAAGAATGGAAATTATTTATAGAAGATATACAACAGAGAGAGGGGGATACAATGGTATTAAGTTTTAGCAACTGATGTTAAAGGAGATAAAGGTAAGAATTGCATGTTAGTTTAAAACTAAGAGTATAGTTTGTGAATTAGAAAGCTTAAGGCAGGCTTTTTTTTTCTTTAATTGTTAATCCATATATGATAAGAGGAAATGTGGAGGGTTTGGTTAACTACTGTTGCAGAAGAAAGTTAAAAGTTTTTTCTTGGTTTTTTTTCCAGGCTGCGAGCCATGTTGTTTTTGCTGTTTTGGGCCCCCCTCCTTCTTGAATACAGTGGATCGATGCAGGATCCCATTTAGACAGGTCGTATTCCCAGCGAATTCCATGAGGGTTATTTTCACCGTTCTGACAACCCGTTAGTAAAAAAAAAAGGGTCGATGTATGCTTTAGCTAATTGTTAATGAGAGGGGGAAAATCTAATTGGAACCGCCTTCACTTTAGAAGGGGAGAAATTTGATGATTACATTTATGTTCAGTTACCCTTTAAATCTAGGGCCAAATCCACACTACACAAATAATCCAGTTTGAAACTGGATTATTTGCCATGGCTTTTTCCTATGGAATCTGGGGATTTGTAGTTTGGTGAGGTACCAGCAGTATTTGGGAGAGGAGGCTAAAGATCTTGTAAAACTACAAATCCCAGGATTCCATAGGAAGGAGCCATGGCAAATAATCCATTATTTTATCCCCAATTTATCCCTGTTTTCAGCTTTGGAGAGAATGATGCACAAAATTCAGAAAACCCCAATTCTAATCCACCCCACCCAAAAACCTTTCTCTTGGCTTCCCTTTCTCGCTTCTTTATAATCTTGCCTCCTTACACCCCTTTCTTTAGCCCAATGGTTCGCGCATCAACCTCATGTGTTGGACTACAGTCAAAGGAGAGTGATAATAGGAGGTATAGTCCAATGGTATATGGGACACCATAGACTTCCCAAAACTGTACTGATCTCCAAATTTCTCCTCCCTCTGATCCGGACCCTGAGACTGCCCATTTTCCTGCCTCCTCTACTTTTCTTAGACCCATAGAATCATAGAGTTGGAAGAGACCACAAGGGCCATCCAGCCCCAATCTTCCATGGAGGAATCACAATCAAAGCATCCCTGACAACTGGACATCCAGCCTCTGCTTAAAAACCTCCAAAGGAGACTCCCCTGCTTCTTTCTTTTACTTTCTCTGCCTTATATTCCTGCCCTCCTACTGCCTATCCAGGAATTTTAACCCCTTCCCAGGGGAATGGTGGGCAGCTTTCTTTTATTTTGAATTTAATTCATGATAACAGTGAGGAACAGGGTAGTATATTGAAGTGAGTTTGCTTAAATTTCAGTGCAGAACATGGGTGGGGATTGGGGAAATTAATACAAGTTAATGGTCTGGTGTGCCCTTGGCATTCTTTTGCACTAGGGGTGTAAATCTCCATGTTTCCCCATCCCAACATACAAGGACAAATAATTTCCATAGTATTGTCCTTGCTGTGGGAGGAAAAGATTATTTCTGCCAAGTATTGGTACTTTGCAAGCTATTCTGGAGAATTATTCTGTGCAGACATACAGATTTTTTTTTCTGCATTAAAAAAAAGATAGAGACAGGTTTGGTACAGAAAATATGTTTCTTGCACAGGACATTGAGTTTTTAGTATAAAATGCACTATTTCCAATCCAGGGAGTGGTCCATATGGTAAAAGTACACCTCATAGAATTTGAGGAGAATACGATTTGTCTAAATGCCATTCTGCATCAATCCGCTGTATTCAGAAGGAGTGGGGGGACGCCAAAAACTACTCAAGAAAAGCCTTCGTTGCTTTTCCCAGAGTTTTTAAAAAGCTCCACAGGGAATGTGCATTTCCACTTATTGGGCCAACTAATTCGCTTTGATGCACATTCCCAATAAGAGCGGAAGTAAAAAGCTGATTGGTCAGACGTGCGCAGGGGACAGATCTTGTTGGTAAGGCAAGTGCCCCGAACCACCATGTTGGATTTCCATCATAGCAGTCATGCGTTTAGGTGACAAAACAGCTATTTATTTAAGTGGAATATCACACTTTGACACCTTGGATATGGTTTTTAAAAACTACTGTTCGGCAGCGGCAACTGGTGATGATAAAAACACAAGTAGTTCACTGGCACGCAACATCTTGATTTGCAGGCATGCCCAGCTTCACATAGAATCATAGAGTAATAGAATATTAGAGTTGGAGGATAAAACAAGGGCTATCTAGTCCAACCCCCTGCCATGCAGGAATACGCAATCAAAGCACTCCCAAAAGATGGCCATCCAGCCTCTGTTTGAAAATCTCTGAAGAAGGAGACTCCACCACACTCCTAGGCAGCAGCGGATCCCACTGTCAAACAGCTCTTTCCATCAGAAAGTTCTTCCTAATGTTTAGGTGGAATCTCTTTTCCTGTAGTTTGATCCCATTGCTCCGTGTCCTAGTCTCTGGAGCAGCAGAAAACAAGCTTGCCCCATCCTCAGTATAACATCCCTTCAAATATTTAAATACAGCTATCATGTAACCTCTTCAACTTCTCTTCTCCAGACTAAACATACTCATTCCTGCGATCTTGCCAAAAAATCATTGACACAAATGGAAGCTGTTGCGAATTGGCATTAGTGTGCATCAATCCACATTTTATAGCCTCATATAGACAACCCCCAGGAAACATGTTTTCTTCTCAAAAAAAAAAAAAAAAGTGGTTTTTGCATGTGTATTTCTGTGGAGAAAAACTTTCCAGAAGATTTTGCAAAGTGTGAAGCTTCTCACTGCTGCTCTGCTCTTCCCACTATTAAACTCAGAAACAGACTAGAATATTCTTGTCTCTGATTTTGGACTAGCGCTCTGCTAAATGTTTGAAACTCCTTTGGGTGCAAAGGCTGCTATAATTAGGAATGTATTTTGTGAAAGGTTCATCAAAAAATCCCCTCTCTCTTCCTCCCCCCACTTGTCATCCCCCCCTGAATCCGTTGCAAATTAATTGAAATTGGAAAAAATGCTGGCCTGGGATTACATGGTGTGGAGTCAAATCAATGAATGACGTATTTTATTTGAGGTGACTTGGAAGAGAAATTAACTGGCTGCCTTTGCCTTCTCAGAAATGTAAATTAATCCAGGTGATTTGCAGGGGTGCATGAATTAATCTAAATTAGCATGTGCAATTTTTATGCAGGTTTGTGTTCTATGAGCCTGCACCCCAAAATTTCACAGAGGAAAACTGGTATGTGCATGGCCAAGCAACACCAGAGTGTTGTCAAGATGGCAAAAAGTTTGAACGAGGAAGAACAGACAAGCTAGGAGAGGCTGCAGCAGTTTGCTTTTGCCTGAGCTTACTAAAAAGGGCAAGCTTCTGCCCCATCCTCTCTCCACACCTCTCCCCACACTGAGGTGTGTACTCCACAGAGGTCCGAAGGTACAATGATTCCATCATGTAAATGATGGATTCGTGTCTGTTTTGCACCACATGTATCAGCCCATTCCAGAACAGAGGCAGAAGAGCAAGCAAGTGCTGCGCTTTTTGCGCACCACACTTGTGGGCTATGCCCCTCCTTTCTGTCATTTTCCCATTTATGCATCAATCTCCTTCTCATGTCACTTCCTCACGTGATTGTGCGCATGTTCGTGTTTGTATTTCATGCAATCTTGTGATAATTCAGCCTCTGCCTGATATTTCCGTCAGTTAGCACATGAAAACATGATATTGAGAACACGGCTGCGCTGGGCAGGGCACGTTTCTAGGATGGACGACCATCGCCTCCCCAAAATAATACTCTACGGTGAATTTGCCACTGGTCAGCGTAAGAGGGGCGCTCCAAAAAAGCGATACCAGGACTCCCTGAAACAACATCTCAGGCTCGGCCAAACTGATCACCAACAATGGTCTGCCCTGGCCTCACATCGGGAGGCATGGAGACGCACTATCCACAATGCTGCAGCCTTATTTGAGAACTCACGACGAACAAGTCTTGAAGAGAAACGACAACGCAGAAAGGATCACAACCCGGTAACATCACCCAAGGAGACCTTCTGCTGTACTTTCTGCAACCGGACTTGTCTATCTCGGATTGGCCTTTTTAGTCATCAGTGCGCTTGCAGAAAGCGCGGGATGAGTCCTTCCTGAATCTTCGTGCGAAGAAAAGCCAGAGAGAGAGAGAGTATAATGGGATTGAGCATCCATGGATTTCAGTATCCATGGGGGGTCCTGGAACTTAACCCCTGCAGATACCAAGCGCCCCGCCCACTGTGTTTCAGAGGAGGGAACTGGCAAAACCACCCCTGAGGCTTCCTTGCCTAAGAAAACCCTCTGAAATTCATGGAGTCTCCATAAGTCAACAGGCAACTTGAAGACACACACACACACACACACACACACACACACACAATCTGACCTTGGTCTTTTTACCCAAATGCTTCAGGCTAGAAGTTCCAGAGTATGGGAAAATATTCCTTTTTGGACTGTCATGTCCAAAATCCCCTGACCAGCTAGAATGGCTGGGGGATTCTGGGAGTGGCAGTCCAAAAAGAAGACCCTTCCCCAAGTTCAGAAGGCCTGCCAATGAATACCAGGTGCTGTAGGCTCTATTTCAGAGGAAGGAATTGGCAAAACCATCTCTGAGGATTTCTTACCTAAGAAAACACTATAAAATTAATGGGGTCACCATATGCCAGCAGGTGATTTAAAGGCACAGACACACACAAGATCTGACCTTGGTCCCTTTTACCCAAATGCTTCAGGCTAGAACTTCCAGAGCATGGGAAAAGATGCCTATTTGGACGGCCACTCCCAGAATCCCCCAACCAGCTAGACTGGATGGGAGATTCTGGGAGTGGCAGTCCAAAAAGAAGAATCTGCCCCAAGCCCAGAAGGACTGCCAAGGAATCCCAGGTGTGCTGTAGGCTCCATTTCAGAGGAAGGAAGTGGCAAAACCACCTCTGAGGACTCCTTGGCTAAACAAACCTTCTGAAATGCATGGGGTCTCCATAAATCAACAGGCAATTTGGAGACACACACACACACACACACACATGCCCTAAATACCTTAAAGACACCAGATCCCATTTGAACGACCAGAGCATGGGAAAATGTGCCTTTCGGAGTGTCACTTCCAGAATCCCCCACCCAGCTAGAAAAAGAAAAACCTTCCACAAGCCCAAAAGGACTGCCAACGAATCCCAGGTGCTGTAGGCTCTATTTCAGAGGAAGGAACTGGCCAAACCACCTCGGAGGATTCCTTGGCTAAGAAAACCCCTTGAAATTCATGGGGTCACCATAAATCGTCAAGGTGCAGAAACACACCAGATCTGATGATCGTCCCTTTTCCCCAAATGCTGCAGGCTAGAAGTTCCAGAGAATGGGAAAAGGTGCCTTTTTGGACTGTCATTCTGGGGATTCTGGGAGTGGCCGTCCAAAAATAAGAACCTTCCCCAAGCCCAGAAGGACTGCCAAGAAAACCCAGGTGCTGGAGGCTCTATTTCAGAGAAAGGGACTGGCAAAACCATCCCCACCTTATTTCTAAATGTTCAGCTGAAGGTTTGTTTGGGGAGAAATTTATCCGGGGGCAGACTTCTTATCTGGAGGTTACTGCCCTCATTTTTCCCCTCTCCCCATAGCTACCCCCATGGAGTGGTCCTTCAAAAAAGTTCCTTCTTCCAAAGCTCCATTCAGGCCCTCTCCCTCCCCTTTCTCCCTTCCTCTCCAGCCCTCCTTGGCCAGGACAGGGCCAGCCGCCCTTGACTGAGCAACTTCTGTGTGGGTCTCCTGGAGGGGGGCATGGGGTCCACCCTATGGCCCGGACAGTGTGTTGACAGGCGCCTTCCTGAGAGCAGGCGTGAGCAGGCCTCCTGCAGCAGGCGAGGAGAGCACTGGGTGACCGGCTGTCAGCAACAGATTACAGCCAGACTTGAAAACTAATTGACTGGGAGGAGGAAACGCCTCGATTGTTCTATTGTGGAGAAGTCAATGCTTCTGCAAAGGGCGGACAAAAGGAGGCTTTTAACAGAGTCCCAGCTAGCTGTCCAGCCCAGTTATTTGGAGCTTATTTTATTCCATTTTTTAAGCCAAGGCGTTGTTTGGTGTTTTGCGAATTCCTGAACCAATACAGAAACCGGTGCACCAGAAAACAGATCAGGGCTGTTGCTTTCACAAGCTCTACGCAGGCGCAAGTTCCCTTACAGAAGTCAATGGCGAATTTGGCCTCATGTGTAATGCCTGCATTCAGTTCAAGGTTGCACAAGTGGAGCTGGACATGTGATAGAACCTTGGAGTTGGAGGGGACCTCAAGGGCCATCTATCCAACCCCCTGCCAAGCAGGAAGACACAACTACAGGACTTCTGAGAGGTAGTCATTCAGCCTCTGAGTAAGACCCCCCCTCCACCAACCGCCCATGCAGTTCATTTGCACTGTCAAGCAGCTCTTAACAGTCAAGAAAAGTCTTCCTAATGTTTAGGTGATAAAATTTCAGTTCCATTAGCAACAGAAGAATAATGTCTCTTGAGACACAAACATCCCTGTCCTGTGCTCTTTCTATCTAGGGGCCTCTTTGTTGTTGTTGTATGTCTTCAAGTCGTTTCTGACTTACAGCAACCCTAAAGAAAACCTATCATTGGGTCTGTAGATCTTAAATTTCTAGATGGGATATACCATGCTAACTGAGCTGCCGGATACTGGTATGAATCCTGACTCGGCCATGGAACCCATTGGGTGAGCTTCCTCTGATGCTGAGAGAATGTGACTTGCCCAAGTTCACCCAGTGGGTTCTGTGGCTGTGCCAGGATTCAAACCAATGTCTGGCAGCTTGGCTAGTGTGGGATGCACCATATAGGATTTTAAGATCCACAGACAAAGGATTATTGGTTGTTCCACCAACGTATGTCTCTTTTCCTGTAGTTTGAGTCCATTGTTCAATGTCCTAGTCCCTGGAGCCATAGAAAACAAGCTTGCTCCATCCTCAGGATGACATCCCTTCAAATAGTTAAACATGGCTATCATGTCCCCTCTCAGTCTTCTCTCCTCCAGGCTAGACATGCCCAGATCCCTAAACTGCTCCTCATAGGGCACAATGGCTACCAGACCTCCCACCATTTTGGTCACCCTCCTCTGGACACGTTCCAGCTTCTCAATATCCTTCCTGAATCATGGCACCCAGAACTGGACACAGGATTCCAGGTGAGGTCTGACCAATTCCTTCCCCCCGAGGTACGGCCCCCATGATATAAAGAGAACCAGAGACATGGACATTACAAGAAAGCAACACATAGGAAGCACTGTTCCTCATCTGTTTCCTGATCAGAAAGGTGCCACATTGGGTGACAGAGATGGTTAAGGAATGAGCCAGAAAGTGCCAGGCAAAACAGCTGGTGCAGCTGGCAGTTGCAATAATACATGAGAGCCATAATTGAAAATTAAAGAGCCTGAGACAGGGAGGAATGGAAAGAGACAATGGGACCGAGCAATGTTTTCAATTAAGCCACTCTCTGCTCTGTGAAGAGACTTGAACTCACTGCCCTTCCCATTTTGGCATGAACAGGGAACTGTCAGTCAAGGCACCAGCTGCAGCCTTTGGTGGGAAAAGATTTTGGAGCGGGGGCAAGAAGGAAAAGCAACATGGAGAAATAGAGTTCCCAAATCTCAAGGTATGAGGGAGGAATCTCAGGGCAAGAGCACTGCTTTGAAAAGCATGTATGTTTATAAAAGCTATAGTTTTAAGAGCAACTTGACAGTCAGGGTCAACTATATTGAGTAAAATGTCACCTCCCAATCCTGGAAACCTGTTTACCTGATCCAATGCAGATATATAAAATTCCATCTTCAGTGTACATGGAAAACAACCACAGGCCTACATCATACAAGCTTGAGGAATCACAATGAACAATCCTGACCAGCAGGTTGAGCAACTAGTGGCCAAATATTTTAACTCCCAACATCACCATCTCTCTGATCTGTACAGCGAGCCCCTGCCTTTCGATAGCACATTATCTGAACACTTGCTCTTTCAACACTTGCAAATAAAGGAGAAGTTCCATTCATTTGATGAGAAATCTACTCTTTTGACAGATCTTGCTTACAAAGGCTTGCTACAAAGGCTTGCTTAGGGCTGACCACACACGCTGTCTGCAAACCGAGCTGGGGGGGTGGGAAGTAACCAAGCCAACTGAGAGACTTTGCAAACAGCATGGGGTGTGGCAGGTGCCTACGCAAGCAGTCCCAAGCAGGTGCCATTATTCCATCCTGTTCCCTACATGGGTTCTGCTTTTGTGACCAAGTTCTGACACTGCTGCTGTCCCCAACCTACTGGATAAGCCGGGGCTTCCTGAATATGTTTGGCACCGAGGTGCCCATATCTTTCAGGTACAGGCACATAAAGTTAATGTCCTGGGCATTACTTCTTTTCAAGAAAATTTCACACCAGAGGCAGAATAACATAGAAAGAATAGGGATAGATTCCTTCACCACAAAAAAGAAGAGTTCACTGTGTCTCAGCAAACTCTTCCCCCAAAAAACTAACAATATAGAGTCGGACCTTTGTATGGTTTGGTTCCCAGACTTAACTCGGATACCAGAAACCATTGAAATAATGGGACTTTGCCTCAGATGACCTAGAACTCAGATGACATAGAGTTGCCTCAGATGACCTAGAAAATGTCTAGAAGGGATGCCTCTCTAGGCATTTTCTAGAAAGACTCACAGAAACATAAAATAATAGAGTTGGAAGAGACCCCAAGGGCCATCCAGTCCAACCCCATTCTGCCCTGCAGGAAGACACAATCAAAGCCCTCCCGACAGATGGCCATCCAGCCTCTGTTTAAAAACCTCCAAAGAAGAAGACTCCATCACACTACGAGGCGGTGCATTCCACTTCCGAACAGCTCCTACTGTCAGGAAGTTCTTCCTAATGTTGAGGTGGAGTCTCTTTTCCTGTAGTTTGAACCCATAGCTCCGTGTCCTAATCTCTGGAGCAGCAGAAAACAAGCTTGCTCCATCCTCAGAATGACATCGCTTCAAATATTGAAACATGGCTATCATGTCGCCTTTCAACCTTCTCTTCTCCAGACTAAACTTGCCCAGCTACCTAAGCCGCCCCTCATAGGGCATCATGGCTTCCAGACCTTTAACCATTTGGGTTAATTTTTTGGTTTAAAAGACCTTCCATATAGATTCAGGCAAAAGAACACCGCTGTAGCCATGTCTAGCTTGTCTGCTCTTTTTCCCCATTCATAACTTCTACCATCTTGTCCCACATTCTGACATTGCCTGGACACACGTCCTGGTTCTCATCTGTGAAATGCTGGAGGGCACATGCAAAACCAACTCTGAGTACTCCTCGTCTAAGAAAATCCTATGAAATTTATGAGGTCTCCATAGGTCAACAGGTGACTTGAAGATACACACACACACACAATATAGCACAGGGCCTAAACACCCTCAAGGCATCAGATCTTGTCTGATATTGGAAGCTAAGCAGGGTCAGCCCTGGTTAGTACTTGGATGGGAGACCACCACAGAATACCAGGTGTTATAGGCTCTATTTCAGACGAATTGGCAAAACCATCTCTGAAGACTCCTTGCCTAATAAAACCCTGTGAAATTCATGGGGTTGCCATAAGTCAACTGGTAACTTGAACACACACAAGATCTGCACACACAAGGTCTGACCTTGGTCCCTTTTCCCCAAATGCCGCAGCCAAGAACTTCCAGATCATTGGGAAAAGTGCTTTTTTGGTGTGAAGTCGAAGGCTTTCACAGCCAGCATCTGTAGATTTTCCTTGGTTTTTTTCTGGGCTGTGAGGCTGTGTTCTGGAAGAGTTTCTTTCTGACATTTCGCCTGCATCTGTGGCTGGCATCCTCAGAGGATGGTTGGGTAGGAGTGTGTGTGCATGTGGAGTTTATATGCTGTGAACCCCTATTGGGGAGTATATGTAAATTTGTGTAATTGAATGGTTAGTTTCTGGGTACAGAAATGCAAGGCTGTTAGTGTCTGTTTGGCTAATAGTTAGTTGATGGGCCATTATCTGCTGGAAATCCCCCTGTCCCTGGATGGAATTCCTTTATAAGTGTTGAAGTTTTTATTCTATTGTTCTTCAAAACTGGGAGCCAGATTTACACAAATGTACATATTTACAAATTTACATACACTCCCCAACAGGGGTTCACAGCATATAAACTCCACATACACTCCTACCCAACCATTCTCTGAAGATGCCAGCCACAGATGCAGGCAAAACATCAGAAATAAACTCTTCCAGAACACAGCCTCACAGCCCGGAAAAACCCTAAGGAAAATCTGTGCTTTTTTGGACTGTCATTCCCAGAATCTCCCAGCCAGCATAGCAAAGCTGACTGGGGGATTCTGGGAGTGGCAGTCCAAAAAGAAGAACCTTCCCCAAGCCCAGAAGGACTGCCAATGAAGACCAGGTGCTGTAGGTTATTTTTCAGAGGAAGAAACTGGCAAAAAACACCTTTGAGTACTCCTCCCCTAAGAAAATCCTATGAAATTCATGAGGTCTCCATAGGTTGACAGGTGACTTGAAGGGATACAGACACACGTGGGGCCATGGAGATGATTGACATAGGGGTCTGTTCTGTGGAACACTGCTGCTCTCCTTCAAAGCCTGAAACCTCCCTTTTGTCTCCTGCGACAATAATGCCCCTGACCTTGAAAGGGAGATAAAACTGTCCCATAAATAACATGCAACACATGAGATATAACTTTCCCCTCTTCCCAGATCCCCAACTGAAGCCTCAAAGGTCCAGGAACTAAACAGCTGAGTTCAATACTTTGGATTCCTTCTCTCTCAGGGACTCTCTGCTTCTAAGCAGGAATCTCCTTTGCTTAAAATAGGTGTCCTGCCAGGCAGATCCAGTTGCATCCAAACATGCCATTAGCCTGCCCCCAGCAAATTGTTTGCAGGGTTCACGTTGGTGGTATTTTGTGGCTTTGTGATATGGATGGAGATAATATTCTCTATTATTCATTTCCCAGTTGAAAAATGTTTTGTGTTTATAGGTTTTCCTTGGTTTTTTTCTGGGCTGTGAGGCCGTGTTCTGGAATAGTTTCTTTCTGACGTTTCGCCTGCATCTGTGGCTGGCATCTTCAGAGAATGGTTGGGTAGGAGTGGGTGTGGTGGGGTTTATATACTGTGAACCCCTGTTGGGGAGGATATGTAAATGTGTGTGTTTGGTTAGTTTCTGGGTATAGAAATGCAAGGCTTGTTATTGTCTGTTTGGCTAATGGTTGGTTGATGAGCCATTGTCTGTTGGGAATCCCCCTGTCCCTGGGTGGAATTCCTTTTTAAGTGTTGAGTTTTGATTCTATTGTCTTTCAAAACTGGGAGCCAGATTCTGTTTACTTTTAGGGTTTCTTCTTTCCGGTTGAAATTGTCCAGGTGTTTGTGGATTTCAATAGCTTCTCTGTGCATTCTGACATGATAGTTGTTGGCCTGGTCCAGAATTTCTGTGTTTCCAAATAGTATTTTGTGTCCAGGTTGGTTTATCACATGTTCTGCTACTGCTGATTTTTCTGGCTGGCCCAGTCTGCAGTGTCTCTCATGTTCCTTGATTCGTGTTTGCACACTGCGCTTAGTGGTCCCTATGTAAACTTGTCCACAGTTGCATGGGATGCAGTAAACTCCTGCAGCTGTGAGAGTGTCTCTTTTGTCCTTTGCTGAGCGTAGCATTTCTTGAATTTTCTTGGCTGGTCTGTAGATTGTTTGGAGGTTGTGTTTCCTCATCAGTTTCCCTATTCTGTCTGTGACTCCTTTGATGTGTGGTAAAAACACCTTCCCTTTGGGTGGCTGTTTTTCTTCAACCCTGTGGTTTTTTCTGGGTCTGGTTGCTCTTGTGATGTCTGATCTGGAGTAACCATTAGCCTGCAGGGCCCAGTTTAGGTGCCTCAGTTTGTCCTCCAGGTAGTGGGGTTTGCAGATCCTTTTTGCACAGTCTACCAATGTTTTTTAATGTGCTTCTTTTTTGTCCTGGGTGATGACTGGAGTTCTTGTGTGGTACCTGTCCGTGTGTGTGGGTTTTCTGTATACCTTGTGGCCTAACCATTGGTTTGGTTTGCAAATGACCCCCCCCCACACACACCTACCCAACCATCCTCTGAAGATGCCAGCCACAGATGCAGGCGGAACGTCAGAAATAAACTCTTCCAGAACACAGCCTCACAGCCTCGAAAAAAAAACAAGGAAAATCTATGGATGCCGGCCATGAAAGCCTTCGACTTCACAATATTTTGTTTTGTTTCCCCCCGAACAGTTGGGAAACTTTGTCGGAAGAATAACTGTTTTATCCCAGTATTCTAACAGCCTAAAATGTTCGGGAGGATTTTTCTGTAGAAAACCCCCACTCATTTGCTGTGCAAAAAATGTGTTTCCTGTACAGGAAACAGTGTTTTCTATGCAGGAAATAAATTTTGTTTGCTGCGTGCAGCAAATTTTTTTTTTTTTAAGCAAAAAAAGTGTTTTGCAGAAAAACAGGAAAAAAAATCATCTGGAAACACTAGGGGCTCACTCAGACGGGAGAATTAATTGAGGAAAATAGTGCATTACCTCACTATCACAGCAGTGTTAATTTGTCCCCATGATCCATTTGAAAGATCACTGGCATGGAAAGCTATCTGAGCTGCAGTTCATATGTAGCTTGCCAGCAAGAAAAGACGGTGGTTATGAGTGAATTACCTGCATTATTTCCCCCCCCCCCCGAAAGCTCCCTCCATTCCCCCTCCTTTTTTTGCCTTGTTAAATGAGAGTCAAGGAAGAGCAATCTTATGCTTTAAAATCATTTTCTTTTTGTTCTGCTGCTCGAAAATAGTGCATGATCGCTTCCACGAAAAACAACAATGGCGGCTCCAGCCGCTTCGTCACCTGCAAGCCTGCCCCTGCGCATGTCCAACCAATCACATTTTGACTTCCTGGATGTGCCCCAATTCAAATTGGTTGTTCAAACAGGCTGTTATGTGCATTTTTACTTTTTTTTTTTTTAAAGATCATGAGAAACCTTGAAAGCTGTTCTCGCGAACTACTTGGAGTTTTCAGCCTCCCTCCTTCCAAATATTCCGAATCCAGGGAGGAGATCATTTGGACAAAAGGTATTCTGCCCACATTCTTTGAGGATTTTTTTTCACCATTTAGACAACACCTAGGATTGAGGGGAGAATACTATACAAAAACCAAAAATATCCATTTTCTCTTGCAGTAATTCATCCTTCCATACAAGAATGAAATAATTGAGAAATTACATCTCTGATTTCTGGGTGTGCCTTTCTGCTCTGCCGTTCTGGTTTTTCACTCTCTCTATAATCAGTGCCAGGCCTGCATGGAAATTAACTCCTGCAGGAGTTTCAGAGAGCTGAGTTCTGAATGAGTCTTTCTCATACCCAACCCCAGAAAGGCTCGGGGTGAGGTAATGCACAGAAAAGAACAATCAGACCTGGGGCTGGAATCTTTAATCTTGCAGATTAGTCTATTGAAGTTTTAGCTAATCTTTGGGGAGACCATTTTAATCAGGAAGAGGAAATATTAATTGGTTGAGAGTGTGTTTTCCATTTCCTTTCCATTTTGGGCTATTTTCTTTGCTGATGTATAGTTCTAATAGGCCATGAGAGAGGGGAAAGAAAGAAAGAAAGAAAGAAAGAAAGAAAGAAAGAAAGAAAGAAATGGGTGCCTATGAAAATTTCTGGAGTATGTTGGGAAACAAGCACAACTCCTTCTCAAGGAAAGTTCTGCCTCCCTTTAAAACGGCAATCTCTACCAGCTAAACAGGCAGGTTTCATTTGTTTGGAGCTTTTTAAACAGAGGCAAATATATTTCTAGGCTGCATCATTAGGAGTATACAGTAGTGTCTAAATTGAGGGACCTAATAGTATTTACCAATCTACATTGCTTTGCTCAGACCTCACCTGGAAGACTGTGTCCAGTTCTGGACACCACCATTCAGGAAGGATATTGAGAAGCTGGAATGTGTCCAGAGGAGGACAACCAGCATGGTGGGAGGTCTGGAAGCCATGATACCCTATGAGGAGCAGCTTAGGGAGCTGGGCATGTTTAGCCTGGAGAAGAGAAGGTTGAGAGGGGACATGAGAGCCATTTTTAAATATTTGAAGGGATGTCATACTGAGATGGAGCCAGCTTGTTTCCTGCTGCTCCAGAGACTAGGATGGAGCAATGGGTTCAAACGACAGGAAAAGAGATTCCACCTAAACATGAGGAAGAACTTCCTGACTGTAAGAGCTGTTCAGAAGTGGAATCTGCTGCTGCCTGGGAGTGTGGTGGAGTCTCCTTTCCTTGCAGGTTTTCAAATAGAGGCTGAATGGCCATCTGTTGGGAGGGCTTTGCTTGTGTCTTCCTGCAGGACAGAATGTGGTTGGATTGGATGGTCTTTTGGGTCTCTTCCAACTCTATGATTCTGTGATTCTACCTGAGGGCCTATCTGTACACATGGACCAATGTGCTAAATTGGGAGGTTTTCATTCTCAGAAAACAGGCTGCTTCCCACCAGCTGGTGAGGAAGCTTGTAACATTCCAAACAAACTCTGGACATATCATGAGAAGACATGACTCATTTGTGTATGCTTGTGAAAGCTGGACAGTGAAGAAAGCTGACAGGAAGAAAATGGATTCATGTGAAATGTGGTGCTGGAGAAGAGTTCTACGGATACCATGGACTATTTAAAAGACCAATAAATGGATCCTGGAGCAAATCAAGCCTGAGCTCTCCCTAGAGGTCCAAGATGACTAAACGGAGATGGTTGTACTTTGGACATATATGAGAAGACATGACTCACTAGAAAAGGCAATCATGCTTGGTAAGGTAGAAGGCAGTAGGCCAAATCATAGAATCATAGAATCATAGAATTGCAGAGTTGGAAGAGACTACGAGGGCCATCCAGTCCAACCCCCTGCCATGCAGGAAATCTTGATCAAAGCATCCCCGACAGATGGCCATCCAGCCTCTGTTTAAAGACCTCCAAGGAAGGCAACCCCACCACGCTCCGAGGGAGTGTGTTCCACTGCCGAACACCCCTTACTGTCAAAAAGTTCCTCCTCATGTTGAGGTGGAATCTCTGTTCCTGGAGCTTGCACCCATTGCTCCGTGTTCCAGTCTCGAGCAGCAGAAAACAAGCCTGCTCCATCCTCAGCGTGACACCCCTTCAAATACTTAAACAGGGCTATCATATCGCCTCTTAACCGTCTTTTTTTCCAGGCTAAACATACCAAACCCCCTAAGTCTTTCCTCATAAGGCATGGTTTCCAGAGGTTTCACCATTTTAGTTGCCCTTTTCTGGACATGCTCCAATTTGTCAATATCCTCATGTCTCTAATTCCAACTACCTACAGTGAAGGCATCAGCAAGCAACATCTCAGGCTCGGCCGAATTGATCACCAACAATGGTCCACCCTGGCCTCACATCGGGAGGCATGGAGATGCACTATCCACAATGCTGCAGCCTTATTTGAGAACTCACGCCAAACAAGTCCTGAAGAGAAACAACAACGCAGAAAGAATCACAACCCGGAAAGAATCACAACCCAAGGAGACCTTCTGCTGTGCTTTCTGCAACCAGACTTGTTTATCTCAGATTGGCCTTTTTAGTCATCAGCGTGCTTGCAGAAAAAATGCAGGATGAGTCCTTCCTGAATCTTCGTTTGCAAAGAAAAGCCAGAGAAAGAGAGAGACGTCCTGGTGTATCTGTTGACCACCAACTAAGCTTGCTTTATAACAATGATACCTTTTAGGTTTTGGCACCAAATGGAGACCTGGAAAGGCCTGGAATTGCAGCCAGTTTCAGCTCTGGATACTACTAGCACCTTTGGACTGAATGCAGCCCAGGTGTTTCCAGCACCATCACAACACTGTTGTGTATGTGTCGTACCTTCTGCTGCTTCTGTTGCTACTTTCCCTGGATTTCTCCTCTGGGGAGAAAAAAAAAACTAGGGAAGAAATGACCCATTTCAGCTGCTGCCTTTGCGTGTGTGGAGAAGCAAGCCAGGGACCTAGTGACCTCCTTTCTCTCCAGGAAACAAACTCTTCTCAAAAAAGAGCCCAGAGATGGGCCAGAGGTCAGGATGCAGAAGCTGTTGGGAAGGGCCCTGGCCGCAGTTTGTGACTTCCTCTTGACAAGCAGAGAGATCACGAGGAAAACGAGTGGGGAGGGCAAGTGGAGAAAGCCTTTCGGTTATTTAAAGAACCAAAGAGCTCTCTCTTTGGACAAAGAGGCATGGGAGGGAACTGACCCAAAGCATTTCACAGAATCACAGAGTCATATAGAGCCAGAAGGAAACACAAGGGTTGTCTTGTCCAACCCCCTGCCATGCAGGATAGGGCCGGTTTAAGGGCCCTGCAGCACCTGCATCCTCGGGGGGGGGCATCATTGGGGGGGGGCAATCGTAACTCTCTTGCAAAAAAATGTATTAGGAATGATCTGAATAGTCTGTGCTGTGAATAGGTCAGGCTAGGTTAAGTTAGGTTAGGTTACATTGACCTGAGATAAACATATCCTTCCCCAAAAAAATGTGTTGCAGGGCCCCCCCAAGTTCCTTAAACCAGCCCTGATGTAGGAACAGATAATTAAAGCACACCATGGAGATGGCCACCCAACTTGTCTTCAAAGACCTTCAAAGAGATTCTGCCACCCCCCAAAGCCGCCTGTGTCACTCTGGAACAGATCTTACAGCAGGAAATTCTTAGAATCATAGAATCATAG
Organism: Gambelia wislizenii; assembly: GCA_030847615.1. NCBI lineage: Eukaryota > Metazoa > Chordata > Lepidosauria > Squamata > Crotaphytidae > Gambelia > Gambelia wislizenii. The sequence continues at coordinate 376,927,592 of JAUMIR010000003.1, forward strand.
AGTTGGAAGAGACCACAAGGGCTATCTAGTCCAACCCCATTCTGCCCTGCAGGAATAAACAAAGCATTCCCGACAGATGGCCATCCTCTGTTTAAAATCCTCTGTTTAAAATCCTCCAAAGAAAGAGACTCCACCACACTCCCAGGCAGCAGCATATTCCACTATCCAACAGCTCTTACTATCAGCAAGTTCTTCCTAATGTTTAGGTGGAATCTTTTTTCCTGCAGTTTGAGTCCATTGCTCCATGTCCTAGTCTCTGGGGCAGCATAAAACAAGCTTCCTCCATCCTCAATATGACATCCCTTTCACCATTTTGGTTGCCCTCCATTTCTGCAATCTTCAACTGCATGTGGAGTCCATCTGGATGGAGGGCAGTTTAGAAAAATAGAATGAGGGAGTGGTGCCTATTGGTTTGTAGATGGATCAAACCTGAAAAAGTTACTATTTATTTATTTATTTATTTAGGTATTTATACCCCACTCTTCAGCCACAAAGGCTCTCAGAGCAGCTTACAAATGTTAAGCAACAGCAGTTACACATCTACACCATTTTTATAGTGTGCTAGGCACTCTCTAAGCAGTTTCCAATGTGTGTTACCTAATTGCCCCCACAAGCTGGGTACTGGTTAAGATTAAAGTGGTTACAGATCATAGCTGCAGTTGTAGGGTCTTGATTATCTCTTTTTCCTTCATTCAGATGCTTTTAGGTGTTGTTGTTACTGTGTGCCTTCAAGTCATTTCCAACTTATGGTAACTCTAAGGCTAACCTGTCATAGTTTTCTTGGCCAGAATTGTTCAGAGGAGGTTTGTCTTTGCCTTCCTCTGAGGCTGAGAGAGTGTGACTCACCCAGGATCACTCAGTGAGTTTCCATGGCTGACTAAGGATTTGAACCCTGGCATCCAGAGTCCTTGTCCAATGTTCAAACCACTACACCATGCTGGCTCTCTACTGAGTGTGGTCATTCACTAAAAATGTCCGACCAATTCCATAAGGGAATGTACTCATGCATAAAACACCGATAGAATTCTGGTAGGGCTTTTGCACAGAAAATGCTGTTTTCAGCATAAGTAAATGGTTTTTTACACAGAAAAACTACATGTAATTCCCCAGAAAAAAATGGGATGTACAAATTGTGAGAGAACACTGCGCAGAAATGTGCATTTTCTCCCACAATGGGGAAAAAAAGTTGGAAATTGTTCATATTTGCATGCAACAACAAAATAATCAAAGATTTAGATTCCTGCTTGAGAGACGGGTGTTTTTCAGTACAAGTGCTGACAACTAATGAGTGAGGATCTCGCACACGGTCCTGTTGAAGTGGCCAAAATAATCTGAGAAATGCACATGCATTCAGTGCTAGCCCTTTGAAACATACACGGAAAGGAAGCTTAGAAAACAATGTAACAAAACATTATCCAAGTGCGGTAAACAAGACATGGAACGTGCGTCAAGTCCCTTGGGTTTTCTCAGGGCCAAGAGGAAAAACAACAACCACCTTGCAACATGGCTGGAATTGCTCTCCTAAAATAGCAACTCTCCAGATCGATGGTGTTCCTTCACGCGAGGGGCATCGGAGGACGCAAAGCGTTGCAGAATTTGGGAGGAGAGCAGGGCAGGTGTGGGGAATTCAAGCACATATTCCAGAAGTGAGCGAGGTCTCAGCTCACTGAGGTGGAGAAGCATCTCTTCAGCCAGGTGTGTCAGAAACAAAGTCGAAAACAGCTGCTACTCCAAAACTTCTCTTTGGCTTCATCTACTTTGCCTCTGCAGTTTTAGAACAAAAAGGAATGCTATTTCTCAACCCTCTGGATGTACAGTATTGGAATATGACCCCTGTCATCCCCAGCCTTTGTAGCCACTGGGCCTGCCAGCCCCAGCTAGGTGGGATGGCAGACCACAGCTCCCAAAATCTTCAGACAGCAACATGGGGGTGGGGGATGATGGTGGGGTGTGTGTCTTGGTTTGACACCTCTGGAGAGGGAGCTGGGGGTAGACACAAAGGCTGTTTGAGTGGCTCTGGACCAGTGGCGGCACTGGGGGGAGGGCAGAAAGGCTGAACCGAACCATTGGGGGGGGGAGATGGCACCAGCTTTAGTGACACCACAGCCCATGACCTCCCCTGACTCCCTAGGTCCATTTTGTTCTTACAACTTCTCCTCCCTCTCAAAGAAGAGGAGAGAGGAGGGCGACCAAAATGGTGGGAGGTCTGGCAGCCATGTCCTATGATGAGCAGCTTAGGGAGCTGGTATGTTTAGCCTGGAGAAGAGAAGGTGAAGAGGGGACATGATAACCATGTTTAAATATTTGAAGGGATGTCATACTGAGGATGGAGCGAGCATGGCTTTAGGACCTCCCGCCATCCTGGTCGCCCTCCTCTGGATACGTTCCAGCTTCAGTAAGTTAGTTTTACTTCTGGAGCAGTGAAAGAGCACAAAAGAGGCGGAGGAAGAGAGATGGAGTAGTCCCTAAAAATATCAGTGCAAGAGAGGTTAGGAGAGATGGACAAGGTATGAGGAAATTTTGGGTCATTGAAACACTCATTAACCCTATCACTGCTGCTCTCTCGTCTATCATCATCATTATCATCATCATCATTTACCACTTCTTCCCCAAATTTGGGATTCAAAGTGGCTTACAATTTAAAAGAACAATACAATTAAAAACATACAAAACGTCAGGAAGCGATTGGTGGTGGGGGTGTCCAAAAATAAAGACGTTCTGAGAAAAGAGCCATAAAATTATGAATGAAATACTACAAATTAATTATCTGATAAAACCTCATCTATATTTACTAAATATGATTTCTATATTAGATATGAAATCTGAAAGGCAATACTGGAAAATTATATGGTTTCAGCAGCCTGATTATTGTTAACCAAATTATGGAAAACTATTTACGTACCACCAAGTACAGTTCACCTACCTGGGAAGCATCATCTCCTCAGATGCCAAGATTGACAAAGAGATCGATCACAGATTAGCAAAGGCACATAGCGCATTTGGAAGACTTTACAAAAGAGTCTGGAGCAATAAACACCTGAGGCAAAGCACAAAAATCAGTGTGTATAGAGCCATTGTACTGTCTATCCTCCTTTATGGATCTGAAACATGGGTCACCTATCGCCACCACCTACGACTCCTCGAGCACTTTCATCAGCGCTGTCTACTCTCAATCCTAAATATACACTGGACTGACTATGTGACGAATGTTGCTGTCCTTGAGCAAGCAGGGATCACCAGCATTGAGGCCATGATATTGAGAACACAGCTGCGCTGGGCAGGGCACATTTCTAGGATGGAGGACCATCGCCTCCCAAAAATAGTACTCTACGGTGAACTCGCCACAGGTCAGCGTAAGAGGGGCGCTCCAAAAAAGAGATACAAAGACTCCCTGAAACAACATCTCAGGCTTGGCCAAATTGATCACCAACAGTGGTCCGCCCTGGCCTCACATCGGGAGGCATGGAGACGCACTATCCACAATGCTGCAGCCTTATTTGAGAACTCACGACGAACAAGTCTTGAAGAGAAACGACAACGCAGAAAGAATCACAACCCAAAAACATCACCCAAGGAGACCTTCTGCTGTGCTTTTTGCAACTGGACTTGTTTATCTCGGATTGGCCTTTTTAGTCATCAGCGCGCTTGCAGAAAGCGCAGGATGAGTCCTTCCTGAATCTTCGTTTGTGAAGAAAAGCCAGAGAGACAGATGAATGGTTGGAGAAACTTTTTGACACGAAAGATCTTGATAAACTGGCGGCTATGATGAATCAAAAATCAATAGAACACATTGATGAAACATGGCCATCAATTACTCGATGCTAGGAGAATAAAATACTTTAATATAATAGATAAAATATACAATATAACAGAAGTATGAGGTCTTACCCAATAGGATAAGCATTAAAATATAAAAGATAGATTCGGTAGAAGAACAGTTTAAAAAGAAAATTCAGAAGTGAAATATAAGCGATAAGAATGAATTTTATTTATATTAATTCAAAGTCAGTTTGCAACGTCATTGAGAAACAGCCAGTGAAAGTCATGTAGAAACTTGGAAGTAAGGATACATGTATAAAGTAGCAGAGGGAAAGATGACAAGATGGGAAGAGTATATGATGAGTATGTAATATAGCATTGATTTAAATCTATGGAATAACAATGACTCTATCTTGAATCTTTCTTTTTCTTTGTTGCAAAAATGAAACACAACTATGTATACAGTAGTTCTAATTATGTTTTTGTTAGTTTTTCTGTATTTAAATGTAATCAATAAAAAAAATACAAGACGTGAGCATTAAAATGAAATGAAGAACTATTCACTGTTTTAAAACAATTCAAACCTCCCATTGGAAGAATAAAATGCAGTTTAAAAAGTTAACACAGTGGGCCCTTGGTATCCGCTGGGGTTTGGTTCCAGGGCCCCCTTGGATACCAAAATCTGTGGCTGCTCAAGTCCTATTATATACAGTGGCATAGTAAAATGGTTTCCCTTATATAAAATGGCAAACGGCAAAGTTTGCTTTGGGGAATTACATTTTGTTTGAATATTTTCAAGACATGCATGGTTGAATCTGTGGATAAGGAATCTGTGGATATGGAGGGCTGATTATAAAAAACAGTTCAGTTTAAAACAAAACAGTACCCCTTAGCTAATTCTTTCAAAACTTTCCATTTTAAAAGCCTGCCAGATTAAAAAGGTCTTTGCTTGGTGATGGAAGGAAAGGGGGGCGGGGGCCATTCCGGCCTCCCATGGAAGGGGGTTCCAGAATCTCGCATCCCCACCAACCGTGCTTGCAACACATTTAGAGACCTGACTCTAAGACACATTTTAACTCTTCAAACAGTGAGCACTGCTGCATTTCCAAGAGAAACTGGGATAGTCAAAGGCTGTGGGGACTGCATCGGTCTCCCGTGGGGCCTCGGAGGACTGCACCCCATTCAACTCACATCCCAAATTTGGGAGTTTGTTCTTGAATGCTCAGCCTACTTTTTCAGCTGCTTTTAAAAATATCCCAGTTTCTCTTTCTTCCTCTCACTTTGTCGCTCAGCTGTCTTCCATTGCTGCAAACTGAGTTCAAAGTGCAAAAGTTGAATTAACTTAGCAGGGATGAGAGGGGAGGAGAGGGCAAATTCTTGCCCTTCTCTGTAGACTCTGGGAAGAGCAAACTGTTGCAACCTGTCCTGGACTTGTGCATTCTTTCCCATTAATAACTCCTGCCATCTTAACCACACTCTGATGTGAAATGCCATCTTGGTGGGAAAAGCTACAGCTTAATGAAAAATATCAGAGCCATGTTAGAAATATCTAACATATCTCTGAATCTGTGCAACCTCACTGTGGGGGAATGGAGGCCCCTTCCCTGACAAAGGCATTCCTATACAAACCAGTGTCTTTAATGTGTCAATGGGAGGAAATATAGATTAGAGGTTTAAAGTTTACTTGTACTTATTATCTTAGAGGAAACTATTTTAAAATGTTCTTTAGACAGTATATGACCCTAGAGAGACTGGCCAAAATATTTAAAGGGACAAACAATAAATGTTGGAAATGCCACCAGAAGACTGGAACATTTTACCATCTCTGGTGAGCATGTAAAGTTGCCCAGAAATTTTGGCTACAAATTATTGCTGCAATGCAAAAGATCTTGAAGAGAGAATTAGCCTTTAGACCTCAAGAACTGCTCTTATCAAATATGACTGACTTGGAGGATAATGGGGAAAGAGCTCATAAAATCCTAATTTACTATATGGTGATAGCCATAAGAATAACTTACGCAAAATATTGGGGGAAAAGAAATAGTTCCAGGCCCCACAAAATGGATTGATAAATTGATGGAATTAGCGGCATTAGATAAGTTAACTAGTTTGGTTAAAGGGAATGGGTTAGGATATTATTTGAAGGTATGGAAACCTTTTATAGAATATGTTAAGTTGTTAAGAGCTCTTATTGGGATTTAATGTGTAGTAAGAACTCTCCTCCTCCTAATAGACCAGGAGGGGTTAAATTGGTGGTGAAGATTTATTTGTATGAAGAGTATGAAGTATGAAGTACAGAGTATGAGGACTGTCAGCACAGACAGATGGGAAATGGTTTTCACATTCGGGTGGGGATATAAGGGTCTATAATGTGTATTTCTTTCTTCTCTTGCCTTATGTAAAGATTTTTTTTACTTTTTACTTTTTTTATATGTGTGTGTATGATATGCTTATGTTTATTACTACTGTGTATTCTGAGTTTGTGAATTAGCTATGTTATTTTATGTTGTTTCTTTTTTCCACCGTATTTCACTAATAAAAAAAGAATTTAAAAGAAACCAGTATCTTTCCTAAGTGTCGGCCTGTGGTGCAGTCAAGCAGCACAGCTTCAATTAAGTCAATTTGGTTAGCACAAAATGTGAATCCAAACTGACTTAATTGAAGGGTGGGTTCATGTGGATTGTGGCCATGGAGCAGTTCTCAAAATAGGGACCCTTCTGAGCATGTTTGTGGGTCTAATGTCCTGGCTAACTCCACTTCAACCAACAGAAGCTCTCAGCAGATTCAGAAGAACATTATTAAGCAAGCAGAGTTGATCACAATACATAAATGTTGTCAGGACGGAAGGTTTTCCTGGTTACACAGTATATTTAAAGCCCACACATTCAACCATTACAAAAGCTTATATCTCATTTGTCAGCAACTCAAAAAATTCTGTATCCCCAGAATTCGCCCCTTCTTTATCCTCTGTACCAGGCTTTCCACAAGAATGACCTTGGACTACTACCAACTCCAAATTTCTCCTCATGCATCAGCATATTATCCGAGGCTGCAAATATACACAATTTTCATTTCCCAGCACCACCTCAACCACATAGCATATTCCATCATCCTTCATTACCAAATGTCAGCCCAAGCATGAGAAACAAACATGGCGGGACCATGGCTGGATCCTGATCCTCCTGACAGTGGGTTCCTCTAGGAAAGGTGGCAGAGAAGTTACAGTAAAGAGTACAATAGAGGCATCAAGCCCTTTTCAGCCCTGCAATACCAAAATCAGGAAGGTCCAGTTTCCAATTTCTCTGTTTGGTTGTGAAAGCCGGGCAGTGAAGAAAGCTGATAGGAAGAGAACCAACTCATCTGAAACATGTTGTTGGAGGAGAGTTCTGTGGCATTAACAACAATGACAAATTCCAGTGAGAAAAACAGTATGGCCCCATGCATTTGTACTACTACTACTACTAATAATAATAATATTTATTTTTACCTCACCCCTCTGTTAAAAAGAATCAGGGCGGCTTACAACAGTTAAAATACAAGAATACTGACTAAAATCCCTAAGCCTCAACCCCCATAAAAAGATATTAAACTAGTATAAAATTTTAAACCACCTAACTAAAATCACATTTTTAAAAAAACAAATACAAGCAAGACTAAAAGAGTCCAGGAGATGCAGGTCCTGAGGCCGGGATCTAATCAGGAAAGGCCTGCCAAAAGAGATCCGTCTTTAGTGCTTTTTTAAAGCTACTCAAGCTCGTCAGCTGACGGATCTCGTTCAGCAGGCCATTCCATAATTTGGGGGCGATTACTGAAAAGGCCCTCTGGGAGGTTGCAGACAGCCTAGATTTTTGTGGCTGAAACAAATTCCTCCCAGAGGACCAAAGTGCATGGGGAGGATTGTACTCAATGACTCAAGTAACACACAAAAATGTTAACAACAACAGCACCATCAGAAGGCTCAGGAAACAATGGAGGAAAAAAAAGAAGCAAGCAACACCACTGTTCCTTTGGCACTGGGCCCCATAGGTGGTAAGAAGCTAGGAGGTAATACTCAGGGCCGGTTTAACCAGTCTGCCAAATCAGCATTGGCAGGGGGCCCCAAGGTCAAGGGGGCCCCCCTGCTGACCTCCTTATCTGACAAAGGTTTTCTAGGAAGACTCTATGGTAGTTGTGCTGTTTTGTGTCCCATGGATAATGAATCCATGGATACGGGGGTCCTACTGTAATCTGAGCATCCTGTATTGTCAATAAGTTAGATTACATTGACCTGAGATAAACATATGGGGGCCCCAAAATAAAGCATTGCAGGGGGGCCCAAAATTCCTTAAACCAGCCCTGGTAATACTTTCTAGCCCAAGACAATGTCTAATGCATTTTGTTACAGCTTAAGGTTTTCTTAACTCCATTCTACTTCCTCAGAAGATGGTGTGTTGTCTCAGTTAGCAGATTCACATGCTTGCTTGGATGAAAATGGGTGGATGAGTGAATGGATGGGGGACTGCAATGAGAGGGAACTAACAACTGAATTAGTAGACCACAAGCTAAACAGGAGTCAAAAGTGTGATGCAGCGGTGAAAAAAGCCAGTGCAATTCTAGGCTGCATGAAGAGAAGTACAAGTGCCTGGTTCAAGGGAAGTAGTAGGGCCACTCTCTTCTGCTATGGTCAAACCTCAACTGGAAGAAATATTGTGTCCAGTTCTGGGCAACAGAGTTCAAGAAGAATATTGACAAGCTGGAACACGTCCAGAGAAGATTGACCAAGGGAATCAAAGATCTGGGTACCAAAAAGCCCTATGAGGAACAACTTGGCGAGATGGGGATGTTTACACTGGAGAAGACTGAGAGGTGACATGCTAGCCATTTTTAAATATCTGAAGGAGTGTATGGAGAAGAGAGAACAACCTGTATGCATTCTGCTGCTCCAGAGACTAGGTAGATTTTCAGACAACACTGTTATAGTGTTACTATTCCACTTTATTTGCTATGGCTGCCTCCTGTTGAATCCTGGGATTTGCAGTTTAGGGAGGGCCATTTGCAACTCTCAGCCAGAGAGATCTTGGGCCTCACTAAATTACACACCCCAGAATTCCACAGCAGGAAGCCAGAGCAGTTAAAGTGGAATAGTAACACTATAACAGTATAGTCTGAAAATCTCCTAGGACATGAAGCAATGGATTCAATATTTCAAAAAAGAGAATGCACCTAAACACTAAACTGTTAAAACTTGTAGTATGTGGGGAAATAATCATTGTAATGTAAAAGCAATCTTGTGTACCTCATTCACAATCTTAGATAAGTCTAGGGTTTTTCCCTGCATGCATTTTGTTCTCCCAAAATTCCCTTCTCTTACTTCACTGAGCACTTCTAGCCAACTGGAAGTGCTGAGTGATTGGACACATGACCTAATTTGAATTTTATTCCTTTTGTGTAAGCTCTCTTCTGAATCTAACTCTCCATGAGAATGGATGTATCTTAAGCTTTCCTGTAACCATGCCATGATGCATTGGAACCCAGCCACGGCTGTAGGCTCAGTGAGTTTTTAATTACCTAAATACCTTCAGTTAGGGACCTTTTCTTAAGTTTGTTTTAGTATGTAGATTGAGACTGATATACCTTCAGTAAACTTTGTTTTGCATTTTAAACTGACTCCTTTGTTTTGTAATGAGTCTAATTTAACTGGGAGGATCCCAGATCTCTTGAATACACTTTTAAATGATAATAGAGCTTACAAGTCTTAGCCATTTTAAGCACACTCTGCATGAAGCATGAAGTCAAAAGTGACTGAATGATCTTAACTTTTTTTAAAGAAATAATTCATGTTGTTTTTAGAGGACTAGATCCTGGAATTTTTTAATACAATTTTATTTTTAGACTCATTACCTTCCAACAAAACTAAACACCAAAACACTAAAACTGGACACTAAACTGTGTCCAGTTCTGGGCACCACGATTCAAGAAGGATATTGGCAAGCTGGAATGTGTCCAGAAGAGGGTGACCAAAATGGTGGGAGGCCTGGAAGCCACTATGCCCTATGAGGAGTGGCTTAGGGAGCTGGGTATGTTTAGCCTTGAGGAGAGAAAGTTAAGAGGGGGCATGATAGCCATGTTTAAATATTTGAAGGGATATCATGTTGAAGAAGGAGCAAGCTTGTTTTCTGCTGCTCCAGAGACTAGGACACAGAGCAATGGACTCAAACTACAGGAAAAGAGATTCCACCTAAACATTAGGAAGAACTTTCTGATGGTAAGAGCTATTCAGCAGTGTAATCTGCTGCTGCCCAGGTTTGTGGTGGAGTCTCTTCTTTGGAGGTCTTTAAACAGAGGCTGGATGGTCATCTTTTGGCAATGATTTGATGGTTTATTCCTGCCAGAATGTCAGAATGGGCTTGGACTGGATGGCCCTTGGGGTCTCTTCCAACTCTATGATCCTATGATTCGATGGTTTTATGATTCAGAATATCTGTTTTCCTATAAGAGCTGCTCAACAATGGAATAGACTCCCTCAAAGGGTGGTGGATTCTCCATCTTAGGAGGTCTTTAAACACAGGTTAGATGAGCATCTTTCAGGAGTGCTTTGAGTTGTGCATTCCTGCATGATGGTGTGTGTGTGGCCCCTTTCTATCATTTTATGACATGCAAAACTACAAAAAAAATGGCCCTTACTTTAAAGTCATAGTTAAGGACAGCTGTGCTACCACCCAGCTACTGTTTGTTAGCTGCCATTGTTATAGTAACAATCCCTAGTTCTACTTTCAACTCCTTTGCACCCCAGATTACAAGTCCCTCACTCAAAGATGTGTATTATAATCTAGTAACTGAAGTAAGACACCATGTATATAATGGACTGGACTCCACAAACATTTATGCTATAACAGAATTTATCTGTCTTTAAGATGCTACGTGACACTACTTTTTTACTCTAACTGACTCTAATGCAGCTGCCCTTCTGCAATTGGATTATTATGATATGTTTGGAAGTAAGTAGAGAATGTTCTCTGGACATCTCAGAAGCTGGGCTCAGCGTGATTTTCAGGAACTGGGGGCCAAGTTTCATTTTCCCACATAGCTCCTTGCTCCTGCTGATGAGGTCTGGGCTTCTAATTCTGGGAAGGGGCATAGAATTTCACTGTGAATAATTTGTTAGATGATGATGAGGATTTATCTCCCACCTTACAACGTATTAAAATAAGTGCAGATTAAAAGCATAAAAACATTAGGATATGAATGTGTATGTGTGTTATTTTAAAAGCAATTAAACAATCTATAGAATTAAAACCATTTGAAATTCATTAAAAGACAGAATATATTAAATTTTTTTAAAGCACACTATTAAAAACCCATTGCAGTTGATTCCTAAAAACCTGGTGGAACAGGAAAATGTTCACCTCCTGGTGGACGGAGACCAAGGAAGGAGTTCCAAAAAGGGTGACTAGGGCTGCTGCTACACTACAGAAATAATGGAGTTTGACACCGCTTTAACTATCATGGCACCAACTGTATGGAGTTCTGGGATTTGTAGTTTGTTTTGGCATCAGAACCCTCTGACAGGGAAGGTTAAATAGCTCACAAAACTACAAATCCATTCCATAAAATTGAGCCATGGCAGTTAAAGTGGTGTCAAACTGCATTATTTCTGCAGTGTGGCAGCAGTTTAAGATGATCAATAGTCTGGAAATCAAGCAGGGCAGTTTAGGAAACTGGGTATGTTTAGCTTGGAGAAGAGAAGACTGAAAGGTGAAATGATATCTACCTACCTACCTATCTATCTAATCTATCTCCCACCCTTTATCCAAAGACCTGAAGGTGTTTTATCAAAAAAAACTAAAAGGTTAAAAATGTGTTAAATAGTTTTTCAATTTAAAAACAGTCATGTAGAAGATGTTCTCTGCTGCTCCAGAGACTAGAAGAACCCATGGATTCAAACTACAGGAAAAGAGATTCCACCTAAACATTAAGAAGAATTTCTTTACTCTAAGTGTTGTTTGACAGTGGAACAGACTGCCTCAGAGGGTGGTGGACTCTCCTTCTTTGGAGGTCTTTATACAGGGGTTGGATGGACATCTCCGAGGAGAGATTTAGTTCTGTATTCCTGCATAGAAAAATGGGGTTATTAAAGGCTTGAAACAATTACTGATAAAAGTTAAGGACGAAAGTGCAAACGCAGGGTTACAGCTGAATATTAAGAAGACAAAAATAATGACCTCAGAAGATTTGCATAACTTAAACATGGAAATGAAGACATCGAAAGGGGTTGGCTACAATCTGACTCAACAGAGAATGAAAGTCGCTCAACAGCCCTCTGTGAAGAATTTGCCCACCGTTTTGCAGATTAAATCATCCGGATTTGCTCTGATTTAAGACACCAGAGTTGATACAGTTCCGGTGAATGTAACTTTGGCACCTACTTGTCCAGTGTTGATGGATACTTTTCTGTTTGTTCAGCCTGACAATGTGGACAGGATCCTTGGAGAGGTGAGAGCCACCATGTTTGTATTAGACCCGTGTCTTTCCTGGCTTATTAAACTGGTTGAGTGGCTAAGAGAAGTGATTAATGCCTCCTTAAAACAAGGCAGGGTTGCCTGAAGGAGGCTGTGCTAAGACCACTTTTGAAAAAACTTACCCTAGATCCTACTTTATCAGATCATTATAGGCCAGTCTCCAACCTTCCATTTTGGGGCAAGGTGCTGGAGTGTGTGGTTGTTTCTCAACTCCAGGGATTCCTGTATGAGTGGATTATCTAGATCCATTTCAGTCTGGTTTCAGGCCTGGTTATGAGACAGAGACAGCTTTGGTTGCCTTGGTAGATGACCTATGCAGGGAACTGGATGGGGGAGCGTGTCCCTGTTGGTTCTGCTGGACCTCTCAGCAGCTTTCGATACCATTCACGATGGTATCCTTCAGAGTTGCCTCTCTGGGATGGGGCTTGGAAGTACTGTTCGACAGTGGCTCCGTTCCTTCCTGGAGGGGCATTCTCAGAGGGTGGTGCTGGGGGATTCCTGCTCAACTCCTTGGCCATGGGTCTGTGGAGTCCCCCCAGGCCAGTCTTATCTCCTATGCTATTCAACATCTAGGTGAACCCACTGGGAGAGATTGTCCGGAGTTTTGGAGTCAGGTGTCACCAGTATGCTGATGATACCCAGCTCTGTTACTCCCTTCCACCCAATTCCAAGAAAGCTTTTCCTGTGCTAAACTAGTGCTTGGAAGCTGTAATGGACTGGATGAGGGCACACAAATTGAAGCTTAATCCAGACAAGGGGTGCTCCTGGTCAGTTGAAAGACAGAGCTAGGAATAGGGATTCAGCCTGTGTTAAATGGGGTTATACTCTCCCTGAAAACACAGCTTCGCAGTTTGGGAGTACTCCTGGATTCAGCTCTGGGCCTGGAGGCCCAGGTCTCAGCAGTGACCAGGAGTGCTTTTACACAGTTAAAGCCAACTGCACCTATTCCTTGGGAAGTCAGATCTGGCAACAGTGGCACATGCCTTGGTTACATCCCATTTGGATTACTGTAATGCACTCTATGTGGGGCTGCCTTTGAAAAGTGCTCAGAAACTTCAGTTGGTCCAAAGAGCTGCAGCCAGATTGTTAACTGGGCTACAGGGAGCCCATAACTCCTCTGTTGCAACATCTCCACTGGCTGCTGGTCTGTTTCTGGGAACAAGGTTGACTCAGCCTTCCATCCTTCTGTAGGTCAGTAAAATGAGTACCCAGCTCGTTGGGGCCAATTAGCCAATACACATTGTAAACTGCTTAGGGAGTGCTTAGCACTGACAAGCAGTATAGAAATAGAAGTGCTATTGCTATTGTGCTACTGCTATAATTCAAAGTGCTGGTTTTGACTTATAAAGTCCTATATGGCTTGAGTCCAGGTCATTTGAAGGGCCGTGTCTCCCTTTATGAGCCCATCAGAGCTCTAAGGTTGTCTGGAGAGGCCCTTTTCTCTGTCCCACCACCTTCTGAGGTTCCTTTGGTGGGAACAAGGGAGAGGACCTTCTCAGTGGCTGCTCCCAAATTTTGGAACTCCTTCCCTAGGGAGGCCATATCGACATATCATGAGAGGACATCGTTCATTGGTAAAGATGATCATCTTGAGGAATGTGGAAGGCAGTAAGAAAAGAAGAAGGCCACATGACAGGTGGATGGGGTCCATCCAGGTATTGCTGCTGCCCTGAGTTTGCAAGGCTTGAGCAGGGCAGTAGATTACCTGGGCTCTTGGAGGTCCCCCATTCAGAGGCCCATCCCATCGTAAGATGAAGCTGAGTTGGTGGCAAATAACAACATTTAAAAAGTATTGCCCAACTTATATTTTTGTTTTTACCCAGGGACCTACATGGCTTCTTTTGCATTCGTGTGTGTTGTGTGCGTGTGTATGTGTTTATAATAACTGGCACTATAATGCCTGGTTAGTCATCAGCAAGCACAGGTGGGGGAACGCAGTCCATCTTTTCTTCAACAACAATCTTGCAACAAGCAGGGCAACTGAAAAGACAAGACGGATGTTAAAAGCATCCCTAGGGGTTAATCTGGGCTTGGTGCCTGATGCCTGGAGGTTGGTTTATCCCTCTGAGTCTCTCCAGCCAGACAGCGGAGCAGATTTCGGAAGAGGGGGAGTTCTGAATGGGCTGGGTTTTGCCCCCATGCCTACATTGGCGCCTGGTGCCCGAACGGTCCCCATGGCAACTCCTGGCAAGGTGGGTGTTCTCTTCCTGCCAGCTAAGTATTTCATCCTGCTGCATTCATCCAAAGTAACACCATAATTTGTAATTTCCCTCGTGACTGCAAAATACTTTCAGACAATGCTAGGGTGGTGGTTTCTCTGTTCCTTAATGCTGTTTGGATTTATGGGGTGTGTGTGTGTGGGGGGGGGTGATGCTGTGATTTCTCCCAAAGGTAAAAAACAGCAAATGTCTCGTATTAATTTTCATGCCCAATGCAGAGACTGTCAGATGGAATCCCAGCACCTGGAATTCGTTGCATTCCCCATCCAAGTGCTAACCAGGGCTGACCCTGCTTAACTTACAAGTTCAGATGGAATCTGATGGGGCCTTTGGGGTATTTAAGCCCTCATTTCTGAAATACAAGGACCTTTCGGGGAAAGATGACTCCATGTGGCTCATTCCCCAGCCCCTAGATCCAAAGTGGGAACCATGTGATCCACCAGATGTTGTTGGACTACAAGTCCCAGCAGCCCAAACAAGCATACTCACCATTGAGGCATGCTGAGAGTTGCAGTCCAATGACATCTGGAGGACTGCAGGATTCACACCCCTGCCTTAAGCACACAGCTAAGGAGTGTGTGAAAGCAACTGCTGGCTGGGGGATTCTGGAAATTGTAGTACCAAAATTTAACTTAGAATCATAGAATCAGAGTTGGAAGAGACCACAAGGGCCATCTAGTCCAACCCCCTGCCCTGCAGGAATACACAGTCCAAGGATTCCTGACAGCTAGCCATCCAGCCTCTGTTCGAAATCCTCCAAACAAGGAGACTCCACCATACTCTCAGGCAGTGTGTTCCACTGTTGCACAGCTCTTACCATCAGGAAGTTCTGCCTAATGTTTAGGTGGAATCTCTTTTCCTGTAGTTTGTCTAAGCTCTGGTCCTGGAGGCAGCAATGAGGATGATTGCAGGGGCAAAGGAATGATTGTCCGATCGAGAAGTTCTTCTAGAAGCTGTGGAGAGGGAATTTTTTTGTGAATGAGCCTGAAACCCTCAACCTTGAGAGGCTGATAAAGGAAAGTCACTTTGGCTTGGAGATGCTGAGCTTAAAGGGTTTGGAGTTGCACAGTCAGGCTGCCACGGAGCTAGAGAAAGGGCCATTGAGAGGAGAGAATGACCCACGTCCTGTTGATATAATATCCTTGTTACCCTAAGAGATGGGAGTGCATTGGAGCCCCACTCATGATGTCAGAGTCTTTTTTAATAGTTGGGGGAATTATTAGCTCAAATGACCGGCCTGTGAGAGGAGGGCAACCTTGGGACCTTTTCACCTGTGTATACCAGTATTAACTGCAGAGAGTATTCCAGTTGAAGTAAACTAAAGTAGTTTTATTGGAATGGTATAGACTCACACATGAGAATATGCACTCTATGAACCATACAAGGCTATTAAAAAGAAAGTGGGGAAGGTAGGAGAAAGAGAAATCTGGGAAATAGACAATATTTGCCAATCTCAGAGAAAGGAGTTCTCTGCAGCAAAGGGATTCAGACTATTTCTGAGGGTGGCACAGAGAATCCGGCAGAGTGTCAGTGTCCATCTGTGGCACACTTAACTGGGGTCTAGGCTGAGATATTTATAACCCATTTCATGCCTTGAAGGTGCGTTCCAGCTACAACAAAGGCTAGATGACTCTCCCAAGGGAGAAACAAAGGAGACCAAAACTCCACTGATTGATTTACTTCTGCCATGTTAAGGAATTGATGGTTTGGTGACAACCTCATGGGGTTGGAAACGAGGGGGTATGTGAGGAGAGACATGCTAGTTTGTATGATTGACTTATAGTGCGAGATGCTCTGGGCTGAGAGAGACAGATTAGCATACACCCCTAGCAACTGGGTTGTTAGTCCATTAACTTGAGGGGCTTTCCATATAATCCCAACGTAAACATTCATACCCTTATACGGAACACAGGCTCAGGTCATCATGACTTTTGACTGCCCTGTAATATACCTGGTCATATTAGCCAACATGACCCCGAAAAGTGTCCAATA
This sequence comes from Gambelia wislizenii, assembly GCA_030847615.1. Taxonomy (NCBI): domain Eukaryota; kingdom Metazoa; phylum Chordata; class Lepidosauria; order Squamata; family Crotaphytidae; genus Gambelia; species Gambelia wislizenii. The sequence continues at coordinate 376,944,060 of JAUMIR010000003.1, forward strand.
TTTCTAGTTATGAAACCTCATGAGGAGAGGTAGCAGGGCATGTTAACATCCCTCCATAACTTCCCTTCCACAGGCAGTTCTACTTGGTTGTCCACTGCACAACAGACGTATGCCATTTGCAGTTGTGTAAAACAGAGTTCCACAAGGGTCACCAACTCCTGCTTCTCCAAAAAGAGGAAATCCCAGGGGCAACAGCAGGGCCAGGCTGAGCTGCTTTTGCATGGGAGAACACTAGAGACTCCTGCTATATTTCTAATTTTGGTTTCAGTCACAAAGCATACCGTACATCTCCCCTGTGCCAACGCCCCCCTGCCTGCCAGTCTATTTCCATCAGGGCCCGCTCCTGATCCTGAACGGGAGGTGAGACCCTTTGAAACAATCTAAGCTGCCACCACTCACTGATTCCAGCCCCCATGAACCAGTAACTCAGTGGGAGGTTACTGGGGGACCTGACTCATGCTTTGCCATCTCTGACTCTGCAGAGATTTTCCCTCCCGCTCCCCTGTGGGAGCCTGCTTCTGGGCACAATTCAAAGTGCTGGTTACACTGTCATTGTACACTGTCGTTCTGTACCTGTACCAAAGTGCTGGTTACACTGTCATTCTGTACCTTTACATCATTTCCCAACTTATGGTGACCCTAAGGCAAACATATCATGGGTTGTTCTTGGCAAGATTTCTTCAGAAGGGGTTTGTCAGCATAGTCTTCCTCTGAGGCTGAGAGAGTATGACTTGCCCAAGGGCACCTTGTAGGTTGCCATGGCCCAGCAGGGATTCGAACCCTGGTCTCCCAGAGTTGTAGTCCAAGATTCCAACCAATATACCACGCTTGCTCTGGCTGGTTACATAGCCTCCGGCATTTCATGAATGAAAACAGGGCTATGTGTGGCTAAGCTACAAGACACTGGCCAAAACGGTGTGCCCAGGCAACAAGAGGACAAATATTGTTAATGAGGAAATATACACAAAACTGCTACAGTAAGCCACCATATATCTGACGGGTTAAGAGCTGTTTGGCAGTGGAATGCTTGGGAGTGTGGTGGAAAAGCTGGAAGAGACCCCAAGGGCCATCCAGTCCAACCCCCTGCCATGCACAATCATATCATTCCCAACAGATGGCCATCCAGCCTCTCTTTAAAAACCTCCAAAGAGGAGACTCCACCACATTATAAGGCCGTGTATTCCACTTCCAAACAGCTCTTACTGTCAGCAAGTTCTTCCTAACATTTAGATGGAATCTCTGTTCCTGGAGCTTGCATCCATTGCTCCGTGTCCTAGTCTCTGGAGCAGCAGAAAACAAGCTTGCTCCATCCTCAGTATGACATCCCTTCTGTCTCAATTTTTTTAAAATTTCCCACTTTCTCTTTCCTCCTCCCAGTTTCTGCCATTGTCCTCATCTTACCAAACTGGAACAGTTGGAGGGTATGTGGTTATGCCCTATAAATTCCTATATAGCTGAGGTCCATAATACGTGAGAGACTATATCTCCATGTGTCGGCCTGCCTAGACCCCAACCCCTCAGGAGAGGCCTTTCTTTCCATCACACCACCCTCACAGGTACACCTGTGGGGGGAACACGAGGGAGGGCCTTCTCCGTGGCTGCCGCTTGGCTCTGGAGCTCCCTCCCATGGGAGGCTAGATTGGCCCCATCCTTGCTCTCCTTCCATTGGTAGATGAAGACTTTTTAATACAGAGTCTTTTCGAACTGAAGGTTTTAAAGCAAAGGGATTTTAAGACGCTGCTGCATTGTTTTAAATAATACTGGGTTATAACTACTTTTTAATCCTTTTTAAATGTATGTTTTAAATGGTTTTAATATTGTCAATAGTTTAATTCCATTTTAATGTTAACTTGTATGCTTTTAACTGTGTTGTAATCATTTTAATTTGTGAACTGCCTTGAGTCCTAATCATGGGGAAAAGATGTGATGGGAATAGTAGTAGTAATGGCCTAAATACCCTCACAGTACGAGATCCCATCTGATCTTGGAAGCTAAGCAGGGTCAGCCCTAGTTATTACTTGGATGGGAGACTGCCAACAAATCCCAGGTGCTATAGGCTATATTTCAAAGGAAAGAACAGACAAAACTGCCTCTGAGTCTTCCTTGCCTAAGAAAACCCTATGAAATTCATGGGGTCGCCATAAGTTGACAGGTGACTTGAGGGCACACAGACACACAAGATCTGAATTTGGTCCCTTTTACCCAAATATTGCAAGCTAGAACTTCCAGAGGAAGGGGAAAGGAACCTTTTTGGACTGTGACTTCCAGAATCCCCTAGCCAGCTATGCTATGCTGGCTAGGGGATTCTGGGAGTGGCAATCCAAAAAGAAGAAACTTCCCCAAGCCCAGAAGGACCTCCAAGGAATTCCAGGTGATTTAGGATCTATTTCAGGGGAACGAACTAGCAAAACCACCTCTGAATATTCCTTGCCTAAGAAAACCCTATGAATTAATGGGATCGCTGTAAGTCAAAAGGCAATTTGAAGACACACACATGCACACAGGCCAAAATCCTCTGAAGACACCAGATCCCATCTGATTTTGGAAGCTAAGTAGGTTTCTGGCCTCACAGCCCAGGAAAAAGCCAAGGAAAATCTATTTCCTTGGATTCCTTGCCTCAGAACCCTATGAACTGCATACAGTTGCCATAAGTCAATAGGAGACTTGAAGGCACATGCACTAACAACAACAACAACAACAACAACGTCCTGTACTAGATATAAATTAAACTAAATTATTATTGTTATTAGACACCGAGCTACTGGCCCTGCCTCAGAGACCCCCAAAGGATAACTGCTTAGATTCCAAGTATGAAGCCTTTTTTAAAATTAAAATTTACATGGCATGTGCACATTTCTTCCTTTTTGGGATAAAAAGAACATGAGATTTTAAAAAGTCTAAGACAAAGAACACAAACATCCCAAATGTGCAGTTTTATCCATCCAGAATCAGAGCTTTGATTGCTTAAATCTAAAATGGATGTGGGAAATAAGAGAAGGATGGTTAACAGCAAGGAGAGAGTAAAAGAAGACAATATTAAACTGGGATTTGACGGTCGTGGAGGTCTTGAAATATAAAGGTGGTGGAAGGATAAAAGAAGTACATAGTATGGAAATGGACTGAATATAGAAGGAAAATATGAATATGTTATGGATGTATGATGAATGTGTTAAAAACTTAGCAATAAAAAGTATAAATAAAAAAAAATGCTCTGGCTTGAATCCCTCCGTGTTCAAGCATAATAGTGCTAAATAAGGATTACAACCTCTCTTTCCTCGCATCACCCCATGAGACTTTTCCTTTTAATATCTATAGGGCAAAGCAGGTACACCATAGTCCTGTCCAATCTGGGAACAGGTGTACTAACAGAATTTGGCTGGCACAAATTGCAGAGAAGTTTGTTTTGGAGAAGTTTGAAGAACTTACATTTTTTTAAAAAAAATATTATTATTTTTTTGGCAAACTGCAGATTCAAGAAAAGAAAGAACTTGAAGTTTAAAAAAGAAATGGGAATGTGGGAGAAAGTCAGCTTGGCAGATTCTACAGGCCCCAAGCAACACACCTGCAAAGAAAGATACTGCTTCCAAACCAACCCAACTGCAGCTTCTGTAAAACAACTCCCAACCCTCTTTCCAACAAAGCTTTCCCGATTCAAATGGCTGTACTAAATTGGCAGGAACAGTCCCAATTGATCCTTTCCACTTTTAAAATGTCCCTGTTTCTCTCTCCTCCTTCCGCTCTATCCTTTTCTCCTCAGTTTACTTCAATTGCTGCAAACTGAGTTGGGAGTACAAAAGCAGTCGGACCTCCGTATGTGCAGGGTTGGGTTCCTGGACTTATGGACAATAAGTGAACCCTATTAAAATAAAGGACATCCAGTACAAACATACCTCTCTAGGCATTTTCCAGCCAACTCTATGGCATGTGTCCCTATTTTTTGTCAGAGACAATAGAATCATAGAGTTGGAAGAGACCCCAAGGGCCATCCAACCCCATTCTGCCTTGTTGGGATACATAATCAAAGCATTCCCAATGGCAGATGGCCATCCAGCCTCTGTTTAAACACCTCCAAAGAAGAAGACCCCAGCACACTCTGAGGCAGTGCATTCCACTTCCAAACAGCTCTTACCATCAGGAACTTCTGCCAAATGTTTAGGTGGAATCTCTTTTCCTGGAGTTTGAGCCCATTGCTCCCTGTCCTAGTCTCTGGAGCAGCGGAAAACAAGCTTCCTCCATGCTCTGTATGACATCCCTTCAAATATTGAAACATGGCTACCATGTCCCCTCTTAACCTTCTCTTCTCCAGGCTAAACATGCCCAGCTCCCTAAGCCGCTCCTCATAGGGCATCATGGCTTCCAGACCTCCCACCATCCTGGTTGTCCTCCTCTGGACACATTCCAGCTTCTCAATATCCTTCTGGAATCGTGGTGTCCAGAACTAGACACAGTATTCCAGGTGAGGTCTGATCAAAACAGAATAGAGTGGCACTATTACAGGTAATTCCCTCGATCTAGACACTATTATTATTATTATTATTATTATTATTATTATTTAGTTATTTATACCCCGCTCTTCAGCCACAAGGCTATCAGAGCTGCTTACAAATTGTTTTAAGCAATAGCAATTTACACATCTACACTGCATTAAGCAGTTTCCAATGTGTGTTAGCGAATTGCCCCCACAAGCCGGGTACTCATTTTACCGACCTACGAAAGGATGGAAGGCTGAGTGAACCTTGGAGCCTGCTGGAATTGAACTTGCAATGTGGTGACTTGCAGTACTGGCATTTAACAACTGCACCACCAGGGCTCCCTTTAACCACTGCGCCACCAGGGCTCCCCACTACGCAGGGCTCCACTGCACCACTAGACTCCTATTGATGCAGCCTAGAATTGCACTGGCTTTTTTAGCTGCCGCATCACACTCCTGACTCATGTTCGGCTTGTGGTCCATGAAGACAACTAGTCTTAGTGCTGGAACCCTTCTGAGAGATGCCTATCCAACCTCTGCTTAAAGACCTCTAATGAAGGAGAGTCCTCCATACACTGAGTAAGTCCAATGTGAAGTTGAAGGCTTTCACAGCTGGCATCCATAGATTTTCCTTGGATTTTTTCCAGGCTGTGAGGCCGTGTTCTGGAATAGTTTCTTTCTGACGTTTCGCCTGCATCTGTGGCTGGCATCCTCAGAGAATGCCAGCCGCAGATGCAGATGAAACGTCAAAAAGAAACTATTCCAGAACACAGCCTCACAGCCTGGAAAAAAAAACCAAGGAAAATCTACTGAGGAAGTCCATTGCATTGTCAAACATCTCTTAAATCTGTTCCTTTATCCCCATGCAGATCATCTTAAGAGTACTAGCACCTATCCTGTTCCTAAAAGCTTGGCATTTTAGCCTCTTCCATGCCATTTCAAATGCAGTCTTCCCACACCGATCAAATAATTACAGATGGATACTGTTCTAGTGGCCGTGGTGGGCAGATAATTCGGGGGAGAGAAGATTTGAGTTTGACATGTTGATGCTTAACGATGATTGTTTTAAAGTTCATCCACAAGACTTGAGATTGACAGTTTTTTGTTTTATAGCTCTTTCTCTCTGAGTTGGAGTTAAACATTGGAGGTTTGGGAGGAACTGAGACTCTATAAACACTGAATCTGAAATCTGACATTCTAGCACAGACAGATGAACAGAGAGTCAGCTGAATATGATGCAACAGATTATGTGGGAGAAAGAGAAAGAGAGACTGAGACAGATTGAGAGAGGGAATCTTTTCAGTAGTTGAGATCCTATATTTTGGGTACTGACAGTCATGTACCTTCCTTCCAGGGAACACTGCTTTGGCCATTAAATGCCTGTGAAAGAGGTCAGAGGTGAAAACAGACCACGTGTGGATAGGTATTCTGCCAAGACGACAAAAGGTCTGGAAACCAACCTTAAGAAGAATGACTTAGGGAGCCAGGTATGTTTAGCTTGGAAGGAGAAGGCTGAGAGGTGACATGATGGCCCTCTTCAAATATCTCAAAGGATGTCATGTAAAAAACGAATTAAGCTTGTTTTCTGTTGCTCCAGAGTCTAGGGACATTTTCAGACACATCGTACCCCGCAAGAAGACTCTGGGAGAGGTACGTGCCTGTTTCGCGGCAGGGGGTCCTTTTCGGACGCCACCGTCCCTCTCGCGTTACCCTCCGTGTTCCTTCCGTGTCGCATGGAAGGAAAAGGCGGCACTTTTTATTCACGAAGAACTTCTGTGAGTAAAAAGTGGTGCCTTTTCCTTCCATGCAAAATGGAAGGAACATGGAGGGTAACGCGAGAGGGACGACACTGTCAGAAAATGGCCCCCTGTCGCGAAACAGGCGCATACCTCTCCAGAGCCCTCAGGATGACTTTTTTTTGTGTCTGAAAATGTCCTAGGACACAAACCAATGGATTCAAATGACAAGACAAAAGGTTTCGTCTCAGCATTAGAAAGAACTTTTTTTTTTTTTACAGTAACAGCTGTTTGACAGTAGAATAGACTGCCTTGGAAGGTGGTGGACTCTCCAACTTTGGAGGTCTTTAAATAGAGGTTGGCTGGGCCGCTTTCAGGAGTGCTTGAGTTGTGCATTCCTGCATGGTTTGGAATTGGACTAAATGGCCCTTGTGGTCCTGTCCAACTTAAGCTGTGGGTTCTTGGATGGCAGGGAGTTGGACAAGATGGTTCTTGGGGTACCTTCCAGCTCTATGATTTTATGACCTCTCTCTTGTTTCCTTACCTATTGGGAGATGCATTGCATACAGACCTTTAGGGGTTATCTAAACAGTCAAAATAATCCTCATAGAATTTTCTGAGAAATCAATGTGTCTTAATGGAAATCCACATCGATGCATTGTATTCAGAAGGGGGTTAGCGAAACAAACTCCAAAAACTGCGCCCGGAGAGCCTTTGTGTCTTTTCTCGGAGTTTGAAAAAAGCTCCATAGGGGATGTGCATGTCCGCTTGTTAAGATACTTGTATTTGCATCGCTGTGATTTCCATAGGAGAGGCAGCTCAAGCTGATTGGCTGGATGAGCACAGGGGCAGGGCTTGCCAGCAGGGCAAGCCCACTGCCGCCATATTGGATTTTCAGTTTAGCAAGCGATCGGTAAGGCAATAAAACAGAGATCTTTTCCTCTCTTTTCTCTTTTGTAAATGTGAACTAGTTCTTGTGCACACCATGGTAAACATGTTTTTGTTTTTTTCTAAGTTTGGCTGCAGAAGATTTAAAAACATGAGTAATTAACTTGCAGCTACTATCTTGGAGAGCAACAAATGATTGATTGATTGATTGGTTGATAGATGATAGATAGATAGATAGACAGAGAGATAGATGAGAGAGGGAGAGGGAGGAGAGGACAGAAAGTGACTGCGCAGCAGGGACTCTCATGTGTGTATTATGTGTTGTGTGTTTGTGTGTGTGTGCCCTATCCTAGCACTATCTGCTTAGCCATGTGTGGGGACCGGAGGCTGTCAGCTGGAAATGAAGAGCCCACCTGTTTAACAGACCAAAATCTAAGCTTTGGCATTTCAAACAGCAGCGCAATTGAAATGTGGGCCTCGCATTTCCATCATCTAATCTAGATTCCCCCCACCTGCCCCCCAAGAACTGTGTTTTGTCCTTCCTCTCTTCTTTCCATGGGAGGGGGCCAGGGTGAGGAGGAGGATCAAGCCGCTGGAGGCCTTGGTCCTCAACTCTCCGCCACCGCTGTCCCAAGCGGGGTCATGTGAACTCCCCAGAGGACAAATTCAACCCAGGAGCCTCACCCCTCCTTCTCTGCTGTCCCCGTACCCCATCTTCTCCGCTCCCCCAATCTGTTGCCAGGATCCGCTGTGTCACAGTCACCCTCCATCCTTGAAGGGAGAGAGCTGCTCTTCCTCATCATCTGCCATATTGGCAGAAGGGCTAATTATCGAGCCAGGCGGCAATTCACTCAGATAATTAATTAGATCTGCTAAGGAAGCGTGTTTGTAATAACCGGCGGGGGTGGGTGGTGGGTGGGAGAGGGACAGTTCCTCTCTCGTGTTCTTTGTCCGGTCGCACTAAGGCACCCACGGTTATTTCCCTCAAGAGAACTGCCTACCACATAACCTCCACCCATGTTGGTTTGGCTGGACCATTCCCCAACAAGAGGTGCATCTACACTGTAGAAATAATCCAGTTTGACACCGCTTTAACCGCCATGGCTCCATACTATGGGATCCTGGGACTTGTAGTGTGGTGAGGCACCAGCACTCTTTGGTGGTGAAGGCTAAAGACATTATAGCCTGGGATTTATAGCCTGTGAAACTATAAATCCCAGGGTTCCATAGGATAGCGCTACAGCACTTAAAGTGGGGTCAAACAGCATTATGCAGAGGCACCCCTAGTGTGCCTCTTCTTCATTCTTGGGGGCCTTTCATGCTACACAGGAGATTATGAGATGTGGGGGAATATGGCAAAAAAACCCCTATGTCCCCAACTGCATCAGAAGGTCGCTAGGAGAACAGAAAGGGTGACATTACCAGACACCAGTGTCGTGCAGCCATTCCCGAGGTGTAGCGCTATCACAGGCAAGGCTTCAATTTTTCATTGATGGGGACAAACCGCCAATACAAAGGGAAGCCTTACTGATGCCCGCGCTACGTCCCCGGGACGCAGAAGGATGATGTCGTCCGATAACGTCGCCCCTTTCTGTTCTCCTAGTGATCTGCTGACATGGTTTTTGCCACATCTGATAATCTCCTCAGTTATAGCACTCTGATTCCACTTTAACTGTCAAGGCAACGTCCTATGAAATCCTGGGATCTATAGTTTGATGAGGCCTTAGAGGATTCTCTGGCTGAGAATTCTAAGTACCTTCCCCTAAACTGCAGATCCCAGGATTCCATAGGATGTTGCCTTGACAATTAAAGTGGAATCAGAGTGTTATAACTGTGTTGTGTGGTAAGGCAACTGGTAATACCAGTTGAGCATAATGTCCACATTTGGCCCTGAGCTCTTTTGGTATCAGGTTGGATATTAATGAAACAGGTTGCAGTTGCATTCATATCCTTCCAGAAGACTTTCCATTGAGACGACTGGTTCATTTAACAGTTGTCTCTTCATATTCGCTGGCGTTTTGTTCCAGGAAGTTTTGTCCCCATGAATACCAAAATCTGTGAATCCTCAAGTCCCATTATATGCAATGGCATATAATGGTGTCTCTTATATAAGATGGCAAAATCAAGGTTTGCTTTTTGGATTTTTATTTTTTTAAGAATATTTTCAAACCATGAATACTCATATCTGTAAATACGGAGGGACAACTGTATTACTTATTCAATCAATCTCCTGCCTTTCTCCCAACATGGGACACAAGACTGCTCACAGCATCTTTTCAAACAAAGTACTCTAAAACACAATTATTATCAGGTGTTTTTTTTAAAAGAAAAGTTTAAAAGCAATTCCTGTCCCATAAAAAGCAGCACCAATTTAAAATGGTTTAAAAGCATTTAAAGCATAATGATGAATGATTTCACCATTTGAATTACATGCCCTCCAAATGTCCTGATTTGGAAGGAACAAACCCATTAATCCTCTGCCTTCCTGCTTTTTCAGCAGTTTTTAAAATGTCCCAGCTTCTTTCTCCTCCTACTTTCTAGTCTGTCCTCAGCTTACTTCAACTGCTGCAAGTTGAGTTCAAAGTGCAAAAGGAGTTTGTATTCCATTAGCTCTGCAGGGCAGTGGATAGGAGGAGGGGGACATAGTCCTCTATCCCAGGAGGGTCAGGCAAAAGCAAACTGCTGCAGCTTCTCCTACCTTATTTATTCTTTTACATTAATACATTTTGCAATCTTGACCACACTCTGATGTTGCTTGGCCTCACATATTCTGGTTTTCACCTGTGAAATGTTGGCGGGTATGTTATAACCAATGGACACAAACATAGTACTGATCCATGGCCTACTGCAGAGAAGAAGAAAAAATGCTGTCTCTCTGCATCAGATATCTTGGGAAGCCCTGGCATAGAGCAACCACAGAGCTTGGGAGAAACATTTGTGGTTTGTTTGTTTTTTTCCATACTTACACCTCCCAAAATGCCCTTAGCCAGTTTCTGTAATCAAAAAAGGTAATTTCCCCCAAAGCTCTGGTCATCCTTTTATGCCACCAGTCCTCTGACTTTCAATGACTTCAGCTTTTGGCTTTCGCTTCCACCATCTTCTGGCAGACAGCCAGGGGCGAACCCATGGATTGATTCTTCCACTCAGTCTTTAGGCTCCCATTGACTTCTGAGAAAGGCCACCTCTCCACTTAACCTCCTCCGGTCACCATCAGACACAGGACACACCAAGCAGCCTAGGCGGGCCTGTCTGTCCGAGTGACTGATATTTATATCCGGAGACAACTACGCCTAGTGGGTGTGTTTGTGTCTCTAGCCTCAGGAATAGGAAGGTCAGTTGACGCCTTCCCTGCCCTTTCAACTTGTTCTCACCCATCCTTCAGCCCCATCAACCTCCCCATGTAAAAAAAAGACCCACCCTGTAATGGCAGCAATAGCAGCAGACTAGCTTTCCAATCAAATTACTCCTCATTTAGCTCGATTAACACATATCAATTAGGGGATGATTTATAGGAGGGTCAGTGGATAATTTAATCAGGCTGCAAGCAGAGAGATCAAGCCATGAGTTGGAGGGATTATGCCATTCAGAGACCAAGAGAGAGAGAATTCTTCCCCTTAAGATGATGAGTGGGCTGTAGGAACTTCCAAAATATTTTTAAAATCTGGGCTCTATGGTGGAGCTGTGAAGCAGAAAGTGCCTCTTTAGGATTGCTGGATTTCAGGTCTCTGGGTTAGTCCAGATGGTAAAATAAATCCTCATAGAATCCCATGTGTCCAAATGGGATCCCACAGCATTCTGTACTTTTCAGAGGGAGGGGGAGCAAAAGTTGGGGAAAGTCCGAAGCAAAAGCCTCCAGGACTTTCTCCAGGTTTTTTGACAACTGTGGGGGAAATGCACGCTCCTGCATGTTAGAACAACCAAATTGCATTGCAGCGCCTTCCTGAAGAGGACAGCTGATTGCTTGGAGATGCACAGGGGGCGTTGCTTGCTAAGAAGTCAGATTGCGGAATCTCCATGTTGGATTGTTGCTGTAGCGATCGTGCGCTCAGGTGATGAAACAGGCCTTCTTTCCTTTTTTTTTCTCAGCAGAAGATCGCTCTTCCACATCTTGGAATTGGCTTTTTTTAAAAAAATACTGTCTGGCAGGGGTAATTTGGGAAGTACAGAACTGGGAATAGTTCACTCGCAGCCGCCATCTGGATTCGCTGGCATGCCTCCGTGTAAACAGCAAACACGGATAGCTTTGCACACCAGTGACCTTGCCAAAAAATTGTTGTGACGGATGACAGCTGCTGCGAACCAATCCACATTTTATTTCCTCATCTAGACAAGCCCTCTTTCACACACTACATGATTATTGTGATATGATTCTACTTTAACGAACATCACTCCGTCCTATGGAATCATAGGATTTGTAATTTGGTGAGGTGCTTAGTATTCCTGATTTCTAGGTGTGGTTGTGAATGTTGGACAGTGAAGAAAGTTGATAGGAAGAGAAGCAACTCATTTGAAATGTGGTGCTGGAGGAGAGTTCTGCGGATACCGTGGACTTCCCCCAAAGGCAAATGAATGGATCCGAGAGCAAATCAAGCCTGAACATTCCCTAGAAGCAACAATGATTAAATGGAAGGTGTTGTACTTTGGACATTGTGTGAGATGGCATGACTCACTGGAAAAGACTAAAATAAATGGCCCCAAATCATCTGAAAATAAAGGGAGTTAAAACTGAAAGCAATTTCTGGTTTCAGTGGCATTTTCGGTCAACTTTTGGGCAAAACTGCACTGTGTGACCTATTGGGGAAAGTTAAATTTGGCCGCACAACTAGGGTTCCCAGATCTCAGGGAATGGCCCCGAGCCTCAAGGCTAGATCCTGTTCATAGAACAGAACCATAGAGTTGGAAGAGACCCCAAGGGCCATCCAGTCCAACCCCCTTCTGCCATCAAAGTCATCATCAAAGCCCTCCCAACAGACGGCCACCCAGCCTCCAAAGAAGGAGACTTCACCACACTCCCAGACAGCAGCGTATTCCACTGTCGAAAAGCTCTTACCATCAGGAAGTTCTTCCTAATATTTAAGTGAAATCTCTTTTCCTTTTCTCTGAAGACAAGGAGGAGGAGTCTTAGGGCAAGAACACCACCTTGAAAAGTAAGTGTGGGTGTATTTGCCTCATTATTAGAGCTGGTGTTCTTCATTTGACTGCCATACTCTGTACAAACACAGTTGGTGCCCAACACATCTTGCCAAATGACATCACCAGGGTCTGCCCCTTGTCTCTCGGGCACACCTCCTGTGGTTTAGTCCCTGAAATCTCAGGGCCTGGGATAGTCCTGAATTGGCAAGCTTACCTCAAACCCACCATAGTTGTACACCCCAATTTTGATTATTGTTCTGTTCTTCTTGGAGGTCTTGGCCAGGAGGCTGAACTTCAAATCCAATACCCCACTCTTAGGATCCTATCTTGGCCACGGACTCCCTGGGAAGCAAACTATTTTGCCATCTTTAACCCCACAATTGCAGTATGCACTGGCCTACCTAACAGGGTTGCTTGTAAGGTTTACCACGAGGTGCCATGCGTGAAGAGTTTCCAAAATGTTAAAGCAGTCTGAGAATGTTGATCCTCTTGCAAATAATAAGAGGTTGCCCCCTGTTTCTGCGGGATAGGTACCGGTGGTTTCACTTACCCATGAGACCTCTCTAGGCAGGGCCATAGAGTCATGCTGGAGGTGGTCTCTCTAAGCATCAGCAGATCCTCAGGTGTGACTCTATGGTTAACTTTTGCTGGAAGTTGACCATAGTGTTGTACCAGATGCCTAGAGAGGCTTCCTCTGTAGGCATTTTCTAGGTCCTCCAGAGCGATTCTATGGCCTAATATGGCAGTTTGCTATTATACATGGTTTCACGTACCTGAGATAAATCTGCAAACATATCTCCTGCATAAACTAGCTTTTTTCTCTATATCAGTGAGGACTAGAAAGCTGCCATGTTAAAATAATGTAAATGCATGGGATTCCTCTTTTATGCTTTTATTGCTTTTTATTCCTCTTTTAATCTTTTATTGCATTTTTATCACCATCAGGCACAAGAAATTCCTTGGGTTTTTGTTTTTTTTGCATGCCTCCAAGTCGTTTCCGACTTATGGCAATCCTAAGACAAACCTATTGTGGAGTTTTCTTGGCCAGATTTGTTCAGAGGGGGTTTGCCTTTGCCTTTCTCTTGAGGCTGAGAGAGTGGGACTTGCCCAAGGTCACCTAATGGGTTTCCATGGCTGAGTGGGGATTCGAACCCTGGTCTCCAGAGACCTTGTCCAACACTTAAACCACTATGCCACACTGTCTCTAGGCTATGGATTTATTTCCAAGAACAATGGCGAAGAAGCACAAGTACTTAGACCTTTCCTCAAGTTTTAACAACTTTTGCTTCTCATGTTGTGGTTAAAAAGTACAGAATTCTTTCAACACTCAGCTCTCACAAGAAGGAGAAATGCACCGTTGCATTATGAGTACTGCGGAGAAACATGAAAACAGGAAGTGTAAGTTCAGGGCAGGATTAAAACTATGTCGCGTTTAAGAGGCTGTCTGCTGTTGTTATGTGCTGTCAAAGGGGTTTGGACTAATAGTGACCCTCAGATCTGGGAACTCTCCAAGAGACCTTATTATTAACAGCCTTGATGAGTTCTTGCAGGGGCAGCCGTGGCTTCCTTGAGTTAATCCATCCTTTACGTAGTCGTCTTCTTTCCCTCCTGCCTTCCACTTTTCCCAGCATTATCACATACCCTCCAACACCCTGATTTGGCAGACAGTCCCATTTAATCCTGTGCACTCTCGTTTTTTTTCAGCTACTGTTAAAGTGTCCCAGTTTCTCTCTCTTCCTCCCACTTTTGCCCTTCAGCTTATTTCAATTGCTGCAAACTGAGTTCAAGTTGCAAAAACCAATGGGCATGGCAAGAGGGAGAGGAGAGAAGGGGGCAAAATCTTGTCCTTCCCAATAGGCTCAGGCAAAAGCAAACCGCTGATGCCTCTCCCAGAGTCGCCTGTTCTCCTCATTCATAATTTTGGCCATCTTGACCACACTCTGATGTTGCTTGGCAACATAGAATTATAGAGCTGGAAGAGACCACAAGGGCCATCTAGTCCAACCCCCTGACATGTGTCCCAGTTTTATCTGTGAAATGTTGGAGGGTATGTTATGATCTTTTTCGACATGTCCTGTTTTCTCATGATATGTCCAAAGTATGATAGACTCAATTTAGTCATCCTGGCTTCTAGTGGGGAGTTCAGGCTTGATTTGCTCTCAGACTCACTGATTTGTCTTTCTGGTGGTGTAGCATTACCAAACAAAAAAGTTTTTATTCTAATTGGGGGTGGGGTAGAGAGAGAGAGAGACCAAATCCACACTGCACAAAATAATCCTGTTTAAAACTAATAATAATAATAATAATAATAATACTTAGTTATTTATTACCCGCCTCTCTCCTCAGAATCGGGGCGGGGTACAACATCACACAGTATAGTATACAATACAATACAATACATCACAAAGCAATTTTTAATACAATACAATACAATACAATACATTTCAGAGAAAACAGACGATTGTACAATGTGAGTGCCAGTAGATAGCGCTGCTGGCATACAAACAATGCTGCAAGAGTGACACTGCAGAATACATTGTACACTAATAATGACTGCTGCTTTTTTTTGGAAACTGAATTAACAGCTTCCACAGCCTGTCGCCCCAGCTCTTTTATTATGCTGGTACTCATTTTACCGACTTACGGAAGGCTGAGTTGACCTGGGTTATTTGCCATGGCTCTTTCCTATGGAATCCTGGGATTTGTAGTTTTACAGGCCTTTAGCCTTCTTTGCCAAAGAGTGTTGGTGCCTCACCAAACTACAAAGCCCAGGATTCCATAGGAAGGAGCCAGAGCAAATAATCCAGTTTCAAATTGGATTCTTTGTGTAGTGTGGATGTGGGGAAGAGAGAGAGAGAGAGAGAGAGAGAGAGAGAGAGAGAAAGTGTGCCCTCCAGTTGTTGTTGGAAGTGTCATACCCTGCAGCTTTGGGCCAGCATGGCCAATAGAAAGGAATGCTGGGAGTTACGATCCAACCTATAGATGGTCACATAATTGCCAATCTCAAGCCTATATCAAACTGCCAATTCCAATTTAATGATGATGATGGTGATGGTGATGATTCCTGCCTTTCTCCGGATAATGATACTCAAGGCAGCTAACAACATATTTCCAACAATACAAATTAAAAACAATATAAAATCCAGAATAAAAGTATAAATATAAGATTTAAACAACAATGTAAAACAATTTATGAGGTTAAAGCACTAAAAATATTAAAATACATTAAAATACAAGCAGAAGAGTTGGGGCTTGGAGACCTGAGAAGGGTTGTTGCATGATTCCCATCCCTTGTTTACATGTAAACTTCTATTGGTGGAACCCTGTCCCTTCTGTCAATCATCTTGATAGGCAGCTCCTCCCTCAGTGGGCGGGGCTCCCTCTAACCACTTGGAAACAATCATTGATAAGGTGAAGAGGGGACATGATGGCCATGGTTAAATACTTGAAAGGATGCCATACTGAGGATGGAGCAAGCTTGTTTTCTGCAGCTCCAGAGACTAGGACACGGAGCAATGGGTTCAAACTCCAGGAAAAGAGATTCCACCTAAACATTAGGAAGAACTTCCTGATGCTAAAAGATGTTTGGAAGTGGAATTTGCTGCTGTCTGGGAGTGTGGTGGAGTCTCCTTCTTTGGAGGTTTCTAAACAGTGGCTGGAGGGGCATCGGTCGGGAGTGGTTTGACTGTGTATTCCTGCAGGGCAGAATGGGGTTGGTCTAGATGGCCCTTGAGGTCTCTTCCAACAATATGATTCTATGATTTGAGAGTGGGCAGCACCAACTGGTCAATGGTCTGTTTTGATTGGTCCTTTCTTGCAAATGTGTTTTGTTTCAGTGGTTGTAAATTGGTTCACTTGAGGTGGCCAAAACCAAAACCCTCTCATCTGTGCGTAAGGCTGCTGCCACACTGCAGAAATAATGCACTTTGACACCACTTTAACCATCATGGCTCCATCCTATGGAATCCTGGGATTTGCAGTTTGTCATGGCACTAGAGCTCTCTGATAGAGAAGGTGAAATATCTCACAAAACTCCCTTCCTGGGGAGGCCCGGCTAGCCCACTCCTTGCTCTCCTTCCATCAGTGGGTGAAATTTTTTTTTAATTCAGATAAGCTTTTAGAATTGGAGGCTTCTAAGGAATGGGCTGTAAGAAATATATCATTTAAAACTGATATTGTTTAATTTTTAAAATATTTTTAAGTCTATTTTTTAAAAATTGTGTTAATAGTTTGATTCAGTTTTACCATTAATTTTTCGGTAACTTATTTTAATTGTAATCTTTTTAATGTGTAAACCACAGTGAATCCCAGTCTTTGGGGAAAAGGTGGAGTATAAATAAAATTAACTATAATAATAACAATAATATCCATTATTATCATCATTAACCTCATGCTCAAGGGGAAGACACCCGAGTTCCTGTATTAGCTGTGTTCTTTTAAAAAAAAAATCCAAAATACACAATGGTGATACCTTTATTTGACCAACTAGAAGACACAACCATGCAAGCTTTTAAAGTTCACCGGGTTCTTCATCAGTCAAAGCAATAACATAAGGGATTATCACTCAATCAGCTGTTGCATTAATGCCGCGCTTTGTTATCTAGTACATGGTGCTGTCCAGAAATGCTCAGTGTACAATGGATGGAAATGCAAATGGAAATGAAACAGAATCACACAACATTCAGGAGTCCTGTTGAAAGAACTCTCAAGGAACCAAAGAAAAGATCTTCCACCTTTCCCTCACCTCCAATGTAATCCACACTATTCTTACCATGCTGGGAGCATGAGAGCAGAAGTTAGGAAGGAATGGACACTGTGCTGACATACCCTGAAACACCAGACCACTGAAAGCCATCCCTGGCACAAATACACGGACGTGCAGTCCCTCTTGCATGCCCAGAAATTGCCATCTAATCCTTGCAAAATCACCAGCTGATCCACCAAGAGAGACAGAAACTCCCTTCCTTGCTTTAAAAGCATGGCCACTAGAGAAATTCCCACCCCACGAAGCAAAACATAGCTGTCCATGTCAAAAAGAAAAAGTCTTTTAATGAGCAAAAACGTCCTTTTTATAGAATACCAGCTGAATAACGGCCTCTCTTATTTTATGTAGATTGGCATGTGAAAGGGAGGAAAGAAAGCTGAAGAGGAGAAGGAGAAACAGAGGGGGATCCGAGGGGAGACAGGCCAATAATCCAGCACTAAGGAACATTATGTCTCGTTCTAGTATCTAGAGTTCTATCCTCTCTGGCTGCCCTCCTGCAGAAGAGCTTGCTCTTGGCCCAGGCCCCACATGGGGGCTCACCCCTGCCACATCCTCGGCCCTGGCCGCTTCCCACCTGGCACCTTCCGGGTGTTTCGGACAACCAGCATCTAGCCCCAAACATCTGGAGGGCACGGGTGGGTGTGGAATAAGAGAGGCTGTTATTCAGCTGGCGGGGGGGGGGGGATGCATTCCCCAGCAGGGCAACACAAGGGGGGGCGGGGGGGTGGTCAGTCCTACACCTGGGGCTGAGAAGCCCCTTGAGAAAATGTTGAGTAAGGTTTGGATTTAGAGATGGGGAGAAGAGGGGATGGGATGGGATGGGATGGGCAGGCAAGGAAGGAAGGAAGGAGAAAGAGAGAGGGAGAAGGAAAGGAGGAAAGAGGGAGAGAGAAGGGAGGACAGAGAGGGAAAGGGGGAGGAAAAAAGAAGGAAGGGGAGAGAGGAGAGGGAGGAGAGAAAAAGAGAGGAAGGAAGAAAAGAAGGTAGGGAAGGAGGGAAAAAGGAGAGGGAGGGAGAGAGAAAGAAAGAGAGAAAGAGAGAGAGAAAGAAAGAGAGGAAGGAAGGAAGGGGAAAGAGGGAAAGAGAGAGAGAAGGAAGGAGGAAAAAGGGAGAGGGTGGGAGAGAGAAAGAGAGAAAGAAAGAAAGAGAGAGAAGAAGGAAGGAAGGGGAAAGAGGGAGAGAGTGAGAGAAAGACAGAAGGAAGGAAGGAGGAAAAAAGGAGAGGGAGGGAGAAGGAAGGAGAGAAAAAGAGGGAGGGAGGGGAAAGCGGTAGAGAGAGAAGGCAAGGAGGAAAGAAGGAGAGGAAGGGGGGAGGAAGAGAAAGGGGGAGAAAAAGAGAAGGAAAGAAAGGAAGGAGAAAGAAAGAAAGAGAAAAAGAGAGGGAGAAAAGGAAGGAGGGAAGGAGAGAGAGAAAGGAGGAGAAAAGGGGAAGGAAGGAAAGGAAGGAAGGAAGGGGGAGAGAGAAGGAAAGGAGGAAAGAAGCAGAGGGAAGGAGAAGGAAGGAGGAAAAAAGAGAGGAAGGAAGGAAGGGGAAAGAGATTGAGAGAGAAGGCAAGGAGGAAAGGAGAGGGAGGGAGAAAAAAGGAAGGAAGAGGAGAAAAAGAGAAAGGAAGGATGGATGGAAGGAAGGAGGGAGAAACAAATGAAGAAAAGTTAAGAAGGGAAGAGAAGGGGGAGAGCGAGAGCCGCAAAGAAGACGGAGAGAAGGAGCAAGAAAGAGAAGGAGGGAAAGAGTGGCAAGAAAGGAAAGAAGGGAGGAAACAGAAAGGGGGAAAGGGAAGAGCCAGAGACACAGAGGGGGATCCGAGGCGGCCGGCAGGCAGGCAGGCAGGGGGGCGGCGGGTCCCGGGGCGCCTCCAGCCCAGCCGGGGCTCCCCGGGGAATCGGCGAGGGTCCCGGAGCCCTGACCCCCCCCCCAAGCGCGGCGGGAGGAAACCGAGGAAGGCGGGGGGCTTACGCTGCCGGCGAAGGCGTCCATGGCCGGGGCTCCCGGAGCGCCGGGAAGGGAGGAAGGGCCACCCGGGAGGAGGAGGAGGAGGAGGCGGTGGCCCGAGCCGCCCCTTGCCCCGCCGCCTGCCAGCCAGTCCCGGTGCCGGTACCGGCGGTGGCCAGGCTTCCCCCTCCCCTCCGCCCCCCCCAGAAGCAGCCTCCGAGGACACGTCAGCCCCCCCCCCCCAAAAAAGACCCCTTCCTCAAGGAGCGGCCCCCCAGGCTCCGGCAGCTCACCGGTCACCGGGGCCATCCTTGCAGGGAGGTTGCCACGGAACCCCAGGGAAGACAGAGGGCCACGCGTGGCACGTCGCCGCTCTCCCCCCGGCCACCTCCTCAGCTTGTCTGAGGCAAGGGAGGGCTTTGCCAGCTCTTTCCCCTGAAAGAGAGCCCACAGCACCCCTGGGACTGGTCGGCGGTCTCCCATCCAAAGACAAACCAGGGCTGGCCCTGCTTAGCTTCCACGCTCAGAGGGGAGCTGGCTCGCTCTGTGAGTGTGCCTCTCTCTTTCAAGTCCCCTCTCGGCTTATGGCGACCCCATGAGTTTCAGAGGGGTTTCTTTGGCAAGGAATCCTCAGAAGGGGGTTTGGCCAGTCCCTGCTTCTGAAATGGAGCCCACAGCACACCTGGGATTCCTTGGCACTCCTTCTGGGCTTGGGGAAAGGGTTTTCTTTTTGGACTGCCACTCCCAGAATCCCCCAGCCAGCATATGACAGTCCCAAAAGGAATATTTTCCCATACTCTGAAAGTTCTAGCCTGAAACAGTTGGGTAAAAAGACCAAGGTCCAGATCTATGCTGGCTGGGGGATTCTGGGAGTGGCAGTTCAAACAGCATGACCCCCACAAGGGAGCCCCCTGACAGGGCTCTAAACTGGAGCCCCAGCATTAAGGGACAGTCCCAAAATGCCCCTTTTCCTCCTGGGAGGAATCTTGCACTTCCAAGTAGACTCAGGCAAAAGCAAACTGCTGCAGTCTCTCCCAGCTTGTGTGCTGTTTCCTCTTTAACCACTTTTGCCATCTTGGCCACACTCTGATGTTGCCTGGCCACATATGTGTCCCTCTTTTCATCTGTGAAATGTTGGTGGGTATGGAAGTAATGTGACCATTCATACTGTGCACTTGTCTTTAAAACTTTCTAAAGTCCTACCTGGAAATGCTACATATTTTGAGTTTAGAGGCAAGTAACCAACATTAAACCTCTGCAAGAGGAAAGGAGGTTTCCCATGGCATCAGCTGTCTTAACAGAGATTTTAAAAAATGGTTCATTCATTCCACTCCATTTGTCCCTTTCAAAATGCCCAAGGCAACCAACAAGGGTGGGGTGGGGGGATATCTACAGCAAGACGATAAACTAACCCACAAACAAGGAGGCAATATCATGACAAAATCAAATAAGAGCAGATAAAAATGGCAGCCAGTTAAAAACATAATTAAATTAGGAACACAGATTAAAACACAGAGCAGCAGAGCAAAACAAAACAAATCAGCGCAGTCATCCAAAGGCTGGTTTAAATAAAGACAAGATTTTGTTTGTCAGCAGCAAAATGCCAGCGTTTTGAGGGACTCAATGACTTTAATCTAAGGTTTGTTTGTTTTTTAATCCAGCATATAAGCTTTTAAACAGTTAATCAGTGCAATAAAAATTGCTTTAGCTGCAGTTTCCTTTTCATTTTATATTTCAAAGCAAACTGCTTAATAGGAAAGCTAGTAACCTTTCCAAGCAGATTATCCAAAATTAGGTTTTGCTCAAGCAAACAAGGACAGGCACCCTTCAGTTAACAAAGTGTCTGACTGTGAAACTTCTGTTTACAAAAAAACCAAAACTTTTTTATGCCCATACTCTAGTTTCTCTTCAGATCGCATATACCCATCCAGAACTCTTTTCTCATCATCCTCTGTCTAGCTGGAGTTTTTTTTAGCATCATTGGCGCTGGGAGGATGGTATAGGAGGGATGGAGAAAAACAGACTTTCAGCATCAATTTGTAACAGTGTGTGCAATGATGATGGTGATTATTATGATTATGATAGCAATGGTGGTTGTGATGATGATGATGATGACATTTATTTCTTACCCACCTCTCCCCATGGACTAAAATATACAACATCAGCTAAAGTGTATAACATCAATTTAAAAGAACAGATAAAACAAATACTGTACCTATTAAAACAATCCATTAAAATTAGAATCATAGAACCCTAGAGTTGGAAGAGACCCCAAGGGTCATCCAGTCCATCCCCATTCTGCCCTCCAGGAAGACATAATCAAACCTCTGTTTAAAAGCCTCCAAAGAAGGAGACTCCACCACACTCCCAGGCAGTGTGTCCCACTGCCAAAGAGCTCTTACTGTCAGAAAGTTCTTCCTAATGCTTAGATGGTAGTGTTATTGTATTGTTAGTAAATACTGTTGTTAATGTTAGTGTTATGTATTAGTGTACCAGTGTATTAGTGGTAGGGCTAGTGTTATGATTGTGATTCAAGGTCGAACTTGTTTATGTTGAATGTTTTTATGATGTTGATTTCATGTGAACTTTGTTGGTGTTATTGTTCTCATTGTTGTGTGTGTTTTGTTTTGCTATGATCTATTGAAACTCATAAAAATTATTTTATAAAAAAAAGGATATGTATGCCATGGTATCAGCCTGAGTTTGCCCTGCGCTCTTGGCCTGCTACCATCTATGGAGCAGCACCCCACCAGCAATAAAACAGCTCCATGCCATTTTAAATAAAGAAAACACTGCCATGCAGCTAGTATTACAAGGGAAACCCTGGCAAAGCAGGCTGCTTGGCGTCCAGAGCAAATGAGTTCCTTTTGGGTCCTGAGCTCAGCCAGTGGAGTTATCTAGAAACACAGGTCGAGGGAGAAGAACCCTAGATTCATAGAGCTGGAAGGGGGTCTCAGAGGCTATTTAGTCCAATCCCTTGCCAGTGAAGGAAATCCAACACTAAAGCTACCCTTAAAAGGCATAGGAGTGTGTGCGCATCTGTGTGTGCATGCATGCAGCAGGTTGCAAGGGGAGAAACACAAAACTGTTCAGAGCTTGCAGTTACAAGTCACAGAGTTACATTTAACTAGCTTATGGAATTTTAGTTTGATACTATTTTATAATCTTGTATACTGTGGATGACATGTATTGGTCAGTTCCAGCTTGTCCATATCCTTCTTGAATCGTGGTGCTCAGAACTTGACACAGTATTTCAGGTGAGTTCTGACTAAAGCAGAATAGAATGGCATTATTACTTCTCTTGATCTATACTCTATCCTCCTATTGATGCAGCCTAGAATCACATTGGCTTTTTTAGCTGCTGCATCACACTACTGACTCATGTTCAGCTTGTGGTCCACTAAGACTCTTAGATCCATAGATTTTCCTTGGTTTTTTTTCCAGGCTGTGAGGCTGTGTTCTGGAATAGTTTCTTTCTGACGTTTTGCCTGCATCTGTGGCTGGCATCTTCAGAGAATGGTTGGGTAGGAGTGTGTGTGTGGAGTTTATATGCTGTGAACCCCTGTTGGGGAGTATATGTAAATTTGTGTAACTGAGTGGTTAAATTTCTGGGTATAGAAGTGCAAGGCTCATTAGTGTCTGTTTGGCTGATGGTTGGTTGATGGGCCATTATCTGCTGGGAATCCCCCTCTCCCTGGGTGGAATTATTTGTAAGTGTTGAGTTTTGATTTTATTATATTTCAAAACTGGGAGCCAGATTTTGTTTACTTTGAGGGTTTCTTCTTTCCTGCTGAAGTTGTCCAGGTGTTTGTGGATTTCTGTAGCTTCTCTGTGCATTCTGACATGATAGTTGTTGGCCTGGTCTAGAATTTCTGTGTTTTCAAATAGCATTTTGTGTCCAGGTTGGTTTATAACATGTTCTGCTACTGCTGATTTTTCTGGCTGGCCCAGTCTGCAGTGTCTCTCAAACACAGAAATTCTGTATTGTATTTTAATTTTTGTAAGCCGCCCCGATTGTTTTAACAGAGGGGCGGGGTATAAATAAATAAATATTATTATTATTATTATTATTATTATTAGACTCCATCAAAGAAGCCACGGCTACCCTGAGTCTATAAGAACTGAGCAGGGCTGGCAATGACAGGTGACTTGGAGGTGTCTCATTCATCGGGCAGGCCATAAGTGAAAGCCAATCTGATACCAAATAAGAACAATAAAAGAGAGGAACGTGACCAACATGTGGCTAAAGGGGAGAAGAATATTGTTGGTTTATATGTGTATTATTCTATTTATTAATCCACCCTCCATAAGAATCCCTGGGCAGATGTTAAGGATGTGAAAAGTGTAAAGCAATGCATAAGGACAAACAAACTGGTAGTAAAGCCATCAAGCAATAAAAGAGTCTATAAAGAATTTTAAAAGTCAACAGTGAGAACTGATTGCAGAAGCAGCTAATCAATTTTTTTTAATGGTGTGTGAAAGGATGACCCCCTGGTTCCAAAATGTCAGTAAGTTGGTGCCTAGCATGCTTACAATGGATGCAATCTCAAGTCAGGGTGCCGCAGTAGATGAGACCCTGTTCTGGGTCATTGCCTGATGTGCTTCCTCCCATGGTACAAGGACGCAAGACTCTCCTGCATTGCAACATCAGACTAAAATCCAGAGCCCCCCCCCCGATGATGACACAAAAGCCGTCAGCCGCCACCAACAAGACAGTTGTGCTTGTCTTTGGTGCTGTGGTTCTTATGGAGTCCAGAGTCCTTGTAAGATATGAGGGACAAAGAGGGATGGTGTCTGGTGCCCAGAAAAGTATTTTTCTTTTGCTCTGGGCCATTTCCAAGAGAAACAAAAATAACCCCCAAATGGTCTAATACTGGGGGAGGGACTTTTGCAGGCTTCGGGGTCTGCAAAAGTGGCGTTTGAGGACCAGACGTGGCCATAGACTATTAGACAGGCTGCTTGACTGACTGACTTATTTGCACCTAAACCTGCATGCAAGGTAGGGGTAGGAAGAAGGGGAACATTTGACCTAAACATTGGGAAGAATTTCCTGACGGTAAGAGCTGTTGGACAGTGGAATCTGCTGCTACTGGGACTGGTGGATTCTCTTTCTTTGGAGGTTTTTAAAAAGAGGCTGGATGGCAATCTGTCAGGAGTGCTTTGATTGGGTACTCCTGCATGGCATAATGGGGTTGGACTGGATGGCCCTTGGGATCTCTTCCAACTCTATGATTCTATGATTCCAGCATGAAGAGTCAGAGAAGTTCTTAGGAGGGTTGGTTAGTCAGGGCTAGAATGAGTGAGGACACTCTCTTCTGCCTTGGTCAGACCTCAGCTGGAATACTATGTTCAGTTCTGAGCACCACGATTCAAGAAGGATATGGACAAGCTGGAAGGTGTCCTGAAGAGGGCAACCAAAATGGTGGGAGATCTGGAAGCCATTATGCCCTATGAGGAGCGGCTTAGGGAGCTGGGCATGCTTAGCCTGGAGAAGAGAAGGTTAAGAGGCTACATGATAGCCACATTTAAATATTTGAAGGGATGTCATACTGAGGATGGAGACCACAAAGGCCGTCCAGTCCAGCCACCTTCTACAATGCAGGAATACCCAATCAAAGCCCTTCTGACAGACGGCCATGCAGCCTCTGTTTAAAGTTCTCCAAAGAAGGAGACTCCACCACACTCCCAGGCAGCAGCAGATTCCACTGTCCAACAGCTCTTACCTTCAGGAAGTTCTTCTTAACATTTAGGTGGAATCTCTTTTCCTGGAGTTTGAATACATTGCTCTGTCTGTGTCCTAGTCACGGGAGCAGCAGAAAACAAGCTGGCTCCCTCTTCAATATGACATATTTTCAAATATTCAAACAATATCCATCCAAGAATGTTTGGAACTGGCACCCATTTAAGAAAGTGACACCATTCTGCGAAACTGACACCCATGTGCAATGCGTCAAGTCTGTACCCCACCCGCTGTGCTGAGGCATACATTCCCTTTCTTACTGGCTTGGTGGCACCCTTGTGCTGCTCAGGCTGCATAGTTGTGCTATGTACACACACACACACTGCAGGGCCTTTCTGTCCTCTGACTACCCCCTCTGGTCTGCAAAACTCCATCCCAACTGTTGGTTCAGTGCCAGCCATTGAGGGTCGAAAATCTTGGAAAACTTCTTGCAATGTACTAGAAGGAGAAGCAGGCAGGGAACAAAACTTTTTTAAAAAATGCTAAAAAGCCCTAATTTTATTTCCTCGACCCTTCACTCTGGACCCTTTCACATTACACAATTATAGCGCAAGGATTCTAGTTAAACTTCCATGATAGCATCTGAGGAAGCTCTCAGGTTTGCAATCCAGGGAGGGGGATTTATAACCCTTAGCTAGAGAGCTCTAGTGCCAGGGTGGGCAACTGCGTGGGGTTTGGGGTGAATGTCCCCAGGGCCCCTTCTCCCATGAGTGACACCTCCACAGCAAGCCCAAATACCTCTCTTTTCCTCAGCAGTCCCTCTCAAAATGGTAACCTGTTACCATTTTGAGAAGAATTTCAAGAGGATAATGAAGGCATTTGGGGGTATGGGATTTTGGGGTGCTTAGCTGTTTAGTTGCTTTGAGTCCCATGGCGGGGGGAGCAGGATAGAAATAAAATCATAGAATCATAGAATCATAGAATCATAGAATTGCAGAGTTGGAAGAGACCACGAGGGCCATCCAGTCCAACCCCCCTGCCACGCAGGAAATCACAATCAAAGCATCCCCAACAGATGGCCATCCAGCCTCTGTTTAAAGACCTCCAAGGAAGGAGACGCCACCACGCTCCGAGGGAGTGTGTTCCACTGCCGAACAGCTCTTACTGTCAAAAAGTTCCTCCTCATGTTGAGGTGGAATCTCTGTTCCTGGAGCTTGCACCCATTGCTCCGTGTTCCAGTCTCTGGAGCAGCAGAAAACAAGCCTGCTCCATCCTCAGCATGACATCCCTTCAAATACTTAAACAGGGCTATCATATCACCTCTAAACCATCTTTTTTCCAGGCTAAACATACCCAGCTCCCTAAGTCTCTCCTCATAAGGCATCGTTTCCAGACCTTTCACCATTTTAGTTGCCCTTCTCTGGACACGCTCCAATTTGTCAATATCCTTTCTGAATTGTGGTGCCCAGAACTGGACACAGTATTCTAAGTGAGGTCTGACCAAGGCAGAATAGAGTGGCACTATTACTTCCCTTGATCTAGATACTATACTTCTATTGATACAGCCCAAAATTGCATTGGCCTTTTTAGCTGCCGCATCACACTGTTGGCTCATGTTCAACTTGTGGTCTACTAGGACTCCTAGATCCCTTTCGCACGTAGTCTCATTCAGCCAGGTCTCTCCCATCCTATATTTATGCATTTCATTTTTCCGCCCTAAATGCAGTACTTTACATTTCTCCGTATTGAATTTCATTTTGTTAGCTTTGGCCCAGCTCTCCAGTCTATCCAGGTCATTCTGAATTTTGATCCTGTCCTCTAGGGTATTAGCTACTCCTCCCAATTTGGTGTCATCTGCAAATTTGATAAGTATGCCCCTAATTCCCTCATCTAAGTCATTGATAAAGATGTTGAATAGCACTGGGCCCAGGACAGAACCCTGTGGCACCCCACTGGTCACATCTTTCCAAGACGAAGAGGAGCCACTGCTGAGCACCCTTTGGGTTCGGCCGGTCAACCAATTACAAATCCATTGAACAGTTAACTTGTCTAGCCCACATTTTACAAGCTTGTTTGCAAGAATGTCATGGGGAACCTTGTCAAAGGCCTTACTGAAATCAAGGTATACGATGTCCACAGCGTTCCCTTCATCTACCAAGCTGGTAACTTTATCAAAAAAAGAGATCAGATTAGTCTGGCATGACTTGTTTCTCTGAAACCCATGTTGACTTTTTGTGATTATGGCATTGCCTTCTAAATGTTCACAGACTCTCTGTTTAATGATCTGCTCTAGAATCTTCCCTGGTATTGATATCAGACTAACTGGACGATAGTTGTTGGGATCCTCTTTTTTCCCCTTTTTGAAGATGGGGACAACGTTTGCCCTCCTCCAGTCTGCTGAGACTTCTCCTGTTCTCCAGGAGTTCTCAAATATTATTGCCAATGGCTCTGAGATTATATTTGCCAGCTCTTTTAATACTCTTGGATGTAGTTCATCTGGTCCTGGAGATTTAAATTAATTTAGATTAAGAAGGTATTCCTGTACTACCTCTTTACTTATTTTGAGCTGGATTTCCCCTATTGTGTCCTCTGTTCCATTCTCTTCAGGTTGGTCCTCCTTTTCCTTTTCTGAAAACACTGAGGCAAAGAAGGTGTTGAGTAATTCTGCCGTTTCTCTGTCCCCTGTTAGCATTTTGCCATCTTCTCCATGTAGCGGCCCTATCATTTCCTTCTTCCTCCTTTTGCTGCGGACATACCCAAAAAAACCCTTTTTATTGTTCTTAACCTCCCTAGCAAGCCTGAGCTCATTCTGCGCTTTAGCTTTTCTGACTTTACTCCTACACGTGTTCGCTATCTGTTTGAATTCTTCTTTGGTGATTTCCCCCCTTTTCCATTTCCTATACATGTTCCGTTTAAAACTTAGCTCCATTGAAAGTTCTTTAGTCATCCATCCTGGTTTCTTGAGACACCTCCCATTTTTCTTCCTCAATGGTACTGTTTGAAATTGTGCCTTCAGTATCTCCCTTTTGAGAAAGTCCCATCCGTCTTGAGGTCCCTTCTCTTTTAGTATTCTTGACCATGGGATCATCCCCAGTATTTCCCTGAGTTTATTGAAATCAGCTCTCCTAAAGTCAAGAATGCGTGTCTGACTATGCCTGGCTTCTCCTTTCCATTGTATAACAAACTCCAGGAGAACATGATCACTCTCACCTAAGGATCCCACCACTTGCACCCCATTAACAAGGTCGTCTCTGTTGGTTAGGATCAGATCTAAAATAGCTGACCCCCTTGTTGCCTCTTCCACCTTTTGGACCATGAAATTGTCTTCCAGGCATGTAAGGAATTTGCTAGACCTTGTAGTTTTGGCTGAGTTAGATTGCCAGCAAATATCAGGATAGTTGAAGTCCCCCATCACTACTACATCTCTCCTTTCTGCATGTATGTTCATCTGTTCTAGAAAGGCAACATCCAATTCCTCCGTCTGATTTGGGGGTCTGTAGTAGAGTCCCACAATAACATCCCTGTTGTTTCAATGTTATTTCTTCTTGTTGTTGTTGTTGTGTGCCTTTAAGTCATTTCTGACTTATGGCAACCATACGGGGTTTATCATGGGGTTTTCTGAAGGCTGTGAGTGTGTGACTTGCCCAAAGTCACCCAGTGAGTTTTTGTGGCTGAGAGGAGATTTGAACCATAGTCTCCAGAGTCATAATCCAACACTCAAACAACTAGGCCAGGCTGGCTGTTTTAAAATTGCTTTAAATGTGTTATATTGATTTTATTCTATGCCTCCTTGAGACCCCATGGTATAGGGCAGTGGTTCTTAACCTGTGGTCCACAGACCCCTGGGAGCCATGATGTCTTCGCAGGGGGTCCATGAAGGCTTAAAGGCTGCCCAGCTCACCACCTCCCTACAGTGGTGCCACCATGTGACAGGAGCCAAGGCAAAGGCTGGCTGGCTTGGTCTGCACATTGCCATTCAATCTGCTCCAGCCACCAACCTGCAGGAAGAAGCAGGAGAAAAGTCTTCCCTCCCTCTCCAGTGCCTCTGAGGGAAGGATTCATGGATGGTGTAATTGTATTATTATTATTATAGAATCATAGAATCATAGAATTGTAGAGTTGGAAGAGACCATGAGGGCCATCCAGTCCAACTCCCTGCCATTATTATTATTATTATTATTATTATTATTATTATTACTGTTGTTGTTGTTGTGTATTATTATTGTGGTTTTAAATCTCGATTCAAGTCTTGGGGTCTATGGCATGAAAAGATATTTAAAGGGGGTCCCAGGTAAAGAAAAGATTAAAAGCCACTGGTATAGGACAGGAGATAGAGAAACGTAGGAACCCTCAGATGCTCTCATCTCACCCTAAACTCATTTTCTTATCCTGACCGTTCATCCAGACAGACTTTGTATTTACCAAAAATATCACACCAGGGGTCTTGCAAGTCTTGACATAGCATGTTAGCATATAAGAGCCATTATCCACAAAGGTACTATGTATGCCTAGACCCCAAGGCAAGGTTGGGCAGACAGGAGATGGACTCCAGAGGGTTTTCGTGGTTTCTGAAGACCCCAGTATGACACTCCCCAAAGATGCCTGTCTCCCTCCCTCCCACCCCCAAAAGGGGGAAGAAAATCATCCCAAATTGGTCAAAATCAAAACCTTTGTGGAGGGGAAAGCACACTAAACAAATGTGGGGGAAATCAGTCAAAATAGACAGTGGGGGCCCATCTAAACGATGAAAATACCCCTCGTGGAATTCGCTGTGAATCCTGCCTGTCTAAATGAGATCCAGCACCAATCCACACTGTTTGGAAGGAGGGGGCCCAAAACAGCAAAAACAGGGCGGTAAAAGCCGTTGCAGATTTCCCCATACTTTTCCACAAACCACAAGGGGGGTGCACATTCCTGCTCATTTGGACTATTGAACAGCTGGAAATTCAAACAGAAGGACACAGCTGATTGGTTGGGTGAGAGCGATTGGTTAGGGCGGGGCTTACTAGCAGGGCAAGTGCTCGCTGCTGCCATGTTGGATTTTCACCTTAGTGTTCTCTCACGAAGGCGATAAAACAGGATGAATATTTTCTCTTCTGCTTTCCTAATAAAATTGGAAAATCACTCTATTGCACCAGCACACCTTGGGACGACTTTAAAAAAACGTGGCGGTGAAGAACTAACACGAGTAAATCACTCGCGTCCACCATCAGGAATGCAAGTCTTATGGGGGCTTCCGGGGCCAGAAAAACTGTTTAGGAATGTTGCTGCTGCTGCAAGATGCCAATACTACAAGGTACTTTGGATTTCCCCCCCTCGTGTAGATGGGCCCTGGGAGCTATTTCTCATTTTGTATTTGGCTGCTCCCTGCCTGATTTTCGGAGGGTGGGTGTGTTGCTGCTCACAGGGGGTGGGAGAGGGCAAATGGCCCTCATGCCCCCCACAGCTCCCCACACCTGCTCTGGGCCTGGAAATAGGCTGAACTAGTACTGTTGGCACCCTGGTCTCCTTGAATGTAGCAGCTTAGAATTGGAAGTAACCCCAAAGGCCATCTAGTCCAACCCCTTACCATTCAGGAATATACTAAAGCACTTCTCGGAGATGCTCATCCAGCCTTTATTTAAAATTCTCCAACAAAGGAGGGTCCTTTTTTGCCAAGAGGCCAAGAAACCCATCTGAACTGTTCCAAGTATGGCCCAAGTCCAGACCCTGAGCTCACACAGAGAAATTTTTTGGGTGGGTGCCTTAGACCTGTGGAACTCCCTGCTCCAGGAGATGTGCTGAAGCTAAAGCCACAGTATTTGTTAGAAGCAGCAACAAAACATTCAAAAACAGCTTGGGGTATCCTATCTTTCTTACAAAACATGCCATTTCACCCTGAAGTATGCATACCTTTACACATTTTATTTATCTTGTTGGCTATTCCACTTCCTGTTCCTTAAATGGAAAACCATGACAAGACTTGAGGAAAAGGCACGCTAGTCCCAGGTCAGTGGGGGAGAGGAAGCTACCACAAGCTTTACTCTGAACTCTGAGCGAACTATTCTAGATGTCACATTCATTTATGTCAACATGTTTTGGCATCTTGAAAAGCTCCTTTAAAGTTCAGACTAAAACCTCGAGCAGAATCATCATCCCTCACTGACATGGGAGCTGTCAGCCACTACAGGTCTGAAGAGCCCAGTGAAACAAAAACGCTTGCAGGTTTCCCTAAACTTTAGCTGATTCACTTCCACACTGACAAGGACTCACCAAGAGTTAATGTTTCACGCAGTATAAAAGACCCATAATTTTTGCTGCAACTTCCAACATTGCCATCATTCCAGTGCCAATTGAAAACGTGGCGGCTCAACAAAGGCTTTGGGCTGTACTTGGTTCTGCACAAACCCTCACATGTGCATAGTTTGAAATTACTTTAAGGGATGCTTTGATTGCGTATTCCTGCATGGCAGGGGGTTGGACTGGATGGCCCTCGTGGTCTCTTCTAACTCTACAATTCTATGATTCTATGATTCTATTTAAATATTTGCCAAGATGTCCTATTGAAGATGGAGCCAACTTGCTTTCTGCTGCTCCCAGATCCCTTCCAACTCTATGATTCTATGAAATATTTGAAAGGATGTAATACTGAGGATGAAGCAAACTTGTTTTCTGCTGCTCCAGAGACTAGGGCATGGAGCAATGGGTCCAAACTACAGGAAAAGAGATTCTACCTAAATATTAGGAAGAATTTCCTGAGGGTAAGAGGATTTCAAGAGTGGAATACACTGCTGCCTGGGAATATGGTGGAGTTGCAGTTTATGGAGATTTTTAAACAGAGGTTGGACTGGCTGGCCCTTGTGGTCTCTTCCAATGTTATCATTCTATGATTCAAAGATTCTATTTTAACCAGTATTAATCTGTCTTTTAAACTTGTTAAATTGTTCTAACCTTTTTTTAGCCTTTGAAAGGGCTAAAATTATTTTTACCCTTCACACTATTTTAAATTGACCAGGTTGATTTTTAATTATACACTGCCCTGAGATCTTTAGATGGAGGAGGGATATCAATATTTTATTAAGCAAAGGATTAATGAGTGAATTAATGAGGACTTTCATCTTTGCAAGTGGACTTCTTCTGTCTGTGGGAATTAGAATTGGGTAGCTCTGTAGTGTCCATATCCAGTGAAGTTACATTACCATGTAGGATAGCCCACAAAGTGACCGATGTCCCTTGGGGCCAATGCACAAGACTGATGCACAATGGGGCCGACACGCATTGGTCGTGTTGAACATCAATCCTGTTGTGCTTCAGGATGCTCTTGCAT
Organism: Gambelia wislizenii; assembly: GCA_030847615.1. Lineage (NCBI taxonomy): Eukaryota > Metazoa > Chordata > Lepidosauria > Squamata > Crotaphytidae > Gambelia > Gambelia wislizenii. The sequence continues at coordinate 376,975,972 of JAUMIR010000003.1, forward strand.
CTCTTAAATATATTACAAGAAATAAATAAACAAGATCTAAAAAAGTTCAGGAAAATTATTCTATATATGATTACAGCAGCCAGAGTGATATTTGCAAAAAATTGGAAAAAGGCAGAAACCCCCAAAATTGGAGGAATGGGTATTCAAGTTGCTTGAACTGTACGAGATGGACAGGTTATCAATAATCCTAGATGAAAATAAAACGTTTTTGAAAGACTGTGAAGTCTGGAAGAATTTGTTACCCCATGGAAAGAAATAGGGGGAGAAAAAGTAATGTTAAGCATAGAATAACAAATGATAGAGACACTTCAAGGAAAATAAACAGAAACGACTTAAAGAAGTGAAGAGAAGGGAAGAGAAGAAATATGTAATAATACACTTGAAAAAGAAGAAAATAAAGAAAGTCAATTTATTTGAGTGATTGAATAGATATGAAGATATATATATGTTAGTTTGTAATTTATGTACATATGTTATTTATGTTGTATGTTTGTATGTTAATTTTGTTGTATGTCAATTGTGTCGTAATGTCTAATATAATATGTATTGTACGTTTTTATGAGAGGAATTTGCAAATACAAATATTTACAAAAAAGAAAAAAAAGAAAAAAGGATGCTCTTGCTGGGTCCTGTTACAGATCTTCCCAATTCACTAACAGGGCTTCTTAGCACCTCTGCTACGGAGCTAAGTATATGTAAAGTTACATCATGTTCCCTGTGATAGAAAATCCCAGCCATTATCGTTATCTGTATCCTGTTAACAGGCAAACAGTAAACCCAGAGCACTATCTGCAAGGAAGGTATGAGTTTTATTACATCAGGATTCTGCCACACTGTTTGTCTATTGGACTGAGCAAACACGGTTTGTCGTGGCTTCAGAGAAGGCCCAGAGCTGCCCCTGCAGTTTGGCATTGGCACTTCGCACAAGATGTCGGAGCAGAAGGGAGCCAGAGGGCTATGAGAGATACTTGCCACTGGCTTCACTAGTGATGGAAAGAATTATTGGTTTCCCCCAACTAAGAAACAAAAAGGATTTCCAACCACCCAAAAAGTCCCATGGGGAGAATAACGCAGCTGCCAGACACTTTAGTGCAGTTTTCTCCAGGTATTTGCTCATCCGGAATTACTCTGCACCCAGATACACCTTGGTGTTATCTAGATGGTGAAAAAAAATCCTCTCAGAATGTGAGGAGAAGACTTTTTGTCCAGATGAGCTCCCACAGGGATTAGCCATATTCAAAAGGAGGGGGGCCAAAAACTCCAAGTACTTCACGATAACAGCCTTTGCTGTTTCTTGTGAAGTTTTTTAAAAAAATCTGCGGAAATGCGCATTCCCATCTATTTGAACAACCAATTTGAAATGGGTCACATCCCGGAAGTCAAAACATGATTGGTCTGACATGCGTGGGGGAGGGCTTGCCAGCCACAAAGTGGCCACAGCCACCATTATTGATTTCCACAGAAGCAATTGTGCGCTATTTTCAAGCAGCAGAGCAAAATATTTTTTTAAAGCAGACCACTCTTCCGTGTCTCTGATTTAACAAGGGGGAAAGCGGGGTGGAAATGAAGGAAGCTTTGGGGGAATACTAACACACTTAATTCACTTGTGGCCACCATCTTTACTTGCGGGCATGCTCCGTGTGAACTTCAAACACAGATAGTTTCCCATGCCAGTGACCTTATGAATATATCGTGGAGACAAATGAAGGCTGCTGCAATGGTGAGTTAATGTGCTATTTTCTGCAATTAATTCTCCTGTCTAGCTGAGTCCCTGGTTTTTCTACAAAAGAAAGAGTTGCCAGGATTCTGCATCAGAGCTGCATCATGTGAATTTCTGCATGTGGATTTACATGCTGAGTGTATTTTGTGATCCTTCTGTTTGGGAGAATTATTCTGTGCAGAAACACACGTGGTTTTTCTTTGCAAAAAAAAAAAAAAAGTCCTCATTGCAGAGAAAACATGTTTTCTGCACACAGTTTTCCATTCAATAAACAAGTGTGGATTGCATGGAAAACCATGTCTATTTCTCTGCAGAATATTTTGCTAGAACACTTTAGGGTGTGTGAATACTGGGAGAATAACACAGAGAAATATTAATGTGCCAGTGATACCAGCTCAGGATCATTCTAGGCCCTAAGATTCCTAGGTGAAAACCTACCCTGGTGATGTCATTAAGCATTATGCATTGAGTACCAACCACAGTTGCTCACAGCTTATCATTAAGACACAGAGAAGTTATTTTCTTATTTGGAAAGTAAGACAGAAATCTTAGCTAAAGGGGCTGTTCCCAGAGTAAGGTGAAATGAGGGGACTATTCCTTCTCACCTAGTTAGGGAGATGCTTCAGGGAGAAGATGGATGGAGAGCAGAGTGGAGGGTGAGCCCTGGAACTCCAACTGGGAGAGAAGAAGAAAGCTGGCTAAATAAATGCAAAGACCCACTTGGGGAGTCTAGTGCAGGAATGAATCAATTCAGTCTTGCAAGCTGCTGCTCTGCCAGCTGAGCTGGAGATTTGCACCCAGTCATTTCTTCTTGCTTGGAGCTAAGTGCCCCCCAAACTGGAGAATTTGCTCTCCCCCCTGTCTCCAACCTGGTGGACTGAATACCTTAAAGGTGCCAGATCCTGTTTTGTTTTGGAGGGATGAAGTGGACACAGATGAAAGTGCAGGGTCAGCTCTGGTTAGCACTTGGATGGAGGAATGCCAACAAATCCCTGGTGCTGTAGCAACCCCATGATTTCAGAGGAAGGAATTGCCGATTCCTTGCCTAAGAAAGCCCTATGAAATTCGTGGGGTCACCATAAGTCAACAGGCAGCTTGAAGGCACAGACACACAGAGACACTCCCACCAGGAGATGACCCATGAAAATAGGACTCAGGGCCAGCTCCTGAGATATTATGACAACCCTAAAATTTTCTCCCGCAGCAGGGAGAAAGTCAGGGAAAGTATTCATCCAGGCATGCAGTCGAAGATTTGGGTCCCTTCTGGGAGAAAGGCAGCATATAAACTGATTAAGTGATTCAATAAAGACTTACGTACATCCGTAAAGTTCACCGGGGATTGGAGGGAGCAAGTGTTGGGAGGGATAGAAGGAGAAAGTATTGTCATTCCCATCTCGGCAGTTTACAGACTCTGGAGATTGCTTTCAACACTTTTGGTCTTTTTTAAAAGTTTCTAATACTTTTCAGTATATGTTACTCTTTTAAACGTTTTGATATTGTTTCAAGAATGTAATTAGTGTAATTCTGTTTTGATGTACACTTTTTGTATGTTTTAATGTGTGTGTGTGTGTGTGTGTGTTTATTGGGTGAGCCACTTTGGGTTCCAGCCTTGGGGGAAAAGTGGTCTATAAATAAACATCATCATCATCATCATCCCAGGTTGACAAGCCGAAAAGGGATTCTGGAAAGAGGACTAAACTGCCCCGAAGTCCACCGGAGTCAACAAGTGACTTTTCCAGCCTCTCGGGCACTCTCCAAGGTAGGATGGAGCCTGCATTGCAGCGAAGGGCGCCGCGCTCACTCTCTGCCCTGCAGCTGCCAGAAGGACGTGCAGCCAGGCGGCGGCGGGGGGGGGTGTTAGGAGAAAGCCGCCTTCCTTCAGCAGGGCCCAGGCAGCCCCCAGCCCCCCAGCCCCAGCCGGGAGGGACCGGGAGGCGACCCCCCCCCCGCGCCGCGCCCCAGCCAAGAGCCAAGAGCCAGCCCGCCGTGCGCAACGCTCCACTCCGGAGAGCCCAAAGCCCCGCCGGCGGCACCCTGGCCAAGCCCAGCCGGCGCGGAGAGCCCCCTCGTTGCCCGGGAGAAGGGGAGGCAGAAAGGGGGCCGAGAAAGAGGAGGGGGCCTTCCTGGAACAGAGGGAAGCTGCTTTCAAAGAGTGGGGAAAGGGAAGAAAGAAGGAAGGAAAAGGGGAAAGAAAGGAAAGGGGGGCAGCATCTGCACCGCGTGGAAAAGAGGTGACCAAGAGCTGTTTGAAACAGAGGAAATTTACAAGGAAGGAAGGGAGGAAGGAAGGATAGAAAGAGAGAAGAAAGGATGGGAGGGAGGGATGGAAAGAAAGAGAGGGAGGGAAAACAAAATGGAAAAGAAAAGAAAAGTGGACAGCATTTGCACAGAGTGAAAAAGAGGTGACCAAGAGCTGTTTGAAACAGAGGAAATTTGCATGGAAGGAACGAAGGAAGGATAGAAAGAGAGAAGAAAGGAGGGAAGGGAAGATAGAAAAAAAAGGAAGGGAGGGAGAAAGAAAGAAAGAAAGAAAGAAAGAAAGAAAGAAAGTAAGTAAGTGTGGAGGAAGGGAGGGAAAACAAAATGGAAAAGAAAGGAAAAGTGGACAGGGAGAAAGAGCTCGCGAGAGAGAGAAAGGCAGGCAGGCAGGCAAGCGTCCTGAAGACTGCAACTGGGACGTTGCAAAGTGCCAAGCGGGCTTGCTGAACCCCCCACCCCAGGTGCCGAAGGAGAGCCCAGGAGGCGCCCCCTCCCCCGGCATGCCCGCACCCCGAAAGAGCCCCCGAAGGGGGAAGGGTCCCTACCTGCAGCGTGTCCGAGCCCGGGCTGGCCTCCTCCGCCTTCAGGAACACCTGCTGGCCCCGTCTGAAAAATTGAACAGCTGCAATGAGGATGTGGTGCAAAATCAAGACCATGCTGAGGCTGCCCCCTCCTCGCCGCCTTCTCTGCCGGTGCCCGGAGGGAGGCAGGCGGGCAGGCGGGGATCCGGCACCCGGGCTGGGCGCTCTCCTCCTGGCACTGCCGCTCGAGCAGGGAGCCTTTGGCGTGCCCGGCACACGGCCTGCCTGCCTGCCTGCCTCCCTCTGGCTGCTGTCACACACACACACACACACAGAGAGACACTTGGCTTGTCATGCACACCTGCTACAGAGAAAGCGAGAGAGCGGCAGCAGGCCAAAACTCCCTCCCTGTCAGAGGAAACCAGAGAGGGAGAGATTGGGAGAAGGACTGGCTCCAGGCTCGGCAAAGAGCCGGAGGGTTTGGCCTGGCACCCGGCCCCGGGAGCGCAGGAGGCAGCGCCCACCACGACCCCCCGCTTTGCACTGGCATCCCTGGCCACGGACTCCTTCATCCTATAGCTCACCTTTCTCCTGGCATGGGGGCCAAGGGAGCTGAAAAGAAAGTTGTCGTTGTTGTTGCCAAGTGCTGTGAAGTCGACATCGACTTATGGCAACCCGAGGAAGGGAGGGCCATCAGACGACCCTGGTCGCCACAGCCCGCCCAAAGCCTCTCAAACTCAGCGCCATGGCTTCGCCGGAGGAATCTCTCCACCTGGAACGGAGTCGCCCTCTTTTGCTACTGCCTTCCACTGGGCTGAGCACGCCCAGCTTTTCCAGCGAGTCACAGAATCATAGAATCAAAGAGTTGGAGGAGACCCCCCCCCCAAGGGCCATCCAGTCCAACCCCATTCTGCCATGCAGGAATACACAATCCAAACATTCCTGACAGATAGCTATACAGCCTGTTTAAAAACTTCCAAAGAAGGAGACTCCACCACACTATGAGGCATTGTATTCCACTTCCGAACAACTCTTACTGTCAAGAATATCTTCCTAAGGTTTAGGTGAAATCTCTTCTCCTGTAGTCTGAGTCCATTGCTCCGTGTCCTAGTCTCTGAAGAAGCAGAAAACAAGCTTGCTCCATCCTCAGTATGACGTCCCTTCAAATATTTAAACACGGCTCTCATGTCCCCTCTCAACCTTCTCTTCAACACGGCTATCATTTCCCCTCTCAACCTTCTCTTCTCCAGACTAAACATGCCCAGCTCCCTAAGCCGATCCTCATAGGGCATAAGGGCTTCCAGACCTCCCACCAATTTGGTTGCCCTCCTCTGGACATGTTCCAGCTTGTCAACATCCTTCTTGAATTATGGTGGCCAGAACTGGACACAGGATTCCAGGTGTGGTCTGACCAAAGCAGAATAGAGTGGTACTACTAACCCTATGAAGGAGAGACCTTCAAGCCACCATGTTCTCAACAGCCCTGCTAAAGCCTTTGAAACTCAACGCCATAGTTTACTTGGTAGAGTCTATCCACAGGTAATGCAGTCTCCCTTTTTTCCTACTGCCTTCCACTTGGCTGAGCATTCTCATCTTTTACAGTGAGTCACATCATCTCACGCTATGCCCAAAGTACAGCAGCCTTATTTTAGTCATCTTACTTCTAGAGAGATTTGAGTCTTGTCGTGTATCCACATTGTAGAATTATTGCAGTTTGGCACCACTTTAACTGCCGTGGATCCATCTTACAGAATTCTGGGATTTGTAGTTTGGGGAGACATCAGTATTCTTTGGCAGAGAAGGGTAAAGACCTTGTAAAACTACAAATCCCAGGATTACATAGGATGCAGCTATGGCATTTAAAGTGGTGTCAAGTGGCCATAACTCTGCAGTGTGGATACACCCTTAATTTACTCTTGAATCTATTTAGTCCACAGTGTCTACAGAACTCTTCTCCAGCACCACATTTCAAATGAGTTGATTTTCTTCCTCTCAGCTTTCTTCATTGTCCAGATTTCACCACCATACATGGAAATGGAAACTACGATGGCAAGGAAAATCCTAATTTTAGTATTCAATGCTATATCTTGAAACCTGAGGATCTTGTCTAATTCGTTCATAGCTGCCCTTCCAAGTCCTAGTCTTCTTCTGATTTCTTCACATCAAACTCCATTTTGATTGACTTTGGCTCAGTCATTAATGGAAATAGAGACTGTAGTCAGGAAATCAGAAACAAGATCAGGACTTGGAAGGGTAGCTGTGACAGAACTAGATAAGACCCTGGAGTATAAAGATATATCATTAAAGTCCAAAGTTGGAACCATCCATGCCATAGTCTTTCTGATTTCTATGTATGGGTGTGAAAGCTGGACAGTGAAGAAAGCTGATAGGAAGAGAATCTTCCTTCTCAGGTTGGCTTGGTATCTTCTAAGTATTCCTCTCAAACTACAAAGCCCAGGATTCCTTAAGTTGAAGCCATGACATTAAAGTGATAGCAAACCAATACAACAATGCAGACTTGGGCTGCTGACACACTGCAGAAATAATGCACATTGACACTCCTTTAACTGCTATGGCTCAATGCTATGGAATTCTGGGATTTGTAGTTTGGTAAGATATTTAGCCTTCTTTGTCAGAGAGCTCTGGTGCCACAACAAACTACAAATCCCAGGGTTCCATAGGATGAATCCAGCCATAGTGGTTAAAACAGTATCCAAATGCATTATTTCTGCAGTGTGTCAGCAGCCATATTCTTTATTTTGGTTTTAGGTCAATCAAATTTAATGATATGCATTTAAAGCAGAGTGAGTGTTCCTTTTAGACCAGAGGTGGGGTCCCTGCAGCTCTTCAGATCTTGTTGGACTGCAACTCCCAGCCTTTGTTACCATAAGTCCTATTAACTAAGGCTGCTGGGAGTTATAGTCCAACAAGATCTGGAGGGCTGCCTAATTCCCACCCATGGAATATACTCATGGTGGAGAGTTCTGGATAACTCAAGATGGATCATCAGAGAAGCTTGAAAAATAATTTGGAAAAGGGCAACTCCACGTGGTCATGGGACTGGAATACCTTCTCTGTGAGGAGAAGCCAAAGAGAGTGGAGGGTTTGTGTTGGTTTTTCCCATTTAGTAAAGAACCACAAGAAGAGTCCTAGTGGGTCAGATCAAAGGGCTATCAAGTCCAACATCCAGTTCAGAGTTGGGGCTTGTCTAGACAAGAGGAAATAATGCTGATTCCTGCGCATTATTGCAAATTTGTAGCACCGTTCTTTTGTCTCCATAGTCTTTTGGCACAAACGAGACTATGCAAAGCTATCCACATTTGAATTGCACATGCTTGCGAATCAAGATGGCAGCTAAGTAAATTAATATGTTATTATTCTCCACATGTCGCTGCCACTGCACAGTATTTTTTAAAAACTTTAAGGCAAAGGTGTGCAAGTGCAACCTTTTGCTTTAAAAAGCTTTTAAAAGCTATTTGGTCAGCTCAGAGCAGCAAAAAAGCATACAGTCTAGAACACGAAAATCCAAAATGGTGCTTCCAGCTGCTTCCTTGCCAGCACGCCCGCCCCCAGCACTGATCCAACCAATCAGTTGTCCACTCTAAGAATGTGCAGCGATGCAAATTGGTTGTCCTAACAAGTGGTAATGTGCATTCCCACACATTATTTTAATTAATTAATTAATTAATTAATTACAGTATTTATACCCTGCTCTTCAGCTACAAAGGCTCTCAGAGTGGCTTAAAAATCGTTCAGCAATAGCACTTACACATTTACACCACCTATCAGTGCAAAGCACTCCGTAAGCAGTTTACAGTGTGTTTTAGTTAATTGCCCCAACAAGCTGGGTACTCATTTTACCAACCTACGAAAGGATGAGAGGCTAAGTCAAAAGGCTTTTCCCGCATAGTTTTTGGTCACACTCCTTCCAAATATTGCAAATCACTCTGGGATCTCATTGAGAGAAAAGGTATTCCCTGCAAACTCTATTAGGATTATTTTCACTGTCTAGACAACCCCTTGACATAAATCTTCAAATATTTCATCCTCACATGTGAAGACACACAGTTACAGTAGTTCCACACACACACATACACAGACACACTATAAGGAAAAAAAACATCCTAATATTCTTCTGTAATATTTGCTCCATATTAGAAAATCCAGAAGTGTTGCACAGGAATTGCTGGGTGGAGAAGAACATGCAGGGGGGTTGCACAAAAATTTGTTTTCTGTGGGAAAAACAGGTTTTCTACAGAGGAAACAGTGTTTGCCGCATGCAAAGCATTTGCTCAGAAATCAGCAGATGAAAGGCTACATGACACGGAAAGAAATGTTACTGTCAGTCAGGCTGAGTTCCATTCTAGGCACAACAACAAAGCCTAGAGGAAAAGGTGTCAACTGTAAAACTGATTTATAGCAAGGCCAGTTTGGGGTATTCCTGCATGGCAGGGGGTTGGACTAGATGGCCCTGGTGGTTCTTCCAACTCTATGGTCCCATCTATACAAGGGGAGGGGAATACAAATATGTCTGAACAAGCAACCATTTGTAATGCTGCAACCTGTCTAAACAGTCAAAAGAGCCCCCCTAAACTTTGCATGATCCCTAGCCAAGATGGCAGCAAGATTGTTGCCCAATTTTTTTAAAAAAAAAACACAGTTTAACATGGTGTGCACATGTGATATTTCATATTTACAAAAAGAAAAAGAGAGAGTATAAGATCGTTGTTTTATTGACTTACCAGACCCTCACTTAGCTGAAAATCCAACATGGTGGGAGCAGGCACTTTCCTTGTTTCTAAGCCCCACCCCCGGCTCGTCCAGCCAATCAGATTACAGTGCTTGTTCATACCAACGCGAATGTGAGTGTCCGAACAATCACACATTCGCATGTCATATGGAGCTTTTTAAAACATCCAGATGAAGTCCTGGATCCTATGCACACAGAGTTTGCAGTGGATTTGGCTGCCCCCTTTGGAATGACACATATTTATGCAAATGTCTGTTTGTACAGATCGCCGGATATTTGCATTCTGTTAGGATTGTTTTCACCATATAGACAAGCCCTATAATTCTATGAGCTTTACTCAAATCAGTCATGTTTGTACTATACTCTTTCCTCCAAAGAGCTATGATTACTACAGAGCTGTGGGATCTGTACAGCTCAGGTATAGGTTATTTGAAGGACGGTATTCTACCTTATGAACCTGCCTGCATTTTGAGATCTGGTGGGGAGGCCCTTCTCTCTGTCCCACCACCTTCCATCTGGTGGAAACTCAAGAGATGGCCTTCTCAATGGCTGCCCCCAGGCTCTACAACACCCTTCCTGGAGACGTTCAAGAAACAAGTGAAGATTTTCCTGTTTCAACAGGCATTTGATATTTCATTGAATAAGGCCTCTCCCACCAAATAATGTGCTGGATTTTTCTAATTGTTGAGATGGTGTGTGTGTGTTTGTGTTTAATGGTTATGTTTTAATTGGGTTTTTTAAAATCATTTATTCTCTTTTTAACTTGTGGATTTTGTGAATTTTTAATGATGTGTTTTTTAATCTGTTGTGATTCAGCTGCTTTGAGTCCCAAACTAGGGAAAAGGCAAGATATATATATTCAAGGACACAGCTGTGCTGGGCAGGGCATGTTTCTAGGATGCAGGACCATCGCCTCCCCAAAATAGTACTCTACGGTGAACTCGCCACGGGTCAGCATAAGAGGGGTGCTCCAAAAAAACGATACAAGGATTCCCTGAAACAACATCTCAGGCTCAGCCAAATTGATCATCAACAGTGGTCCGCCCTGGCCTCACATCGGGAGGAATGGAGACGCACTATCCACAATGCTGCAGCCTTATTTGAGAACTCACGCTGAACAAGTCTTGAAGAGAAACGACAACGCAGAAAGAATCACAACCCAGAAACATCACCCAAGGAGACCTTCTGCTGTGCTTTCTGCAACCGGACTTGTCTATCTCGGATTGGCCTTTTTAGTCATCAGCGCGCTTGCAGAAAATGTGGGAGGAGTCCTTCCTGAATCTTCGTTTGTGAAGAAAAGCCAGAGAGAGATAGAGAGAGAGAGAGAGAGAGAGAGAGATTCAAGGAGCCCGTGGTATCCACTGGGGTTTGGTTCCAGGACCCCCCATGGATACCAAAATCCGTGGATGCTCAAGTCTCATTATATATAATGACATAGTAAAATGGTGTCCTTTATATCAAACAGCAAAATCATGGTTTGCTTTCTGGAATATATACTGTATATTTTGGGAATATTTTCAAGCCGAGGATGGTGGAATCCATGGATATAAAATCTATGGATGCAGCGGGCTGACTGTAAATATTGTCGTCATCATCCATGGACCAACATTCTTTCACCACCCATATCACTGTTTTGTACCCTCCAAGAGACATATAGCGCATTTGGAAGACTTTGCAAAAGAGTCTGGAGTAATAAACACTTGAGGTGAAGCACAAAAATCAGTGTGTATAGAGCCATTATACTGTCTATTCTCCTTTATGGGTCTGAAACATGGGTCACCTGCCGCCACCACTTACGACTCCTCGAACGCTTTCATCAGCGCTGTCTACGTACAATCCTAAACATACACTGGACTGACTATGTGACGAATGTTGCTGTCCTTGAGCAAGCAGGGATCACCAGCATTGAGGCCATGATATTGAGAACACAGCTGCGCTGGGCAGGGCACGTTTCTAAGATAGAGGACCATCGCCTCCCAAAAATACTACTCTACGGTGAACTCGCCACGGGTCAGCGTAAGAGGGGCGCTCCAAAAAAGCGATACAAAGACTCCCTGAAACAACATCTCAGGCTCGGCCAAATTGATCACCAGCAGTGGTCCACCCTGGCCTCACATCGGGAGGCATGGAGACGCACTATCCACAATGCTGCAGCCTTATTTGAGAACTCATGCCGAACAAGTTTTGAAGAGAAACGACAATGCAGAAAGAATCAAAACCCAAAAACATCACCCAAGGAGACCTTCTGCTGTGCTTTCTGCAACTGGGCTTGTTTATCTCAGATTGGCCTTTTTAGTCATCAGCACACTTGCAGAAAGCGTGGGATGAGTCCTTCCTGAATCTTTGTTTGAGAAGAAAAGCCAGAGAGAGAGAGAGAGAGGAGAGAGAGAGAGAGAGAGAGAGAGAGAGAATTTTATCTACACTGGGCTCAGAAAAGCTAGGACTGGGTGTGTCCATTTGGGCAATTTGGGTGATCCCTGCTTGCTCAAGGACAGCAACATTTGTCACATAGTCAGTCCAGTGAGTGTATATATAAGCCTTCTGACTATTTCAAGCAGATAGAAAATAAAAGTAAGAAACAAAATCATCAACAAACAAGCACATTGATAACTACTATTATTATAAAATACAAAATAATATATACATTTAAAATAACAAATTTCCAACTTAGGAGAGTACAGCCCCAATAAGACACCAATAAAACTCCTCTAAAAATGTAAATGCCACAAAAGACATCTAGGCAGACCCTTTTTCTGCTTCTTGTTTCCTCTGTTTAGCTGGTTTATCAGCAAAACAAGCAACCCTGAAAGTCACAAATGGATTGACCCCTTGCAACAGAAAAGTCAGTTTAGATTCATTGCCCCACTCCCTCCAGCTAAAGAGGAATAAGTCAAAATCGTGTGCTCTAATATTAGCATATAATTGACAGTACAGTAAGTAATGGGCAAAATCTTCAACTTTAGGTGCCCTACATATACAAATTCTGTCTTGTATAAGGATGCCCTGATAATGACCTTGTAACATCCTAGTATCCATTTGTTCAAAGCAGAGACCCATAAAGGCCGTGTGTGTAAATCTTTTTTCATTGTAAAGGACAAGTATTTTTCTTACTGGAGAAGAGTTTTAGCACTTGCTAACCATTTCATAGATCTTACTGGTAAATAAAATTAACACACAAAATGTCACCAACGAACAGAAAACACAAATTCACACTGCTAACTGCCTGGATTAATGCTAGGAGAGCAATGTCTGTAAATGGGTTTGCAACTCTTCATTTAAGTCCTAGTTTGGTTTTGCTTTTTAAATTACTTTCACTTCAGTCCAAATGTCAGGATTGTATATAACCCAAGAAACTTAACTCTCAAAACCATTTGAATGAGAAAAACCAACCCCCCACTAACTGTTTCTTTAAAAATGATGTAGGCCCCATCCACTCAGCACCCTCCAGGCAGGTCAGACTACAAATCCCATCACCAGCCAGCCCACGTGGCCATGCCTGATGGGGACAGTGGCCACTGTAGTCCAGCAGACCTGGAGTGTGTTAAGGAAAAGTGCTGCAATGCCAGTTTAGACTAATTCTGACATTTCAGTTTGGTTAAGATTATCTTTCTAAGGCCTTTGGGAAGAAGGAACTGTACATAAATAATTCTTTTTTCCCTCTTCCACAAGTGGAATCGATATTCTACATTTTGAAACGAGAAGGAAGAAACATCCCTGTCTCTCTGTGACAGGCCAACAGTTCATCCTACGCCCAAGAGATGCTAAGGTGGATGGTTCAAAGAGCAGGAAGCATTTTAATAATACAAATCATGTCCGAGAGCAAGGCTTCTCCCTGGGCTGGAAGGATGGGGGGAAGGAAGCTGTGAATAAATGAAGCTGAAGCCGCTGAACTCTATGAAAACTCCCGCCCTCTGGAACAGACATCTCATCTTGGGGGCAAATTTGGTGTGCCGGTATTTCATTCAATTTCATTTGCTCAGTTCTCTCCACCAGGAAGATAACAGAATCATCCCCAGAGTACATGTGATGCCAGCAAATCAAGATTAAATACTACGAAGGGGCACAAAGTCAGCTTGCATTTACTTTCCCTATGTTGCAAATAAATTTATCCAAATCTTCTGGGAGCCTCACGGAACGAGCCCAATAATTGAGGATGTGCTTCCGTTTCATTTCAGAGTTGTCGGCGAGAGGTCTAGCCACTTATGAAGCCTAATCAATTTGTCAGTCGTTTCCTCCAAGCCAAGTTCCACACAGACGTTCATTATTTGGTTTGCGTGGGAATGTTTGGCAGGTGATGTTCATCCTAACCCAGCTGAATCAAAGCTCTGAATTACATGATCTCTGGGTAGCTACCTCGGAGCGTGGTGGGGTCTCCTTCCTTGGAGGTCTTTAAACAGAGGCTGGATGGCCATCTGTCGGGGATGCTTTGATTGTGATTTCCTGCGTGGCAGGGGGGTTGGACTGGATGGCCCTCGTGGTCTCTTCCAACTCTGCAATTCTATGATTCTATGATTCTATGATTCTATGATCTATGTTAGTTAAAACAGGCGATGAACATCATGCCCAAGATGCCCAGGTCCAACATAATGAGGTGGTATCAAAGTGCTGTGATTGCATAGTATGAAACAAACCACACTAAGTGTATCTAGCCAGCGTTGGATTGATATGGAGAATGACCATCGATCAGGCACTAGCTCAGTTGGAATTCAGTGATAAAAAGGGAGCAAAAGTAATCAAAGTGGTTTTCCTTGGTTTTTTTCTGGGCTGTGAGACCGTGTTCTGGAATAGTTTCTTTCTGACGTTTCGCCTGCATTTCTCTGAGGATGCCAGCCACAGATGCAGATGAAATGTCAGAAGGAAACTCTTCCAGAACATGGCCTCACAGCCTGGAAAAAAACCAAGGAAAATCTATGGATGCCGGCCGTGAAAGCCTTCAACTTCACAATCAAAGTGGTCCTTCAGGAAGGCCAAGAAATGGCAGTGAGAAAACATAATGTAGAGTTCAAATCAGACTTACGCATTGCTCAATCCTTCCCTGGAAAAGGCCACTACCTGAAAAGGATCCGCTATCACAGGGAAGGCTTTCTTGGCATTATGGACAAAGTCAGGTGTCATTACTTTGTGAAATTAATAGAAGGCCCACCTCCACCTCCAGAACCACCAAAGATTGGCTTTGATCAAACTAAGGATTATGTCCAGCAGCTTTGTAACCAAACTATTATTAACACACTTTAATATTTCATGAGAAATAAATAGGAATGAGAGATAAACTGGAGTGAGAGATAAATAGAAGGCACAACAATTTTGTTTTCGTTTTAATACTAATACAAACTAAATATAAAACAAACCTTCCTTATTTCAATTAAAAAAAAAATTCCACAAGTTCAGGAAGAATGTTTTGAAGAATCAAGTTCTAGACATTTAAAACCTATCCCACCATCCTTGTAAGTGGTAAAACAGTAGCGAGAATTCCTTCTCGTGATCATGTACCAGCCAGGCTACCAAGGCTATCTGCAGTATAGGCGGCAAAACGCTCTTCCACCTCCACGACCAGTCTATGCAGATGGACCCCAAAATACAGTGTATGTTGTGGAAGAGCGGTGAAGGGAAGACACAGGCGAAAGTGCCTGCCTGACAGTGTGTTGAACTATGCTGTGCAGCTGCTACTTTGGGGACATGCTGACCTGGGTGCTAAGATGCCAAGCCTCTTGATAACTGTAATTCAGAGTGCTATGCATTCTCCTCCTCCTCCTCCTCCACAGCTTTTTTAGTACTGTAATAAAGGATCTGCTTTGCACAGGCAACAGAAATATGTCTGCCATAGAGATAGCACCGTGATGTTGGTTATGCACTTTTTAATTTTAATGGAGGAAAATTTCACCTGCCCACCTCTTTATAGCATATGTTTCTAAGGGCTTGTCTCCACAAAGGGGGAAAAAACTGAGTGCTCCACAGTAATAGCAAGTCACAGCAGCTGCAACCAGTCTTAATGATTTTACATCCTCCATAAATTTTGCCTGCCTGTAACTGAAACTGCGGCTGTAAGTGGATTATTGACATTTTCAAATCTACTGCTGCCAAACTTAAAAAAAACCCCAAAAAAACCAAAAACACCCTATTTCTATGGTGCACACAAGCAATATCCCACCGTTTGCTCCCTTTTCTACACCATGTTCATAGACTCATAGAGTTGGAAGAGACCTCAAGGGCCATCTAGTCCAACCCACTGCCCTGCAGAAACACAAAATCAAAGCATTCCCAACACATCCAGCCTCTTTTTAAAAACCTCCAAAGAAGGAGACTCCACCACACTTCAAGGCAGTAACGTATTTCACTGCCAAACAGCTCTTACTGTCAGGAAGGTCTTCCTAATGTTTCAGTAGAATCTCTTTTCCTGTAGTTTGAACCCACTGCTCCATGTCCTAGTCTCTGGAGCAGCAGAAAACAACAAAGAAAACTGAGTGGAGATATCATGGCCAACTTTAAATACTTGAAGGGATGTCACGTAGGAGATGGAGCATGCCTGTTTTCTGCTGCTCCAGAGATCAGAGTATGAGTTAACAGATTCAAATGCCAAGAAAAGAGATCCCTCCTAAACACTGGGAAGACCTTCCCCATGAGAATGATTTGACAGTGCAATGAACTGTCTCAGATGGTGCTGGACTCTCCTTCTTTGGAGACTTTTAAGGATGTTCAAAAAATGAAAATTATATGCCAACAAAGGGCCACTGGGATAAAGGCCAAGCTTGTTTTCTGTTGCTCCAGAGACTAGGACATGGAGCAATGGGTTCAAACTACAGGAAATGAGAGTCTACCTAAACATGAGGAAGAACTTCCTGACAGTAAAAGATGTTTAACGGTGGAATACGCTGCTGCCTGGGAGTGTGGTGGAGTATCCTTCTTTGGAGGTTTTTAAACAGAGGCTGGATGGCCATCTGTCTGTCGGGAATGCTTTGATTGTGTCTTCCTGTGTGGCAGAATGGGGTTGGACTGGATGGCCCTTGAGGTCTCTTCCAACTCTATGATTCTATAATTCTATGAAAGCATCAAAGGCTGCAGAAAGATCCAACAGGATCAACACAGCTGTTTGACGCTGAGCATTGACACTACATGAGTCAAGGCTTTTTCAGTGGAGTGACCTGTACCAAACCCTGACTGAAATGGGTGAAGATCATGTCCAGTCAGATAAGGCATCAATTGGGAAAGGGCCTTTGTGCCTTTTCCCAGCTTTTCAAAAAAAGTCTGAAGGAAATGCGTATTCCCACTCGATGGAACAATGGATTCACTTTGCTGCACATTCCCAATAAGAGTGGAAGTGGAAAGCTGATTGGTTCAAGGTGCGCAGTGGGCAGAGCCTGTGACCAAGGCAGCACCCGGAACCACCATGTTGGATTTTCACCATAGCAATTGTGCACTGAGGTGACGAAGCAGCCTTTCCCCCTTGTTTCCCTGTTTGTTTAAGTGGAAGGTTAAACTTCTCCACCTTGGATTTGCTTTTTAAAAAATACTATTTGATGGCAGCAACTGATGAGAATAAAAACATGAGTAATTCACTCATGACCGCCATCTTGATTCGCAGGCATGCCTGTTTGAACAACAAATATGTATGTAAAAAAAAAGATTGCATGCCTGCAATCTTAAAAAAAAACAAAAACAGGGAGAGAAATGAAAGCTGCTGTGAATTACTGTGCATCAATCCACATTTTATTGCCTCGTATACACAAGTCCTCTAATAGAAGATGCAAGACAGCATGCTTAAAGCGTTCTGAGAAAATACTCCTAGAAAAGGAACAATTCATAATGTGGGTTATATAAGGCAGAAGCAGAGGCAGACAGACTGGCTAAAGAAAGGAAAGAAAAGGGTCAGTAGGACAGGAAGAGGGGGAAGACAACAGCATAATCTGACCCATGACTGCCTCTGTAACGGGGAAAATGGAACTCTGTTCATGATGGTAAAGACATGGCCTGGGCCAAAGGCAGTGGTGGATCAACTGATGGCAAGTGGGTTCCCATGACTGAGCAGGGATTTGAACCCTGGTCTGTAGAGTTTGCAGTCCAACGCTCAAACAACTACCCACGCTGGCTCCAAGGGTCCAGATAAAAGAACACTTATGAGGAGAGACTTAGGGAGCTGGGTATGTTTAGCCTGGAAAAAAGATGGTTAAGAGGCGATATGATAGCCCTGTTTAAGTATTTGAAGGGGTGTCACGCTGAGGATGGAGCAAGCTTGTTTTCTGCTGCGAAGAGACCACGAGGGCCATCCAGTCCAACCCCATTCTGCCACGCAGGAAATCACAATCAAAGCATCCCCGACAGATGGCCATCCAGCCTCTGTTTAAAGACCTCCAAGGAAGGAGACCCCACCACGCTCCGAGGGAGTGTGTTCCACTGCCGAACAGCTTTTACTGTCAAAAAGTTCCTCCTCATGTTGAGGTGGAATCTCTGTTCCTGGAGCTTGCACCCATTGCTCCGTGTTCCAGTCTCTGGAAGAGAGTGTCATTCCCAAAAGTGGAGGCCGACACTGAAAAGGCCAAATTTGAGGCCTGTTGAGGGCTTTCTATTCCAGCATCATGACCCTGAACAGTTGATGTGATGTTTAAGATTGCAGGGTGGCTAAGGAGAGGCATCAATGGATCTAGCGTGACTGCCATTGTTTTGGAAAGGCCAATGGGCTCAGTTGCCATGCGACCCCAAGAACAAGTTGGTAGCAGTTAATGGCCAGTAAGACCCTGAGTGCAGAGGCCTTTTCATCCCCTCTTTCCTTGCCACCCCTGTTGAAATGTCATCACTCAAACCAGATCTCAGGGAAAGTGTGGGTGGGTGTGATGTGTGCCTTTAAGTTATCTGTTGACTTATGTGACCCCATTAATTCCAAAGGGTATTTTAAAGCAAGGAATCCTCAGAGGTGGTTTTGCCAGTTCCTTTTTTTGAAATAGAGCTTACAGCACCTGGTATTCCTTGGTGGTCTCCCATCCAAGTATGAACCAGATCAGATGGAATCTGGTGTCTTGTGTGTGTGTCTGTGCCTTCAGGTTGGTTGTTGATTTATGGTGATCCCATGAATTCCATAGGGTTTTTTAAACCAAGGAATCCTCAGAGGTGGTTTTGCCAGTTCCTTCCTCTGAAATGTAGCCTACAGCACCTGGGATTCCTTGGCTATCCTTCAGGGTTTGGGGAAGGTTCTTCTTTTTGGACTGCTAGAATCCCCCAGTCAGCTTTGCTATGCTGGCTGGGAGATTCTGCGAATGACAGTCCAAAAAGGCACCTTTTCTCACGCTCTGGACAATGTAGCCTGGAGCATTTGAGGAAAAGGGACCAAAGTCAGATCTTGTGTGTGTCTGTGCCTTCAAGTCACCTGTCAACTTATGGCAACCCCATGAATTACATAGGGTTTTCTTAGGCAAGGAAGACTCAGAGGTGGTTTTGCCAGGTCCTTCCTCTGGAATAGAGCCAACAGCACCTGGTATTCGTTCTTCGTCTCCCATCCAAGTACTACCCAAGGCTGATCCTGCTTAGTTTCCACGATCAGATGGGATGTGGGGCCTTTGGGGTATTTAGGCCTGAATACAAAAAAGGGGTTTGGGACTCAGGCCAAGAAAGAATTGAGCTGGAGTAACCTTCACCAGATCTGTTGGACTGTGAAGTCCCTTTACCATCCCCCCATATCAACAGGGTTTGAGCATCTCAAGGAAACAGCTGCATCCCCAGAAGATCTCATGTAGGGATGAGGGTTGGGTCGTTGGGTGTGTTAATGGTGAGTCTCCACCTACTGACAAGCTATAAATTAAAAATGAGAAAGGGAGAAGGAGAAAAAAAAAGGAATGTGGCTGCATCAGATACAGTAGTAGTTTTGTAAATACACATAGAATTATCATATCTTAGAGTTGTACAGGACCACATAGGCAAATCTATTCCAACTCCAACCAGTGTCTGAATCTGTAGCTTAAAGCACATCTGAGAGATGCCCACCCAACCTTTGTTTGAAGGCATCCTAAGAAAGAGAATTGTAGAAACAAAGAATCATAGAGTTGGAAGAGAACACAAGGGCCATTTAGTCCAACCCCATTCTGCCATGCAGGAACACCCAATCAAAGCACCCATGACAGATGGTCATCAGCCTCTGTTTAAAAACCTCCAAAGAAGGAGACTCCACCACACTCCGAGGCAGTGTATTTCTACTTCTGAGCAGCTCTTACTGTCAGGAAGTTCTTCCTAATGTTTAGGTGGAATCTCTTTTCCTTTAGTTTGAACCCATGGCTCCATGTCCTTGTCTCTGGAGCAGCAGAAAACAAGTTTGCTCCATCTTCAGTATGACATCCCTTCAAATATTTAAACATGCCTATCATGTCCGCTCTTCACCTTCTCTTCTCCAGGTTAAACATACCCAGCTCCCTAAGCCATGGCCATCCAGCATCTGTTTAAAAACCTCCAAAGAAGAAGACTCCACCACACTCTGAGGCAGTATATTCTACTGCCGGTCTTACTATCTTAGTATGTGTTTTCTCCAGAACTGGGAGTTAAGTCAGTATATAAAAAACCTAAAAAAAAAAAGATAAAAGAATATATGGGTCCCTCCCAGCTCTATATTTCAGTGACTCCGTGACCCAAATCTGTTAATACTCCACTTATGCAAACTGGAGCGTTGGCATGCATTTGCTTACTTTGCTGAATGTGGTTTGCAGCTGCTATCTCTGGACAAGGGAACCCACCTCCTAAATACCAAGAATCTTGTTCATCTTTGACTTGTGAGATGTTATCTGGCATTGTTGTTCCCCTTTCAGGCCAAACGCCACAGCCATGAGCACTAGAAACTGAACATTTCATTTTTGTTTTCCATTGGCGAATATTCTCTATATATTGCAACCAGAATGCTTGTGGGGTGTAACTAGAGAACTTCATAAAAAAGGGAGGAAGGGGGACAAAAGGAAGAAAGAAAGAAAAGAGAAATGAAGCAACACCATTAAGACTAACTTGTTTTTATTTTTGCATGAACTTTATGGATATAAACGTACTTTTTCGGATTCAGTACTGAGTGGTATTAAGGCCTCAGGTTCTAAAGCATATTTATACAGTTGTGGGAGTAGGATAAAATGTAACAAGATCCAGAAAGATGCAAATCATGTCCCTTGCCCTAAATTTTCAAAGGGCTGCATAAGGTCTTTCAGATCTTTACAGTGGTGAGTTTGAGTTCATGCTTTCACAATAAACCTGCTTACCAAAAGCCAGTGTGAAGGTCCTATTACATTTTATCCCATCCCCAGAACTCTCAAAAATGCTGCCACATTTCTGTCTCTCCCCCCGTCCTTCCTCCTTTTTACCCTGCAAGAGACTAACATGGCTAATTCTTAGAGAATTTCAATGGCACTTCACCTACCATCCTGATTCAAGGTAGAAATCACTCTGCACATGCTCAAAAATTCTTGTGTTCAAATGTTGTAGAGCTGAATCATGACACTGAGGTGCAAGTATCGCTAGGGTCCAGCCTTACTCTCTTCAATGCAACTCCCTCACCCATTTGCCACAGGGCTGGCCACCTTCTGTTTTGATACCTCACCGGTGGCTAGAATTCAAAGACCCCAGGAACTTCTCTGCTCCTCGAGGCAAAGAGGAGAAATCTTTGGGCAAGAGCATCACCCTGAAAATTGCACCACTCTCTCTCTCCCCCCTTCCATCCAGCCATCCCTGTGTGTTCTGGGTCTCCTATGGCTGTCAGAACAATTACAGTACAGGTCGCCCCCTGTATCCCTGGGGGTTTGGTTCCCAGATTTAGGAGATTATCAGACGCTCTAAATATGGTGTTATCATGATGCCAGGAGATCGCTAAAGGACTTCTTTTTCTGACGAGGTTGTTCCCCTCTCGTTATGCTCCCGTTCGGCTGTTGTTATGCTGGCGCTGCTTTTTATTGACAGGCTAAGCTGTCAATGGATCCCCCGTTCCATTTCTGTCATAGATTTTAAAGTGTCTGAAAAGGTGCCCGTTTCGCTGGCGTGATCCCAGCGTCAATGGGAGGTCCCTGCCAGAACACACTTCCTGGTGAGATCAGGACATCCAGGTAAATGACATCCTCTTTTGTACCCTCCCCCAATTACTTATCATAGAATCATAGAATCATAGAATTGCAGAGTTGGAAGAGACCATGAGGGTCATCCAGTCCAACCCCCTGTCACGCAGGAAATCACGATCAAAGCATTCCCGACAGATGGCCATCCAGCCTCTGTTTAAAGACCTCCAAAGAAGGAGACTCCACCACACTCCGAGGGAGTGCGTTCCACTGCTGAACAGCTCTTACTGTCAAAACTTCCTCCTCATGTTGAGGTGGAATCTCTGTTCCTGGAGCTTGCATCCATTGCTCCGTGTTCCAGTCTCTGGAGCAGCAGAAAACAAGCCTGCTCCATCCTCAGCGTGACATCCCTTCAAATACTTAAACAGGGCTATCCTATCGCCTCTTAACCGTCTTTTTTCCAGGCTAAACATACCCAGCTCCCTAAGTCTCTCCTCATAAGGCATCGTTTCCAGACCTTTTACCATTTTAGTTGCCCTTCTCTGGACACGCTCCAATTTGTTAAGTTAAAACTTGTTAAGTTTTAAGTATGTTTAGGTGCTTGGTGTAACTTTTGGGTTTTTATTTTTTAATTTCCCGCGCTCTCATCTTCTCGCGAAAACTGGTGGGATTTCCGTCCAGGAAGTAAAAGGAGCTCCGTTTGAGCTCCGTTCACTTCTGGGCGGCCCTAACATGCCGCTCAAGGTAGGTCTGAAACTTTGTGTAATTGTTCCAGGACAGGGACGGGAGAGGGGTGGGAAAGCAGAATGTGGGACAGGAACACTTTTTTTGTTCCCGTCTGATAAGTTCCTTACTGTGGATAGTGGAAACCACAGCTAATAGCAAACCCTATTAAAAATAAAGGATTTCTGGTATAAACATACCATAGAGTTGCATTGGAAGACCTAGCGATTCCTAGAGATGACACCTTTCTAGGCATTTTCCAGCACAATTCTATGGTATGTGTCCTTATTTTTTTCATTGAAACTGTGGGTATTATTTCCGTGGATAGGGTGGGGGACACCTGTATACTATTTGTTGTTCAAACCAGAGCTTGGGAAGCTTTCTTTGCCTGGACTCCCAACTCTCATGTGTTTGTAAAGAAAGTGCTTGCAAAAGTACTCAAATCATGCACATTTAGAATGGAGAACTTACTTTTCAACTGGAGAAATATTTTCCCCATTTATTAGAGTGGGTATTCCTGGGGTTGGACTAGATGGCCCTTGTGGTATCTTCCAACTCTATGATTCTATGATACTGGCAGGAATGTAATTCCTTGCTAATTACATTCAGAAAGGAACCAATCAATAATGTGAGCAACGTTCATCCTGCTGTGAGCAAGTCTTTGAAATCTATGTAGTTCTCAAAGACTACTGGCAGTTTGGGGCTTATTTTATGAAAAATTTGTGTGTGGCTTTTTTAAATGTAGAAAACAGCATTTTTTGCACATGGAATAGAATTTTCTGATTTGCAGATAAGTTTTTGGTGAAGAAATATAGGCCAGAATTCTGTATCACATATTTATCATAGAATCAAAGAGTGGGAAGATACCACAAGGGCCATCTAGTCCAACCCCCTGCCTTAAAGGAACCCATAGTCAAGGATTCCTGACAGATGGCCATCCAGCCTCTGTTTAAAGACCTCCAAAGAAGGAGAGTCCACCACACTCCCAGGCAGCAGCGGATTCCATGGATGAAAAGCTCTGACTGTCAGGAAGGTCTTCCTAATAATGTTTAGGTGGAATCTCTTTTCCTGTAGTTTGAACCCATTGCTCCGTGCCCTAGTCTCCAGAGCAGCAGAAAACAAGCTTGCTCCATCCTCAGTAAGACATCCCTTCAAATATTTAAACCTGGCTATCATGTCCCCTCTCAACCTTCACTTCTCCAGGCTAAACCTACCCAGCTCCCTAAGCCGCTCCTCATAGGGCATCATGGCTTCCAGACCTCCCACCATTTTGTTCACCCTCCTCTAGACACACTCCAGCTTCTCCACATCCTTCCTGAATTGTGGTGCCCAGAACTGGACACAGTATTCCAGGTGAGGTCTGACCAAAGCAGAGTCGAGTGGCACTATTACTTCCCTTGATCTAGAAACTATACTCCTATTGATGCAGCCTAGAATTGCATTGGCATTTTTAGCTGCCACATCACACTGTTCACTTACGTACACTTAATTAGTAACCTTTCCTGGCCCAACCGCCCCTCCCTCCTCCGAAACACGATGGAAATACTAATCAACCATGTTCCAATTGCGAGCAGAATGGGCCTTCTTCTCTCTGTGCAGCTGATGCCCAGTAAAGTAAGTTTGTGTGAGAGAGTTAAGTCAAATCTGTGACTGAGAAGCAATCCTTGAATACAAAACAGTTATGGTTGAGTAAATCTAGGTAACTGTTTTATATTCATGATTGCTACTTCATCACCATCTTGAGATTATCGCGACAATCGTAACTCCCCCTCAAACCTAGTTTACCGGACATCAGCTGCATGAGATCATCAGGGAAGGTTTTCTCTTTGTCCCACCACCATCATAGGTTTGCTTGGTGAGGACATGAGAGAGCGCCTTCTCGGTGGCTGCTCCCACCCTCTGGAACCCCCTTCCACGGGAGGGTCGGCTGGCTCCCTCCCTGCTTTCCTTTCACTGGCAGGCAAAGACATTTTTATTCAAGCAGGCTTTTAATTCATTGGTGCATGAACAGAGGCTTTTTATTGGGGTGTGTTTTTATTGTTTTTATTTATATTTTTAACTTTTCTATGTTTTATATAATTTGAATATTGTCATGAGTTTAATTGTCTTTAACTTTTAATTGTCATATTTTAAATTGCATGCTGAGGGAGCCCTGGTGGCACAGTGGTGTCCCAAAAATAGTACTCTATGGTGAACTCACCACGGGTGCTCCAAAAAAAGTGATACAAGGACTCCCTGAAACAACATCTCAGGCTCGGCCAAATTGATCACCAACAGTGGTCCGCCCTGGCCTCACATCGGGAGGCATGGAGACGCACTATCCACAATGCTGCAGCCTCATTTGAGAACTCACGCCGAACAAGTCTTGAAGAGAAACGGCAACGCAGAAAGAATCACAACCCGGAAACATCACCCAAGGAGACCTTCTGCTGTGCTTTCTGCAATCGGACTTGTCTATCTCGGATTGGCCGTTTTAGTCATCACTGCGCTTGCAGAAAGTGCAGGATGAGTCCTTCCTGAATCTTCGTTTGCGAAGAAAAGCCAGAGAGAAAGAGCAAGTCACAATGTTGCAAGTTCACTCCCAAGGGCTCCAAGGTTCACTCAGCCTTCTGTCCTTTCGTAGGTCGGTACAATGAGTACCCGGCTTGTGGGGGCAATTAGATAACAGACATTGGAAACCGCTTGGAGAGTGCCTTGCACACTGTAAAAGCTGTGTAGATGTGTAGGTGCTGTTGCTTTACAATTTGTAAGTCACTCTGAGAGCTTTCATAGTTGAAGAGCAGGGTATAAATATCTAAAATAAAATAATAAATAAAATAAATAATATCTTCTGTGTTGTGAGCCACCTTGAGTCTCATTCTGGGAGAAAGGCTGCATATAAATCAAATAAATAAATGAGGAGGAGGTCCATTGTGCCAGCGATCAGAGCATGGGTGAAAGACATTTCTCTCAGGGTTTTTGGAGGGTGGGGGTGTATCAGGCCAGGAGAGATTACTTAACTAAGTAGCTGATCTAGGATTCCAGCCATAATTTTCTGCATAGAAAATGCTAAGGGTTTTTTGTGCAAAAATTCCCCAATGACATCATCAAGGTTTTGGCCCTTGGTCTCAAGTTTTGTCTTAAAATCGTAGGGCCTTGAAGGGATGCTTCTGACCTAGCAATCCTACCTGTGGCACACACACAACTCTTGCAGTGCATGTGCATATGCACACACACACACACACAGAAGATTCAGGTTCACTCAGCCTTCCTTCCTTTCGTAGGTCGGGAAAATGAGTACCCAGCTTGTGGGGGCAATTAGCTAACACACATTGGAAACTGCTTAATGCAGTGTAGATGTGTAAATTGCTATTGCTTAAAACAAATTGTAAGCCGCTCTGATAACCTTTGTGGCTGAAGAGCGGGGTATAAATACCTACATTAATATTAAAAAAAAAAGAAGATGAGGCTGTACGTGCAAAGTTGCAGCTGCAAGTCCTCTCAATTTGCCTGCCTATCTACACACACCACAATGGACTCCCAGGTTTCCAGCATTTGCTTATGGAAATGGTTCCATTGACCAGCTGTGTGGAGGTTGGCATCATTTGAATGGTGTAAGAAGAGACATGGCTGTGGTTGTTAACTGCCATCAAGTGAGATTCAAGGCTAGAAGTTCACCATAAAACTGCACTGGTGGATCTATAGGTGTATAGAGGAGTTCAGGTAACAAACCAACAACAGTGGGCCTATAGTTGCAGTTTTTCCACTTTCACAGGGGTCCTCCACCCGTAATCCCTGCAAAAGTTGAGTGCTGAATGTATTATAGTTCTGCCCAGGAAGATCTTTACAGTACATCTTCTGACGCTAGATCTTCACCATAATATAAATAATGTTTATTTAAATTATTCCTAGAATTTTTATACACACACACACACACACACACACACTGACTGTACTTGAGAGACGTGAGATATTATTGGTATGGAGTGAAATATTATTGGTATGGACAAATGCAGTGCATTTGTCATTGTCGAAGTTTGAAAACAATTTTCATTTGAATGGTGCAGGTAGGGACATTATTGTGGTTGTTAACTGCCATCACATGGGCTTCAAGGTATAATAACCCTATAAACAAAAGACCCCACCAAGACACATTGATTGTGTGTTCCTGCATGGCAGAATGGGGTTGGACTGGATGGCCCTTGGGATCTCTTCCAACTCTATGGTTATATAATCCTATTATGAAAAGGCCTGCTCAGGTCTTGCAAACTCAGGGCCGTAGTTGAAGCAAAAGAGCATCACCAGGTAACTCAGGGTCTGTCTAAATGGTGAAAATACTCCTCATAGAATTCAAGAAGAATATGATTTGTCTAAACGGGATCCTGCATCAATTCACCATATTCAGAAGGAGAGGGGGGGGAAATCCACCAAAAATTCTGAAGGAAAACCCTTTGCGGCTTTCCCTGTATTTTTTAAAAAAGCTTCGTGGGAAATGCACATTGCCACTCATTGGGACAACCAATTTGCATTCATTCACATTCCTGATAAGAGCAGACATGGAAAGCTGATTGGTCGGATGTGCGCAGGGGGTGGAGCTTGATAACAAGGCAAGCACCTGGAACTGTCATCTTTGATTTTTGTTTAGAGCTCAGGTGATGAAACAGCCTTTTTCTTTTCTTTTAAAAATATATTTAGGAGGAATACCGCACTTACGCACCTTAGATATGCTTTTTTTAAAAAATACTGTTCAGCAGCAGCAACTGGTGACAATAAAAATGCGAGTAATTCATTCGCACCTGCCATCCTGATTCACAGGCATGCCTGTAGAACAACAAATACGTATGGCTTGGCATGCCTGCGAGTTTGCCAAAAAACAGTTAAGACAAATCGGAGCTGCTTTGAATTGGCATTCTCTCTCTGTGTGTGTGTTTCTCTGGCTTTTCTTTGCAAATGAAGATTCAGGAAGGACTCATCCCGCGCTTTCTGCAAGCGCGCCGATGACTAAAAAGGCCAATCCGAGATAAACAAGTCCGGTTGCAGAAAGCACAGCAGGAGGCCTCCTTGGGTGATGTTTCCGGGTTGTGATTCTTTCTGTGTTGTCGTTTCTCTTCAAGATTTGTTTGGCATGAGTTCTAAAATAAGGCTGCAGCATTGTGGACAGTGTGTCTCCATGCCTCCCGATGTGAGGCCAGGGTGGACCATTGTTGGTGATCAATTTGGCCGAGCCTGAGATGTTGTTTCAGGGAGTCTTTGTATCGCTTTTTTGGAGCGCCCCTCTTACGCTGACCCGTGGTGAGTTCACCGTAGAGTAGTATTTTTGGGAGGCGATGGTCCTCCATCCTAGAGACGTGCCCTGCCCAGCGCAGCTGTGTTCTCAATATCATGGCCTCAATGCTGATGATCCCTGCTTGCTCAAGGACAGCAACATTCGTCACATAGTCAGTCCAGTGTGTATTTAGGATTGTGCGTAGACAGCGCTGATGAAAGCGCTCGGGGCGTCGTAGGTGGTGGCGATAGGTGACCCATGTTTCAGACCCATAAAGGAGAATAGTACAAGTTCTTTAAGGCTTGAATTGGCATTAGTGTGCATCAATCCATACTCCCCCCCCCCTTTGTATAGACAAGCCCCTTGTCAATAAACACAGCGTGAGATATTCTTGGTTTTGGGAATCGAGTAGTAGAGAGTAATGTATTTGTCACTGTCGAAGTTTTAAAGAGTAAAACAATTTTCTTTTTTAAAACACACACACACACCCTGAAATATACTTCTTAGCCAATTATCTCAGTGCTGGAGGAAATCCAAAGTCACTCCTTAAAATCACAACTTCAGTGCCTTTGTACAGCACCGAGTGAGAGCTGATCTCCCAGTACACGCTACTCGCTGGCTTTTTTGAAAATTAGTGGGCTGGGAAATTAAAGGCACCACTTAAACCTCAATTTCCCTCGACTGGGAAACCAGCAGGAATCAAACTGAGCTTTCTGCCTGCCTGATGCTCCGCGCTGTCCCAGGGCGCCCCCTTGTGGCAGAATGAAGCCTTCCTAAGGCAAGAAGCCTAAGGAGCCGCTAAGCTAACCAAGGCACAGTTTGCTGAGGTCATGAAGCAAGAATCATAGAATCCTAGAGTTAGAAGGGTATGCAGAGGCCATCTAGTCCAACCCCCCTGGCTGATTGCAGGATCTCCAGCTAAAGCATCCTCAAAAGATAGATGTCCAGCCTCTTTTTGAA
This sequence comes from Gambelia wislizenii, assembly GCA_030847615.1. Taxonomy (NCBI): domain Eukaryota; kingdom Metazoa; phylum Chordata; class Lepidosauria; order Squamata; family Crotaphytidae; genus Gambelia; species Gambelia wislizenii. The sequence goes on from JAUMIR010000003.1 coordinate 377,004,152, forward strand.
GATGTCCAGAGAAGGAGACCTCAACACCCCTCTATGCAATTGGTTCCATTGCAGAACTACTCTCACTGTTAAGATGTTCCTTCTCATGTTCAATCAAAATCTACTCTCCTGTAACTTCAAACCTTTAGACCTGTTCCTCCTCTCTGGAGCAGCAGAGAACAGGCCTGCCCCATTCCTCTCTGGAGCAGCCTATAAGGCATTGAAAGAGGACCATCATGTCACTCCTCCATCTTCTCATCACCAAGTTGAACATGCCCATAGGTTTCAACCTTTCCCCATAGGTTTTCTTCTCCATCCCTCTTATCATCCTTGTTGCTGTTCCCTGAAACAGCTCCATCTTGTCTAGATCCTCCTTAAAATGAGGCACCCAGAAATGAGGCCCCATCTAAGAGGCTTTCCAAATTCCAGGGCATTTTGAAAGGAGCAGAAATGGCCTGGCTCGAAGAATCACAGAATCGTAGAGCTGGAAGGGACCACCAGGGGCCATCCAGTCTAATCCCCTGCTATGGAGAAATATAAAACTAAAGTTCTCCTGACTAATGGCCATCCAACTTCTCTGTGAAGACCTCCAAAGAAGAAGTTGGACTAGATGGACTTTCAGGTCTCTTTCAGATCTATGACTCCATGATCCTATGATTCTATGACTGCCCGCTAGCAATTGTAGGCCAAACCTCAGCTAGACCAGCATTTGTCAACATGAAGAGTGTCCAGAGACAGTGTCCAGAGTGGTCATTCGAGCTGAAAAAGCAGAGCCTCATACTTTGGTCTGCAGGTCCCAGAATCCCATAGTCAGTATGGCCACATGAATAACTGGGTGATTCTGGGAATTGTAGTTAAGGCATGCTTTCCCCTTAGAGCCCCAATTGGCACAGACACCGACATGCTTTCAGTGCCCCATTCAAACACAGCTTTTTATTAAAACCGGGGGGGGGGGGCTGAATGGTTCCATCCCTTTTGTACATGTACTCTACGTTGAACTCGCCACGGGTCAGCGTAAGAGGGGCGCTCCAAAAAAGTGATACAAAGACTCCCTGAAACAACACCTCAGCCTTGGCCAAATTGACCACCAACAATGGTCCGCCCTGGCCTCACATCGGGAGGCACGGAGACGCACTATCCACAATGCTGCAGCCTTATTTGAGAACTCATGCCGAACAAGTCTTGAAGAGAAACGACAACGCAGAAAGAATCACAACCCGGAAACATCACCCAAGGAGGCCTCCTGCTGTGCTTTCTGCAACCGGACTTGTTTATCTCGGATTGGTCTTTTTAGTCATCAGCGCGCTTGCAGAAAGCGTGGGATGAGTCCTTCCTGAATTTTCGTTTGCGAAGAAAAGCCAGAGAGACTTTGTTAGATAATACAGTATGAACCCATTCCTGGACTTACCACAGGTAGCAAAAATCATGGATAGTAATGAGCCCTATATTTCCGGTGGAATTTGACCATAGAATCGCACAAAAAGACCTACAAATGTCTAGAAGAACCCCTCTCTAGGGAGTTGGAAATACTCCAGCATGACTCTATGGTATGGTCCTGCCGGACGTTGACCATAAAATTGTGCTGGAGGACCTAGAAAATGCTCAGAGAAAACATGTTTTTTGGGCGTGGATAAGTGAAACCGCGGGTATGATTCCCGCATAAAGGGGGGGGTCATACTGTAAGTTTTTATTTGAATTTAAACAGGCTGACAGCTTTTAACTGGAGGGTTAAAATCCTTAAGAGGTGACCTGTATCTTTTATGGTGTGTTGACTGTTTTTCTAATAGTTTTAAATCAATATTTTAAGTGGATTGTTTAATTTTTAAAACAATCTTTCCTACTACATATTATTTTAGCTACTTTGTTTGAACTTACATCATAAACCACTTTGGATCCCAGATTGGAAGAAAGTTGGGATATACAATAAAGAAATACATAAATAAATAAACTCCCATGATTCAAATTACTTAAATTGATCTTTGTGTATACTGCCCTGAGAATCTTGAATACACAATAGGATGCGCGTATTTCAGTCAAACAAATAATATTTTAAAATGTAATCGCTGGAATCCTATTGGCTTGCATGAATTTCCCCATGGAACTGTTTGGACGTTTTTGTTCAATGCAAAATGTCTCCATTCAGCTGACAGTTGCTGAAACAGAACTTGTGTTGTGCATACACTGTGCATAGATGCACACTGAAGATTGCACACAGATACACATATGCATTGCGTGGGACATTCAGTTGCAGATTTGCTGTCACGGTTCACTCACACAACATTGCTATTTAGGATGAGGGATGAGTAACACAATCAATGTGCAACTCCGTGCAGAGATTTATGCTCTCCAATTCTGATGTAGGATCTGCATTGCTGTAGGATCCTACACTGGATCTCCTGATGTAGGATCTACTATAATCGCCCACTCAAGGGAAAGAATAGTGCCACCCTCTTCTGCTTTGGTTAGATCTCCCCTGGAATACTGTGTCCAATTCTGGGTACCACAATTCAAGAAGGATAATGATAAGCTGGAACGTGTCCAGAGGAGAGCGATCAGGATGGTGAGATGTCTGGAAGCCATTATGCCCTATGAGGAGTGGTTTAGGGAGCTGGGCAGGTTTAGCCTGGAGAAGAAAAGGTGAAGAGGGGAAACAGTAGCTATCTTTAAATATCTGAAAAGAGGTCATATAAAAGATACAACCACCTTGTTCTCTGCTGCTCCAGAGACCAGAACATAGAATCATAGAGCTGGAAGAGACCACAAGGGCCATGCAGTCCAATCCCATTCTGCCATGCAGGAATACACAATCAAAGCATTCCTGACAGATTGCCATCCAGCCTCTCTTTAAAAACCTCCAAAGAAGAAGGAGACTCCACCACACTCCCAGGCAGCAGTGTATTCCACTGCCAAACAGCTCTTACTGTCAGGAAGATCTTCCTAATGTTTAGGTGGAATCTCTTTTGCTGTAGTTTGAACCTATTGCTCTGTGTCCTAGTCTCTGGAGCCACAGGAAGCAAGCTTGCTCCATCTTCAGTATGACATCCCTTGAAATATTTAAACATGGCTATCATGTCCCCTCTGAACATTCTTTTCCCCAGACTAAACATGCCCAGCTCCCTAAGCCACTCCTCATTGGCTTGCAGACCTCCCACCATTTTGGTTGCCCTCCTCTGGACACTCCTTCCTGAATTATGGTGCCCAGAACTGAACACAGGATTCCAGGTGAGGTCTGACCAAAGCAGAAGAGAGTGGCGCCATGAACTCCATGAACCAATGGAGTGAAATTACAAAATTAGAAAAAAATGAGATTCCATCAAAACATTAGGATGAACCTCTTGACTGTAAAAGCTGTTCAACAGTGGAATGGACTGCCTCAGAGGGTGATGGACTCTTCATCTTTGGAGGACTTTAAACAGAGGTTGGATGGGCCTCTTTCTGTTGTAACTGTATTTCTTCATGGCAGAGGTTGGACTAGATGGCCCTTGGTGGTCCCTTCCAACTCTTCCAAATTCTCTGAGTCTTCCTCAGCTAAGACTTCCCAGTTTCTGGATTTATAGCCTACCCAGTTCTCACTCCCCTGAGGCCACTGCATCCCAGCTCTTCCTTCCCTTTCCCAGAGATTGGCTCAGATCCTCCACCGGAGCTTAGCTCTTTCTGTGCAGTCCTGTGCCCTTCCCACCCACCCCCCAGATGGTCACAGCCCAAGAGGAGCTGCTGCTGGGGCTGTTGCTGCTTACCAGTGGGGAGGTGAGGGAAAGGGGAGATGATTCAGACCAAGAAATAGCTGCTGGACTCAGCTGGAGGGCCGAGGGGTTGAGGTGAGGACTCACAGATGGGCTTGCCCTCTTTTTCCTTCCCCAAGAGCCCAGGACAACTGCATAGTGTGGGTTGCCTCCTTCCCATTGCCACTGGTAAGCAGCAGCAGCCATCCATCCTGGGGTTTAACAGGTGGGGAGGAAGGGGGGTTGGGGAATGGAGCACAAAGTCAAGAGAATAGTCTCCTGCACCTCATCCAAAGTGGGGCTTACATAAGCTGCACTTGCCTGTGCATGTCGCTCCCTAGATGCCAGCCATTATATCTTGGGGGCTTTGATATGACAAACCAAAGTGTGGTTCCCCATACTTTATGGAGCCAGGCAGGGCTCTGGGGGCACCTCTGGCCCACACCACTCTGAAGCTGTTGCACCTCTTTTCCCTTTCCCTTTTCTTTTTTCCAGGGGGGTTGGACTGGATGGCCCTTGTGGTCTCTTCCAACTCTACAATTCTATGATTCTATGATTTACCTCCTCCTATCCTTCTGGGTTCAGAGTCATAACCTCTGTTTACAATGATGCCTAGAGTTCCTGAGAGCTTCCCTGTCTAGGAGGGTGGTGAATTCCTTCTGAATTTTATTCTGAACTTTTAAAAAAAGTATTATTTGATTGAGGGTGATGAATCTCTTCTGGATTTTATTCTGAACTTTTTTTAAAAAAAAATGTATTTATTTGATTTATATGCTGCCTTTCTCCCAGAATGGGACCTAAAGCAGCTCACAATACATGAAATATAATTAAAAGTTAAAAACAATTAAAATTGTGACAATTTAAAATCATATATAAAACATATAAAAGTTTTTTAAAAAATAAAAACAATAAAGCACACCCCAATAAAAAGCCTCTGTGCAGCTACAAATTAAAAGCCTGCTTGCATAAAAATGTCTTTGCCTGCCGGCGAAAGGAAAGCAAGGACGGGGCCAGCCTAGCCTCCCATGGGAGGGAGTTCCAGAGGGTGGGAGCCGCCACCAAGAAGGCTCTCTCTTGTGTCCTCACCAAGTGAGCCTGTGATGGTGGCGAAACCAAGAGAAAGCCTTCCCCTGATGATGTTAGAACCCTTGCAGGTTTATATGGGGAGATACGGTCTTTCAAATAGTTTGGACCCAAGCCATATAGGGCTTTGTAGGTCATGACCAGCACTTTGAATTGTGCTTTAAAGGGACTATCCAAAGTGCTGGACCATAACCCACCAAAAACCAGGTTTGCTGCCTTGGGTAGTTTCCTTAAAGTTCACACTAAAACCCAGAGCAAATTTGCCATCCACCACCACCTGGCATCTATGGGTTCAAAGAGATGACCCCCTATCTCAAGCAATGATATCGTGCAGCAAGAATGCAACTGCGCAATAGGCAGAGTGAAGCAGTTGCTTCAGGTGGCAGATGGAAGGGGGATCTTGGAGGAGAAACAAAATTAGCCTGGGGGAGGGGCTAATGCACCTACGACCCACGGGCCTCACTTTGCCCATCCTTATATTTAGAGGACATTAATAACCATCAGGGACACAACAGTCAGGGAACACTGTTGCCCTCTAGTGGCTGTTTTCTGGGGACTCTTAGCAAAGCTTGCTAGTTTCCGAGCCACAAGAAAGAGCCCTCTCTTTTCTTTCTCTCTTTTGTTCATATCTGTTTTCCTGAGGTTGCAAATCCGAACTGCATAAGAAAACAGGGCTGCACCCTGCCAATGGTCTCCTTGCAAAGTCACCCCACCCACCCCCAGCCATAAGAAATCAAATGATGGTTAGAGCTGTTCGGAAGTGGAATACACTGCCCAGGAGTGTGATGGAGTCTCCTTCTTTGGAGGTTTTTAAACAGAGGCTGGATGGCCATCTGTCATTGGGAATGATTTGATTGTGTATTCCTGCATGGCAGGAGGTTGGACTGGATGACCGTCGTGGTCCCTTCCAACTCTAGGATTCTGTAATTCTATGAAAACTTGCAAGTGTGTTGACTTTCCTCTTGGAACGCCCTAGTTCCACTGACCTGCCAGAAAGACTTTCAGGCAGCTTTCATATTTCTGTTAATTTGTGTTGCTGTATGCTTTTCTTTAAAGCCATAACTCTGTCTCTCCCCCCACCTGTGGCGTGTTAACATTTTCCAAAGTCACATCTCATTATCCGCTCTTGCATTCACTTTCATCTCCACAAGTGGTAATTTCTCACTGAGCTCTTTTGTTCCTCCCCATTTCCAAGATCTTCACACACCCCCACACACATACACAACCACCATTCTTGGCAACAGAATACAAAGGAAAGAAAAAAGCAAGGTGAGGTCAAACATTTAATTCGACTCTAATTAGCCCTCAAAGCTGCTGGTTTCCAGGTTTTATTGTCAAGACCAGACAACAGTGCTGGGGTTGAAATGGTGAACAGCAGGCAAACTTAAAGTAAGCCTTTCCCCTATGGAATCATACAGTTGAAAGGGACCCTGAGGGTCATCTAGTCCAACCCAGTCCAGTGCAGGAATCCCCAGCTTAAAGCACTCCTGAGAGATGCCCGTCCAGCCTCTGTTTAAGTATTTGAAGGGGTGTCACATTGAGGATGGAGCAAGCTTGTTTTCTGCTGCTCCAGAGACTAGAACACGGAGCAATGGATGCAAGCTCCAGGAACAGAGATTCCACCTCAACATTAGGAGGAACTTTCTGACAGTAAGAGCTGTTTGGCAGTGGAACGCACTCCCTTGGAGCGTGGTGGGGTCTCCTTCCTTGGAGGTCTTTAAACAGAGGCTGGATGGCCATCTGTCAGGGATGCTTTGATTGTGATTTCCTGCATGGCAGAATGGGGTTGGACTGGATGGCCCTTGTGGTCACTTCAATTCTATGATTCTGTGACCTCCAAAGATTGAGAACCCGCCAGTATCCAAGGAAATCTTGTCTATTGTCAAACAGCTCTTACAGTAAAGATGTCCCTCCTAATATTTAGGCCGCATCTCTTTTCTTGTAATTGAGCCTGTTGGTTTGTGTCCTAAGGAGTTGTCTAAATAGTGAAAATATTCCTAATGGAATGTGAGAAAAATCCTACCTGTCTTAATGAGATCCTGCATCGTTTCTGCATATTGGGAAGAAGGGGGCCCCAAAATGTCAAAAACTCTGCAGGAAAAGCCTTGGTGGCTTTTCCCAGAGTTTTTTATAAAGAGAGGGGGGGTGCACATTCCTGCTCATTGGGATAAGAATCACTTTCCCATATGAGTGGAAGCATGAAGCTGATTGGCCAGGCGAGCATGGAGGCGGGGCTTACTAACAAGGCAAGCGCCTGCTGCTGCCATGTTGGATTTTCACCTTAGCAAACAAGCGCTAAGGTGATAAAACATTTTTTTTCTTTTTTTCTTTAGTAAAGCCGAAATATTGATCCAGTGCACAGTTCAAATAGTGTTTTTTTTGTGCACAGTTCAAATAGTGTTTTAAGGGGTGGGTGGGCTAGGGTATTGTGAGTATGGGGTTTTTATATTGTAAGCCGCCCCGATTGCGTTGCAGAGGGGCGGGATATAAATAAAATTTTATTATTATATTATTATTATTTTTGTTTTTTTTAAAGTTAGGTGGCGTCAGATTACGATAGGTGAAAACACGAGTAATTCACTCGCAGTCGCCACCTTGACTGGTGGACATGCAAAGCTTGGGGGGGGGGGCAAAACAACATTAAGTCAAGTCGCAGCTGCTGCTAATTGCCAATTCTGCAGGACACTCCAGTTTTGCAGAGCTCGTACAGACGAGCTCCTAATCTCTGGAGCAAAAGAATGAAAGGTGACAGAGGTCCACGTTCTATGTGATGGTGAAGAACTTTTATTTCTTAAAAAGCCCAACAGATTTCACCCTTAACACCAATTGGCCTTTTTGGGGGGTTGTTCAGTCTTCAGAAATTGTTGAAGTTGCAATATGCACTTTCTATAAAGTGGACCTTTCTTTCAGTATTAAATGTTCCACTTGTATAGAGAGTGCATACTGCAACTCCAGAAATTTCTGAGGATTGAATTGCCCCTAGCTGAGAGATTCTGGGAATTGTAGTTCAAAAGCAATTTTCCCAAGCTCTTGGTATGTCAACATGGATTGCCATTAGGACAGGCCATCATCTCCTCACGTTCTGTGAAGAGTATTTTTGCTGTTTAGACAGCCCCTAAGATTCCATAGGATAGAACTATGATGGATAAAGCGGTGTCAGTGTCAGGATATTGGAACATGCAGTATAGTAGATTTATGCTGTAAAGACCTTAAGTATAAGAAATGACCTATAGGGTACAGGAGAGACAGCTGGCAGCAGTTTGCAGCAGCTAGCTAATGTATCAATATTAATAGCCTAACAGGGTGACCTTGAAGACTTGGAGCCTAGCTGTCTATTAGAGGGACAAGGTCACTGAAAAACTATTTTTTGCTATCTTGTATAGCTGTGTGGTTTTCAGTTCTGTTATGGGCTTCAGAGTATGAAGCTGGGCTTTGCTGTATGAACATGTTATTCTGCTGGATGCTGTATTGTACTGTATAGTACTCACAGAGGAATCTCTGTAAGCTTGTAAATATCTTTATTATTATGCTACAGTAAAGAGAAGTATTTTTTAGACACAAGCCTGTGTCTGTATGTTTATTCTCTTGCCTGGTGAATGGGAACTCTGCTACCAACGTTTTGCTGCTTGATCCTCTGGATACCAGAGTAGGTTCAGTGCGCTAACCTGACAGCCAGACTGCTGTATTTCTGCAGGGTAGACAGGCCCTAGGAGTCTGGAGAGCAGGGTTCAAATCCCTGCTCACTGGGTGACCTTGGGCAAGTCATACTTTCTCAGCCTCAGAGGAAGGCAAAGGCAACCCCCTTTTGCATAAATCATGCCGAGAAACCCTCATCATAGGTTTAGGGTCACCATAAGTCAGAAATGACTTGAGTGCACACAGCAACAATAACAACAAGAAGCCATTGGTCTTGGGGAAAGAAAGAGGCCTTGTGAGGAAGGCCAGGAGGCATTTCCTGAACCCCATGCTTCTCTGTTGCAAAGCACCATGGGAAAGCTAAGAGACTTGACCCCTGCAAAATGCCACCTGTTCTTGTACCATATGAGAGTCAGCATGCTGCAGTGGTTTGACTGCTGGACTGGAGTGGGGGGGGGGGTTGTCTAGACAAAACGATACAATGCAAATTGGTGCGCGTTGTTGCAAATTTGCAGCAGCACTCATTTGTCTCCATGGTTTTTTGGCAAAACCTATTGTATGCAAAGCTATTTGTGTCTGAAGTGCACACGCAGCCATGCCTGCAAATCAAGATGGTGCCCGAGAGTACCGCACGTAATTATTTTCCACACATGTTATCACCGCTGCACAGTATTTTAAAAAACCAAACTTGCAAATCAAAGGTGTGCAAGTGCAACCTTCCACTTAGAAAAAGCTTTTGGGTTGCCTTAGCACAGCAAAAAAGTGCACACTCTATTTTTTTTAAGTATTTTTTTAAAGTAAATTCTAGGGGTGGAAGTGTAACTTTCTGCTTAAACACATTTAAAAGACCCCTGTTTGGTTGCCTCAGCACATGATCGCTACTGCGAACAATCAACATGGCAGTTCTGGCCACTTAGTTGCCAGCAAGCTCTGCCCCCGCGCACATCTGACTAATCAGCAATCCACTTCCGCCCTTGCCGAGAATGCACTCCAATCCAAATTGGTTGTCCCAACAAGCAGGAATGTGCATTTCCTTTGCAGCTTTTTAAAAACTTCAGGGGAAGCCGTGAAGGCTTTTCCCGTGCAGTATATGGCATTTTTGCCCCACTCCTTCCAAATACAGTGAATCGTTGTGGGATCCCATTTAGACAAAAGGTATCCCCCTCGAATTCTATGAGGAGTATTTTTACCATTTAGACAAGCCCCAGGATTCAAATTGCTGCTCGGCCTGGGAAGCCATTGGGTTTCCTTGGGCAAGTTGCAGCCTCAGAGGAAGGCAATGGGAAACCTCCTCCAAATAAATCTTACCAAGAAAACCATACAAGGAGGTTGTCACCGGTCAGAGTTGACTTGGAGGCACACAGTAACAACACATTGTATTGCATTGCTTTATTTATACCCTGCCTTTATCCTAAAGCTGGATTCAACCAGTGACTGAAAGGGGAGAAACCCAAGACAGTCACCTGCAAATTTCCCTAGCAGCAACTAAAAATGGAACCTCCACATGCAGTGGCAGTCAACCTCATACTCCCAGATGCTGGGACAAACTGCAGGAATGAGCTGCCTCCTTGACTGTGCAACCTTTGCAAACTTTCCTGAATCTTTGGACCCCTCGTTAAGACAGTCCTTGACTAAAACCTAGTGAGGCACATTCTTTAAAAGTCATGCACTGGTTTTCTTGACTTAAAACTGGGGAGGGGTATTGCAGGATCAGCTAAAAACCACTCCTCTCTCACCCACCCCCACTCCCCATCATCCTGTTCTTATAATTTGGATTTTCCCAGGACTGGCAGGTATGACAGGCAGCGTTACTCACGCGGTAAAGGAGGCGCTCCTTCCCAGTGTGGGAGAGCCATTGTCAACGGTGAGTCAATCTGTGCACTGCTAAAATTAGAGTCCCTTGCAAAAGGACACAGTTTCCCTCCAGGGCCGGGATGAAGCTTCACCGTACATTACATTGCAAGGACCAGATAAGCAATGGATAGGAAAAATGGCCAGAGAAGAGTGGGAGAGTTATTAGAAATTAAAAGGAGGCCTTTGACCAGCTCAGATTTTTTTTTTTAAGGGTATGTTCTGAGCTGGAACCAACTGCAATTTCAGACTTCTCCAAGATTTCATTTGGTACAGAAAACAGACACATATGGCTGTTAGAGGATAAGCTCGACTGGTGGCAAATGGATGCAGCAGGTGGTCTAAAGCAGTGCTTCTTAAGTGATATGATGTGTGGGATTGGCAGGTGTGTGTGTGTGTGTGTGTGTGTGTGTGTGTTTCCACAATATGCTCATTGACTACAGCTATTTCTTTCTTTCTTGGAAACTAGCAGAAGATTGGCAGTGTGAGGATTTCTACTTATCCCCAACTCTACCACCAAATGTGAGCACCTCCTCCTGCCCCATCACTATGGCATCACATATGGGGACCTCTGGATGCCCTTGTAATTCATGTGCAAGACTTGGTTCATCTAATGCCACCACTGGATGGATGCCACCACCAGGGCTGGTTTAAGGCACCGGTGGCATCAGCATCCACAGGGGGGCCCATCATTGTGGGGGCCCCTGTAGTAAACCTCCTCCTGCAAAAACATTATTAGTAATAATCTGAATATCCTGTACTGTGAATAGCTTAGGTTGAGTTAGGTTACATTGACCTGAGATAAACATATGGGCCCCCCAAAATAAAGCATTGCAAGGGCCCCCAAATTCCTTGAACCAGCCCTGGCCACCACCCTTGAATAACTGCTGCCACCACAGACACGGAGTGTCTGAATTCCACAATTCCACTTTCTTTCATGTAGCGTTTGCGGAAGTAGAAGTCTATAATACAAAAAAAACCTAGCTGTACCTGGCGTGACATATGCCATTTAAAAACTCCCCCCCCCCCGAAAATGCCTGGTAGACCTCACGAGAACCCTGTAAGGTAGGCCATAGATTTTAAAATTCATCCTCCCCCTTCTCAGCGTCCCACACTCTTCCCAGAATTGCTGAGGGTGACTTGCTCTGTTGCCCTGCTGCTGCCACCACCAGTTGACTGCCTGGGTACTGTTGCAGCCCATGACTGGTGAGCAGCTGAGGGAGGGAGAGGAGGGAGGGGCTGCAGACTGAGTACAGATTGAGTGGCAGGAGTGGATTGTGAGGTGGAGAGGGGATTTGCATGTGTGGGTGGTGATTGGTTGGGTGGGTTTCTTGAGCAGCCAATCAGCACACTGGGAGAGGAAACATACCCAAGAGTTTTATATAGATAGATAGATAATTTATTAAACAGAAGTCCAACATAAAGTTAACTGGAAGATCCTCAAGTTCATACAGGGCAGAACCAAACAAAGGAAACTGAACTGTACAGGTGTGACCCACCTCCCATCCTAGTAGAATCCTAGGGCTCAGCTATCCCACAATATGAAGTTGTTGTAAACCCATCAATTCCAATTGTCCACCCATTTAAGACAATCAGTGGAGTCACGCACTCTTTTGTTCCCTTAGTGGGAGAGTCATTTGACCACTGCTGTAGCCAAAACGTGCCTTCAAGGCATGTTTCAGGGTATAAATATACCTACTCAAACAATAGCAGTGTATGCCACAGATGGACACCCCACTTCGTTGCAGTTGCTGTGCCACCCTCAGACCAAAGTCTGAGCCTCTATGCATCCCAGAACAGTTGCCCTTCAAGACTTCGTAACTATTACCCATCTCCTGAATCTCTTGCTATCTAACCCTTCCTGCTTCCTTTTCCAGCTAGCCTGGTGTGGTTCTGGTGAAGTGTGTGTGGAATGTGCTTTTAATGTTAGTTTCCAATAAAAAACATTTTTATTTTACTTTGTTGGGAGTCTCTACAGTTAGTACTGGTATACACAGGTGAAAAGATCCCAAAAGTTACCTGACCTCTCACAGCTATCTGTTTGAGCTAATAACTCCCCCAATTAATAATGGAGATTTGGTGTCACGAGTGGGTTCCCCATGAATCCCTCACTAATTTGGGTAACCGGAGCAGGGAAGCCATGAACCAGCCCCACTGCTGCTACAATTTTGCTCTCTGCTCCAGAAAGTCTCTTTGTAGCAGCTGAGCCCTGATTCACAGCAATGAAGCAAAGCATCGGAGCAGCCAGGGCACCCTTTTGGTAATGAAGGAACATGTGCTGAACATCCTTGCTTTGGCGCAAAGACCCACTGCCTCTTGCCAGCAACATGAAGCAGCTGGTAGGAGACAGAAAGGGATTCTCCTATTCTCCTGCCTTGCTTGGCAGAGATGTAAGAAGACACTCTCACCTTCCCAGATAGTCTCTGCCTGTCCTATGCTTACGGGCAGCATGTCCAAAAGGACAGTTTCTCCTAAACTGTAAATGTGTCCAGAGGAGGGCAACCAAAATGGTGGGAGGTCTGGAAGCCATCCCCTATGAGGAGCGGCTTAGGGAGTTGGGCATGTTTAGTCTGGAGAAGAGAAGGTGAAGAGACGACATGATAGCCATGTTTACATATTTGAAGGGATGTCATACTTAGCATGGAGCAAGTTTGTTTTCTGCTGCTCCAGAGACTAAGACGCAGAGCAATGGACTCCAACTACAGGAAAAGAGATTCCACCTAAACATTAGGAAGAACTTCCTGACAGTAAGAGCTGTCTGACAGTAGAATAAACTGCTGCTGGAAGTGCGGTGGAGTCTCCTTCTTTGGAGGTTTTTAGATAGAGTTTGTATGGCCATCTGTCAGGAGGGCTTTGACTAAAGTGTATTCCTTTATGGGTCTGAAACATGGGTCACCTATCGCCACCACTTTCAAGTCCTTGAATGCTTTCATCAGTGCTGTCTACGCACAATCCTAAATATACACTAGACTATGTGACAAATGTTGCTGTCCTTGAGCAAGCAGGGATCACCAGCATTGAGGCCATGATACTGAGAACACAGCTGTGCTGGGCAGGGCACGTTTCTAGGATGGAGGACCATCGTCTCCCCAAAATAGTACTTTACGGTGAACTCGCCACGGGTCAGTGTAAGAGGGGAGCTCCAAAAAAGCGATACAAGGACTCCCTGAAACAACATCTCAGGCTCGGCCAAATTGATTACCAACAATGGTCCGCCCTGGCCTCACATCGGGAGGCATGGAGACACACTATCCACAAAGCTGCAGCCTTACTTGAGAACTCACGCCCAACAAGTCTTGAAGAGGAACGACAACGCAGAAAGAATCACAACCCAAAAATATCACCCAAGGAGACCTTCTGCTGTGCTTTCTGCAACCGGACGTGTTTATCTTGGATTGGCCTTTTTAGTCATCACTGCGCTTGCAGAAAGCGTGGGATGAGTCCTTCTTGAATCTTCATTTGCAAAGAAAAGCCAGAGAGAGAGAGAGAGAGAGAGAGAGAGAGATTCCTGCAGGGTAGAAGGGGGTTGGCCTGGATGGCCTTTGGGGTTTCTTCCAACTCTATGATTCTGTGATTCTAAGGAAATGTTCACCCCAGAGAACTACGCAGTGTGGTGGTGGGAGAGATTATTTGTTGGCCTCAGATGAGCTGAGGCCAGTTAGTTAGTCCATGGCATGCTGCGCCATAATGTGGGAGAGTGGGTGCAGAGTCTAGGTTGTTTAAGCTCCTGATGCCCCCTCCTCTCTCCCTTTGAATTTCCTCAGCCCACCCTCCTGCCTCTTTCACAGTGTGAGTTTATCTGGTCACTTCTGGGGCCTGGTAGGAATTTCCCCCCTTTTTCCTTTTTTTTTTTTTTTTTTTTTTTGGCCTACCCCACACTCTCATAGGGGAAGTGTCAATTGGCTACTGTGTGGTGACTTAAATAGGCAGGGAATGGGGGAGATAGGATTAGTTCAGTGTACACCTATGGCACCCCTTTTGGGAGAAGGATGGGTCTATCAAAGTACACCTGCACATCATGGGACCTGAGGATGGGGAGAAGGCTGTCCTTGAGGTTGGCCCCAGGATTGAGCCCTCGCTTGAAGTCCTGTGACTTGAGGTATATCATCCTGGGGTCTCACCTTCCAGTAGACCAGTGGTTCTCAACCTGTGGGTCCCCAGATGTTGTTGGACTACAGTTCCCAGGAGCCCTCTAAGATCTCACCTTGACAGCCAGGTGGTCCTCCTAGTCATTAGTGAGGCTGTGAGTTCAGTCCTACAGCCTCACTAATGACTGGGAGGACCACTTGGCTGTCAAGGTGAGACCTCAGAGGGCTTCTGGGAACTGCAGTCCAACAACATCTGGGGACCCACAGGTTGAGAACCACTGCAGTAGATGGTGCCAGGGGGAGGGGGTAGCCCAGTTTTGGGGAAACCCCTCAGGGTTCAGGTGTTTCACCTAGAGAAGCTGCGAGGTAGGTCTAGGAGGACCATCAGTTCCAGCTTTTCCTGTGCTAGGGCTCCTCCAGTTTTTGTATATCTCCAGGAATAAATAATTAAATAGGTCATAGATTTAATAAAGTGGCCCTTCTTTAACCCAAGTTCTTGTGTCTGGCATCATTACTTCATGTGTTAGTCATTAAATGGGTACAAAGTAGTCATTGTACGTCAGGTCACAAAGAGGTGATCCAGAAAGATGAAGGGAGGTGTAAGGGCAAGATTTCACCTGGTCCAGAGATCATTGCACAAAGCCAATAGTTCAGATAGCCAAAGCCAAAAGAAGAGTTGGGACAAGGAGCCATTAAGTGTAGCCAGTCCAGGGGTCAAGAATTCTAGGAAACAGGAAAACCAAGAACACAGCCAGCTGAATACATTAACAGTTGTAAAAAACAAGGACGCCCAAGATCTGCTGGGAGATTTATACACACTCTCATGGTGATGTTTCCTAGATCTCAGGGACTGTCCCCTCTTTTCCAGCTCTCAGGGCAAGGGGGAAGAATCCCAGGGCAGGAGCACTGCCTTCAAAACTGTTTCTGCATTATATTTTCCTCATTTGTTAGACTTGGTGTGGGTTTTTTTTTAAATCCAAATGGCATATTCTGTGCACCTTTGGCTGATTCTTAATGCATTCTGCTTATTATTTGTTTATTTGTTTGCTAGATTTATACCCCACCTTTCTCCCAACATGGGACTCAAGGTGGCTTACAACAATTAAAAAAAACAGCTAAAATATCACAATTTACAAAAATCAATAAAGCAATAAATTGATTTCCACATAGTTATCACAACATGAATTAAAAACATAAAATCAATAAAAATACAACATTAAGACATTAAAAGCGGTACAGTACACCGATTTAAAATTCACGTCTCAAATGCCTGCCTAAATAAAAACATCTTCAACTGCGGACAAAAAAAGAGCAATGAAGGGGCAATCTGGATCTCCTGTGGAAGGGAGTTCCACAGCCTGGGAGCAGCCACAGAGAAGGCTCTCTCCTGGGTCCTCATGATGCTTGCCGACATCACAAGAGGCTTTCCCCTTATAACATCTCCAGGATCTGTCTTGAAGTGACATCAAAAGGGTTGTCCCTCTGCCTCGGTTTTTGGTACAGACTTTTCTGGGCCTGAGTAGTCCTGACTTGGCAACTCTACTCATGCTGGTATGGATGACAGTGATGTCAGGCCCTGTTCTCGTCCCTTTCAACAGCAACGCCCCAACACCACAGCCCAACATTTCTGGATTTTTAGCTCCTTCTCCATCCCAAACCACACTGCAGGAAAACCTGGGGGAAAGTCTGGGTATTTAACTGGTTTCCTACTTCTGTATGTCTACATTTGTAGCTAGTGGCTCCAGTCTCACTGAGACAGTGAACACACTCTGGGTCTATGAGCTGCATTCAGCCCTGGGGAGCCCACTGGAGCCCCTCAAATCTGCCAGACCCCCTCGTTTTAAGAACAAATGGGGGAGATGATTTCAGAGGACATTTGGGTAAAATCTCCCCAAACCCTCTAAAATTCAGTGTGTTGTTTCTGTTAACCCTTAAAGCCCCGCAGACCTCAAAAAGAATGAAAAAAAGTCAGCTGAAAATGAAACAAAGCAGCAACCAGAAGTGATGTCATGGTACTTCAGGTGCACAACTGGTGTGGCCCACTTGACAGCAGCAGCTAAAACGGCCAAGGTGATTCTAGGCTGTATCAATAGGAATATGGTATCTAGGTCAAGGGAAGTCATAGTGCCACTCTATTCTACTGTGGTCAGACCTCACCTGAAATACTGTGTCCAGTTCTGGGCACCACAATTCTGGAAGGATATTGAGAAACTGGAAAGTGTGTCCAGAGGAGGGTGACCAAGATGGTGGGAGGTCTGGAAGCCATGATGCCCTATGAGGAGTGGCTTAGGGAGCTTCGCATGTTTAGTCTGGAGAAGAGAAGGTTGAGAGGGGACATGATGGCCATGTTTAAATATTTGAAGGGATGTCATACTGAGGATGGAGCAAGTTTGTTTTCTGCTGCTCTGGAGACTTGGACATGGAGCAGTGGGTTCAAACTACAGGAAAAGAGATTCCACCTAAACATTAGGAGGAACTTGTTTATGGTAAGAGCTGTTCGTCAGTGGAGTATTTTGCTTCCTGGGAGTGTGATGGAGTTTCCTTCTTTGGAGGTTATTCAATAGAGGCTGGATCTGTTGGGAATGCTTTGATTGTGTATTCCTGGGCAGGAAGGGGTTTGACTGGATGGCCCTGGTGATCTCTTCCTACTCTAAGATTCCATGATTCTGCAGGAAGGAAAAATGTCCCCTGCTGTATGTGCTGTTGCCCACTCCTTGGCTAGACCTTTAAGGAGCTTTCCAAGGTGCTGGACATGTTTTGGGAGGAAGGGCACAGACCTTGGATAGTTCCTTGAGAGTCTAGTCTAAAACCCAAAGTGTATTCATCACCCGGTGACACTGGAGCCCAAACTCTTGCTCTGCACCTCTGTGTATGTGGTTATATTGGCTTTAAGATGTATTCTTTTGAATTATTTTTCCCCCAGCTCTGAGGAAACAAATTGGAATTCTTATAGAAAGAGATGAAAAATATATTGACGCTGCAATGAAGATTTGATTTTTATGCTGGCCTCCTCTGCATAATTGGTCTGTTTCTAAGTAACGCCACTTCTCTCTGTCTCATAGAACAAAAAGCTTGCTTCTCCCTTGGTTTGCACAGTAGCTCATGCTCTAACCCCCTCTCATCTTGACTTCTACACCCTTCTCTCCTTGGGCCTTCTTTTTTTCACACCTTTCCCCCATCACCTCTGTCCAGAACTCTGTTGCTAACATTATGCCCTTCTCTCACTAGTGCTTAGATTGTACGATGAACCTCCTCTTCCAAATTTCCCATCCTATTTCACATTCAGCATGGGTTCTGCCCTTATTTTGACTTTCAGCTATGGGTGTAGATCTTTGTCTATATTGTCCTCACATGCAAGGACAAACAACCCTCCTAGTTTTTTCCTGATTGCAGAGGGCAGAATGAAGACTTCATAGAATAATAGAATTGCAGAGTTGGAAGAGACCACAAGGGCCATCCAGTCCAACCCCCCTGCCATGCAGGAAATCACGATCAAAGCATCCTCGACAGATGGCCATCTGGCACTCTGTTTAAAGACCTCCAAGGAAGGAGACCCCACCACACTCCGAGGGAGTGCGTTCCACTGCCGAACAGCTCTTACTGTCAAAAAGTTCAAGGTCCCCCCTACTATTTCCACCTTGAAATGTGTTCTACGGAAGTGCTACTCATAGTGGTCTCTGGACTGGTGATGGTCCCTCAGCCATTCCCTGGTGAGTTTCCAAGAAAGAAACAATTACAGCCAATGGGAACACCTATGGGGCCAGTCCATAGCATACTGGGAGGAAAATAAGCACCAGTCCCCCACATTATGTAGTTTGAAAAACACCATTCTAGGGAATACATATGAGCCCTGGTGGTGCAGTGGTTAAATGCCAGTACTGCAGCCACAACATTGCAAATTTGATCTCAAGGGCTCCAAGGTTCACTCAGCCTTCCATCCTTTCGTAGGTCAGTAAAATGAGTACCTGGCTTGTGGGGGCAATTAGCTAACACACCTTGGAAACTGCTTGGAGGGTGCCTAGCATGCTATAAAAGCAGTGTAGATTTGTACATGCTATTGCTTAACAATTTATAAGCTACTCTGAGAGCTTTTGTGGCTGAAGAGCGGGGTATAAATACCAAAAAATAAATTAATAAATAATAAATTTTCTGTGCAAAGAAAAACCTCTAGTGTATTTTGTGCAGAAAACACTCTTTCCTTCATGTTTGGGGACCTATTTGGGGGACAGGGTTCAACACCTTGGATGGTTCTTTTAAAGTTCAGACTAAGTTCATCACTCGGTCCTGCCACCATCACAGGCTCAATTGGTGAGGACTTGAGAGACAGAGAGCCTTCTCGGTGGCTGCTCCGACCCTCTGGACTGCCCTTCCATGGGAGGCTAGGCTAGCCCTCTCCCTGCTTTCCTTTCACCGGCAGGCAAAGACTTTTCTTTTCAAGCAGACTTTTAACACATAAGCAGCAAAGCTTGTCTTATCTGGTATGCTTTAGATTGTATATGTTTTAAACTGATTTTATAAATTGTAATTGTTTTTTATTATTATTATTAATCCGTTGTTTTATGGAAGCTGCCTTGGGTCCCATTTTGGGAGAAAGGCAGCATATAAATGAAATTAAAAAAATAAAATAATAAATAAAACCTGGAACAAATTCACCACCATTACCATCCCACTGATGTAGAAGCCACAAGTCCCCAAGACTCCCTAGCAGTAACAAATGGGTTCAGCACCGTGGACAGTTCCTTTAAGGCTTTCCAAAACCTGGAGTGAATTTCTGTGGCAAATGTAACAACATTCTTCTTGCACCCCTGCTTAGTAAGTTTAGGAAATTCCTTGCATGCTTAAGTTCCTACCCCCCTTCTCATCTCAGGCTATCTTAGCCATTTGGAGCTATGGGGTGACCATTGAGACATTCATCATAAGGCCTCCTAATTTAAATACTTTATAATCCTTTGTGTCCCTTCTAGGGGTTTTGCAGCTTCTCCATGAGGCTTCTCTTCCCTTTTCTCCCCTTCCTACCATGCATTTAACCTCCATTCATGAAGAAGAGAGATGAGCTCTCACTCACCTACAAACACCTCTTTTTCTGAGAAAATATGGATGTTACTGCTGTAATACGTAGAAACTTCTGATTTGATTATCCTAACCTGAATCTCCCAAGATTGGGTGAGTTTTCTACCCTGAACTGTAATCCTCTTAGTTAGTTAAGGACCTAGATTTGTTTTGAATATGTAGATTAAGATTGCTATAGCTTCAGTAAACTTTTGGTATGCATTTTTAAGCAAACGTTTTTATTGTCCTTGATTTGTCTGCTTGGCTATAATGCTGGGTGATTCAGAACATATACAAATGCAAATTGAGCTTGGTCAGTCTTCCCTAGTTTAACTCTGCTTACTTTTCTTAAGAAGATATTCCTAAAGGGCTTGCTTCCTAGAATCTTTAATAATTTTTTAATTTTTATACTCATATACTCCAACAATTTCCCAATCGAGCCAGTGGAAAACAAAGGTCTTAGAAAAGGGAAGTTGGAAGGAAGCAAGAAGCACTGTAAGCACAAGGAAAGAGAGGAGGCAAGCAAAAATGGAAGTTGTGTTGTGCCTTCAAAAGCACCTATAAAGGACTCTCATAAAAATGCCTTGAAAACCACATGGATGCCAGAGTGCTTTGGAAGCATAAGCCACTGTGATTATAGAGTGCAGTAATAGCTGGGCTGTTGAGATAGTTCTCCCTCCAGTCTTCCCACCCTGATGATAATGACGGGACCCCTGGTAGGTAAAGTGGTAGCATTCCAGCTGCCTAAATAAGTACTTTTCACCAACAGCCTCAAGGGGTGATTGCAACAGGGCGAAGCAGGCATTTCAGCTGGCAGCCTGCTGCTGAGCAGAAGTTAAGTGGCTCTCACTAGAAGTAAGGCCAATGAAAGAGAGAACAGGAGAGGCAAATGCATGGGAGGTAAAACCAAGGAGGAGAAGAAACTGTGTACTCTCTGTGTTGAACACCTGGAATGGCACACACTATGCTCAGTGAGGGGGAGGGTTTGTAAAGAATAGAATCATAGAATCATAGAGTTGGAAGAGACCATCCAGTCCAACCCCATTCTGCTTTGCAGGAATATACAATGAAAGCATTCCCAACAGATGGCCATCCAGCCTCTGTTTAAAAACCTCCAAAGAAGGAGACTCCACCACACTCCCAAGCAGCAGCGTATTCCACCTCTGAACAGCTCTTACTGTCAGGAAGTTCTTGCTAATGTTTAGGTGGAATCCCTTTTCCTGTAGTTTGAACCCACTGCTCTGTGTCCTAGTCTCTGGAGCAGCAGAAAACAAACTTGCTCCATCCTCAGTATGACATCCCATCTCCATGGGGCAGTGGATCCACTCCCAGTTTCACTTCAGACTTTAAAGAAGGTATCCAAGGTGCTGAACCTTATCCTCAAAATAGTTCCAGCACTCGGGACAGTTCTCCAAAGCAGCTATCCAAACATTGAGTAGATTCAGAGGATGGACTTTGGAGAAGTGTGAGTTCTCCCTTCTCTCTTTTCCTCTGCACCAATTTGAAACACCATTTTCTAGGCCAGCCTGGTGCAGTGGTTTGAGCATTCATTCATTCATTCATTTGTGCCATTTCTATGCTGCCTTTCTCCCAAAGTGGGACCCAAGCCGGCTCACAGAACAATTAAAATCACAACTTAAAACATACAAGTAAAAAACAAATAAAAACAGCAGAAAAAACACACCCTGGTAAAAGCCACAATTATATGCCAAAGGCCTACTTAAATAAGAGCATTTTTGCCTGCTGGCAAAAGGAAATCAGGGAGGGGGCCAGCCTAGCCTCCCATGGGAGGGTGTTCCAGAGGGTGGGAGCAGCTACCGAGAAGGCTCTCTCTCATGTCCCAAACAAGCGAGCCTGTGATGGTGGTGGGATCAAGAGAACGCCTTCCTCTGATTATCTTAAAACCCTGGCAGGTTCATAGAGGGAGATATGATCTTTCGGGTAGCTTGGACCTAAGTCATGTAGGGCTTTGTAGGTCAAGACCAGCACTTTGAATTGTGCCCAGAAATGAAGCGGTAGCCAGTGGAGCTGTTTTAATATGGGAGTTTTATGCTCCCTATAACTAGCCCCAGTCAGCATTCTGGCCACAGCATTCTGGATCCACTGAAGTTTCTGAACAGTTTCCAAAAGCAGCCCCACATGGAGTGCATTACAGTAGTCAAAATGGGATGTCACCAAGGCATGTGTCATCGTAGCCAGATCTGACATCTCAAGGAACAGGCGCAGCTGGCACACTAGTTTTAGCTGTGCAAATGGACTCCTGGCCACTGCTAAAACCTGGGCATCCAAGCTCTGAGCTGAGTCCATGAGAGCACCCAAGCTGCGGGCCTGAGATTTCAGGGGGAGAGTGACCCCATCTAACACAGGCTGGGTCCCTCTTCCCTGATCTGCTTTTCAAGTGACCAGGAGCACCTCTGTTTTGTCTGGATTAAGTTTCAATTTGTTTGCCCTCATCCAGTCCATTACCGACAGACATTGGTTCAGAACCTAGACAGCTTCCTTGGAATCAGATGAGAAGGAGAGGTAGAATTGGGTGTCATCTGCATACTGGTGACACTGAATCCCCAAACTCTGCATGACCTCTCTCAGTGGTTTCATGTAGATGTTAAACAGCATGGGGGACAAAACCAAACCCTGAGGGGCCCCACAGGCCAACAGCCAGGACATCGAACAGAAGTCCCCCAGCATCACCTTTTGTGTTCACCCCTCCAAGAGGGACCAGAACCACTGCATAACAGTGCCCCCAAGTTCCATCCCAGAGAGGTGTCTCAGAAGGTTGATGGTATCAAAAGCCACTGATAGGTCCAGCAGAACCAACAGGGACACACTACTCATGTCCAGTTCCCTGAGTAAGTCATCAACCAAGGCAACCAAAGCTATCTCTGTCCCATAGCCAGGCCTGAAGCCAGATTGTTGGACTAGGTCTCTTGGAGGCCTGAGCTCAAATACCCACTAAGCTATGGAAATCCAGTGGTTAACCTTGGGGAAAGTCACACTTTCTCAGCCACAGAGGAAAGCAAGGGCAACCCCTCTCTGAGCAAATCTGGCCCAGAAAAACCCATGATGGTTTAACCTTAGAGACACCATAAGTTGGAAATGACTGGAAGGCTCACAGCAATGGAGACAGGGGAAGATGGAGGGACTGTTCTCCTCTGAACCTGATCACCCTGATTTGGACACCGGTGATTCTCCCTGAGTAGAGAAAGGCCAAAGCTGGCACAGAAGAATACCCAGCAGTTCCTGGCAGGGTCTCTCCAACTGATAAAGAGAAGACAACACAGTAAATGACTAGCACTGGCCAAAAAAGAAAAGAAAAGAAAATTGTGTAAAAATCATGTCAGATCAGCAAGGCTCCATTACATCGGGAGCATGCAATACCAGCTGCTGCCACCAAACTGGCATTTTCCACCATTCTGGCACAGCTGCCAGCCTCTGCCACCTCTTCCCCACATAAACTTTCTTGGCTAGACCCTGGATACTTCCCTTTATTTTTTTTAAGTGATTCATTCCCATTAATCATTCCAGTGATTGAAAAGTAGTTTGTTGTTGTTCCTCATCACTGTGTTTAAAGCTAATGTGTATTGCTTGTTGCTTTATTAGTCAGTTCTCTTTGTTTTTAAGAAGCGGATTTAGGACTGACAATAGAAAGACATAAACTGAGATTCATGGAACTGAAGGGACTCCAAGGGTCATCTAGTCCAGTCTGTCACAGGGATGTTTGACAAGGACAGGAGCGAGGGCCTTCTTGATGGCTGCTCTCAGACTGTGGAACTCCCTGCCACAAGAGGTTCAGCTGGCCCCCTATCCTTGTGCTGTCAAGCAAAGACAAATCTCTTCTTAGAAACCTCCAATGAAGGAGAGTCTACTACCCTCCGAGGGAGGCTTTTTCACTGTCAAACAGCTCTTACCATCAGACAGTACTTTCTAAGGTTAGAATCACAGAACCATAGAGTTGGAAGAGACCACAAGGATCATCTAATCCAATCTTCTGCCATGCAGGAATACCCAATCCTGTTATGTCCCATCAAGTCAGCTTTGGCAACCCTCTGAATGAGAGACCTCCAAGGCTACTTGTTCTTAGTAGCCCTGCTCAGGTCAGGCAAAGGTGGCTTCTTGGATGGAGTCTATCCAAATGTAATCTGGTCTCCCTCTATTGCTTTCCACTTCATCCAGCATTATTATCTTTTCTAGTGAGACCTGTCTTCTCATGATATGGCCAAAGTACAACAGCCCCAGTTTAGTCATTTTCATGTCTTTGGACAATTCAGGACGAATTTGCTCTTGAAGGCATTGATTGGTCATTTCGGCAGTCTGTGGTACTTGAAGAACTCTCCTCCAGAACCACATTTCACTACCTCTTCTCATTTTTCTTTTTCTCCAGACTAAGCAAACCCAACTCTACACAAGCACAGGCTTTTTTTGGGGGGGGGGATTTGCACCAGGACCTGATTACTGCCCCCCTCCTCCCAAGCATGGCGTAGTGGTTTGAGTGTTGGAGAACAGATCTAGAGACCAGGGTCCGAATCCTTGCTCGGCCATGAAAACCTACGTGGTAACCTTGGGCAAATCACATACTCTCAGCCTCAGAAAACTCTATGATAGCTTTGCCTTAGGGTCCCCATAAGTCAGAAACAGCTTGAAGGCACACAATAACAACAACTACTACTCCCAAGTTAGAAGTATCAATGTAGGACAGGATTGGAATTCAAAATGACCCCAACAGATTAGAAAGCTGGGCCAAAACTAAAAACATAAATTTCAACTGGGAGAAATGTAGGATACTACACTTGGGCAGTAAAAATGAAAAGCACAGATATAGGATAGATGACACCTGGCTTGATGGCAGTGCATGCAAAAGAGATCTAGGAGACTTAGTGGACTACAAGCTGAACATGAGTCAGCAGTGTGATGCAGCAGCTAAAAAAGCCAATGCGATTCTAGGCTGCATCAATAGGAGGATAGTGTCTAGATCAAGGGAAGTCATAGTGCCACTCTATTCCGCTTTGGTCAGGATTCACCTGGAATCCTGTGTCCAGTTCTGGGCAGCACAATTCAGGAAGGATATTGAGAAGCTGGAACATGTCCAGAGGAGGGTGACCAAAATGGTGGGAGGTCTGGAAGCCATGATGCCCTATGAGGAATGGCTTAGGGAGCTGGGTATGTTTAGCCTGGGGAAAAGAAGGTTGAGAGGGGACGTGATAGCTGTATTTAAATATCTGAAGGGATGTCGTACTGAGGACAGAGCAAGCTTGTTTTCTGCTGCTTCAGAGACTAGGACATGGAGAAATGGCCTCAAGCTACAGGAAAAGAGATTCCACCTAAACATCTGAAAGAACTTTCTGACAGTAAGAGCTGTTCGGAAGTGGAATCCGCTACTGCTGCCTGGGAGTGTGATGGAGTCTCCTTATTTGGGGTTTTTTAAACAGAAGCTGGATGGCTATCTGTTGGGAGTGCTTTGATTGTTTGTCCCTGTATGGCAGGGGGTTGGACTGGATGGCCCTTGTGGTCTCTTCCATCTCTATGATTCTATGATTCTACCCCTGTATGAATCACTGTAGGAATGGCAGTTTAGCATCTTGACCTTATGCATCGCTGTGACCCAATCTGTGAAAGCTGATCTCTGAAGAACAGAAGCTGCTGGTAATGATTATGTTGATAATCAAGTTTTCCATAGCAGGCAGGCAATGCTATATTTAACAAGCGCCTGTTCCCTGCCTCATCCCGCCACTTCATGTTCATCATAATTTCCCTGGAATGCATTATCTTTGCAACCAGATCTCCATGCAATCTCATTACTTCTGGCATTAGCCTAAATGGACATGGGGAAAGAACATAAAGCATTCATTTTTGACAGCAGGGATTTGAGGTTCAACACAGCTCCCTTCCTCGCCTCTCCCCCACCCTGCAGTTCATCTCACTGCACCCCTCAACTGCTGCGAATTTTCACTGTACCCAGTCCCTCCTAAAAGGGTGGTGAATCTCAAGGGCTGGTTTCAGTTTCAGAAAGGTGTTTGAAGGCCACATTACAGGGGTGTACAGGGTCAAAGGCAAAAGTGTGGAGCCAAAACACCCTAATAATAATAATAATAATAATAATAATGCCAATACAATTCTAGGCTGCATCAATAGGAGTCTAGTATCTAGATCAAGGGAAGTAAAAGTGCCACTCTATTCTGCTTTGGTCAGGCCTCACCTGGAATATTGTGTCCAGTTCTGGGCACCACAATTCAGGAAAGATATGGACAAGCTGGAATGTGTCCAGAGGAGGGCGACCAAAATGGTGGAAGGTTTGGAGGCCCTGCCCTATGAGGAGTGGCTTAGGGAGCTGGGCATGTTTAGCCTGGAGAAGAGAAGGTTAAGAGGGAACATGATAGCCATGTTTAAATATTTGAAGGGATGCCATACTGAAGATGGAGCAAGCTTGTTTTCTGCTGCTCCAGAGACTAGGACACGGAGCAATGGACTCAAACTACAGGAAAATGAGATTCCACCTAAACATTAGGAAGAACTTCCTGACCGTAAGAGCTGTTGGACAATGGAATCCGCTGCTGCCTAGGAGTGTGATGGAGTCTGCTTCTTTGGAGGTTTTTAAAACAGAAGCTGGATGGCCATCTGTCGGGAATGCTTTGATTGTGTATTCCTACATGCCAGGGGGTTGGACTGGATGGCCCTTTGGGTCTCTTCCAACTCTATGATTCTATGATTCTACCCAGTCTTTTCACAATGTTGGGTCTCAAGGTGGCTTACCAGATTAAAAGCATAATGAAAGAAGCATCAGTAATATATATGTGTGTGTGTGTATTGTGTGTGTGTGTGTGTGTGTGTGTAATTCACCTATAGAATTAAAACCATTTCAAAATTTGCTAATAAGCAGGATATGAACAACAACAAAATAACATTCTATTAAAAGGCCATTCTAGCCTGCTGGGATAGGAATTTTGTCACTTGGCGGTAGACAGAGAGCAAGGATGGGGCCATTCTGGCCTCTCTAGGGAGGGACTTCCAAAGTCTAGGAGCAGCCACCGAGGACGCCCTCTCCCTTGTTCCTAGCAAAGGAGCCTTTTAAGATGGTGGGACAAAGAGGAGGACCTCTAAGGCAACTCCATCTCTCTCCATATCAGTTTTGCCTCATGAGTCCTTTTTGCCATAAAAAATATTATTAACTCAAAGACATAGCCGTGCAAAGGGGTCTTGTAGCACCTTTGAGACTAAGAGAAAGAAGTTGTAGCATTTATTTTATTTTTTATTTTTAGGTATCTATACCCTGCTGTTCAGCCACCAAGGCTCTCAGAATGGCTTACAAGTTGTTAAGCAATAGCACCTACACATCTACACCACTTTTATAATGCACTAGGCACTCTCCAAGCTGTTTCCAATATGTGTTAGAGAATTGCCCCCACAAGCCAGGTACTCATTTTACCAACCTGCAAAAGGATGGAAGGCTGAGTGAACCCTGGAGCCCTGCAGGATGGAACTTGCAACATTGTGCCTGCAGTACTGGCATTTAACCACCGCACCAGCAGGACGCATGAGTTAAGATGCATGCATCCGAGGAAGTAGACTAAGGACTTGTCTACCCTGGTCAGAATATTCCACCTTCCGGATGGAGTATTCTGGCCCTGGAACTGGGCCAGATTTTCCCCATTACCATGACAAAATGGGCAGAAGTGTGCATGCACACACCAGCCTGTACCAGTGGGCACCTCCTCCACTGTTGCATGTCACACTCTCCAAAGCCAGGAAGGAGGCCCTCAGCATGTGAAGGAGGCCTTGATCACATGCTGGGGGCTTCCTTCCCACCTTCAGAATGACACTAGTGCTGGTGGCAATGGCCAGTGATACAAACTAGTGTGCAGGTACAGACCTCTGCATTCCTGCACCAGACCCATCCACATTTTCCTGCATGATGCAGGTTTTCTCAGGGGCTATTTTAAAACATTTTAAATGGATTTACCCCGGCTTCTCCCTAGCTTCACTTCAGACATTGTCAGGACTGTCTGTAGGCAAATTGGAGCAAGAACCCTGTGCCATTTGGCCTGTAGGGGTCCAACACCATGTTTAAATATTTGAAAGGATGTCATATTGAAGAGGGAGTTGGCATGTTTTCTGCTGCTCCAGAGACTAGGGCATGGAGCAACGGGTTCAAACTCCAGGAAAAGAGATTCCACCTAAACATTAGGAAGAACTTCCTGACAGTAAGAGCTGTTGGATAGCCAAATCTGCTGCTGCCTGGGAGTGTGGTGAAGTCTCCTTCTTTAGAAGTCTTTAAACAGAGGCTGGCTGTCCATCTGTCAGGAGTGCTTTGACTGGGTATTCCTGCATGGCAGGGGTTTGGACTAGATGGCCCTTCATGGTCTCTTCCAACTCTGTGATTCTATTAACACAGTGAGGAAGGAAAGCTGGGGTAAACTGCCCAACTAGATAAGCCCTAAGTCTACAAAAACTTCTGCTGCAACTTCTTTCTCTCAATAACTAAGGTGCTACAAGATTCCTTTGCATACTGATATTATTATTGATGTTGCTTATACCCCATCTTTTCCCCCAAACTGGGACTTGAGGCAACTCAAAAAGTTCTGAGTAGCTTTCTCATTGTTCCCTGCCCCACTCATGAAATCCAGGACAACTGTATTCTTTTGCCAGTCCTGAAGCTATCCACAATCACCCACGTCTCTGCCCACTTACTCTTCACACCTCACATTTTCCATTATAATTCTTTGGGTTTTTAAAGATCAACCTTGCCTTTCTGTAAAGCACTGAAGACAGCTGACGATGATCAAGGGAGAACAAATTAACATGCATTGTACAGAATATTATGTACCCATAATACAAATGAGCACTGTGCAAGAATAGTCAACATCACAGAAGCAAAAATTTAACAAATATTAAGTTTGTGAATCAACTTCATCCATGTTTCTGCCATTATTTGTCCAACAGTGATTCAACACTGTGTGTGCATGAAGCTGGCATTTTCACCAAGTGAGGTTGGTGGCCAGCCCTTATGGACAAGATTTAGTTAGTGGTGGCCCCAGACTGTGGAATTCTCTCTTGAGTGACCTGGAGCTGGCCCATCTATAGCTGTTTTTCAGATGACCTGTATAACTCATCTCCTTTTCCTGGCTCTTAAGGTTAAGAATGTATAGCTGCAACCACTGGTGGATATTTTTAACTTATATTTTATACAAACCTGATTTATTGTAAGCCACGACACTGTTTTTATTCAATGCACTGGCTTGGGAAAACCATGCTCTCCAAGGCAGAGAAACAATTAATTTTCAAGAAGCAGATCCTAAAAGCAGGTCACAGTCAGTATATTAAAATAACAGCATCACACACACAAAAGGAATGATATACAATAGGAACCCTGTATCCACTGATTCATTATCAACTGATTCAATTATTCATGGGACACAAAACACCTACCATAGAGTCTTCCTAGAAAATGTGTTGTCTCTAGCCATTTTCTAGGTCCTCCAAGGCAACTCTATGGTATTTTAAACCAGAAGTCCCATTATTTTCAATGGTGTTTGCTATTATCCACGGTTTTTGGTATCCATGCTCCTCCCCCCAAACCAATCCCCAACAGATACGGGAGCCTTCTGTATAAACATAATATGCCACCATTTCAGTTATATTGGAATTAAGGTATACCTTAATATACAAAACTGACAGATTTTTTAAAAGATCTGTAAATATTGTATATATAGATTACAGAAGGTGATGAATAGAAGAGAAAAGATGTAGAAGAACGTTAAGCGAGAAGTGATAATGAAATGTTATCATAAAAGGACATTTGAAACCATCTCCTAGATGGAGGGTGAAGATTCAAACTGTATTAATTTATTTGCTTTTTGTGTGGGGGTTGGGGATCATGTGTGTGTGTGTGTGTGTGTGTGTGTGTATGAAATATGGTAATAATTTGTGAGAGACAATGATATGAGAATATTTTAGAATTTTAATAAAAATAAGGGGAGGAAAGAAGACACTATACCACTATTTCCATTTAGCAAAACCATCAACACCACCAACCAAACACTCCTCAGTTCTCAAACACCAGCTGCAACAACACAGCAAAATAATATATACAGGGGAAACCCAGGTGGATAATGCCAACTACCTTGAGATAGGAGTCACGTATTTATTTATTTTTAAAATTTGAATCCAGAAAGCCAGCATTTCATAGATGGCAAAAGTTCAGCACAGCACTTGGCACTGAGGCTTGGGATGAAATAAAAGTCTTATGGCATGAAATAAAAGTCAGATGGGGGCGGGAAGGGGGTGACACCAGGAAGGATTTCCTATCCGTTCACCCACTGGCAAGACATTTCCTGCCAGAGAGAAGGAGAGCAGCTTCTGGACAGCAAGTTTCCTGCCAGTTTCCTGCCAGGGAGAAGAAGGAAGCAACTTCTGAATTTTTTTAAAAAACTGTTGGGAGAGGCTGCTTGTTGCTGAGGGGCTTGAACTTCTGACCTTGCCCTTTTACCCTCAAGAGCCAGAGGCGCAAGCCTAACGGCGCGCGAATTTCAGTAAGCAAACAAAAATACAGCAGACCTAAAAGTACAGCTTAGCATTCTCAGCGTTAGCTAAGAGTTCTTAGATTACCTAAAGCTCTCATCATGGACACTGAGGGGACTGCAGCAGTCACTTGCAACACTTGTGCGATGTTTGTATTCTTGTCTACAGACGTGGAGAACTTCACATGCACCAAATGCAAGCTGGTAGCCCTCTTGGAGGAGAAAGTACAGCAGCTGGAGACACGGGTAGCTACACTTCAACAGATTCGTGAGCAAGAGGTTTTCCTGGACAGAACAGAACGAACAGTCTTGGATGGGGACCACACAGAGGAAGTGGCTGTGGAGGAGAGGGTCACTTCACGGACACAGGAAGTAGACAGCTGGAGGAATGTCACACACAGAACAAGAAAATCCAGGGATTCTTCCAGCAGCTTGCAGCTACAGAATCGATTCGAAGCCCTTTCCCTTATCAAGGACAACGAGGAAGAACAGCATGGACAGACTTCAGGGGTAGAGCAGGGGACCTTGAGAGGACCACCGCAAGGAACAGCAGCTGCGAAGCCTCAGCGGAGGCGTGTGGTGGTGGTGGGGGACTCCTTGCTGAGGGGTACAGAAGCAGTGGTATGTGGGCCTGACAAGATGACTCGGGAGGTGTGTTGTCTCCCTGGGGCAAAGATCTGTGATGTGACCGAGAGGCTGACAAGACTCGTCAAGCCTACGGATCATTACCCCTTCCTTTTGGTCCATGTGGGAACCAATGATACTGCAAGGCACAGCTTTCCCAAGATCAGAAGAGATTATGAGGCCCTGGGGAGGAAGCTGAAAGAAATGAATGCACAGGTGGTCATCTCGTCTCTTCTGCCAGTTGAAGGGCATGGTCCAAGAAGGGAGAGGAAAATAGCCGACGTAAACAACTGGCTCCGTAGATGGTGTCGCCGAGAACAAATTGGATTCTTGGATCATGGACCACGCTTCCATGCGGGGGGACTTCTGGCAAGAGATGGGGTGCATCTTACAACAGTTGGAAGAAACATTTTTGCCAACAGTCTCAAGAATTTGATCAGGAGGGCTTTAAACTGAGACAAATGGGGGAGGGAGACAGTATTCTGGAAGGCAAAAGGGCTGGAGAAAATAGTCAAACTGTCATAGAGGGAACAAGGCAAACAGCGCAAGGACCCAACAGTGGGAGGCAAAAAAACTTGCACAGGGAGCAAGTAAAGGGAACACATGGTCTCAGATGTCTCTACACTAATGCACAGAGCATGGGAAATAAGCAAGATGAACTTGAACTTCTTGCACTACAAAACAAATATGATATAATAGGCGTTACTGAAACCTGGTGGGACGAGTCTCATGATTGGAATGTAGGAATAGAGGGGTATAACCTTTATAGGAGAAACAGGCCAAACAGGAAAGGAGGAGGAATAGCATTATATGTCAGGGATATTTACACCAGTGAAGTGATCCATGACATCAATACTGGAAGCCAGGTGGAGAGCATCTGGATAAAAATTAAAGGGGAGGGAAACAACAGGGATGTTGTTGTGGGACTCTACTACAGACCCCCAAATCAGATGGAGGAATTGGATGTTGCCTTTCTAGAACAGATGAACATACATGCAGAAAGGAGAGATGTAGTAGTGATGGGTGACTTCAACTATCCTGATATTTGCTGGCAATCTAACTCAGCCAAAACTACAAGGTCTAGCAAATTCCTTACATGCCTGGAAGACAATTTCATGGTCCAAAAGGTGGAAGAGGCAACAAGGGGGTCAGCTATTTTAGATCTGATCCTAACCAACAGAGACGATCTGGTTAATGGGGTGCAAGTGGTGGGATCCTTAGGTGAGAGTGATCATGTTCTCCTGGAGTTTGTTATACAATGGAAAGGAGAAGCCAGGCATAGTCAGACACGCATTCTTGACTTTAGGAGAGCTGATTTCAATAAACTCAGGGAAATACTGGGGATGATCCCATGGTCAAGAATACTAAAAGAGAAGGGACCTCAGGACGGATGGGACTTTCTCAAAAGGGAGATACTGAAGGCACAATTTCAAACAGTACCATTGAGGAAGAAAAATGGGAGGTGTCTCAAGAAACCAGGATGGATGACTAAAGAACTTTCAATGGAGCTAAGTTTTAAACGGAACATGTATAGGAAATGGAAAAGGGGGGAAATCACCAAAGAAGAATTCAAACAGATAGCGAACATGTGTAGGAGTAAAGTCAGAAAAGCTAAAGTGCAGAATGAGCTCAGGCTTGCTAGGGAGGTTAAGAACAATAAAAAGGGGTTTTTTGGGTATGTCCGCAGCAAAAGGAGGAAGAAGGAAATGATAGGGCCGCTACGTGGAGAAGATGGCAAAATGCTAACAGGGGACAGAGAAAAGGCAGAATTACTCAACACCTTCTTTGCCTCAGTGTTTTCAGAAAAGGAAAAGGGTGACCAACCTGAGGAGAATGGAACAGAGGACACAATAGGGGAAATCCAGCTCAAAATAAGTAAAGAGGTAGTACAGGAATACCTTCTTAATCTAAATGAATTTAAATCTCCAGGACCAGATGAACTGCATCCAAGAGTATTAAAAGAGCTGGCAAATATAATCTCAGAGCCATTGGCAATAATCTTTGAGAACTCCTGGAGAACAGGAGAAGTCCCAGCAGACTGGAGGAGGGCAAACGTTGTTCCCATCTTCAAAAAGGGGAAAAAAGAGGATCCCAACAACTATCGTCCAGTTAGTCTGACATCAATACCAGGGAAGATTCTAGAACAGATCATTAAACAGAGAGTCTGTGAACATTTAGAAGGCAATGCCATAATCACAAAAAGTCAGCATGGGTTTCAGAGAAACAAGTCATGCCAGACTAATCTGATCTCTTTTTTTGATAAAGTTACCAGCTTGGTAGATGAAGGGAATGCTGTGGACATTGCATACCTTGATTTCAGTAAGGCCTTTGACAAGGTTCCCCATGACATTCTTGCAAACAAGCTTGTAGAATGTGGGCTAGACAAGTTAACTGTTCAATGGATTTGTAATTGGTTGACCGGCCGAACCCAAAGGGTGCTCAGCAGTGGCTCCTCTTCGTCTTGGAAAGATGTGACCAGTGGGGTGCCACAGGGTTCTGTCCTGGGCCCAGTGCTATTCAACATCTTTATCAATGACTTGGATGAGGGAATTAGGGGCATACTTATCAAATTTGCAGATGACACCAAATTGGGAGGAGTAGCTAATACCCTAGAGGACAGGATCAAAATTCAGAATGACCTGGATAGACTGGAGAGCTGGGCCAAAGCTAACAAAATGAAATTCAATACGGAGAAATGTAAAGTACTGCATTTAGGGCGGAAAAATGAAATGCATAAATATAGGATGGGAGAGACCTGGCTGAATGAGACTACGTGCGAAAGGGATCTAGGAGTCCTAGTAGACCACAAGTTGAACATGAGCCAACAGTGTGATGCGGCAGCTAAAAAGGCCAATGCAATTTTGGGCTGCATCAATAGAAGTATAGTGTCTAGATCAAGGGAAGTAATAGTGCCACTCTATTCTGCCTTGGTCAGACCTCACTTAGAATACTGTGTCCAGTTCTGGGCACCACAATTCAGAAAGGATATTGACAAATTGGAGCGTGTCCAGAGAAGGGCAACTAAAATGGTGAAAGGTCTGGAAACGATGCCTTATGAGGAGAGACTTAGGGAGCTGGGTATGTTTAGCCTGGAAAAAAGACGGTTAAGAGGTGATATGATAGCCCTGTTTAAGTATTTGAAGGGATGTCACGCTGAGGATGGAGCAGGCTTGTTTTCTGCTGCTCCAGAGACTGGAACACGGAGCAATGGGTGCAAGCTCCAGGAACAGAGATTCCACCTCAACATGAGGAGGAACTTTTTGACAGTAAGAGCTGTTCGGCAGTGGAACACACTCCCTCGGAGCGTGGTGGGGTCTCCTTCCTTGGAGGTCTTTAAACAGAGGCTGGATGGCCATCTGTCAGGGATGCTTTGATTGTGATTTCCTGCGTGGCAGGGGGGTTGGACTGGATGGCCCTCGTGGTCTCTTCCAACTCTGCAATTCTATGATTCTATGATTCTATGATTATTGAGGGAGGGATGCTCCTTCTTCCACAGGTACAGCAGAGCAATTGAATGATGCCCAGGACCAACCCCACAGCCAGTCAGTGGATGGCTGCTGGTGGTGGGATCATACCTGAACCCAAAAGCTTTATGTTCACAGGTTTCCTATGGGGATTTTTGGGCTGTGAGGCTGTATTCTGAAAGTTTCTTTCTGACGTTTCACTTGCATCTGTGGCTGGCATCTTCAGAGAATGGTTGGGTAGGAGTGTGTGTGGGGGTTATATACTGTGAACCTCTGTTGGGGAGGATATGTAAATTTGTGTATTTGAATGGCTAGTTCCTAGGGTGGGAGGATATGCAAGGAGGATTAGTGTCTATTTGGCTAATGGCCCATTATCTGCTGGGAATCACTCTGTCCCTGGGTGAAGTTTGTTTGCATGTGTTGAGTTTTGATTTTGATGTTTTTCAAGACTGGTAGCCAAACTTTGTTTACTTTGAGGGTTTCTTCTTTCCTGTTGAACTTGTCCAGGTGTTTGTGGATTTCAATAGCTTCTCTGTGCATTCTGACATGATAGTCATTTATTTATTTATTTATTTATACCCTGCTCTTCAGCCACAAGGCTATCAAAGCGGCTTACAAATTGTTTTAAGCAATAGCTATTTACACATCTACACTGCATTAAACAGTTTCCAACGTGTGTTAGCTAATTGCCCCCCACAAGCTGGGTACTCAGTTTACCGACCTACGAAAGGATGGAAGGCTGAGTAAACCTTGGAGCCTGCTGGAATCGAACTTGTGACGTGGTGGCTTGCAGGACTGGCATTTAACCACTGTGCCACCAGGGCTAGTTGTTGGCCTGGTCCAGAATTTCTGTGTTTTTAAATAGCATTTTGTTTCCAGGTTGGTTTATCACACGTTCTCCTACTGCTGATTCTTCTGGCTAGCCCAGTCTTAAGTGTCTCTCATGTTCCTTTATGTTCACCTTTGCACTTGGAAGACAAAAGTGTTGCTCAGGGAGATACCTGGATTTCTCCTTGTGCAATGCCCATGAAATTACACCACCCCCACAACTGGGGATTATGGCACCAGAAACCACCAACATAATTCTGGCCCTTATGTCCTGCATTGTATATGGCATTCTTTTTGAACAGGAAGGGCAGGATTGGCCCTGGGAGTGGCATTTCCATTTCTAGCAAGAATGACAGGAAGAGACAGAGTGGTGCTGGATCAGGACTTTGCGGGTCCAGGGTTCAAATTCCTGCTCAGCCATTGGAAACCCACAGGGTGAACTTGAGCAAGTCATACTCTCTCTGTCTTAGAGGAAGGCCATGGCAAATCTTCCCTGAGCAATACATTTTGCCAAGAAAAACTTTTGATAGGGTCAGTGCAAATTGGGGTAGACTTGGAGGCACATACAAAGTTTGTAGTTTGTACAGATACTGGGGACTGTTAAAAAGACAAACAATTGGGTTCTAGAGCAAATCAGACCTGAATCCTCCCTAGAAGCCAAGATGGCTAAACTGAGGCAGTCATACTTTGGCCATATCATGAAAAGACAGGACTCGCTAGAAAAAAACAATTATGCTTGGCAAGGTAGAAGGCAGTGGGAAAAGAGGGAGACCACATTACAGGGGGATAAACTCAACCAAAGAAGCCACGGCTGCCCTGAGTCTGTAAGACCTGAGCAGGGCTGTTGAAGATAGGATGACATGGATATTTCTCATTCACAGGGTTGCCATAAGTTAAAGTCAACTTAGCCAGCAGTTAACAGCAAAGTGTGTAGTGTGAGACCTGACTTTCAGCTTGAGACCTGGTTTGTAGCATGTAAAGAGCCCACGTGGTGTAGTTGTTTGAACACTGGACTAGGACTCCAGAAGAAATTTCCACTAAGCTGTGGAAACTTCTTGGGGAACCTTTGGAAAGTTACACTCTCCTCTTAGCCTAAGAGGAAGGCAATGAAGGCTAAGCCCCTCTGGATATATCTGGCCATTATTGAGCCAGCATGGCATCATGGTTTTTGATTGTTGGACTAGGACTCTGGGAGACCAGGGTTCAAATCTCTGCTCAGCCATGGAAACCCACCTTGGGCAAGCCATATTGATGGCAAACCTCCTCTGAAGAAATCTGGCCAAGAATATTCTAGAAAAGGGTCTCCATAAGTCAAAAGTTTTGTTTTTTTACACTGGTAGAAAACCCCACCTCTCCATTGACGCCCCCTTGTTGTGGGAGAGAGGCTTTACTCTATGGTGAACTCGCCACGGGTCAGCGTAAGAGGGGCGCTCCAAAAAAGCGATACAAGGACTCCCTGAAACAACATCTCAGGCTTGGCCAAATTGATCACCAACAGTGGTCCGCCCTGGCCTCACATCGGGAGGCATGGAGACGCACTACCCACAATGCTGCAGCCTTATTTGAGAACTCACGCCGAACAAGTCTTGAAGAGAAACGACAACGCAGAAAGAATCACAACCCAAAAACATCACCCAAGGAGACCTTCTGCTGTGCGTTTTGCAACCGGACTTGTTTATCTCGGATTGGCCTTTTTAGTCATCAGCGCACTTGCAGAAAGCGCGGGATGTGTCCTTCCTGAAACTTTGTTTGCGAAGAAAAGCCAGAGAAAACCCCAAATCCGCCTCATAGCTGCCGCAGATGTTTTTCATCTGCAGCAGCCCTGTAAATGCCACCCTCACATGGGCTTTTCCAGAGTATTCCACCACACTGTAATTGTAGGTGAACTCACGATGATGTAAAAGGGCAGTCCAATGTTGATCACATGCCCTATACGTTGCATTATTTCTGGCCACACAGCCGGGGCTGCTCCAAGGTTGCTGGTTTTTATTCACTCATGCATGTGAATATGTGAAAATACGTTGTCCCAGAATACTGTATTACTGGATAAGTGGAGATACACTTATACAGATATGCCCAATGTAAAAAAAAAAAATTAAAACAATTTTTTTAAATGCACCAGAATGAAGTCCCATCCACTGGATGCCCTGCCCTGGCTTCACGCTGAAGCCAATCTGCAGCCACCACACAGCCAATAATCCAGGTTTCCCTCTTATATGCAGAGCAACCCATGCACCTTTGAGACCTGAGTTTCCCTGCAGAAACCCTGAGATACAAATCATTGCAAATGTCATGTGGTAACTGCACCATGCCATTGGGGTGAGTATACTTTTTTTGCACTTGTACACAAGCCCAAAATTGACTTGAAAGCACACAACAACAATAACAACATGTGGAAGTGACTCTCTTGGACATCCACCAGTGAGCTGGCCATCGCAAATCAATATCTATTTTGCTTCCCTCCCACAAAAGACGGGCACACATTAATCCCAGCCCACTCAGTGCATAATGCATTTGACAGGATGATGCTAATAAATCCTTTTCCCAGAAGGCCTTTCTTCCTCCTGGAACCTGGCAGGTTCTCCACAGGCCTCAAGCTCACCTATCACTCAAACTAACTGATCAAGACCCCAAATGCGGACCCGATTCACCTCGACTGATTTGAAGATCAGGCAGATAAGAGAGCCTTTTTGAAGAAACAGATTTGAACTCCAGGCCTGCAATGCCTCTACTGAGTTTGGAAGAGTGTGATGTACTCAGAACACAAACTCAGGGTTCTTCAATAAAACTCTTTATTGGAAGAGTAGCTTGTGTAAGGAACCATTGCAAAGCTGCTACTGAAGTAAATGTAAACTATCCAGAGATAATAAGGCATCAAGCGTGAGAACAGACACGGGGGAGCAAAAGTAGCTGGGGAGCGTGGCCTTGAGTTCCCGGTAGGACTTGCGTTACCATGCCAACCAGGAGGCCTGGCTCACTTCTCAGGCATTCCAAAATCCTGAGAAAATACTAGCTACATGTCAGGGCCTCCATGAATTCCACTCCAATGCCCAGAATTCAGGGATGAGCCTGACATACTGCCCCCCTGAAGACCAACCCTCCCCCTTTCTCAGCCCGGCTTATCGGGAAAGCGGGCATGAAACTTTCGCAATAAGCGTTTGGCATTGACATGCTCAGAAGCAACCCACTCTGCATGGCCCAAAGGCAGGTGTTTCCACTTTACCAAATACTGTAACCCTCCCCGGTGAAGTCTAGAGTCCAGAATCTCAGAAATTTCAAAATGTTGGTCTTGATCCACCAGGATCGGCTGAGGAGCAGGTTCTGGAGCCGGGTGGTGTTTGTCCGGAGGGCTCACGGGCTTGAGCAGGCTGGAATGAAACACAGGATGTACATGACGGTACAACTTAGGCAAAGACAGTTCAAAAGCCACAGGATTTATCATCCTAACAACACGAAAAGGTCCGATGTATTTGGCTCCCAACTTTTTTGAGGGTTGGGGACACTTAAGGAATTTGGTGGACAAATAAACCATATCTCCCACTGCATATCTGGGGGAAGGGTCCCGTTTCTGATCAGCATAATGTTTGTAGCGTGCTTTGGCAAAGTCCAAGGCCGAGATTACATGAGGCCACGCATCCCTGACCTTTTGACTCCACTGGGAGACCGAAACGGGGTCAGAGTTGGGAGACCCCTCCAACAAGGGGAGGGGACCGAAATCATGCCCAGACACAACCTTGAACGGCGAGAGCCCAGTGCTCTGGTGAGTGGCATTATTGTAGGCCACTTCAGCAAAAGGTAGAAGATCAACCCAATCAGATTGTTGGAAATTCACATAGCACCTTAGGTATTGTTCCAGAGTCTGGTTCGTTCGTTCCGATTGTCCATCCGATTGGGGATGATGGGAGCTGCTGAGACCAAGCTCCACCCCTAGAAGGTTTGTGAAAGCCTTCCAAAACTGCGAAGTAAATTGTGCCCCCCGATCCGACACAATCTTGGCCGGAATGCCATGAATCCGATAAATATGCTGAATGAACAATTTGGCTAGTTGGGAGGCTGTGGGGAGCTTCTTACAGGCCACAAAATGCGCTTGCTTGGAAAACAAATCAGTCACAACCCAAATAACCGTCTTTTTCCTACTCTCTGGCAAATCCACAATAAAATCCATGCTAATGACCTCCCAGGGCTTGTTTGGGGTAGGTAGAGGGTGGAGCAAACCTTTGGGCTTCCCTGACCCCCCTTTTGACACTGCACAAGTGGTACACCCCTTTACATAATCCTCCACCTCCTTCCTCATGCGGGGCCACCAAAATTGTCTGCGGGCCAAATGTAAAGTTTTGAGATACCCAAAATGTCCCGCACTCTTGACATCATGGCACTGTTTGAGAATACTCGCTCTCAAGACCTCAGGAACATACAGGCGATCCCCTTTCCAGGCCACCCCCTCCTTCACAGTTACCTCATTGGGGTGAGCCAGGAACCACTGGTCCCGGGGCAGTTCCGAGGCCAATTGAGCATGCCACCCTCCTTCCTCCCCTTGAGAAACAGTGGGCGTGGCAGAGCCATCTGCCGTAGGGGTCACCACCTGGGTCCCCGGATCGGGGGAAGGCGGGTCGGGGTTCAAGGGCTGTGGCACCGGTCCCTGCGCCAAGGGTGAATCACCGCCACTTTCAGTAGGACCCGGCACCTGAGCAGGGCCATCAGTGGATTTCCGTTCTTTGGCTTTGCTCCGAGTGAGGACGGCTAGTCCCAAGTGGGAAGGAGAAAAAACGGTATCAATGACCTCCTTGCGCTTACTCTCATGCTGTGGTAGCCTGGACAAAGCGTCAGCCAGAAAATTCCTTTTCCCCGGGATAAATTTCAAGGTGAAATTAAATCGGTAAAAGAAACTGGCCCACCTGACCTGCTTGGGGCTCAAACGCCTAGGGGTAGCCAATACTTCCAAATTTTTATGATCAGTCCAAACTTCAAACGGTTTGGGTGAGCCCTCCAGTAGGTGGCGCCATGTCTCTAGTGCCAACTTGATAGCACCTGCCTCTTTCTCCCACACTGGCCAATTTCGTTCCGTGTCATTGAACTTTCTGGATAAATAGGCACATGGCCTCAAATCCCCGTCCTCCCCCTTTTGCAACAACACCCCACCCATAGCCACATCAGATGCGTCCACTTGGACCACGAAAGGTTGGGAGGGGTCGGGGTGTTTGAGAATAGGTTCAGAAGTGAAAAGGGATTTCAATTTGTCAAATGCTTGTTGGCACTGTGGTGACCACACAATTTTTTGGGGAGGTTTGTTCCCTTTACCGTGCTTGGAACCTTTGGTTTTCCCTTCTTTGGTTTTTAACAAATCTGTCAGGGGGAGGGCTACCGACACAAAGTCAGGGATGAAGGACCGATAAAAATTAGCAAACCCCAGGAAGCTCTGCAACTGTTTCCTGGTACTAGGGGCTTCCCATGCCAAGACCCCCTTAACCTTTTCAGGGTCCATTTCAATCCCTTTGTTTGAGATGCGGTACCCTAGATAATCTAGACGGCTTTGGTGGAACTCACACTTGGACATTTTCGCATACAGATGATTTTCCCCCAACCTGGTAAGCACCTTTTTCACCAGTTTCACATGGGACGTGTAGTCCTCCGAATAAATCAACACATCATCAAGGTACACCAACACCCCTTTGTACAAAAATTCACGTAACACATCATTAATCAAGTTCTGAAAAATGCCAGGGGCCCCTTTGAGGCCGAAAGGCATGACGAGGAACTCAAAAGCCCCTAGGGGGCAATTAAATGCAGTCTTCCACTCGTCCCCCTCCCGAATCCGTACTCTGTAGTAGGCCTCTCGTAGATCCAGCTTCGTGAAAATCTTTCCTTTGGAGAGATGGGCTAATATGTCCTTCATCAAGGGCAGGGGGTACTGGTTGGAGACACTAATAGCGTTTAGCCCTCTGTAATCCTGAATCAAACGAAGCCCGCCATCAGCCTTGCGCCTAAACATCACCGGGGCCCCCACAGGCGAGGTTGAGGGCCTAATGAACCCTCGGGTTAAGTTCTTATCTATGAACTCTCGGAGCGCCTCCATTTCAGCTGGTGTCATAGAATAAATGCGAGGTTTGGGCAGGCTGGACTCCGAGAGTATCTCAATGGCACAGTCAAAAGGCCGGTGGGGTGGCAAAATGTCACATTCCTTCTCCTCAAACACATATTGCCACGCCTTGTACTCCACTGGCAACCCTTTCAGCTCCCCTTTTACTAAGGCAGTTGTGTAATTCTGCGGCTTATCCACCAGGGGGCCCCCGTCCCCTGGGGATCCTCCCCCCGCCCCGTGCTCCTTGATACACAACGGGTCTGCAAAAGTCAGTGTTTCTTTTATCCAGTCTATGGAGGGGTTGTGGTACTTTAGCCAGTTCAGACCCACAACTGCCGCAGGGACTAATCCTGGAGCAATCACAAACTGCAGTTCCTCCTGGTGGTTGCCCATCCTCATGTGCATGGGACCAGTTATGCGCCGGGCGGGGCCCCCCTTCATCATCCCCCCATCCATCTGAGACAGCCACACGGGCTTGTCCAGCTTAACAGTATCAACGTTTAGTTCACTGACTAAGGAGGGATGAATAAGTACTTGGGTACAACCAGAGTCAATCATTAACATAACTTTGCGGGTGGGGCCCTCCCCTCCAACCCCCACTCGAGCTTTGATAAAGAACGGGCCCTTCACTCCACTCACCACGGCATCCGGGCGCCCTTCCGGATTAGCCCGCCCTCGGGCGCTCAGTAGGGCGGGCTGGGCCCGTTTCCCGCCGGCTCAGCGTCGGAGGAGTAGGACCCACTATCCTCGGGATCATCTGAGGACTCCCCTGCCGCCTGGCCCGCTGCCAGGGCCCTGGCCGTCGCCCTGGTCTTGGGTTTGGAGGGCGTCTTGGAGGACCCGGATCTCCCCTCGCTCCGCGCTGGCTTGGCGGCGGCGGGTTGCTCCCGTGGGCTCCTCTCTGGGCACTCCGCTATGCGGTGTCCGCTCCTCCCACAATGCAGGCACAGACCCTTTCTCATCCTTCGCTCACGTTCGGTCTCTCCGGTGGTGCCTCCCCCCGAGCGTGCCGTCTTGGTCTTCTTCCCGGGGGCCCCAGCGGATTTCCCCTCCGTCCCAGCCTGGCGGCGCAACATCTTAATGCTGGCCTTCACCGACTCCACTTCCCCAGCCAGCCGTATCCACCCCATGAGGGTTTCGGGGTCTCCCTGGAACTTGGCCCACTCTAGAATGTCAGGGTTCAGGCCCTCCTGGAAAAACTGCACCTTGACCTCCTCTGGCCACTCCGGTACTTGGCTGGCTAGGCGGCGGAACTCAGCTGCGTACTCGGCCACGGGCATCGTGCCTTGCTTCAGGCTCCTAAGCTTGCTTCGAGCCCGCTTCCCTCTTAAGGGATCGTCAAACTGGGCCCTGAGAGCCATCAGGAACTCTTGGTAATTACCCAGTTCAGGGGCTCCCATATCATACAGACCCACCAACCACTGAGCCGCCTCTCCCTCCAGTTGGTTGGACACATACTGCACTTTCTCAGCCTCAGACTGGAACTCCCCTTCCCACTGGGTCATGTAACTCACCACTTGAGTCATGAAGTAGGGTAGTTTTGCTGGATCCCCATCGAACTTCGCCTTCAGGTGCCGGTGTTTCCAGCCCCGGGGTCGCTCCTGCGGCTCAACCGGGCCAGCCCCCACCGGGGGAGCCGGTCCAGGAGCCGGCAGGCCAGGTACAGCTGGGGGCTGAGCGGGGACTCCATCCCCGGGTGCCTGGGCAGCCGCAGGTGGCGCTGGGGGAGGCTGGGCCCCTCCGGGTGCTGGTGGAGCTGGAGGGGTTCTGTGCAGGAGTTCTAGGAGCACCTCCCGTATCTCACCCATTTGCTGTTTCAGTTGAAGAACCTCGGTTCCAACTTCTGCCAAGGAAAACTTCGCTTCTGGCTCTCTAGGCCCCTCACCCTGGGGTCTGTCCCACCGGGACCGGCGGTCTTCTCGGCGTCCGGCCCCTGCCCATGGCCAGGCCGGGCCTAAAACCTCTCGCACTGGAGTGCCGAAGCTTGGCAGGCTGCCCCTCCCTGGAGCCAGCTCCATCCCCAGCTCCCAGGGCTCAGTGGAGGGTCGAAATACTGCAGCCCTCCGGCGGTCTCGGTCCCGGCTGGTGCCTTCGGCTGCGGCAGCTACAGCACCCCCCTCTGCCCCGGCCTCCTGCTTCGAGGCCTCGGCTTCTCTGGCGCTGGCTGCAATCAGATCTTGGTCCGTCTGTGTGCCAGTCTCTGCGTCGTCAGACATTGCAGGCAAAGGCTCCACAGTTTCAGGACAGAGGAAAAAATAAAAGTAAAGGAGTAGCAGCTTTCTGTGATGTACTCAGAACACAAACTCAGGGTTCTTCAATAAAACTCTTTATTGGAAGAGTAGCTTGTGTAAGGAACCATTGCAAGGCTGCTACTGAAGTAAATGTAAACTATCCAGAGATAATAAGGCATCAAGCGTGAGAACAGACACGGGGGAGCAAAAGTAGCTGGGGAGCGTGGCCTTGAGTTCCCGGTAGGACTTGCGTTACCATGCCAACCAGGAGGCCTGGCTCACTTCTCAGGCATTCCAAAATCCTGAGAAAATACTAGCTACATGTCAGGGCCTCCATGAATTCCACTCCAATGCCCAGAATTCAGGGATGAGCCTGACAAAGAGCATCTCTAGGCTGGCTCTTCAGGCAGCCAACTGCCCTGGCAGACTGAGCAGATTAACTTATACTTTCCACCTGGCACAATTTGGCAGGGACAGTCCCAATTAGTTCTCTGCCACCCACTTTTTCAGTTGCTTTTTAAAATGTCCCTGTTTCTTTCATAGAATTGCAGAGTTGGAAGAGACCACGAGGGCCATCCAGTCCAACCCCCCTGCCACTCAGGAAATCTCGATCAAAGCATCCCCAACAGATGGCCATCCAGCCTCTGTTTAAAGACCTCCAAGGAAGGAGAACCCACCACGCTCCGAGGGCGTGCGTTCCACTGCCGAACAGCTCTTACTGTCAAAAAGTTCCTCCTAATGTTGAGGTGGGATCTCTGTTCCGGGAGCTTGCATTCATTGCTCCGTGTTCCAATCTCTTTCATCTCTTTGATCCCTTTCATCATCCCACTTTCCTCCTTTGTCCTCAGTTTACTTTAGTTGCTGCAAACTGAGTTCGAAGTACAAAAATGGTTTGTAATCAGTTAACTTAGCAACAGGGAGAGGAAAGGAGAGGAGAGGAGAGGAGAGGAGAGGAGAGGAGAGGAATGGGTGGAATTTTGCCCTTCCCAGGAGGGCCAGGCAAAAGCAAACTGCCACAACCTCCCCTAGCTTGTCTTTTCTTTGTCATTAATCATTTTCGCCATCTGGATAACATTCTGATGTTGCCTGGCCTCACCCGTCCCAGTTTTCATCTGTGAAATGTTGGCGGGTATGTTATGTTAATTCAGAGGATGCAAAAGATTGCAGGGTTACATCCATTATCCCGGCCTCTCCAGCTTATCTGTGAAACACAGGAACTCTCAGCACTTTGCTGAACTGGAACTAGACTGATGAAATGAGAGACACAGCACACTCTTTAACTGCAACTCTCTCAAGTGCAGAGGGAGTAAGCGCAGAGGAGGTTGCCCAAGGCGCCTCAAAACAGAAGTCAAGGAATGACATTCACTTGTGTTTTATCCTGTTTGGAAGGTATAGATCGGCAGCACACCAGGAAAGAGAACTCAGGATGACATGGCAGAGATGAAATTCTATAACAAAGAAATGACAGACCTCATTCTGCAGCGGGTTGGGCGGGGGGGGGGGGCTCTGCTTTCTGCCTTGGCACAAAGCTCAAAGGCAGACTTTTATGTCAGATGTTGCAACTTCAGTAAAGAAAGTTTGGATACTCATCCTGGCCAAAACAACAGTATGGAAATAATGCATAATAAGAAACAAGGATCCAAGCAACACAGTCTTTGGGGGCATAAAACATGGAAATCATAGAAGAGAAGCCCAGTA
Organism: Gambelia wislizenii; assembly: GCA_030847615.1. Classification (NCBI taxonomy): domain Eukaryota; kingdom Metazoa; phylum Chordata; class Lepidosauria; order Squamata; family Crotaphytidae; genus Gambelia; species Gambelia wislizenii. The sequence continues at coordinate 377,048,995 of JAUMIR010000003.1, forward strand.
ATATTAACAGCCTTGCTCAGGTCTTGCAAAGTTAGAGGTGCAATAGGTGTCTGTGATGTTATGCAGTGTGTGTGTGTGTGTGTGTGTGTGTATTTTTGGTGTTATTTTCTGTCAAGTTGGTTTAGACTTATGGAGACCCCATGAACAAGAGGCCTTCAAGAGAGCCTGTTCACTGAGTTCTGCTCAAGTCTTGCAAATTCAGGGCTGTAATGACTGGGATACTACACAGACAGGTGTGTGTGTGCAGTTAGAATCATAGAATCATGGAGTTGGAAGCGATCCCAAGGGCCATCTAGTCTAACCCCATTCTGCCACACAGGAATACACAACTACAGCACTCCCAAAAGATGTCCATCCAATCTCTGTTTAAAGACCCCGAGAAAGAAGAGTTCACCACCTTCTAAGCCAATCCATTCCACCATCAGACACCTCTTACAGCCATGTTCTTCCTAATATTTGGGGGGAACCTCTTTTCATCTAATTTCAATCCATTTGCTCATGTTCTAATTTTTGGACCAGCAGAACAAAAGCTCACGCCATCTTCTACGTGATATTTCTTCAGATCCTTAGATATGGCTATCATATCACCTCTTCTCCAGGCTAAACATCCTCAACCCTCTAAGCCATTCCATTCTGGTTGTCCTTCTGCAATGTCCTGGCTAACTCTGCTTGAGCCAACAAAAGCTTTGAGTAGATTCAGAAGAACTTTATTCAGCAAGCAGAACTGATCACAGTACATGAATGTTGTCAGGATGGAAGGTTTATCTAGCTACACAATATACTTCAAGCCCACACAGTTTAACCATTACAAAAGCTTACATCCCATTTATTAGGAACTCAAAATATCCTGTCTTCCCAGCACTACCCCTCCTCTTTTCCCCGTACCACGCTTCCCGCAAGAACAACCTTGGGCTAGTCCCAACTCCAAATACCTCCTCACACAGCTGTTCATTATCCTAGCACAGCATATCCCATTATCCTTCATTACCACAAACCAGCACAAGCATGTCAACCAAACATGGCAGGACTGTGGCTGGATCATGGCCCTGACACCTTCTATGAATACAGTTGTCCCTTCACATTCATTGGGGTTTGGTTCCAGGACCCCCCGTGAATACCCAAATCCATGAATACTCAAGTCCCATTATATGCAATGGCATAGCAAAATGGTGTCCCTTATATAAGATGGCAACATCAAGGTTTGCTTTTTGGATTATTATTTTTTAAAGAATATTTTCAAGCTGTGAATACTCAAATCCGTGAATGTCAAATCCGTGAATGTGGAGGGACAACTGTACATGATAACCATGTTCGAATCTAACGTAACATAGGGGGGGCGGGGGGGGAATAGTGTAAGAAGTACAGTGGGCCCTTTGTATTTGCTGGGGTTTACCTCCAGGACCCCAGCCCCCATGGATACCAAAATCTGTGGATGCTCAAGTCCTGTTATATACAATGGCATAGTAAAATGGTGCTCCTTATATCAAATGGCAAATAGCAAGGTTTGCTTCTTGGATTTTTTTGAGGGGGTGGGAATATTTTCAAGCTGTGGATAGTGGAATCGGTAGATGCCAAATCCGTGGATACAGAGGGCCAGCTGCTGTAATGCTTATATATTTCTCCTAAAATGTTGGTGGTGAGGGTAACAGAGAGGGATTTTTGACCATTTTCGTATATTTTAGTCTGTTTTTTTTTTAATTAAAAGTAACTATATGGTAATTGATCAGTAACATATTACTGTTATGTTGCTAACTAAGTGATGAGCAAAAGAGTTATCTTTTCATTAAGAAGAAAAGATTAATGAGGACAATTTTTAAAAATATTCCAAGATCTGGCAAAACCACCTCAACGCCCACTGAATCTTGGAGCAAATTCACTGTCCCAACAGCCTGGAAGCCATCATGTGTCATGGCCAATATCTTTTGCAGGCCAGGTTTGAGAGATGTAGGATCCAGAGGGGCACATTCTGTTGGACCTCATGGTAGGGCTGGCATATTCCACTTCCTCAACTATGACATCTAGATAACTTCCATAACATGGAAATTAATTATACACATTACCCTTGTTTGCATTCCAATTATGCAAATTATGCACATTAATTCATAGAATCCTAGCTGGAAGAGACCTTGAGGGCCATCCAGTCCAACCCCATTCTGCCCTGCAGGAATACACAACCAAAGCCCTCTGGACAGATGGCCATCCAGCCTCTGTTTAAAAACCTCCAAAGATGGAGACTCCATCACACTCCCAGGCAGTGTGTTCCACTTCTAAACAGCTCTTACTGTCTATAAAATGTCTATAAAATGCCTGGATGGCAGAAGAGTCAAATTTTCAGGTTGCCTAGCTACAGGCAGCTACAGGAAGAAGGTGATCAATGCTGCCGAGGTCTGGACACTCATCCTTTGGTGCCACGCTGATCTGGCTTGTTAGGGAAGGTAATTTATGGATAGAGAGTCAGTGGAGTGCAAGTATAATATAATATATAATAATATAATAATAATAATATTTATTTATTACCCGCCTCTCCTAATGGATCGAGACAGGGAACAACAAATCAGCATAAAAACAAAACATTGGTTAAAAACACCTATCAGTTAAAAACACATATCAAATTAAAAGAACAAGGAAGACCAAGACATTTTAAAACAATCCATACACACTTTAAAATCCACAGTTTAAAATCATCTGGATAGGCCTGCCCCCTCCCAAATTCTTGGCTCCCAAACCCTTTTCTCTCAATCTCAGGTGGATCAGACTACGGCACCCTTGGCGGACATGAGACCAAGCACAAGCAGGTATGGTTCAGGGAGACGGGTTTGTTTAGACTGGGAAAGCGAAAGACTGAGCAGTCATATGATAGTCTAATGAGGGTTATCACATAGAAGATGGAACATGCTTGTTTTTTACTGCTCCAGGCGATCAAACCTGAACCAATACTTCGAAATTACAAGAAGGTATCAATTAAACATTAGGAAGAATTTCCTGGCCATAAGAGCTGTTTGACAGTGGACTAGTCTCCCTTGGAATGCAAGGAAGTAGAATGCACCCCCTTACAAAGTGGTCCACTCAGCTACCAAAAAGCTCTTTCCTGTGGCATTACTAAGGCCAGTGTCACCCTCCCTCCGATGGTGTACTGGCTCTTTCCATCAGGAAGCTCTTCATCATGTTTAGGGAGAGTCTTTTTTCTTGTAATGTGAATCCTTTGATTATAAAATGTGGATTGATGCACACTAATGCCAATTCGCAGTTGTTTTCATTTGTCTTCACGGGGTTTTTTTCAAGATCGCAGGCACGCAAAGCCATATGCGTTTGTTGTTCAAACGGGCATGCCTGCAAATCAAGATGGCGGGTGCAAGTGAATTACCCCTGTTTTTATTGTCACCAGTTGCCACTGCCGAACAGTATTTTTTTTTTAAAAAAAAAAAAAGCACATCCAAGGTGGGGAAGTGAGATATTCCACTGAAATAAACAGAACAAAAAAGAGGGTTAGGGTTGTTTCATCGCCTCAGTGCATGATCGCTATGGCGAAAATCCAACATGGTGGTTCTCGGCACTTGCCTTGCCAGCAAGCTCCACTCCCTCTTCACGTCCAACCAATCAGCTTTCCACTTCCACTCTTCTGACCTCATGAATTACATAGGATTTTGTTAGGCAAGGAATCCTCAGAGGTGGTTTTGACAGTTCCTTCCTAGGAAATAGAGCCTACAGACCTGGGATTCCTTGGCAGTCTCTCATCCAAGTCCTAACCAGGTCTGACCCTGCTAACCTTCCAAGTGTCCAGGAAAGCAGCCAGCCGAGGAGCTGATAAGATTGCAAGGCTTGAGAGCAACCCAAAAGTTATTTGGAGGCACAGTGCCCGTACAATGTTCAATAGCAGAAAACCAGGGAGCAAGCCAAAGGTCCAGGAGTCCAGAGAACCAATCAGCGAGTCCAGTCCAGGGTCAAGAGTTCCAGATCAATCTGAGGTCTAAGAGGCAAGGTTTCACGCAACAAGAGAGTCAGAGTCAGATGCTTTCTCCAGGGAATGCAGATAGGCTCTGACGAAGAAGCTCGGTGTCTCAAAGTTGTTTATGCTGGCCCAGCTCCTAATCACAGCTGTTTGGTGATTGCTGAGCATTTCTCATATAATCTCCAGGATCGCCGGAGACACGCCCTTTCTGATCTTCTCGGACTGAAGGTAGGTACCTCCTCGTTCTGCTCCTCTATGTCTCCCAGGCCTGGACCTGTGCTGGGGGGAGGCTAGGCTGCTGAGACATGGGCTCTGCTGTAGTTGGCATAGCAGGGCTAGGTTCTGGCTCAGCCATCTCTGCTGGAGCTGGCTCAGCCCCTTCGTCTCCTGAATCCTCAGCCTGGCTGGCCATGACACCAACATCAGATGGGATCTGGTGCCTTTATGATATTTAGGCTGATGGACGTCACATAGGCATGTGGGCCTTCAAGTTGCCTATCAACTTATGGGGACCCCATGAATTTTATGGGATTTTCTACAGGCAAGGACACTTCAGAGGTGGTTTGGCCAGTTCCTTTCTCTAAAATGTAACTAACAGTACCTGGGATTCCTTGGTGGTCTCCCATCCAAGTACTTGCCAGAGATGACCCTGCTAACCTTCCAAGATCAGACAGGATCTGATGCCTTTAGGCAACCAACAACGTAGAATCTTTTCCCTGCTATCCTATTATTTGATGTCCTGACAGTCCTCTTCCCCCCTCCCCCTGCCTCCGACCACTACAAACACATGATTCGCCACCAGCCAGCCCATCTGGCAGCAAAGTAAAGAAATGTCTGAATAGATTTCACTAAATAAGTCCAGGAAGCACGTTCTCTGGTCAGTTCTGCCAAATGTATAAACTGCCCCTAAGCCTCTGTCTCCTCCGTCACCTTGCCTGTCAAATCCCAGCACATGACCCTAAAAGCAAAATGCTATTTTCCATCCATAGATGGTAGGAAACAGACACACACACAATGTACAATGTGCTTTGCCCACAACACACACACTGCAAGGCATGTGCAATGCAGCCCTCTTTGTTAAGACGTCTAATGGCTTCTTGATTGCCTCGTTAGCAGCCCTGGGGATGCAACTGCTGAGCAACAGCCGGATCCCTCCTGCTGCGTGGATTCCAAACTCTTTGGAGCAGTTCATCAGCCACCTACTGGCCCCTTGGGGGTGGCCAGCAATTAGCACTTCCAAAGAAACCTTCAAGCACATGCTCTTTTGGGAAGTGTGCCAGCTACAGTGCAAAGCAGAATGAGAGAGAGAGAGACAGAGAGAGGACTTTATCAGATGGGACTGTAATCGCAGAATTACCGCAAATGGGTTCCCATTATTACATGACATCATTGTCCTCCCATGGTCAATGTGTGTTCCACGGGTTAATTGCTTGTCACTTTTAATTGACAGAAAAATCTGTGAATAGCCCTCAATATCGCTCTTTTTGTGGTACTGATGAGCATGCAAAATCGCATCCTGCTGTAATCACGTGATTACAGCATGAATGGGTGGTCCTTTTATCATCATCATCATCATTATAATAATCTTTTATTTCTATAGTGCCATCAATGTACCTCTCCCCTTTCCCAATGAGAACACAGGATACACAAGACACTCTTTTAATGAACTGTCACCTTTTCTGGGTACATTTTTATGTTTAAGTGTTTCTTTCTTAATTTCTTTAGTTATTTATACGTTTTTGGTGTGTTTAAACTAAGTCACATCTTCTCACGAGAACAGCCAAAATCTTGCCCATACAAAATCATGGAAGTAAAATCGACTTCTTAAACTGCTAGTGGTGGTCGTGCGATGATTCCGTGGCACTAGTATCGCACAATTACAATGACATGTGATACTTAGTGTAATAACGCCACTATGTTTCAGCTTTCCTCAATAGTGGAATTACAGCATTTTTAGATGCTAGTCTGATAAAGTCCAGAGAGAAAGAGACCGAGAGAGAGAGACTCAGGACTTTTTCGGACGGTGATTTGTAACGCAAGCAGCCTCGTCCCTGTTGCGAGGCTGCTGCGCTGCAGGGGGGCCATTTCAGATGACGCTGTCCCCGCGCCGATACTGTTGTGGAAGAGCTGGGAGGCTGCAGCGCTATATTTGGTGATTTTCTAATCACGGTCAACTTAGAACCCTAGGCTAGTGGCCTTCAACATAAGGATGCTCCCAGTTTCCTTGACCTTGGGAAAAATAATGGCACACTTGAGAATGCAACTGTGCCAGAATGCTGACCAGGGCCTGGTTTCAGGGAGCATATAGCTCTCTTGTTAAAACAGCTTCACTGGTTACCGGTTTGTTTCCGGGTCCAATTCAAAGTGCTGGTTATGACCTATAAAGCCCTAAACCAGTGGTTCTTATCCTGGGGTTGTGTTAGGCCCCATGTTCAGGGCCTAGCAAAAGATTGGTTCAGACTGCATTTGAAGCGCTAGGCCCTGTTTTCCTTCTAGAAATGGGTCAAGGAGAGGTTTCTCTCCACAGGTAGAGTACGGAACGTAATGAGAAGGTCATCCCCCAGCAAAGAAAATATAGATGGTTTGAGACACTCTGGCACCTGGCTCAATAATTGCCATGAGAAAATTTCCCCTTGTTAATTGGCTTGGGAAAGTTTCTTTTCCCCCACTAAGTTTGCAAATTTCAATGAGAAAAACCATATATAAGGTGAGGGCATTAGACCCAAGGCTCCGCCTCGCAGCAGTGTACATCTCGGTGGAGCCAGTTGGTATTTTCTTTCTGCTTTCTATGTCTGTATCACCATCTAGAGAACACCTCACTCTCTCAGTCTAAGAGGAAGACAGTAGCAAAACTCTTCCAAATAGATCTTGCCAAGAAAACCTCAAGAGAGGGTTGTTGTGAGCTACTTTTAGAGAGCTGGAGTGATGTAGTGGTTTGAGTTTTGGACTCTGGGAGGGCAGGGGTTGACCTTGGGCAAGCCGCACTCTCTCAGCCTCAGAGGGAGGTAATGTTGGCAAACCTCCACTGGAAAAATCTGGCCAGGAGAACCCAAGGGGAGGGTCTCCATTAAGCAGACTTGACTGGAAGGCACATCACAATAACAACGTCTGGCCTGACCCTCTGCCAGTGTCAGGAATCCATGGGTAAAACACCCCTGATAGACAATGACCCAGCTTTGGTTTGAAAACCTCCAAAGAAGGAGAGTTTGCTGCCTTTTCAGAGCTTTCTAAGCCATTTAGGATCCTAAGTCATTTAGGACTTTAAACATGATCGCCAGCACCTTGAATTCAGAACTGAAGCCTATACCAACCTCAACTGGATCGCTGTAGAAACATGAAAAGGAAAAGGTCTCTCTAGGCATCTAGAGGTCCTCCAGTGCAACTCTATGGTCAACTTCTACCAGAAATTAACCATAGAGTTGCACCAAATGTATAGAGAGGTGTCTAGGCATTTTCTAGCACAATTCTATGGTTTCTATGGCAGTTTGCTATTATATGTAGTTTCACACATCTGTGGTAAGTCTGGGAACGTATACCCCATGTAAAGGGGGGGCAGCCTGTACTAAAGGGTGTGTGCGTGTGTTTGTGTGTCTGTGTCTGTGTGAGAGGGAGAGAGAGCGAGAGCAGTGACAGCTGAGTGTTTTAAACTGTCCAATGCAGGGATGAAATTTGGTTTGTTTTCCTATGCATCTATCACAGGGTACCTTTTTTTATTCCAGTGTTCTCTCAGGACTCAGATACTGATCTGAGAAGGGGAACATGTGAAATTCATTTGCTTTGCAGAGAGGTGAAGGGGAAGAGATAGCTCATCTCCCTACAGAGCGTGAAGGGAACTGTGTTCAGCTAAGAATGCCATGCGAACAGAGAGATTCTGCTTTGTACAGTTCCTGGGGCACAGGGTTAGCTGGTTTTATTAAATCAGATTGGTTTAAACCAAATGATGTTTTCTTTTAAAGGAAGCAATCCTTTTTTAAAAAAAAAATTATTTATATTATTATTTTTAAAGTCTAGCTATTACAGTTGTCCCTTCATATTCACTGGGGTTTGATTCCAGGATCTACCATGGATATCAAAATCCATGAATACTCAAGTCCCATTATATGCTCTCTCTCTCTCTCTCTGGCTTTTCTTCGCAAACGAAGATTCAGGAAGGACTCATCCCATGCTTTCTGCAAGCGCGCTGATGACTAAAAAGGCCAATCCGAGATAAACAAGTCCGGTTGCAAAAAGCACAGCAGAAGGTCTCCTTGGGTGATGTTTCCGGGTTGTGATTCTTTCTGCGTTGTCGTTTCTCTTCAAGACTTGTTCGTCGTGAGTTCTCAAATAAGGCGCAAAATGGTGTCCCTTACATAAGATGGCAAAATCAAGGTTTGCTTTTTGGATTACAGTATTATGTTTTTAAGAATATTTTCAAGCCATGAACACCTAAATCTGTGGATATCAAATCCGTGGATACAGAAGGACAACTGTACTCCAGTCCCATTATTTGCAATGGCATAGCAAAATGGTGTCCCTTATATAAGATGGCAAAATCAAGGTTTGCTTTTTGAATTATTATTTTTTAAAGAATATTTTCAAGCCGTGAATACGTAAATCTGTGGATACCAGATCCATGGATACGGAGGGACAACTGTATTACTATTTTCCAACCCTCTTACTGGACCAACAATGACCATTTGAATTTAAACATTTTAACTTTAACAGTTTATTGGCAGTTGTTTGTTGCTTGACCAGCATCCAGTGTCAGTTGCTTCTTTTTCATCACTTTATTTTATAGTGCAAGAAATCCCATTCAGAAACAAATCCTTCAATTAACATAAATCCAACCAAAACAATTAGTGTTAAAAGCATATATTTTTTTCTGACGAACAATTATTATTTAAGCTAGTGGCCATAACATATGGAGTGCAGTTTGCTACTTAATTTTCAGATTTAGTCCTATATTGGTTTTAATGCAAAAAAAAAAAAACACAATACAAAAAACCTCACACAACATAACCTGGTTTAAACAACAATAAAGGGTTTAAACAAAAAAAAAACAAAAACAAAAACAAAAAAAACGTTTTGAGTTTACAAAACCAAACCTGGTTTTGTTTCCCAGCCCTGCTGGGGTGTTTTCATTTCTTCTTTGTTTTCATGCTCCAGTGTGTTCAGCACATGTAGGCAGAAAAGAAAATCATGTCTACATAACAGTCTGTTTCATGAGCCTTCAAGCTCATACCAACCTATAGCAACCTTTTCCTTAGGTTTTCTTAATCAGATTTCTCCAGAGGAGGTTTGCTACCATAGCTTTCCTGCCAGTGTCAAAGGATGTGACTTGCCCAAGGTCATAGAATCATAGAGTTGGAAGAGACCACAAAGGCCATCTAGTCCAACCCCCTTCTATGCAGGAGTACCCAATCAAAGCCCTCCCGACAGATGGCCATCCAGCCTCTGTTTAAAAACCTCCAAAGAAGGAGATTCCACCACACTCCCAGGCAGTGCATTCCCCTGTCTAACAGCTCTTACTGTCAGGATGTTTTTCCTAATGTTGAGGTGGAATTTATTTTCCTGTAGTTTGAATCCACTGCTCCGTGTCCTAGTCTCTGGAGCAGCAGAAAACAAGCTTGCTCCATCCTCAGTGTGACATCCCTTCAAATATTTAAACATGGCTCTCATGTCCCCTCTCAACCTTCTCTTCCCCAGGCTAAACACAACCAGCCCCCTAAGTTGCTCCTCATCCAGCATAATGGCTTCCAGACCTCCCACCACTTCCCACTTCCAGACCCACTCAGTGGATTTTCATGGCTGAGCTGGGATTTGAATCCTGGTCTACCAGAGGCCTAGTTCAATACTCACACTATTAGACAATGCTGTCTCCAACATGGCAACCTTCTCTTAGAGTTTTCTGGGACAGATTTCTTCAAAGGAGGCTTGCCACCATGGTTTTCCTCTGAGGCTGCGAGAAGACTTGCCAGGGTCACCAAGTGGGTTTCCATGGCTGAGCAGGGATTTGAACCCTGGCCTCTTCCAGTCCTAGCCCAGTGCTCAAACCACTACACCACACTGGCTCTCTTTTTCCCTAATATTTGATCATGATCATGTTCTTACTATACTACTCTAGTATTGTGTGCCTTCAAGTCTTTTCTGACTTATGGTGACGCTAAAGTGAACCTATCGTGGGGTTTTCTGAGGCTGAGAGAGTGTGACTTGCCCAAGGTCACTCAGTGGGTTTCATGGCCAAGCAGAGATTCAGACCCTGGTCTCCAGAGTCATAGTCCAACACTCAAACCACTACACCACGTTGGTTCTAATTCTACTACTATGAAGACTATATGCCAGCCCCTCCTACCTGATTGAGCAGGGAGTTGCACCTGATGGCCCATGGGGCTCTTTCCAACTCTATGATTCTGTGAAGTTGTGGATCACCATACCCATTATCCCTAATGCATCAGCCATTCCAACTGGAGATCATGGAGACTGTAGTCCAAAAAACAGGGTCCTTTCACTCTACACAATGATAGCGCTATGATTCCACTTTAACGTCCATAATCCTATGGAATCCTGGGATTTGTACTTTAGGGAGATGCATGTGGAATTCTTAGCCAGAAAGCTCTGGTGCCGCAAGAAACTAGAAATCCCAGGATTCTATAGGATGCATCCATGGCTGCTAAAGTGGGATCACAATGCTATAAATGTATAGTGTGAAAGGATTCCTGGAGGGGCCTGGGCTGAGGAAAGCAGCTTTATATCATTCCTTAACAGGTGGATTTTAATTTCATTTCTGCAAAATAAAATAAACAAAGAGGTCTATTTTATTTCAGTACCCCCTGGTTCTAATGGGCCTGCTGTAAGTGTGATGAATCCCGGATGCAGCCCCCATGGTGCAATGTTAATTAACAAGCCCCTCAAACAGCCGACGTAAACGCCTGCCCTCAAAATGCTCGCGTACCACCCACAGCTCTGATATGATTATGAGCATATATCTCTTGCAACTCTTTCCTTAACCAAACAGTGATGAACAGCCAGAAGCATTTAAATGCCAAGGCTTTCCCTTAGTCTGACCTCAATTTAAGCAACAGCGCCATGTAATAGCCGTGTGGGGCCGCGTAATGATATTACCAATATCTGCAGAAATGATGTTACCTTGGGATAAAGAGGGCAACATAATAGAATCTATCCTAAGGGAAAGAACCGTGCCTCTGCAAGTAATATGTGTCATCCCTGACAACAGGATTATCAAAATCTCCAAGCTTGTTTCTATTTCCTCATCTTATAACCCATATCCCCCCCGCCAAAAAAAAAAAAATCTCTATCAGATTCTAAGCAGAGTCCACGTTGAGCCACACGTTGATTTCTAACCAGGATTATAGAATCATAGATGCATAGTTGTGTATCTGTACAGTAGTGTCCAGAAAGTGGACTTGTTCTGTCCATAGTTCCAAGCTGAGATTGATGGTGGGGTGGCAGCTGCTACCATCCCACCATCAATCTCAGCTCAAGCCTGAACTCCCCCTAGAAGCCATGAAGACTAAACTGGGGCTGTTGTACCTTTACCCTATCATGAGAAGACAGGACTCACTAGAAAAGACCATAATGCTGGGCAAGGTAGAAGGCAGGAGGAAAAGGAGACCCCATTCCAGATGGAGAAACTCAGTCAAGGCCCTGAGTCTGCAAGACCTGAGCAGGGCTGTTGAGGACAGGGAGATCTGGAGGTCTTCATTCATGGAGCTGCCATAAGTCAAAGTCAACAACTAATTGAGGGTTGGTGAATATTTCTTTTCTTCTTCATTATTTCTATTTCTTTAATTAAAGAGATTCTTATATTTACAGAAGTGAAGTTAATGGCAGTACATACAAAAGGGATCTAGGGGCCTGTTTAAATGGTAAAAATACCCCTCATGGAATTTGCTGGGAATCCTACCTGTCTAAACAGAATCCAGCGACAATCCACACTATTCGGAAGGAGGGGGGCCCAAAATGGCAAAACAGCAGGGTAAAAGCCTTCACAGATTTCCCCGTACTTTTTCAAAAACCATGAAGTTGGTGCTCATTTTTGCTCTTTTGGACTATTGAACAATATTGGACCAGATGGCCCTTGTGGTCTCTTCCAACTCTGCAATTCTATGATTCTATGAATAAGAAATGCAAAGGGAAGCACAAAGCTGATTGGCTTGGTGAGAGTGGGCAGGGCTTGCTAGGAGGGCAAGCGCCTGCTGTCGCCATGTTGGATTTCCCCCTTAGTCATTGCTCACTAAGGTGATAAAAAAAGGGGTCAATATTTTCTGTTTTGCTTCAGAGAATCACTCTATCACACCAGTGCACCTTGGGATGATTTAAAAAAAAAAACAGCACAGTGAAGAACTAACAAGCGTAAATCACTCACGGCCGCCATCATGAATGCGAGGCATATGGAGGCGTCCAAGGCCAGAAAAACCATTTGGTCTGGTCACTGCTGCTGCGAGATGCCAATTGTATGAGGTATTTGGGTCCCCCCCCCTCATGTAGATGGGCCTTAAGAGTCTTAGTGGACCACAAGCTGAACATCAGTCCGCAGTGTGATGCAGCAGCTAAAAAAGCCAATGCGATTCTAGGCTGCATCAATAGGAGTATGGTGTCTAGATCAAGGGAAGTAACAGTACCACTCTGTTCTGCTTTGTTCAGACCTCACCTGGAATCCTGTGTCCAGTTCTGGGCACTACAATTCAAGAAGGATGTTGACAAGCGAGAAGGTGTCCAGAAGATGACCAAAATGGCCAGAGGTTTGGAAGCCATTATGCCCTATGAGGAGCGGCTTATGAAATTAGGTATGTTTAGCCTGGAGAAGAGAAGGTGAAGAGGGGACATGATAGCCATGTTTAAATATTTGAAGGGATGTCATACTGAGGATGGAGCAAGATTGTTTTCTGTGGCTCCAGAAACAGGACTTTTTCAGACGCTCTTTACCGCACAAGAAGCCTCCGTAACAGTAACGAAGCTGCTGCGCGGCAGGGGGTCCATTTCGTATGACGCTGTCCCTCTCTCGGCGTCGTCCGTGACTGTTCCAGGTAGGATTGAGGGCGGCCGCACCATTTTTTACTCATGGAAGTTGTGCGTGAATAAAAAATGGCGCGGCCACCCTCAATCCTACCTGGAACAGTCACGGACAATGCCGAGAGAGGGATTCGGTGTCATCCAAAACGGACCCCCTGCCATGCAGCAGCTTCGTTACTGTTACGGAGGCTTCTTGCATGGTAAGGGGTGTCTGAAAAAGCCCACAGATTCTATTATTCTAGTGTGGAAGATCTCCTGGACTTGAGCAGAGTGGACCTGTGGCACTGCCCATGCATGTGGAAGTGAGAAGCACAGACACATACACCCACCTCTGGCACTTGTCTACACTACGGGCAAACATCTGAACAGCCTCTGTGACTGTTCTGCCCTGGACCCACACCAATACCAGTTTCTCCACAGGGATATCTTATGACAGTTGGAAGAAACATTTTTGCCTACAGTCTCAAGAATTTGATCAGGAGGGCTTTAAACTGAGTCAAATGGGGGAGGGAGACAGTATTCTGGAAGGCAAAAGGGCTGGAGAAAATAGTCAAACTGTCATAGAGGGAACAAGGCAAACAGCGCAAGGACCCAACAGTGGGAGGCAAAAAAACTTGCACAGGCAGCAAGTAAAGGGAACACATGGTCTCAGATGTCTCTACACTAATGCACAGAGCATGGGAAATAAGCAAGATGAACTTGAACTCCTCGCACTACAAAACAAATATGATATAATAGGCATTACTGAAACCTGGTGGGACGAGTCTCATGATTGGAATGTAGGAATAGAGGGGTATAACCTTTATAGGAGAAACAGGCCAAACAGGAAAGGAGGAGGAATAGCATTATATCTCAGGGATATTTACACCAGTGAAGTGATCCACGACATCAATACTGGAAGCCAGGTGGAGAGCATCTGGATAAAAATTAAAGGGGAGGGAAACAACAGGGATGTTATTGTGGGACTCTACTACAGACCCCCAAATCAGACGGAGGAATTGGATGTTGCCTTTCTAGAACAGATGAACACACCCGCAGAAAGGAGAGATGTAGTAGTGATGGGTGACTTCAACTATCCTGATATTTGCTGGCAATCTAACTCAGGCAAAACTTCAAGGTCTAGCAAATTTCTGACTTGCCTGGAAGACAATTTCATGGTCCAAAAGGTGGAAGAGGCAACAAGGGGGTCAGCTATTTTAGATCTGATCCTAACCAACAGAGATGACCTAGTTAATGGGGTGCAAGTGGCGGGATCCTTAGGTGAGAGTGATCATGTTCTCCTGGAGTTTGTTATACAATGGAAAGGAGAAGCCAGGCATAGTCAGACACGCATTCTTGACTTTAGGAGAGCTGATTTCAATAAACTCAGGGAAATACTGGGGGTGATCCCATGGTCAGCAATGCTAAACAAGAAGAGACCTCATGATGGATGGGACTTTCTCAAAAGGGAGATACTGAAGGCACAATTTCAAACAGTACCAGTGAGGAAGAAAAATGGGAGGTGTCTCAAGAAACCAGGATGGATGACTGAAGAACTTTCAACGGAGCTAAGTTTTAAACGGAACGTGTATAGGAAATGGAAAAAGGGGGAAATCACCAAAGAAAAATTCAAACAGATAGCGAACACGTGTAGGAGTAAAGTCAAAAAAGCTAAAGCGCAGAATGAGCTCAGGCTTGCTAGGGAGGTTAAGAACAATAAAAAGGGTTTTCTTGGGTATGTCCGCAGCAAAAGGAGGAAGAAGGAAATGATAGGGCCGCTACGTGGAGAAGATGGCAAAATGCTAACAGGGGACAGAGAAAAGGCAGAATTACTCAAAACCTTCTTTGCCTCAGTGTTTTCATAAAAGGAAAAGGAGGACCAACCTGAGGAGAATGGAACAGAGGACACAATAGGGAAAATATCCAGCACAGAATAAGCAAAGAGGTAGTACAGGAATATCTTCTTAAATTAAATGATTTTAAATCTCCAGGACCAGATGAACTACATCCAAGAGTATTAAAAGAGCTGGCAAATATAATCTCAGAGCCATTGGCAATAATCTTTGAGAACTCCTGGAGAACAGGAGAAGTCCCAGCAGACTGGAGGAGGGCAAACGTTGTTCCCATCTTCAAAAAGGGGGGAAAAGAGGATCCCAACAATTATCGTCCAGTTAGTCTGACATCAATACCAGGGAAGATTCTAGAGCAGATCATTAAACAGAGAGTCTGTGAACATTTAGAAGGCAATGCCATAATCACAAAAAGTCAACATGGGTTTCAGAGAAACAAGTCATGCCAGACTAATCTGATCTCCTTTTTTGATAAAATTCCCAGCTTGGTAGATTAAGGGAATCCTGTGGATATTGTATACCATGATTTCAGTAAGGCCTTTGACAAGGTTCCCCATGACATTCTTGCAAACAAGCTTGTAAAATGTGGGCTAGACAAGTTAACTGTTCAATGGATTTGTAATTGGTTGACCGGCCGAACCCAAAGGGTGCTCAGCAGTGGCTCCTCTTCGTCTTGGAAAGATGTGACCAGTGGGGTGCCACAGGGTTCTGTCCTGGGCCCAGTGCTATTCAACATAGAATCATAGAATCATAGAATTGCAGAGTTGGAAGAGACCACGAGGGCCATCCAGTCCAACCCCCCTGCCACGCAGGAAATCACAATCAAAGCATCCCCGACAGATGGCCATCCAGCCTCTGTTTAAAGACCTCCAAGGAAGGAGACCCCACCACGCTCCGAGGGAGTGTGTTCCACTGCCAAACAGCTCTTACTGTCAAAAAGTTCCTCCTCATGTTGAGGTGGAATCTCTGTTCCTGGAGCTTGCACCCATTGCTCCGTGTTCCAGTCTCTGGAGCAGCAGAAAACAAGCCTGCTCCATCCTCAGCGTGACATCCCTTCAAATACTTAAACAGGGCTATCATATCGCCTCTTAACCATCTTTTTTCCAGGCTAAACATACCCAGCTCCCTAAGTCTCTCCTCATAAGGCATTGTTTCCAGACCTTTCACCATTTTAGTTGCCCTTCTCTGGACACGCTCCAATTTGTCAATATCCTTTCTGAATTGTGGTGCCCAGAACTGGACACAGTATTCTAAGTGAGGTCTGACCAAGGCAGAATAGAGTGGCACTATTACTTCCCTTGATCTAGACACTATACTTCTATTGATACAGCCCAAAATTGCATTGGCCTTTTTAGCTGCCGCATCACACTGTTGGCTCATGTTCAACTTGTGGTCTTTATCAATGACTTGGTTGAGGGAATTAGGGGCATACTTATCAAATTTGCAGATGACACCAAATTAGGAGGAGTAGCTAATACCCTAGAGGACAGGATCAAAATTCAAGATGACCTGGATAGACTGGAGAGCTGGGCCAAAGCTAACAAAATGAAATTCAATACGGAGAAATGTAAGGTACTGCACTTAGGGCGGAAAAATGAAATGCATAAATATAATAATAATAATAATAATAATAATAAAATTTATTTATACCCCGCCCCTCTGCTAAAAACAATCGGGGCGGCTTCCAACAATTAAAACATTATAATAATGACTAAAAACACCACCCACCCCCACCCTCCCACATAAAAAGACATTAAACACAATAAGATTAAAACCTTCTAGCTAAAAAAACACATTAAAAACAAATATATACATAATTTTTAAAAAGCCAGGAGACTGAGTTCCTGAGGCCGGGATCTAATCAGGAAAGGCCTGCCGAAAGAGATCCGTCTTTAGTGCTTTTTTAAAGCCACTCAGGCTCGTTATCTGACGGATCTCATTCGGCAGGTCATTCCACAATTTGGGGGCGACTACCGAAAAGGCCCTCTGGGAGGTTGCAGACAGCCTAGATTTTTGTGGCTGAAGCAAATTCCTCCCAGAGGACCGGAGTGCGCGGGGAGGATTGTATGGGAGGAGGCGGTTCCGGAGATAAGTTGGACCCAAGCCATTTAGGGCTTTAAAGGTAATAACCAACACCTTATACTGGGCCCGGAAACTGATAGGCAGCCAGTGGAGAGATTTTAGTATTGGAGTTATATGATCTCTCCGAGATGTTCCTGAGACCACTCTAGCTGCCATATTTTGTACCAACTGAAGTTTCCGGACCAAGCACGAGGGTAGCCCCATGTAGAGCGCATTGCAGAAATCTAGACGAGAGGTTACCAGCGCGTGCACCACAGTCTCAAGGTCCCTTACTTCCAGGAAAGGGCACAGCTGGCGTATCAGCCGAAGCTGATAACAAGCGCTCCTGACCGTCGCATTCACTTGACTCGTCATCTGAAGCGATGAATCAAGGAGCACCCCCAGACTGCGAACACAGTCCTTAACGGAGAGCATGACCCCGTCCAGGACTGGAGGTTGCAACTCAACTCCTGGTTTCGGGGCCGCTACCTTGAGCACCTCCGTTTTGTCTGGATTTAATCTCAATCTGTTTTTCCTCATCCAGCCCATTACAGCTTTAAGACAGTCATTAAGAGGAGAGATGCCATTGGGATTCGAGGCCGATGATCGGGACAAGGAGAAATAGATCTGGGTGTCATCAGCGTACTGATAACACCCAGCCCCATAACCCCGAATAATCTCACCCAGCGGCTTCATATAGATGTTAAACAGCATCGGGGACAGGATGGCGCCCTGTGGAACACCACAAGTAAGCTCCTTTCTGCTGGAGCAGCTGTCCCCAAGCCGCACCCTCTGGGACCTGCCCGAGAGGAAGGACCGGAACCACTGGAGCGCAGTGCCTCCAATTCCTAACCCTCTCAGGCGATCCAGGAGAATGCCATGATCTATCGTATCGAAAGCCGCTGAGAGGTCCAGAAGCACCAACAGGGACACATTACCCCTGTCGATGCTTAGATGCAGATCATCGGTCAAGGCAACCATGGCAGTCTCAACTCCAAATCCCGTCCTGAAGCCAGTTTGAAATGGGTCTAGATAATCAGTTTCATCCAAGACCACTTGGAGTTGAAGAGCAACTGCCCTCTCAATCACTTTGCTCAAGAATGGTAACATAGAAACTGGCCTATAGTTATTCATGTCCAGGGGGTCTAGAGAAGGTTTTTTCAGGAGCGGCCTAACCGCCACTTCCTTTAAACAAGATGGAACACACCCTTCCCTGAGGGATGCATTGATGATGTCCTTAAGGAACACCATCAAGGCAGTCCCCCCCTGGATGGCCAGCCAGGAAGGGCAAGGATCAAGAGGGCAGGTCCTCTTCCTCACTCTACCAAGTAGCTTGTCCACGTCCTCGGTACTCACAGATTGAAATTGATTCAGTAAACTTACATCAACGGAGTTGCTGGACACCTCGTCAATTGTTTCTGTCAAAATGCTGGCATCTAAGTTGGCTCTTATCCGAGAGATTTTATCTGCAAAGTAGTTGTTAAATGCATCACAGCAGGCCGTTGTTGGGTTAAGCAATGGGTTCTGTGCAGGTATAACCTGCGTCATCTCCCTTACCACCCTAAACAGCTCTGCTGGACGGGACTCTGCAGACGCAATACGTGCAGAGGAGAAGGATCTCTGCGCTGCACGTATTGCCTCTCGATAGGACCGAAGAAAATTCCTATGTCGAGTCCTGTCGGATAAGAGTCGAGTTTTACGCCAGTTACGCTCTAGTCGTTGTCCAACCCGCTTCATTTTCCTAAGCTCTGAAGTATACCATGGCTTACGGTTAGAGGCGGGTTGGAAAGGACGCTTGGGAGCGATCGTGTCAATAGCCTTGGTAAGATCGGTGGGAGAGACCTGGCTGAATGAGACTACATGCGAAAGGGATCTAGGAGTCCTAGTAGACCACAAGTTGAACATGAGCCAACAGTGTGATGCGGCAGCTAAAAAGGCCAATGCGATTTTGGGCTGTATCAATAGAAGTATAGTGTCTAGATCAAAGGAAGTAATAGTGCCACTCTATTCTGCCTTGGTCCGACCTCACTTAGAATACTGTGTCCAGTTCTGGGCGCCACAATTAAAAAAGGATATTGACAAATTGGAGCGTGTCCAGAGGAGGGCAACTAAAATGGTAAATGGTCTGGAAACGATGCCTTATGAGGAGAGACTTAGGGAGCTGGGTATGTTTAGCCTGGAAAAAAGACGGTTAAGAGGCGATATGATAGCCCTGTTTAAGTATGTGAAGGGATGTCACACTGAGGATGGAGCAGGCTTATTTTCTGCTGCTCCAGAGACTGGAACACGGAGCAATGGGTGCAAGCTCCAGGAACAGAGATTCCACCTCAACATTAGGAGGAACTTTTTGACAGTAAGAGCTGTTCGGCAGTGGAACACACTCCCTCGGAGCGTGGTGGGGTCTCCTTCCTTGGAGGTCTTTAAACAGAGGCTGGATGGCCATCTGTCGGGGATGCTTTGATTGTGATTTCCTGCATGGCGAAATGGGGTTGGACTGGATGGCCCTCGTGGTCTCTTCCAACTCTGCAATTCTATGATTCTATGATTCTATATCAGGTAGATATCTACACGTGTCCCTGCATCCGGATGTTGCTTTAGTCTGCCACCACTGTCTTTCCTCCATCTGCTCGCTGGCATAGCCAGGACAGCTGCTGCCAGTTCCCTCCATGTCCAGGCCAGTTTCCAACCCAGAATGGTTACAGAAAGGTTTTTCCCTCCTTGGCATTGCTGGCACGCAATTGTTTGCTCTGAGGCAAAATGGGCACCCAGCCATGTGATCCAGGTTCCTCATTTCTGTCCATGCCAAAGGTGGTAGCACCGAGGAGGGGAAAACCTTACTGTAACTATTCCAGGCCAGGAACTGGTCCGGACATTGAGGTAAATGGAGCCGCATGCCAAGCAGTGATCTGTCCTGCCTCTCCAGCCCACCCCAAATCCAGGGCAGATCCATTGTTCACACTACAGGATTTATTTTATTTGGTATGTTTTAGAATGTATATGTTTTTTAGATTTTATATGTCTTAATCTGATTTTTTTAATATTTTAATTGTATATATTGTATTCTGTTGTTGTATGGAAGCTGCCATGGGTCCCATCTTGGGAGAAAGGTGGCATACGAATTAAATAAATAAACAAATACATAAATAAAATACAGGAAACACCGGAGTTTCCTGCAAACTCCGGAGAAAACTGTGCATTTTTAAAACTCAGGTTAAGGTGGTATACCGCGCATTTGGTGTGGACAGGGCTGTACATCCTGTGCCCTTATCACACTAGATTCAGGGATAAGGCCGCACATCATGTGGCCTTATTGCCCCAGATTCTGAGGGGGCGGGGTACAGTTTTTTCCCCTTATGCTGACAAGTTTAGCACACACACTTAACCAGGAAACCTGCCATCCTTCTGAATTCCTTTGCATGCTCTATTGATCCTAACCTGTTACGTTGCCAATTCTATTCACATAAACATCTCCATGCAATATACATATATACACAGAGAGAGAGAAGCTGGGGAGGAAAACGCAGATAAGCGTCTCGGATGGTTGGTGTCATCTTTTCGCACACCGGCTCATTGCCTCCAATTTCCACTTCCCCAAATCAAGCTGTAACTCTGAGCGAATTGCAACAGTGCAATTGGTGATTAAGGACTGGAAAGGAGGGAGGGAACACAGTACCTAGAAATCATCTGGCCCACGTTCTGCTTAAATCCCCGGCTGTCAAAGCGAATCCAGCTATTACCCTACCTTTTCAATCACAACACTCAAGACTGCTGACTTCAACATAAAATGCAGGCACCAAAAGGATTGTTAAAAGGATGAAATGGATGCAATTGTCATCTTGGAAAGATGGAGAGGGTGCACGAAGGAGATAGAGAACCTTCCCTCACCTGCAGTCTAAAATGGTACAGTGTCTTCCAGAAATCAGGACTCTTCCATATCAGTCTTCTGCATGAGTGATGATACATGGCTCCTAAGTCAAGAAGGGGCAGTGAAACCATTCCAGGTTTTGGACAGCTACAAAGGAGGTTCCAAGGGGCTGAACTCTATCCTCAAAGTAAGTATAGCACCTTGAACCTCTCCGTTTTAAAGCTCTCCAAAACCTGGAGTGGATTCAACATCCCACTGACATGGGAGCCACCAGAAACTGTTCCTCCACAGCCAAGATTTTTCTCTCCTAGGTTTCATGCATTCTTAAACACCTCCTCCACACACATGTATATCCCCCCCCATTAGTTTCCTTCCTGTTACTTTGCAAATTGTGTTTCAGTGCATTTTTCTATGGGAGGGAAACCGTAATATTAACAAACTCCCTAAAGTGTTCTGTGGCTCCCCTCCCCAGATTAAAAATGACTGGTCTACATTTACAGGCTAAGTTCTGCCCCCGACAGTCCAACTTGGGTTTAACTAGGCTACAGGATTGGTTTGTAGATCTAATTTTAATCCCTGGCCCTTGGCTACTGGCTCTGGGAAATAAATGGGACCTGGCAGTTTGCTCCTAAGTGGTAATTTGGGATGGAAATGAGAAGCTAATCACTTGCTGAAAGTCTAAATTGACCCAGTTCGGTGTCTGTGATCCAGCTGTTCTCTGGGAAGAGATGAAACAGAATTGGGAAGCAGGTTCTTATTTTCCTGCCTTCAAGATGCCTCTCTTGAGCTCATTCTTGGGTCATCTTCATATATCTGGGAAAGACCTAAAACTGTACACTTTGGGTTAGAAAGTGTGAAATTTCAGGCCCCTGTACAATATATAGCATTTCTGCTATTGGTTCCAGTCAGGAATGGCCCCCAGGGGCGAGGAGACTGATAAATGAACAAGGACAAAAATGGCTACCATCTGTGATGAATAATGCTCAATGTGAAGGTAAACAACGTCAGCATCCCAAGAATTGGAAAATAGATAATAGATTTGCAGCATACATGTGGGTTTGGGTGGGGTTAATCACAATTTATGTCAGTCTTACCCAGGCCACCCCTTATATCCATTAAGTTGGAGCAGCTAGCTGAAGACAGTAGCAATGGGGTGGAGTATGGCTGTTAGAATCACCCATACCTACAGTACATTGACCAAAAAAGCCAATGCAGTTCTGGGCTGCATCAACAATAGTCTAGTGTCAAGACTGAGGGAAGTAGTAATACCATTCTATTCCGCTTTGGTCAGACCTCACCTGGAAAACTGTCAGTTCTAGACACCACAGTTCAAGAAGGATATTGACAAGCTGACATGTGTCCCGTCAGGAGCGACCAAGGTCAAAGATCCAGAAACCAAGCCTTACAAGGAACAACTTAGGAAGTTGAGTATATTTAGCTTGGAGAAAAGAAGACTGAGAAGTGACATGATAGCCATCTTTAAATATCTGAAGGGATGATATCAGTACCAGGGAAGATTCTAGAGCAGATCATTAAACAGAGAGTCTGTGAAAATTTAGAAGGCAATGCCATAATCACAAAAAGTCAACATGGGTTTCAGAGAAACAAGTCATGCCAGACTAATCTGATCTCTTTTTTTTGATAAAGTTACCAGCTTGGTAGATGAAGGGAACACTGTGGATATTGCATATCTTGATTTCAGTAAGGCCTTTGACAAGGTTCCCCATGACATTCTTGCAAAAAAGCTTGTAAAATGTGGGCTAGACAAGTTAACTGTTCAATGGATTTGTAATTGGTTGACCAGCTGAACCTAAAGGGTGCTCAGCAATGGCTCCTCTTCATCTTGGAAAGATGTGACCAGTGGGGTGCCACAGGGTTCTGTCCTGGGCCCAATGCTATTCAACATCTTCATCAATGACTTGGATGAGGGAATTAGGGGCATACTTATCAAATTTGCAGATGACACCAAATTAGGAGGAATAGCTAATACCCTGGAGGACAGGATCAAAATTCAAAATGACCTGGATAAACTGGAGAGCTGGGCCAAAGCTAACAAAATGAAATTCAACATGGAGAAATGTAAGGTACTGCACTTAGGACGAAAAAATGAAATGCATAGATATAGGATGGGGGAGACCTGGCTGAATGAGACTGCGTGCGAAAGGGATCTAGGAGTCCTAGTAGACCACAAGTTGAACATGAGTCAACAGTGTGATGCAGCAACTAAAAAGGCCAATGCGATTTTGGGCTGCATCAATAGAAGTATAGTGTCCAGATCAAGGGAAGTAATAGTGCCGCTCTATTCTGCCTTGGTCAGACCTCACCTAGAATACTGTGTCCAGTTCTGGGCACCACAATTCAAAAAGGATATTGACAAATTGGAGCGTGTCCAGAGAAGGGCGACTAAAATGGTGAAAGGTCTGGAAACCATGCCTTATGAGGAGAGACTTAGGGAGCTGGTTATATTTAGCCTGGAAAAAAGACAGTTAAGAGGCAATATGATAGCCCTGTTTAAGTATTTGAAGGGGTGTCACGTTGAGGATGGAGCAAGTTTTTTTTCTGCTGCTCCAGAGACTGGAACACGGAGCAATGGATGCAAGCTCCAGGAACAGAGATTTCACCTCAACATTAGGAGGAACTTTTTGACAGTAAGAGCTGTTTGGCAGTGGAACACACTCCCTCGGAGCATGGTGGGGTCTCCTTCCTTGGAGGTCTTTAAACAGAGGCTGGATTGCCATCTGTCGGGGATGCTTTGATCAAGATTTCCTGCGTGGCAGGGGGTTGGACTGGATGGCCCTCATGGTCTCTTCCAACTCTGCAATTCTATGATTCTATGTGCCTTCAGCCAAACTTTTTTGGCATCAGCAAGCCCTTTCAGAGCTGCTCTGTGCTCAAAGTGCTTGAGCGGTCCCTTGAGGATAGGTGGCAATATGTTGTTGTTTTTTTACTATTATTCAGGGGGAGGTAGTAGAATTGGCAATGTAGCCAGCATCCCCAGCAATTCTGAATCCCAGCAGACCCGGCAATTTTGCAGAAGCTGTTTCCAAGCTCTTACACCTGTCGTTGTTCTGTTCTATGAAGTCAGGTTCAATTTATGGCGATCCTCTGAATGAGAGACCTCCAATAGCCCAGTAATCAGCCTTTCTCAGATCTTCCAGACTTATGGCTGCGATGAGTTACTGTTATATTGTGCAGTGTGTGTGTGTGTGTTCTTGGTGTTATTTTCTGTCAAGTCAGCTTAGACTTCTGGAGACCCCATGAATGAGAGAACTCCAAGAGAGCCTGTTTGCTAAGTCCTGCTCAGATCTTGCAAATTCAGGGCTGTAATAGATGACTGGGATATTACACAGATGTGTGTGTGTATGGTTAGAATCAACCTGGTAACTTCCAGAAGGATCACAGAATCATAGAGTTGGAAAAGCCATCTAGTCCAACCCCATTCTGCCATGCAGGAATACACAATCAAAGCACTCCTGACAGATGGCCATCCAGCCTCTGGTTAAACCTCCAAAGAAGGAGACTCCACCACACTCCCAGGCAGCAGCAGAGTCCACTGTCCAAAAGCTCTTACTGTCAGGATGTTCTTCCTAATACTGAAGCCATCAATAGACCCACCAGATCCATTTTGGTGCCAGCATTGCCAGTGTGTGGAAACTCAGGCCATTTAAATCTCATCACTCCAGTGAGAATGGCCGGTCCAGTGTGAACACTTCCAGCTGAGATTGGTAAGTTTCGCTCTTTTTATGACCCCCCCCCCGGGTTACTTGGGAATTTTAAAGTATGTTTATGTGTTTGTGTAAATTTTTTACACTTTATTTTTATTTTTGAATTTCCCATGCTCATGTCTTCTCATGAGAACGGGTGGGATTTCACTCCAGGAAGTGCATGCCTGTGGTTCCTCAATGATGAGAGAGAAGGTAAGTGTGATGGGGAGGGTTATTGTGCCGGGACAGGGGCGGGATTGAAGACTGTGGGACAGGAACACTTTTTGCATTCCTGTCGGATAATCTCCAAAGTATACAGTAACATTCAATGTGAAGTCAAAGGCTTTCATGGCCGGCATCCATAGATTTTCCTTGGTTTTTTTTCCAGGCTGTGAGGCCATGTTCTGGAAGAGTTTATTCCTGACATTTCGCTTGCATCTTGAAGATGTCAGCCACAGATGCAGGCGAAACGTCAGGAATAAACTTTTCCAGAACACGGCCTCACAGTCCAGAAAAAAACCAAGGAAAATCTATACAGAAACACTTTCCCCTGTCAAGTATGAGAAAACACCCCAATAAGATTGCTACATACTTCATTTCAAGATGCTCACATGTCTCAAAAACACTTCCGTCTGAAAACATCCACCTACCTCCATCAGCTATAATCTAAAACACCAACAACAGCAATGATGGAAGACAAGCAGCCATGAAACAATTGCAAACTGATTGCGCTGAAGCAAAAACAGGGATTTTAATTTCAAGATGCTGCTATTCAAGCCATGAGGGTGTGGAGGTGTGCCAAGACTGGGAGGACTGAGAAGCCAATGCGATTCTCGGCTGCATCAATAGGTGTATAGTATCTAGATCGAGGGAAGTCATAGTGCCACTCTATTCTGCTTTGGTCAGACCTCACCTGGAATACTATGTCCAGTTCTGGGCACCACAATTCAGGAAGGATATGGACAAGCTAGAACGTGTCCAGAGGAGGACGACCAAAATGGTAGGAGGTCTGGAAGCCATGATGCCCTCTGAGGAGTGGCTTAGGGAGCTGGGCATGTAGAGCCTGGAGAAGAGAAGATGAAGAGGTGGCATGACAGCCATGTTTAAATATTTGAAGGGATTTCATACTGAGGATGGAGCAAGCTTCTTTTCTGCTACTCCTGAGACTAGGACATGGAGCAATGGGTTCAAACTGCAGGAAAAGAGATTCCACCTAAACATTGGAAAGAACTTCCTGAGCTGTTCAGCAGAATATGCTATTGCCTCAGAGTGTGGTGGTGCCTCTTTCTCTGTAGGTTTTTAAACAGAGGCTGGTTAAATAGTACTCTATGGTGAACTTGCCACGGGTCAGTGTAAGAGGGGCGCTCCAAAAAAGCGATACAAGGACTCCCTGAAACAACATCTCAGGCTCAGCCAAATTGATCACCAACAATGGTCCGCCCTGGCCTTACATCCGGAGGCATGGAGACGCACTATCCACAATGCTGCAGCCTTATTTGAGAACTCACGGCGAACAAGCCTTGAAGAGAAACGACAACGCAGAAAGAATCACAACCCGGAAACATCACCCAAGGAAACCTTCTGCTGTGCTTTCTGCAACTGGACTTGTTTATCTCAGATTGGCCTTTTTAGTCATCAGCGCGCTTGCAGATAGTGCAGGATGAGTCCTTCCTGAATCTTCATTTGCAAAGAAAAGCCAGAGAGGGGCGGGAGAGGGGGGGTTGGCCATTTGTTGGGAGTGCTTTGACTGTTGATGGTCATTGGGGTCTCTTCCAACTCTATGATTCTATGAATATCTAAGGGGGTGTCACGTAGAAGATGGAGGGAACACGTTTTCTGCTGTTCCAGAGACTAGAACACAAACCAATGGATTCAAACTACAAGAAAAGAAATTCAACATAAATACTAGGAAGACCTTTTTGCACATAAGAGCTGTTTGAAAGTGCAGCAGGATGCTTCCAAGGGTGGTGGACTCTCCTTCTTTGGAGGTCTTTACACAGAGGTTGGATGAGAGTCTCTCAAATGTGCTGCAGTTGTTTATTTCTGCAAGACAGGAGGTTGAACTAGGTGGTCCTTGTGATTACTTCCAATACTCAGATTCTCTAATTCTTTGATTATCTGAAATCCAGGGTCACCTGAACTGCCAGACACAAAAAATCTGGGGAAATGGAAGCGGGGGAGGGTGTGCTAACTGGGTCTCTCCCCTGCCGCCATCCCACCCTACCACCTGTAGCCAAAATTCTCCTCCCAATGGGTCACTTAGAGAACATAAATTAGCATGCAAAACTGCCAGCCCAAGGGGCTTATGCAAATGATTATGAAGCATTACTATCAGCACAAACAATGCTGAACTATAATTACAGCAGGTAAGGGTTCCCAGGGAGGCTAGCTTAGAAAAGAGGTGGAGAAGAAACAGCCATGAATAAAATGGATCGTGCCCAAGGAACAATAGCAATGAGCTACTGAGAGGTGAACACTAAGAAGATATTGCCAAGAATTACATCCTGCTTTTTTCTGTGGATCAATGGGGAGAACTCCCACAAGCATTTAGCAAAACAACACCAAATCCTTGCAAAATTTCTTCGGCTATGAAAGATCTCAGGCGAAAGATCTAACTCATTATTTCATATCAAGACACACTATTCCAGCTCACTCTGCCTACTTGCTATCCCAGACCTTTTCTGTTCTCTCGCTTATAGGCAGTACTTGGAGAAACTGACATGGCTGGACTACAGCTCCCAGTCCCTTTCCCACAGCTGTGCTAATAGGCCCTTGCAACCAAAATAGGACACACTAATATTTTTCCATATTAGAAGCAACACAAAACTTCCATGGTGAAGGAGGGCAGGATCTGGTGGACTGTATCTCAAGAATGCCACATTCCTGCTAGATGTATAAAAATACAGTCGGACCCCGTATCCACAGAACCAATATCCATGGTTTCAGTTATCCACAGGACACAAAAAAGGGACATAGACCGTAAAGTCACACTGGAAAATGCCTAGAGAGGCTTCCTCTCTAGCCATCTTCTAGGTCCTCCAATATAGCTTTATGGTATGTTTTGACCAGAAGTCTTTTATTTTAATAGAGTTAGCTGTTATCCATGGTTTTCAGTATCCACGGTAAGTCCAGGAACCAAACCCCTGTGGATACGGGGGTCCGACTGTATTTGTGATTTCTCCATCTGGTTGTGAAAGCTAGACAGTGAAGAAAGCTGATAGGAACAGAATTAGTTTATCTGAGATGTGATGCTGGAGGACAGTTCTGTGGAGACCACGAACTGGTGAAAAGACGAATGAATGGGCCTTAAAGCAAATCAGGCCTGAACTCTCAACAGAAGCCAAGGTAACTAAACTGAGGCTGTCATACTTTGGAGATATCATGAGACAACGTGACTCACTGGCAAAGGCCATAAGGTTTGTAACGTGGAAGGCAGGAGGAAAAGAGGGAGACCACCAGACAAGGAGATTGATTCTGCCAAGGAAGCCACAGGCCTGACTTTGGAAGACAGGGCAGCTGGTGACCGGGGCTCGTGGAGGTCTCTCCTTGATAGGGTTGACATAAGTCAAAATAAACTTGGTGGCAAATAACAGCAGCACAAAGGCATAGACAGTCGGCCCTCAGCTTTCAGAAGATGCAGCAGCTCTGCAAAAGTGAAAAAAAGTGAATATAGACCCACCATTCTTTTTTTTTATCTGAGAAAACAAATCTCTAGACATTTGTAGGTCCTTCAGCACAATTGTATGATCAACCTCCAACAGAAGCTGATCATAGAATTGTGCTGGAAGACCTAAAAATGGTGAGAGAGAACATACTAATCAAATCCACAAATAAGCAAATCTGCAAATTCTTAACCTGCAACATTAAGAAGTTCTCACTAGTAAGAGCTGTTGAGTAGTGGAATGCGCTGCTGCCTGGGAGTGTGGTGGAGTCTCCTACTTTGGAGGTTTTTAAAAAGAGGCTAGATGGCCATCTGTCAGGAATTATTTGGTTGGATATTCCTGCAGGGCAGAATGGGGTTGGACTGGATGGCCTGTGGGGTTTCTTCCAACTCTGTGATTCTATGATGCTTCTGGAAGTTAGCAGGTTGGAGAAGATTGTTTTGCCTATGGCACAGGTGGCTAACTGTCAGAGCCCTCCCAGGAGAACTTTTAGGGCTACATCTAGAAGCCGTTAAGCCCTCTGAGGAGTGGCTTAGGGAGCTGGGCATGTTTAGTCTTGAGAAGAGACGGTTGAGAGGGGACAGGAGAGCCATGTTTAAATATCTGAAGGGATGTCATACTGAAGATGGAGCAAGCTTGTTTTCTGCTGCTCTTGAGACTAGGACACGGAGCAATGGGCTCAAACTCCAGGAAAAGAGACTCCACCTAAACATTAGGAAGAATTTCCTGACAGTAAGACTTGTTTGGAAGTGGAATATGCTGCTGCTTCCTGGGAGTGTGGTGGAGTCTCCTTCTTTGGAGGTTTTTAGACAGAGTTTGTATGGCCATCTGTTAGGAGTGCTTCGATTATACATTCCTGCATGTCAGGATGAGTTGGACTAGATGGCCTTTGGGGTCTCTTCCAACTGTAGTATTCTATGAAATGTGGAGGGATGACTGTAAGAGCTTAATAGATCATAAGCAGCACTTTAAATTGTGCCTAGAGATGAACCGGCATCCAATGAAGCTGTTTCAACCAGGGAGTTACAGTATATGGTCCCTGTAACTGCCTCCTGTCAGGACTCTCACATGGTATAGTCCCGTCCCACTGAGGTTTCAATTTCACACTGAATCCATTCACACGGAGGATGAAAAAACATGTGAGTCTCCTCTGCAACCCTGCTTAATAAATATCTGAATACCTTGGATTTCCAGGATGATTTGCAAAACCATTAAATCTTCAAAATTTCTGAGAGGCAGACTTCATTCCAGGAACACCTTTTCAGATATTTTGAGGTAGCAGTGTGGGTGGAGAGATACGTTTGGAGTTAAATGAGAGCCTATGCAGCTGATGTATTTTAAAAGCATTGTGATTATCATTTTTTAAAAAAACAAACCTAATAACAGCTGTGCCAGCATTATGGGCACACATCTTCCCCACATTGGAAGAAAGGAATCTAGGCTTTTGGCAGGTACACACAGTACGTTGGCGGATATAATCCACTTCAGGCTGAGGGTCACCTTATTCCTGTTCTTCCAAATTGAAGAAGCCTGATTTGCATATTATGCTAATCACTTGGCAAGTCTAAACATTTTATCCTAATTTGTACAAAGAATACAGAGGGGGAAAGGGAGTAGTCTGTAAGCATTTAAGAAGTACAATCTACTTGCCAGTACCTAATGCTCTGAAAGAGGTGGGGATCATGCAGTCCCACAGATGTCATTGGACTGCATCTCCCATCACTCTTTTCCACTGAGTATGCTGGCTCGGGCTGCTGAGGGTTGCAATCCAACAATATCTGGAGGGCTGCAGGATTCTCATCCTTCCCACATGGCCTAAATCCAGTAATTAGCCCTAATTCAAGTAGAACTGCTGAATTAATGGAATGTACATAAGCGTTGATATGCCAAGTCACGATTGATTCAATGGGTCTAACTCTCATTGGGACTAAAAATTGGATTTAGGCTCTAATGACCAGAAAACAGCCTACCATGGCAGACTGTGAAGACAGAATCATAGAATCACAGAATTGTAGAGTTGGAAGAGACCCCCAAGGGCCATCCAGTCCAACCCCCTTTTGCTCTGCAGGAATACACAATCAAAGCACCCCCGACAGATGGCCATCCAGCCTCTCTTTAAAAAACTCCAAAGGAGGAGACTCCACCACACTCCCAGGCAGCAGCGGATTCCACTGTCGAACAGCTCTTCCTGTCAGGAAATTCTTCCTAATGTTTAGGTGGAATCTCTTTTCCTGGAATTTGAACCCATTGCTCCATGTCCTAGTGTCTGGAGCAGCAGAAAACAAGCTTGCTCCATCCTCAATATGACATCCCTTCAAATACTTAAACAGGGCTATCATGTCCCCTCTTCACCTTCTCTTCTCCAGGCTAAACATGCCCAGCTCCCTAAGCCACTCCTCATAGGGCATCATGGCTTCCAGATCTCCCACCATCCTGGTCGCCCTCCTCTTGACATGTTCTAGCTTCTCAATATCTTTCTTGAATTGTGGTGCCCAGAACTAGACCCAGGATTCCAGGTGACGTCTGACCAAAGCAGAATAGAGTGGCACAGAAGCTGTTTTTATTTTATTTTTTATTTTGATATTTTGCAGAGCTAGGACATTTATTTTGTAAAGGGCCTTATCCTGGCTTGCTCCTGTTCCAGCTCCTTATCTGCCCCAGGAGTGGTAAGGAATGCCCAGGGGCAGATTGGGGCAAAAGCCCTGCATCACATGGAACAGGGCCAAGCCAGGATATTTAGCCCGTGTAGATAAGCCATCTGTTATTCTCATTAACCACATTTGCATCTTGACCACACTTTGATGTTGCTTGGCCACATGTGTCCCCAGTTTCCACTTATGAAATATTAGAGGGTATGAATGAGTACAGTGAAGAAAGCTGATGGGAAGAGAATCAACACATTTGAGTTCTACAGATATTGCGGACTGCCAAAAAGACAAATAAATGGAGCCAAGAGCAAATCAAGCCTGAACTCTCCTTACAAGCTAAAAGGATTAAACTGAGACTGTTATATTTTAGACATATTGTGAGAAGACATGACTCACTAGAAAAGACCATGACGCTTGGTAAAGCAGAAGGCAGTAGGAAAAGAGAAAGGTGGCATTTCTTACCAAGGCCATCTAGTGGGTTTCTAGTACTGAGTAGGAATTCGAACCCTGGTCCTGTAGGGACCTAGAGCTGGAATATTCAATCCACTACAGCATGCTGGCTCTCTAAAACTGCACACCAGCCCCAAAGTAAACTTTGGAGGTGGTTGGAAGTCCAGATTTTTTTTGGGGGGGGGAAGAGATTTTTGATGTAAAATGGGACAGAAAGGGGAGGACCTACAACCTCTTTAAAAGGTGAATTGCACCTCCTTGGTATCCAGAAGAAAAAGGCTCACTCCAGGAAGTCTGCTGAGGCCAGGGGCCACACCCTTCATCTACATGTTCTGCCTCTTAATTTGTGCTCCATCTCAGGTCTGTCCAAAAGATGAAATTAAAAAGTCATATTGCAATAGGAGATTTTTCAACAAGAGGCTGAATGGGCTCCTGCTGGGAGTGCTTTGATGGTGTCCTCCTGCATGCCCAAATAGGGTTGGACTGGATGGCCCTGGGGGTCTCTTCCAACTCTAGGATTCTATGAGCTTCAAGGAATCAAGGAAGCCATGGCTGCCTGAGTTTGCAAGACCTCAACAGGGCTGTTGAGGACCATGGGATCTCTCAGAGGTCTCTCATTCATAGGGTCACCATAAGTAGAATCATAGAGTTGGAAGAGACTACAAGGGCCATCAAGTCCAACCCATCCTGACATGCAGGAATACCTACTCAAATCATTCCTGACACATGGCCATCCAGCCTCTGTTTTAAAAGTCCAAAGTAGGAGACTCCACCACACTCCGAGGCAGTGTATTCCACTTCCGAACAGCTCTGACTGTCAGGGAGTTCCTCCTAATATTTAGGTGGAATCTCTTTTCCTGTAGTTTGAACTTTATGGGGCTGAAACATGGGTCACCTATCGCCACCACCTACAACTCCTCGAACGCTTTCATCAGCGCTGTATACGCACAATCCTAAATATACACTGGACTATGTGATGAATGTTGCTGTCCTTAAGCAAGCAGGGATCACCAGCATTGAGGCCATGATATTGAGAACACAGCTGCGCTGGGCAGGGCACATTTCTAGGATGGAGGACCATCGCCTTCCCAAAATACTACTCTACGGTGAACTCGCCACGGGTCAGCGTAAGAGGGGCGCTCCAAAAAAGCGATACAGGGACTCCCTGAAACAACATCTCAGGCTCGGCCAAATTGATCACCAACAATGGTCCGCCCTGGCCTCACATCGGAAGGCATGGAGACGCACTATCCACAATGCTGCAGCCTTATTTGAGAACTCACGCTGAACAAGTCTTGAAGAGAAACGACAATGCAGAAAGAATCGCAACCCGGAAACATCACCCAAGGAGACCTTCTGCTGTGCTTTCTGCAACCGGACTTGTTTATCTCGGATTGGCCTTTTTAGTCATCAGTGCGCTTGCAGAAAGCACAGGATGAGTCCTTCCTGAATCTTCATTTGCGAAGAAAAGCCAGAGAGAGATAATTTGAACCCATTCCTCCATGTCCTAGTCTCTGGAGCAGCAGAAAACAAGCTTGCTCCATCCTCAGTATGACATCCCTTCAAATATTTAAACATGGCTATTTGTCCTGATGGGATCCCACAGGGATTTACTGCATTTGAAAGGAGCCCCCCCCCCAAAAAAAACTCCATGTACTCGGTGATAATAGCCTTCACTGTTTCTCGCAAAGTTGTTTTAAAAGCATGCTCTGTTTATTTCTCCCCTAGCCTTATAGAATCATAGAACTGAAAGAGACCACAAGGGCCATCCAGTCCAACCCCTTGTACCAGGAGTAGAAAGTATGTCACCAACCTCACTCATTTAAAGAAACTAACATGTCCCCTGGGAACTCTAAGGCATCCGGTGAGCACCAGACCACTATCCCCCCCAAATTTGGCCCAAAACCTGAGGGTTTTTAGCCAACCCCCACTTTTGGAGGCTATTCCAAGGTGTTATGGGACACCCCAAAACAGCCTTTATTGGGGGTAAAAGGCAGCCAAAAGCAGAGAAATATTACTTCTAGTCTCACTGAATACATCTCCAGTGCTCCGGAGAAGCCAAAAAATGGTGGTGTTGGCCTTCTAATCTCTGGACCATACCACCCCACTGCACAATATCCCTTTTCTAATACTACCTGGCCTTGCCAGCATTAACACCCCCACCCCACCCATGCATCCCCCCAAAATTACCTTGTTCTCTGTTAATGCTTCAGCAAGCAACCTGGATTAGAAAGGGATCATTTCTCTCCAATTCATTCATTCAATATTGATATTTCCAAATTAATTTGCCAAATTAATTTGCTCAAGCTGAGAGGAGCCCCAGAGAAAGGGGGATCATGTTTAATTAGACTGACTAGAAAGCCGTTGGAGTGAAACTGAGTAACTGAGTTTAACTACCATGGGCAGATAAGTTTCTTCTCTGTAGACACAGCTGGAGTGAGAGGGAGCCCAGCGGTTGGGCTGGGGGCTGGTTCTTCAGCAGGATAGAGTCAGTCGGGAGGGGAAAACTCCTTTTACTCTTTGTTCTAAGAAACTGGAATGCTTTACTAGAAATTTGAAGAGTAAATACCACAGTTCAGGAAGGATATTGACTAGGGCGACTAGGATGGTGGGAGGTCTGGAAGCCATTATGTCCTATGAGGAGCAGCTTACGGTGTTGGGGATGTTTACCCTGGAGAAGAGAAGGTGAAGAGGTGACATGATAGCCATGTTTAAATATTTGACAGGATGTCATACTGAGGATGGAGCAAGCTTGTTTTCTGCTGCGCCAGAGACTAATAGGACACGGAGCAGTGGGTTCAATCTGTGGGAAAGGAGATTCCACCTAAACATTAGGAAGAACTTCCTGACAGTAAGAGCTGTTTGGAAGTGGAATGCACTGCCTCAGAGTGTGGTGGAGTCTCCTTCTTTGGAGGTTTGTAAACAGAGACTGGATGGCCATATCAGGAATGATTTGATTATGTATTTCTGCATGGCAGAATGGGGCTGAACTGGATGGCCCCTGTGGTCTCTTCCAACTCTTTGGTTGTATGATTCTATGAAATATGTTTCATAGAATCATAGAGCTTGTCTACATGGGCAAATATCACACACTCACCCCATATTCACAGCACACTTGACACACTATGTTTTTGACAATGCACATTTTCACCAGGATTTCTGCAGGAAACTCCAGATCGGTAAGCTTCATGGTTTGCTCTGAATTTGAGGAGGAAACCTGGATTTTTGGCTGCATGGTGGCCAAGGATTGGCTTTGGGTCAAGACCAGGGCAGGACTTACAGTGGACTGGACTCCATTCTGGCACTTTTATTTTTCATTTTTCAACTGCACACATATTTGGATAATCTCCACTTATCTAGTAATACAGTACTCTGGGACCACATATATTTGCTTATTCATATGCACGAGCTAACAGAGGAAAAAAACCTGGTGCAGCCATGGTCATACTGCTGGAAATAGTATGACATACAGGACATGTGATTAGTGTAGGATCACCCTTTTACTCTGATGCAAATTACAGTGCGGTTAGATACTCCAGTCTATAGTCGGACAAGCCCAATGTGTATGGCATTTCCAGGGTTGCTTTAGATTGAAAGATATCATGTTGAAGAGGGAGCAAGCTTGTTTTCTGCTGCTCCAGAGACTAAGACACAGAGCAATTGACTCAAACTACAGGAAAAGAGATGCCACCTAAACATTAGAAAGAACATCCTGACAGTGAGCATTCTTTGACAGTGGAATCTGCTGCTCCCTGGGAGTGTGGTGGAGTCTCCTTCTTTGGAAGTTTTTCAACAGAGGCTGGATGCCGATCTGTCAGGAGTGCTTCGATTATATATTCCTGCGTGTCAGGATGACAGTGTGGATTGGCTCTGGTTCCTGTTGAGACAGGTAGGATTCCCAGTGAATTCTATGAGGGGTATTTCACCATTTAGACAGGCCCCTTGAGTACTATTCTTTACTGGAAAGGTGGGGTTAAACATGTAATTAAAAAGTAATATAATACCTCATCTCTTTATGCTGTGTAACTACAAGTTGTTAGTTACTTGCATACAGCTGTGGCCTTTGAACGGACTTGAGCACAGATTTGCTGACAGCAATGTGGGGATGGTGGTGTTCGTCCTGTGGTGCAGGCTGGTAAAGAACTTCTGTTTTCTTCAGGTTGACTTCTAGCCCAAACAGCTCTGCAGCTGTTGCAAAGCAGGATGTTAGGCGCTGCAGAGCTGCTTCCGTGTGGGCAACAAGGGCAGCAGCATCAGCGAAGAGCAGCTCACGGACTAGATAGTTTAGAGTCTTAGTGTGAGCCCTCAGACGGCTTAAGTTAAACAAACTACCATCAGTACGGTAACGTACATAGATGCCGTCGTCCTCTTCGAGCTCTGCCGTAGCCCTTTGGAGCATCATGCTGAAGAAAATTGTAAATAAAGCTAGAGCAAGAACACAGCCTTGCTTCACTCCATTAGTTATTAGAAAGGGCTCTGAAAGAGCATCGCCATATTTGACTTGACCACGCTGGCCCTCGTGCAGCAAGATAATCATTTTAAGGAATTTGGGGGGACATCCTAGTCTTTCCAGGATCTGCCACAGACCTTTCCTACTCACAGTGTCGAAGGCTTTCGTGAGGTCAACAAATGTTACATAGAGACCCTTGTTCTGCTCTCTACATTTCGCTTGCAGATGCCAAGATTGACAAAGAGATCGATCACAGATTAGCAAAGGCATATAGCGCATCTGGAAGACTTCACAAAAGAGTCTGGAGCAATAAACACCTGAGGCAAAGCACAAAACCCAGTGTGTATAGAGCCATCGTACTGTCTATCCTCCTTTATGGTTCTGAAACATGGGTCACCTATCGCCACCACCTTCGACTCCTCGAGCGCTTTCATCAGCGCTGTCTACGCACAATCCTAAATATACACTGGACTGACTATGTGACGAATGTTGCTGTCCTTGAGCAAGCAGGGATCACCAGCATGGAGGCCATGATATTGAGAACGCAGCTGCGCTGGGCAGGGCACGTTTCTAGGATGGAGGACCATCGCCTCCCAAAAATACTACTCTACGGTGAACTCGCCACGGGTCAGCGTAAGAGGGGTGCTCCAAAAAAGCGATGCAAGGACTCCCTGAAACAACATCTCAGGCTTGGCCAAATTGATCACCAACAGTGGTCCACCCTGGCCTCACATCGGGAGGCATGGAGACGCATGATCCACAATGTTGCAGCCTTATTTGAGAACTCATGCCGAACAA
Source organism: Gambelia wislizenii (assembly GCA_030847615.1). NCBI lineage: Eukaryota > Metazoa > Chordata > Lepidosauria > Squamata > Crotaphytidae > Gambelia > Gambelia wislizenii. The sequence goes on from JAUMIR010000003.1 coordinate 377,085,423, forward strand.
GTCTTGAAGAGAAACGACAACGCAGAAAGAATCACAACCCGCAAACATCACCCAAGGAGACCTTCTGCTGTGCTTTCTGCAACCGGACTTGTTTATCTCAGATTGGCCTTTTTAGTCATCAGCGCGCTTGCAGAAAGCGCGGGATGAGTCCTTCCTGAATCTTTGTTTGCGAAGAAAAGCCAGAGAGAGATGTGGCCTTTGCTCTAAGATGGAGGAGGAATGTCACATGGTCCAAATGATGGCTTCTGCTGACCATTCATGCTCTATTGTGGGTGTTAAGGTGAAGGTAGGAAGCATGGGAGACTAATATATGTTGAGTCATAGGCCAGACCCTGAGGCAAACCTATCATGGGATTGAGAGTGTGTGACTTGCTCAAGGTCACCCATTGGATTTTCATGACTGAGAGGAGATTCAAGCCCTGGTCTCCAGAATCATAGTACAATGTTCAAACCACTACACTAGGACCCATTTATTTCTCCTTTGGGCACTCCAGGGTATCGATCTAACTTGTCTCCTCCACCACCACATTTCAATTGAGTTGATGCTCTTCCTGTCAGCTTTCTCCACTGTCCAGTGAAATTTCACCTTCACCAAAACCAATTACTTTTTGGAAGTTATTTTTTTCATTAATAGCATCATAGAAAAGAAAAGAGATTCCAACTAAACGTGAGGAAGAACTTTCTGACTGTAAGAGCTGTTGGACAGTGGAATACGCTACTACCTGGGAGTGTGGTGGAGTCTCCTTCTTAAAAAGAGGCTGGAAGGCTGTCTCTCAGGAGTGCTTTGATTGTTTATTCCTGCAGGGCAGAATGGGGTTGGTCTGGATGGCCCATGTGGTCTCTTGCAACTCTATGATTCTATGATATGACAAGCTGGAACATGTCCAGAGAAGAGCGACCGAAATGGTGGGAGGTCTGGAAGCCATGATGCCCTATGAGGAGCGGCTTCAGGAGCTGGGTCTGTTTAGCCTGGAGAAGGGAAGAGGGGACATGATGGCCATGTTTAAATATTTGAAGGGATGTCATATTGAGGATGGAGCAAGCTTGTTTTCTGCTGCCCCAGAAACTAGGACACGGAGCAATGGATTGAAATTATAGGAAAAGAGATTCCACATTATTACATATAAACATTATTACGAAGAACGTCCTGACAGTATAAGAGCTTTTCGGCAGTGGAATCCGCTGCTGCCTGGGGGTGTGGTGGAGGCTTTTCAACAGAGGCTGGATGCCCAATCTTTTGGGAATGCTTTGATTGTGTATTCCTGCATGGCAGGGAGTTGGACTAGATGGCATTCATGGTTTCTTCCAACTCTATGATTCTATGATATCTCCTGACCCTTTGCAACCTTTACCTTTACCACATTTTTTTAAAAAAAAACCTAATCATAATGCGTTAAATTATGAGTTATACAACAGTCAGGAATCTGCAATTGAATCTTGCTTTTTCTCATGTTCACATCCCATCACCCTCTTGATTTTTTGCTTTAGCAGAATGCATATTAGATTGCAAGCCTGTGGGCATGGACTATGGCTATAATTTGTAATTTCAGCAGCACACCTAGAAAACTTTAGATGCTTTATTAATAACAAACCATATTCACTCAATGAATGGAGTTGAGCAAAATTTGTGGAGTGTTCTTAATAATATTAATATTTTACTCAAATTATTTTGGTAAATCCCTCCAAAGGAGCAAGTCAGTTGGACCCCCGAATGTGGAACTGTAACAGAGCCCACAGGTTATCTGAGAAAAGAAATAAACAAGTCGTGGCAGAACAAAGAAACTGTAATTGTTAAAGATTTCCTATACCTTGGCTCCCCCGTTAATGAAAATGGAGACTGCAGCCAAGAAATAAAAAGGCTAGGATTTGGAAGGGCAGCTACGAAGGAACTTGAAAAGATAATCAATTGCCAAGAAATATCATGAAATACCTAAGTCAGAATCATCCAATTCATAGTCATTTCAATTTTTATGTATGGCTGTAAAAGCTAGATAGGGAAGAAAGATTTAAGGAGAGCACTGCTTGCTCCATATGGAGAGGGGCCTAGAAAAGGTGGCCTAATGAAAGCTCATCCCCAACTACCTGGTTGGCTAGCCGCGGCCAACGGGAATCTTCTGATGCGGACAAACCAAGGCAAAGAAACAAAGGCACACACCGGCCTCCAAAGGTGTAAATAAACTGACACTTGCATGCTGGAACATCAGAACCATGCAAGACTCTAAAGATAGTGGACGGCCTGAGCGTCGTTCTGCCCTAATAGCCCTTGAACTATCACGGCTTAATATTGACATCGCTGCTCTTAGTGAAGTTCGCTTCCATGAGGAAGGCAGCCTTAAAGAACATGGCGCCGGCTACACACTTTACTGGTCTGGCAAACCCAAAACCGAAAAACATCTGTCAGGAGTAGGCTTTATGATTAAAAACTCCATTGGCTCCAAACTCGAAACCTTGCCAACAGGACACTCTGATCGCATTATTTCCTTACGCCTCCCACATATTGTTCTCTTTAGTATATATGCTCCAACTATGCAAGCCGACCCTGTAGAGAAAGACAAATTCTACACAAACCTACGCCAACTCATACAAAAAGTCCCTGTAGAAGATAAAATTATTATCCTTGGTGACTTCAATGCCAGAGTAGGAAAGAACTCCGAAGCCTGGAAAGATGTCTTAGGCAAGCATGGTGTTGGAAATTGCAATGATAACGGACACCTCCTGCTAGAGTTCTGTGCAGAACAACAGCTGACTATTACAAACACAATCTTTCAGCAGAAGGATAGCTTGAAGACAACCTGGATGCATCCCTGATCCAAACATTGGCACCTCATTGACTATGTTCTAGTCTGTCAGAGAGACATTTGTGATGTCCGTCATACCCAAGTGATGCCCAGTGCAGAATGCCGGACAAATCATCACCTCGTCAGATGTAAACTAAATCTTCATCTTAAGTTCAAACCTAAGAGGGGTGGCATCCTAAAGAAGAGACTCCAAGTCAACAGTCTTCAACAAGCTACCATGAGAGACAACTTCCAGGCAAATCTACAAATGAAACTTGAAGACCATCCTACAGATCCTTCTCTTACAGCTCTTTGGCAACATACCAAAAACAGTATCCTCCAGTCTGCAGAAGAATCCCTTGGGTTCTCCCACAAGAAAAATCAAGACTGGTTTGATGAAAACAACCAAGAGATCCAGGAGCTGTTGGCAAAGAAGAGATCTGCTCACCAGGCATACCTTGCCCAGCCAACCTGCCATGTAAGAAAAGCAGCTTTCCGCCTCACATGTAGCAAACTACAACAAAAACTCCGAGACATGCAGAACAAGTGGTGGATCAATATAGGAGAAAAGACACAACGCTGTGCAGATCTGGGTGATCACAGAGGATTTTATGAAGCTCTTAAAGCAGTGTTTGGACCTACTTATCAGGTCCAAAGCTCCTTATACAGTACAGATGGTCAAACATTAATTACTGATAAAGCCTCCATCCTGAATCGATGGGCTGAACATTTTCAAAATCTCTTTAGCACCAACCGAGTAGTCCAAGGCTCAGCTATCCAACATGTGATACAAAAACCGATGAAAAATGAATTGGACATAGCTCTCACTTTGGAAGAGACCCCTGAGGCCATACAGCAGATGAAAAACGGCAAGGCAGCTGGGACTGATAGAATCCCACCTGAAGTTTGGAAACACGGAGGTCCATGAAAAATTCCACGAATTCCTTGTGAATTGCTGGGAAAAAGGGGAACTGCCATCAGACCTCCGAGATGCAGTCGTCATCACCCTGTACAAGAAAAAAGGAGCAAAATCCGACTGCTCAAACTATCAAGGTATAACACTGCTCTCTATTGCTGGAAAAATCCTTGCAAGGATACTCCTGAACAGATTAGTTCCTGCTATTGCAGAAGAACTTCTCCCTGAAAGCCAATGGGGCTTCAGAGCCAATAGGAGTACTACAGACATGATAGTTGCTCTTAGACAACTGCAAGAAAAATGTAGGGAGCAGAACAAGGGTCTCTATGTAACATTTGTTTACCTCACCAAAGCCTTTGACACTGTAAGTAGAAAAGGTCTGTGGCAGATCCTGGAAAAACTAGGATGTCCCCTCAAATTCCTTAAAATGATTATCTTGCTACACGAGGGCCAGCGTGGTCAAGTCAGATATGGCGATGCTCTTTCAGAGCCCTTTCTAATAACTAATGTAGTGAAGCAAGGTTTTGTTCTTGCACCAACTTTATTTACAATCTTCTTCAGCATGATGTTCCAAAGGGCTATAGCAGAGCTTGAAGAAGACGACAGCATCTATATACGTTACCATACTGATGGTAGTTTGTTTAACTTAAGCCGGCTGAGGGCTCACACTAAGACTCTAAACTATCTAGTCTGTGAGCTGCTCTTCGCTGATGCTGCTGCCCTTGTTGCCCACACAGAAGCAGCTCTGCAGCGCCTAACATCCTGCTTTGCAACAGCTGCAGAGCTGTTTGGGCTGGAAGTCAACCTGAAGAAAACAGAAGTTCTTTACCAGCCTGCACCACAGGACGAACACCACCATCCCCACATTGCCGTCGGCAAATCTGTGCTCAAGTCCGTTCAGCAGTTCACCTACCTGGGAAGCATCATCTCCTCAGATGCCAAGATTGACAAAGAGATCGATCACAAATTAGCAACAGCATATAGTGCATTTGGAAGACTTCACAAAAGAGTCTGGAGCAATAAACACCTGAGGCAAAGCACAAAAATCAGTGTGTATAGAGCCATTGTACTGTCTATCCTCCGTTATGGATCTGAAACATGGGTCACCTATCACCACCACGTACGACTCCTTGAGCGCTTTCATCAGCGCTGTCTACGCACAATCCTAAATATACACTGGACTGACTATGTGACGAATGTTGCTGTCCTTGAGCAAGCAGGGATCACCAGTATTGAGGCCATGATATTGAGAACACAGCTGCGCTGGGCAGGGCATGTTTCTAGGATGGAGGACCATCGCCTCCCCAAAATAGTACTCTACGGTGAACTCGCCACGGGTCAGCGTAAGAGGGGCGCTCCAAAAAAGTGATACAAAGACTCCCTGAAGCAACATCTCAGGCTCGGCAAATTGATCACCAACAGCGGTCCGCCCTGGCCCCACATCGGGAGGCATGGAGACACACTATCCACAATGCTGCAGCCTTATTTGAGAATTCACGACGAACAAGTCTTGAAGAGAAACAACAACGCAGAAAGAATCACAACCCAAAAACATCACCCAAGGAGACCTTCTGCTGTGCTTTCTGCAACTGGACTTGTTCATCTCGGATTGGCCTTTTTAGTCATCAGCGCGCTTGCAGAAAGCGCGGGATGAGTCCTTCCTGAATCTTCGTTTGCGAAGACAAGCCAGATAATAATTGTTGTTGTTGTTGTTGTTGTTGTGATCCCACTTTTCAGCTGCTTTAAAATGTCCTAGTTTATCTGTCTTCCTCCGATTCCCCCCCTTTTGTCCTCAGCTTTCATCAGTTGCTGCAAACTGATTTCAAAGTGCAAAAGTAGGTTGCAACTCAATTAAGGACTTTTATCAGACACTCAAAATATGGCATCATAACAATGCCACATAACTGCAAAAGGGCACGCGGATCAACAACATCGGCCTTTCACGGTTAAAAACAGCCCCAGACCCATACCTTTTAAATGACAGCTTAAGCCATCAATAGCTCCCCCTGCTGCTTTAGTTGACTTGCAAAACCTTGGGCCATTTAACTCTCGTACTTACCCCGACAATGGCCAGTCTGGCTCAAACACTTCCAGGTGAGATTGGCACATCCAGGTAAGTTTCACTCTTTTTATTCCCTCCCACTTGGGTCCTTTAAAGTGTGTGTGCGTGCTTGTTAAAATTTGTTTTTAATTTTGAATTTCCTGCACAACAAAGTCTTGCAGGATTTCGAGTGAGGAAGAGAATGAGGCTCTGTTCACTTCTTTATTGTTGGAGCTGCCTTTGCCAGGAAAGGAGGTAAGTGCGGGTGCAGAGCATTGTTCTGCTGGCAGAAGGCCAGCAAAATAACATTTTCAGGGAAGCATCTGATGATGTCCTAACTCAGCAGGAGAAAGAGAGGGGAGGGAACCGAATCTTGCCCTTCCCTGTTGTCACTGGGAAAAGCAAACTGTTGCAGCCTCTCCTAGCTTGTCCATTCTTCCTCATTAATAACTTTTACCATCTTGAACATACTATGATGTGCCTTGGCCATGTGTGCCTTCTGTGAAATGTTGCCCAAAGGAGGGTAACCAAAATGGTGTACGTTCTGGAAGCCATGCCCTATGAGGAGCAACTTAGGGAGCTGGGTGAAGAAAGAAGAGAAGGTGAAGAGGGGACATGACAGCCATGTTTAAATATTTGAAGGGACATCCTACTGAGGATGGAGCAGGCTTTTCTTCTGTGGCTTCAGAGACTAGGACATGGAGCAATGGGTTCAAACTACAGGAAAAGAGATTCCACCTAAACATTAGGAAGAACTTCCTGACAAGAAGAGCTGTTCAGAAGTGGAATCCACTGCTGCCTGGGAGGGTGGTGGAGTCTCCTTCTCTGGAGGTTTTTAAACAGAGGCTGGATGCCCAATCTTTTGGGAATGCTTTGATTGTGTATTCCTGCATGGCAGGGGGTTGGACTACATGACCCTTGTGGTCTCTTCTACCTCTAAGATTCTATGATTATAGGGTATAGAGTTCTTTGGAGGAAACAACTTTGCCCTGAGCTCTTCGAAGAAAGAGGAACTACAAATGCCAAAGAATATTTAACATTCTTTGTACATCAGTGCTGCTTATGACCTTTAAAGCCCTACACGGTCTGGTTCCAAACTATCTGAAAGACCGTATCTCCCTAGGCAAGCCTGGCCAAATTTTACAAACCCCAGGAAAGGGCTTTCTCTCTATGCCATCACAGGCACGTTTGATGAGGAGACAGGAGAGGGCCTTCTTGTTTGGCTGCTTCCAGTTTCCCCTCTGAGCTCAAGATGGTATACACAGGTCTCCTTCTCCCCACTTTTATTCTCACAACAACCACCTTGTAGGGTAGGCCAGACTAAGAGAGGCATAGACTGGCCCAAAGTGACTATAAGGGGTTGTGTAAAGAGTGAATATAATCCTTGTAGAATTTGAGGAGAACACGTGTTGTCTTAATGACAGCTCACAGTGATTCACCGTATTCAGAAGGAGGGGGAGAAAAACTGCCATATACTGCGCACTAGGAGACTTCACAGTTTTCCGTGAAGTTTTTTAAATACTGTGTGGGAAATGCGAATCCCCCCTCATTGGGACAAGCAATTCAATATGAATCGTTTTTGCATAGGAGGGAAAGTGCAAAGCTGATTGGCCGGATGAGGGGGACCGGGCTTGCTGGCAGCGCCATTTTAGATTTTCGCCTTAGCAAATGAGCACAAAAGGTGAGAAAACATGGTGTTCTTTTTTTCTCTTTTTCAACAGGCAAAATATTGCTGAAGCCCATAATGGCCCATAGGTTTTTTGGGGGGGGGGTTAGTGGCGGCAAATTAAAAATGTGAGTAAATCACTCGCGGCCGCCATCTTGACTGGTGGGAATGTGATGCTTTGGGGGGTCAAAACACTGTTAAGAAAACTGTAGCTGCTGCGATTTGCCATTACTATGGAGGAATCCATCCCACCCACCCACCCCGCCTCATATAAACAAGCCCTTTCGTTAGTTTCGGAGCACAGTGGAGACTAGAAGCCTTAATCTCTCAACTTCCACCCCAAGACTCTAACCACTACACTACCTGGCTAAAGCCCTGCTTCTCCTGTTCCCATCAAAGGGGTTAATACACATACCAAGGGAACAATGTGCCATCTAAAAATATCCAGTGACTTTTCTCTACTTTCTCTAATGAGTCATCCCTTTTTTAGTAATTTATTGCAACTTACATAATTGCTTTAATATGCAGCGCCACAAGACGGGGTGGAGGGAGAGCCGAGTTAAAAGGAGGCAAGGAAAAACAGTTTAAAGGCAATTCAGCCAATCTTCCATCAAAATAATAAATGCTCACTTTTGAACTTTCATGATACTAAATTTACTTGGGTGGGTGAGGGGATAAAATCAGAGAGACAGAAAAAAATACACATAGAAAGAATGAAAATAATTCATTTAATAAGCTGAAGGAACCATTGAGTTTACAACCCACTGTAAATTCACTGGATTTATAATGCCCATTGTTTGCCTGGGGGTGATGGGAGTTGTAGTCTCACACCTCTGGAAGGCTCAAGATCAGGCAAGGCTAGAACAGAGCAAGGTTCTTGCCACTGGTGACAGCTCTTTTAGCTAGTTTGTTGTTGTGTGCCTTCAAGTTCTGAGTTATGGCAATGCTAAGGTGGCCCTATTATAGGGTTCTCTGAGGGCTCATAGAATCATAGAAGTTGGAAGAGACCACAAGGGCCATCCAGTCCAACCCCCTGCCCAGCAGGAATACACCAATCAAAGCATTCCCGACAGATGGACATCCAGTCTCTGTTTAAAACCCCCCAAAGTAGGAGACTCCACCACACTCCCAGCCAGCAGTGCATTCCCCTGTCGAACAGCTCTTACTTTCAGGAAGTTCTTCCTAATGTTTAGGTGGAATCTCTTTCCCTGTAATCTTAATCCATTGCTCCGCATCCTAGTCTCTGGAGCAGCAGAAAACAAGCTTGCTGCATCCTCAGTGTGACATCCCTTCAAATATTTAAGCATGGCTATCATGTCCCCTCTCAACCTTCTCTTCTCCAGACTAAACATGCCCAGCTCCCTAAGTCTCTCCTCATAAGGCATGGTTTGCAGACCTTTCACCATTTTAGTCGCTCTCCTCTGGACATGCTCCAATTTGTCAATATCCTTTTTGAATTGTGGTGTCCAGAACTGGACACAGTATTCCAGGTGAGGTCTGACTAAAGCAGAATAGAGTGGCACTATGACTTCCCTTGATCTAAACACTATACTCCTACTGAGAGTGTGTGACTTGCCTGAGGTCACCCAAGGGCGGTTTCATGGCCAAGCAGGGATTCGAACCTGGTCTCCAGAGTCATAGTCTAACACTCAAACCCCTACACCATGGCACTCACAAAAAAGCCAGGGACTACAGCGGAAGGGTCCTGAATTCCAGAGGACTGAATACAGCTGAGGTTAGGAAGAAGGAAAGGAAATAATTAGGAGGACTTGAAAGTCAGTTTTGCTATAACAGAATCACCCATTACCTGCAACAGTGGTGGGCAAAATGTGGACCCCAACACAATTTCTGCAGCACCTGACACCTCCTCGGGCTCCCTGGACTGTCCTTTATCTGGGAAAAAGGGAACTACCTCTCCAGGGGCCCATTCACACTACAGATCACCCCAGTAGTAGTAGTAGTAATAGTATTCAACAATTTTTTGGGAATTGGCTGAAAAGGCTTTTCCTAATGTGATATATTGGTTTGATTTCTTGCCTTTTCGTGGAGGGTCTAGGATATTTCAGTGCAGCCAGTTCGGAGTGGCCAGTTCAGTGTAGCACAGTTCTTCTTGCATATCAATTGATAATAGATAATTTTGTCAAGGAAACCCAATCAAAACCATTCCTGTTTGTTTGGGATTGTCTTGCAAACCATTTGGGTAAGTGTTAGGGTTAGGGTTAGAGTATCGATTGATATTATTCCCTCTGTACCTGTTGTAACTTTCTGTTAGCCATCTTGAGTCCAAGTACAGGGAAAAGGTGAGATACAAACAACAGAAACAACCTCTTTTTCAAAACCAGAAGTGTACTTCTATTTTCAGTTTGGATTTGTGGAACACTTTTCATAGTCTATGTAGCCCCCAGACCCACTCAGCTTGCCTTCACCTGACCTACCAACGCCAATGTTGGGCAGCTGTGCCTATATGGTAGACAGGTGAAAAAGGAAACAGGGCTCATAGAATCATAGAGTTGAAAGGTACCCCTAAGGATCATCTAGTCCAACCCCTGGCCTATAAGGGGTGTAAAGCATCTTTTACAGATGGCCATCCTGGACCAGGGTCCCTTTCATATTGCAAAATTATAGCACTATGCTTCCACTTTAGCTGCCTGGGTTCCATCCTATGGAATTCTGAGTTTAGCAGTTTAGGGAGAAGTATTTAAAGTCTCAGTGAGGAAACTAATGCCTCAGCAAACTACAAATCCCAGGATTCCATAGGACATAGAATCATAGAATCATAGAATTGCAGAGCTGGAAGAGACCACGAGGGTCATCCAGTCCAACATAGCCATGGGAGTTACAGTAAGATCTTAGTGTTATGACTGTGTAGTGTAAAACACCCCAGAAGAAAAATAATTTCAGTGGGAAAACTTTGCATGGCAAGCTACACCTGCTGAATTTTCCTGTTCAGTCCTGAACACACAGGTGTTCAAGACAGGAATTCTGTCCTCAGTTGCACATGTCCATTTCAGTACTCTGCCATGTGGCAAAAAGACTTCAGCCTACAGAAAATATAGGCAACCTCTCAGGGCCACCAGATATTCTGGACAGTAACCCACAATCTATTCCCATTCGCTATACTGGCTGGAGCTTTTAGGAGCTAAAGAGTCATTGAATGCTAGAGCTGGAAAGGACCACAAGGGCCATCTAGTCCAACCCCCTGCCATGTACAAATAAAGCACCCCTGAAAGATGTCCATCCAACCTCTGTTTAAAGACCTCCAAAGAAGGAGGCAGTCCATTCCACTGTCCAATCACTCTTACAATCAAGAGGTTCTTCCTAATATGGAAATCTCTTTCCTTATAATTTGAATCTATTGGTTTGTGTCTAAAAATTTAAAAAAACCTTGACACAAGGCTGACTTGGGGGGTTGGACAGTGGGGATGGAAGAGGAAGAGGATGGGCACTCTCCCCACACTCACTTGGGTAGGAAGTGGATCAGACGAGGAAGGAAGAAGGAGGGCATACAAGCTCACTGGCTCAGTTACTTGCTTGCTCGGAAAGAGATCTGCATAAATACATATACTGAAGTTAAAAAAAATTACAACACACCCCATGCTTGCCAGACCCACAAACCTGTCCCACCCTCCAATTAGCCCGCCCACCCTGATTCCATCCCAATCCTGGCGCGTGTGCATAAATTCCGGCTTTTCCTAAAACTGCAAAGTAAAAAGTGATTTTTTTAAAAAATTGCATTAACACCTCAAAGAAGGGGTTTCACTGTGAAATCAGTCGTACGCCAGGCAATCCAACAGCACTGGAAGCGAGGTGAGTATGATCTACTTCACCTGTGTAGACAAGGCCTTCGTCTCTGGAGCAGCACAAAACATGCTGGCTACCTCTTCTCCCTTCAGATGTATAAAGACAGCGATCATGTCTCCTCGTCACCTTCTCCTCTCCAAGCTAAACATACCCAGCTCCCTAAGTTCCTCCTCATAAAGGCTTGGTTTCCAGACCCTTACTCTTCTTGGTCACCCTCCTCTGGCTACGTTCCAGTTTGTCCCTATCCTTTTTGACCTGTGGTGCCCAGAAGTGGACGCAGGGTCCCAAGTGAGGTTTGACCAAAGCATAACAGAATGGCATTACAGTACTATTTCCTAAACCTGGACACTGCGCTCCTGGTGATGCAATGTAGTCCAAACCATCTGGAGCTTCTCAACCTTTATGCTTCCAGGTGTGTTGGATTTCAACTCTCAGAACATCTCCTGATTGACTATGAATGATGCAAAAGGAGCAACAGGGAACTAGACTGATCTTCTCCTATGTTAACCAATGACCCCTTTTCAGAACCCTGGACAGCGAACTGGGAAACTAGTATTTAACTCCCCCCCCCCCAACTTTTTAAAAAAACTTAGATCTGTTTTAACCCAGTGAAAATACCCCTCGTGGAATTCGCTGGGAATCTTACCTGTCTAAACAGGATCCAGCACCAATCCAGCACTATTTGGAAGGGGGGGCGGGAAACAGCAAAAACAACAGAGTAAAAGCCTTCACAGATTTCCCCGTACTTTTTCAAAACCCGCAAGGTTGGTGCTCATTTTTGCTTGTTTGGACTACTGATCAATAAAAATAGCTCTAAAGCTGATTGACCGGGTGAGAGTGGGGCAGGGCTTGCTAGGAGGGCAAGTGTCTGCTGCCACCATGTTGGATTGCTGCCTTAGTGATTGCTCACTAAGGCGATAAAAAGGATCAATATTTTATGTTTTGCTTTCTTATAAAATTGGAGAATTGCTGTATCGCACCAGCGCACCTTGGAACAACTTTAAAAAAAACACAAACAAAAGGTGGCAGTAAATCACTCGTGGCTGCCATCAGGAATGTGAGGCTTATGGGGGCTTCCAAGGCCAAAAAAAAACATTTAGACCTGTCGCTGTTGCTGCAAGATGCCAATACTATGAGGCACTTTGGATTTTTTCCCCTCCTGTAGATGGACCCCCAGGCTTGGAATCCGAAGTCTAGAGGGCTTTTTAGTGAACTACTGCATAGCTACGTTGCTCTTTGCACCTTCACACTTTGTCCCTCCATTGCCCCACTTTCTGGATAGACAATGAGAATTAGTTTTGCAGGAAAAGCGATTCCACCTAAACCTTAGGAAGAACTTCCTAAGAGTTGTTTGCCAGTGGAATATGCTGCTGCTACCTGGGAGTGTGGTGGAGTCTTCTTCTTTGGAGCATTTTAAAGAGAGGCTGGATGGCCATCTGTTTGGAATGCTTAGATTGTGTATTCCTGCATGGCAGGGGGTTGGATTGAATGGCCCTTGTGGTCTCTTCCAACCCTATGATACTATGATTCATCTCCACCTGAGGTTTCTGGAAGTTGGGGCCTCAAATGCCTGAAGGGCCAAAGATTGAGAACCACTGGCCCCAAGGACTTCTTGGATTGTTCAGTGCAGCTATTTCGGACAACAAGATGCTTTAGCCTCAGTCTGTCTCCCAACTTTATGATCCCAGGGATGTTAGGCATCCTGTACCCAGCCTGGTCCTTCCACCATTGCCTCATTCTTTATATTTCTTTCCTAGAAAAGGTACCAGGAGGCATCTTTGCTTTAGATGGCCTTTCACCATCTCCAGGGCAACCATAAAGCATTGGTTTGCCCTCCGGCTGCCCCTGCCTCTGCTGGCTGCCTCCCATCTCTATGGTAACCCTCCTCCAAGCTGGCTCCCTGTCATTGCCATGGCGACTAGAGATGGATGCTTCCTTCTAGGAAGGACATTTCAACATAGTTAGGGCTGACCTATTCTACTTTCTCACATCCAGGCATACAACTTGCATAATATGCAAACTATTAATTAATCGTACAAAATGAGCACATTAATTCCTGCATATTTTCTTCCGCTACATTTTAACCTTCATACAATTTTTGGCATTCACAGCTGATCTACACATTGAGTTCAAAGTACAAAAGTTGTTTGCACTGAATTCGTTCAGCACGAGGGAGAGGAGAGGAAGGGGCAGAATCGTGACCTTCCCAGTCAGCTCCAGCAAAAGCAAACTGCTGCCGCCTCTCCCAGCTTGTCTGTTCTTCCGCATTGCTAACTTTTGCCATCTTGACCACACTCTGCTGTTGCTTGGCCACCACATCCCCCAGTTTTCATCTGTGAAACATTGGAGGGCATGTACTTTAATTGCCATGGCTCCATCCTATGGAATCCTGGGATCTGTAGTTTCATGAGGCATTTAGAATTCTCTGTCACGGCTTGTTGCTATTGCCTCCTTGAACTATAAACCCCACAATACCCTAGGATGCAGCCAGCAATGGCAGTTTATAATGATAAACTATTGTTTCATTTTGACTGCCATGGCAGCATCCTATGGAATCCTGGGGTTTAGTCTGGTGAGGCACTAGAACTCTCTGGCTGATAATTCTAAATGTCCCCCTCTAAACTGCAAATCCCAAGATTCCATAGAATGGAACCATGGCAGTTAAACTGGAATCACTGCATTATAACTGTGTAGTGTGAATGGGTACCATCACATGGCAATAGGGTTGCCAGGTCAGGATTGTCCCTGGCCCAGAGGTTCCTGGGCCCAAATCCGAGACTTAGGGCAGCCCCTGGTGATGTCATTAGGTGTTATGCATTATGCACCAGTCAGATTTGCTCAGAGCCTATGATTCAAAGACATACAGAGATAACAAATTTTCCTGTTTGGAAATTGCAAACAATTTTAGCTAAAGGGGCTGTTCTGAGAAAAAGATGAAATGAGGGGATGATTCCTTCTCACTTACTTTAAGGGGACAGAACATTTAAGCTAGCCTATTTGTTGCTATCCAGAAGGTGGATGCAGAGCAAAGTGGAGGGTGTGCCCCATAGCACAAGGACTGGGAGGGGGAAAGGAAGCTAAGTAAATATAGAGACCCTCTGGAGAAACTTTGCAAGTTGCAGCAACAAATCCTTTCATTATCATGTGAGTACCCCCATCCTTTTCCAAAATTTCAATCAGATCTAGTTGTGGGGCAGGTCTGCTGACATTTGATATTATTGGTACATTCTCCTTAGATGGTTGATATACAGGTTCACCATATTCTGTTGGTTGTCCTAATTCTTGATCCTCCAAGAATCTCATATCAGTCCATGAAAGAGGTTTTACATTTAGATTAGCAAAGGCATATAGTGCATTTGGAAGACTTCACAAAAGAGTCTGGAGCAATAAACACCTGAGGCAAAGCACAAAAATCAGTGTGTATAGAGCCATCGTACTGTCTATCCTCCTTTATGGATCTGAAACATGGGTCACCTATCACCACCACCTACGACTCCTCGAGCGCTTTCATCAGCGCTGTCTACGCACAATCCTAAATATACACTGGACTGACTATGTGACGAATGTTGCTGTCCTTGAACAAGCAGGGAGCACCAGCATTGAGGCCATGATATTGAGAACACAGCTGCTCTGGGCAGGGCACGTTTCTAGGATGGAGGACCATCGCCTCCCAAAAATACTACTCTACGGTGAACTCGCCACGGGTCAGCGTAAGAGGGGCGCTCCAAAAAAGCGATACAAAGACTCCCTGAAACAACATCTCAGGCTTGGCCAAATTGATCACCAACAGTGGTCCGCCCTGGCCTCACATCGGGAAGCATGGAGACGCACTATCCACAATGCTGCAGCCTTATTTGAGAACTCACGACGAACAAGTCTTGAAGAGAAACGACAACGCAGAAAGAATCACAACCCAAAAACATCACCCAAGGAGACCTTCTGCTGCGCTTTTTGCAACCGGACTTGTTTATCTCGGATTGGCCTTTTTAGTCATCAGCGCGCTTGCAGAAGGCGCGGGATGAGTCCTTCCTGAATCTTCGTTTGCGAAGAAAAGCCAGAGAGAGAGAGTTGTTGTAATCTCAGACTGCCCAGACATATCAATCAGATTGGTAGTTACTTCTGCTGTTATGACCAAATCAGATGTTTGAACTTTTCTCTGATGAGTTAAGGCATGAATTCCTTCATTGATATGCATGTCCTCCTTATTTGGGTATGCAGTTTCTTCCTTTATAAACTCTTCCACTGCAGCTACCTGGTGTGTAGGTTTTCTGTGGGGGGGGGGGGGTTTCCGGGCTGTGAGGTGGTGTTCTGGAAGAGTTTCTTTCTGACATTTCGTTTCCATCTGTGGCTGGCATCTTCAGAGAATGGTTGGGTATGAGTGTTTGGGGCGTTTATATACTATGAGCCCCTGTTGGGGGGGATATGTAAATCTGTGTATTTGAATGTCTAATTCCTAGGGTGGGAGGATATGCAAGTTGAGGATTAGTGTCTGTTTGGCTAATGGTCTATTGTCTGCTGGAGTGTGCTTGAACATTGCTTGACAAGTAGAGGTAGGGTCAATCTCAGAGCACCCAGTCAATTCAGAATATTATTTTGCTCTTCAAGAGGTAAAACAGAAAATGAGTTCAGAAGAGCTTTCTCTTCATCAGACCATATTGCCTCTACCTTAGGGGCAACATAGTCTTGACTCTTGATCAGTTAATTTGTTGTGGTGTGTGTGTGTGTGTGTGTGTGTGTGTGTTTGGAGTGTCAGCCAGGCTAGATTTTTTAGTGTCCATACCTTCACTGGTCAAGTCAATCAAACTTTCACAAGATTTTAGTCAGCAACAAATCAATTAAGCCTTCCAAACCATAGCCAGCTGCTGCTCTACAAGCTGAGCTTGAGATTTCCACCCATCCCTTTCCATTTACTTGGACCTGAGCAGGACCAGTTTAAGGAATTTTGGGGGCCCCTGCAATGCTTTATTTTGGGGGGCCCATATGTTTATCTCAGGTCAATGTGTCAACCTAAGTTATTCACAGTACAGGATATTCAGATTATTATTAATCTCCAAAGGGCTATGGCAGAGCTTGAAGAAGACGACGGCATCTATATACGCTACCGTACTGATGGTAGCTTGTTTAACTTAAGCCGTCTGAGGGCTCACACTAAGACTCTAAACTATCTAGTCCGTGAGCTGCTCTTCGCCGATGATGCTGCCCTTGTTGCCCACACAGAAGCAGCTCTGCAGCGCCTAACGTCCTGCTTTGCAACAGCTGCAGAGCTGTTTGGGCTAGAAGTCAACCTGAAGAAAACGGAAGTCCTTTACCAGCCTGCACCACAGGACGAACACCACCTTCCCCACATTGCCGTTGGCAAATCTGTGCTCAAGTCCGTTCAGCAGTTCACCTACCTGGGAAGCATCATCTCCTCAGATGCCAAGATTGACAAAGAGATCGATCACAGTTTAGCAAAGGCATATAGCGCATTTGGAAGACTTCACAAAAGAGTCTGAAGCAATAAACACCTGAGGCAAAGCACAAAAATCAGTGTGTATAGAGCCATTGTACTGTCTATTCTCCTTTTTGGGTCTGAAACATGGGTCACCTATCACCACCACCTACGACTCCTCGAGCGCTTTCCTCAACGCTGTCTACGCACAATCCTAAATATACACTGGACTGACTATGTGACGAATGTTGCTGTCCTTGAGCAAGCAGGGATCACCAGCATTGAGGCCATGATATTGAGAACACAGCTGCGCTGGGCAGGGCACGTTTCTAGGATGGAGGACCATCGCCTCCCAAAAATAGTACTCTACGGTGAACTCGCCACGGGTCAGCGTAAGAGAGGCGCTCCAAAAAAGTGATACAAAGACTCCCTGAAACAACATCTCAGGCTTGGCCAAATTGATCACCAACAGTGGTCCGCCCTGGCCTCACATCGGGAGGCATGGAGACGCACGATCCACAATGCTGCAGTCTTATTTGAGAACTCACGCCGAACAAGTCTTGAAGAGAAACAACAACGCAGAAAGAATCACAACCCAAAAACATCACCCAAGGAGACCTTCTGCTGTGCTTTTTGCAACCGGACTTGTTTATCTCGGATTGGCCTTTTTAGTCATCAGCGCGCTTGCAGAAAGCGCGGGATGAGTCCTTCCTGAATCTTCGTTTGCGAAGAAAAGCCAGAGAGAGAGAGATTAATAATGTTTTTGCAGGAGGAGGGTTTACTATGGGGGGGCACAATGATTGGGCCCCCTGCGGATGCTGATACCGTCGGTGCCTTAAACCGGCTCTGGACCTGAGCCCACCAAAACTTCAGAATTTGTGCCTTGATCTCCCACCTGAACTGGAGACTCTGGACTAGGCCCTGAGATCTGGCAACCCTCTTTGCCAATCTTCAGGCCAAGCTCTTCCCTTCTGTTGACATTCCAGTATTTTAAGCCAACTGTGTGTCTCTCTCTCCAGCACCCCCTTCCCTCCCTCCACCCCCAAAAAAGGCCTCCCTCCTGGTCTATGTAAAAAGCCAAGAGATTTTCCCCAGTTGCACACTAATTTTTCTGCTCCACCGGCTGCCGGAGCTTAATAAAGATGTGGTTGTCTGATCCCTGTCCCCCTGCCAGAGAGATCTGTCATATTTCACTGCCTGTTTGGCCCCGTCAGCAAAGGCACAAGCCCTCCTGAGTCCTGTGCCATGGTGGTGGATCAGCTGCGGAGTGTCACTCCGCAAGGCAGCAATAGAACATCCGCTTGACAGCTCAGCCCTGTTGCTGGCAAGGCAGCAATGTAATTATGACTGTAAAACTTGATGAGATACAGCAAATGCCTCTTCTCCCTAGCCAACCTCCTTCTTCCCACCCCGCTACACACACACACAACATACACCTTTCCACCAGCAGTATTTTATCGGGTGACAAGGAGCCATAAAAATACACTGGGTGGAATTGAGGGCAACTGTCAGGCGGGAGATTAAACCATCTCTAGAGAGCAGCTGCCAGAAGCAAAGGGAATGATGCGTTGCCATAACACAAAGCAAGGCTAACCCAGTTTCAGTAATAAGCAGGCTACGGTTGGTTCAGAGCAGGGAAATGGCCTCGATTTTGGATTGCAGCTCCCAGAATCCTGCCACCAGCATACTGGTGGCAGGATTCTGGGAGCCGCAATCCAAAAAAAGGCAACATTTCAAATCACTAGGGCTATTTGTGTGGATTTTTAACTACCTCTGTCCTCAAAGAGTCACTGTTTAGAATAGGGAATTATATGTCCCTCCTACATGGGAGGACTGTTACGTCCCAGTATGCAGATACCATGAACTGCTAAAAAGACCAATAAATGGTTCCTAATCAGTCCTGGACTCTCCCTAGAAGCCAACTAAATTGAGACTATTGTGCTTTGAACATATCATGAGAAGACAAGATTCACTAGAAAAGATAATGATGCTTGGGAAAGTGGAGGGAAATAGGAAAATGACTTGGATGATTTGGATGAGGAAATAGAGGGCATGCTTATCAAGTTTGCAGATGATACTAAATTAGGAGGGGTAGCTAATACTACAGAGGACAGGATCAGAATCCAAAATGACTTTAAGAGATTAGAAAGCTGGGCCAAAACTAACAAAATGAATTTCAACAGGGAGAAATGTAGGATACCACACTTGGGCAGTAAAAATGAAATGCACAGATACAGGATGGGGGACACCTGGCTTGATGGCAGTAAATGCGAAGGGGATCTAGGAGTCTTAGTGGACCACAAGCTGAATATGAGTCAGCAGTGTGATGCAGCAGCTAAAAAAGCCAATGCTATTCTAGGCTGCAACAATAGGCTACAGAAATGGTGGAAGGTCTGAAAGCCCTGCCCTATGAGTAGCGGCTTAGGGAACTGGGTTTGTTATCCTGGAGAAGAGAAGGTAAAGAGGTGACATGCCAGCCATGTTTAAATATTTGAAGGGATATCATACTGAGGATGGAGCAAGCTTGTTTTCTGCGGCTCCAGAGACTAGGACATGGAGCAATGGGTTCAAACTACAGGAAAAGAGATTCCACCTAAACATTAAGAAGAACTTCCTGACAGTAAGAGCTGTTTCTATAGTGGAATACGCTGCTGCCTGGGAGTGTGGTGGAGTCTCTGTCTTTGGAGGTTTTTAAACAGAGGCTGGATGGCCATCTGTCAGGAATGCTTTGATTGTTTATTCCTACAGGGCAGGAGGTTGGACTAGATGGCCCTTGGGGTGTCTTCCAACTGTACAATTCTATGATTCTATGACTTTTGTGTCTCAAATTGCATTCTCAGTCAAAAGTTCTTTTTTGAAAAATGCCAAGATCTCTACGTACTTTGGATGCAAAGAGGCTTCATCCAAACTGAGTTGGAAACTGGTTTTGAAATCCCTGCTTTGCTCTTTTCAGTAGGAAAGGGGAAAAAAATACCATGTAACAGAAGTCTATAAAAAGCCGAACTCCTGGTGTGCTGGGGGGGGGGGAGGCAGGGTGCCTCCCCTGCTGCAGATTGTGAGCGCTGGCAGGGAAACAGCAGGAGGCCTGCCTTTTGAGCTGAGCCCTTTATTTTCCTGTAATCACAACTGTTTAAATCAAAGAAACACTTCCATTAAAAAGATAAGTACCATTTGGCTAGATCAGACCAAAGTGGGTCTATTGAATCCAGTGCTGGGAAAGGTATCTTCTTTGGACTACAACTCCCAGTATCCTCAAGCCAGAACAAGGTAGTCTATTCCACTGCTGAGCAGCTCTTTCCATCCTAGAATCCTAGAGACAGAAGGGATCCTAACAGCCATCTAGTCCAACCCTCTACCATGCAGGAACACACAACTACAGAATTCCCAAAAGATGCCCATCCAACCTCTATTTAAAGGCTTCCAAAGAAGGAGAATTTACTGCCCTCCAAGGCAGTCTAGTCCACTGTCAAATAGCCCTTACAGTCAAAACATTCTTCCAAATGTCTAGGTGGAATTTCTCTACTTTTCATTTGATTCCATTGGTTTGGGTTCTAGTCTCTGGAGACATTGGGCATAGGGCCGCAGTGGAGAGGGTATAAAATAATTTGCAAATACAGGTTGATCCCCATATCCATGGATTCAGTATCCACTTACCCACATCCAAAAAAATATGTTCTCTCTAGGCATTTCTAGGTCCTTCAATGCAATTCTACAGTCAACCTCTGGTGTTTGTCTCATTGAAAATAATAGGGTTCCCTATTGTCCATAGTTTTAGGTATCAGTGGGGGTCTTGGAATGTATCACCCATGGATACAAGGGTCAACCTGTACTGACCTAGAGGGCTATAAGAAAGACAGCTGCCGGTAGCTTCCATGTCTGAGAAGCAATGTATCCATTCCAGGATTTAAAATGAGTTGAAAGAATTTTCCTTGGTTTTTTCCAGGCTGTGAGGCCAGAGTTTATTTCTGACATTTCACCTGCATCTGTGGTTGGCATCTTCAGAGACTGGTTGGGTAGGGGTGTATGTATGGTTTATATACAATTTGCAATTTGAATGCAATTTGAACTCCTGTTGGGGAGGATATGTAAATCTGTGTATTTGAATGGCTAGTTCCTGGGGGGAGATATGCAAAGAGGATTAGTCTCTGTTTGGCTAATGGTTGGTTAATGGTCCATTGTCTGCTGGAAATCCCCCTGTCCCTGGGTGGAGTTTATTTGCAAGTGCTGAGTTCTGATTTTAGTGTTTTTCTGGACTGGCAGATAGAAACTAGCCATTCAAATACACAAATTTACATATCCTCCCCAACAGGGGTTCACAGTATATAAACTCCACATATACTCCTATCCAACCATTCTCTGAAGATGCCAGCCACAGATGCAGGTGAAACATCAGGAACACAGCCTCATAGCCCAGAAAAAAACCAAGGAAAATCTATGGATGCCAGCTGTGAAAGCCTTCGACTTCACATTGAGTTGAAATGAGCTATCCAGCCTCTCTGGCTTTTCTTCGCAAACGAAGATTCAGGAAGGACTCATCCCGCGCTTTCTGCAAGCGCGCTGATGACTAAAAAGGCCAATCCGAGATAAACAAGTCCGGTTGCAAAAAGCACAGCAGAAGGTCTCCTTGGGTGATGTTTTTGGGTTGTGATTCTTTCTGCGTTGTCGTTTCTCTTCAAGACTTGTTCGTCGTGAGTTCTCAAATAAGGCTGCAGCATTGTGGATAGTGCGTCTCCATGCCTCCCGATGTGAGGCCAGGGCGGACCACTGTTGGTGATCAATTTGGCCAAGCCTGAGATGTTGTTTCAGGGAGTCTTTGTATCGCTTTTTTGGAGCGCCCCTCTTACGCTGACCCGTGGCGAGTTCACCGTAGAGTAGTATTTTTGGGAGGCGATGGTCCTCCATCCTAGAAACGTGCCCTGCCCAGCGCAGCTGTGTTCTCAATATCATGGCCTCAATGCTGGTGATCCCTGCTTGCTCAAGGACAGCAACATTCGTCACATAGTCAGTCCAGTGTATATTTAGGATTGTGCATAGACAGCGCTGATGAAAGCGCTCGAGGAGTCGTAGGTGGTGGCGATAGGTGACCCATGTTTCAGATCCATAAAGGAGGATAGACAGTACGATGGCTCTATACACACTGATTTTTGTGCTTTGCCTCAGGTGTTTATTGCTCCAGAATCTTTTGTGAAGTCTTCCAAATGCACTATATGCCTTTGCTAATCTGTGATCGATCTCTTTGTCAATCTTGGCATCTGAGGAGATGATGCTTCCCAGGTAGGTGAACTGCTGAACGGACTTGAGCACTGATTTGCCGACGGCAATGTGGGGATGGTGGTGTTCGTCCTGTGGTGCAGGCTGGTAAAGAACTTCTGTTTTCTTCAGGTTGACTTCTAGCCCAAACACCTCTGCAGCTGTTGCAAAGCAGGATGTTAGGCGCTGCAGAGCTGCTTCTGTGTGGGCAACAAGGGCAGCATCATCGGCGAAGAGCAGCTCACGGACTAGATAGTTTAGAGTCTTAGTGTGAGCCCTCAGACGGCCTATTTGAACCTATTTGGGGGATAGCACTCTTAACACAGAGCCAAAAACTTGGAATGAATTCACCACTCTGATGACTTGGGATCCATCAGCCACCACTGGATCTCTCAATTCTGTAGCCCTTTTCTATCACAAACACTGAGAATGCAAGCTGGAAGACTGCAAGGGCCCTAACTGGATCCAGGGGAGACACTCATCTGGGATTGCAACACATGGAGTGTACAGCTCTTGTTCAGCCACAGAAGCTGAGCAATTGCCGAGCTATTTGAAAAGTCTTGAGATTCAGCTACGGATTTCCATTTGACTTGTGGCATGCTTTTTCTTCCCTTCTTTGAATTTTAACTGTATTTACTCAACACTCAGGAAAACTAGTTCCTTTTGTGCCGTTAATGCCGGTAGTTCCGAAGTTGGAGGCGCAAATCTGCCACTTTGCATTTGTAAGCTAGAAATTACAGAGCCTAACGTGTGTGTTTTTTCTTTGTGCAGAAATGTAATTATGTTAATTAGAGTTTAGCTGCAAGTACAGTATTGAGTGGCCCATATGTACCTTTGTGCGCTCTTGTCACAAGGAACAGAAATCTGGAAGTAGGCGCTAGAGATCATAGAAACATGGAGATACATCATCCGGTCCAAACCCCTGCTCACTGCAGCCTCTCCAACTAGAGCATCCCCAACAGGGAGCTGTCCAGCCTCTTTCTGAAGATGACCAGAGAAAAAGTTCGCACCACCTCTCTAGGCAACGTTCTCAAACACCTCTTACTGTCAGGAGGTTCCTTCTCATATTGAGTTGAAATCTACCCTGCTGTAACTTCAAACCATGAGACCCGGTCCTCCCCTCTGGGGCATCAGAGAACTGACTTGCCCCCTCCTCTCTGCAGCAGCCCTTGGGGTCTTTAAAAAGGGCAATCCTGTCACCCCTCAGTCTTGTCTTCACCAAGCTTAACATGCTCAACTCCTTTAACCTCCCCTGTAAATCTTTGCATTCTTAATTCTTTCTTTTCATTTTTGTAAAGCAAGATTTCAACCGAACCTTGTTTTAAACCATTGCGACCCATACTGGGAAAAAGGCAGGGTATAAATTCAGTAAAGAAAATGAATAAGTTAGGTATTAATTTCATCACTGTAAAAGAGAGCCAGTGTGGTACAGCAGTTTGAACGTTGGACTACAACTCTAGAGACCAAGGTTCAAATTCTCTCCCACCCATTGAAACCCACTAGGTGACCTTGGACGAGTCACACTCTCTCGCCCTCAGAGAAAGGCAAAGACAAACATTCTTTAAATAAATCTTGCCAAGAAAGCCTCATGATAGGTTTGCCTTGAGGTTGCCATAAATCAGAAAGGACTTGAAGACACACAAGAACAACAAAAAGAAAACATCCCATAGCTAATGTTTCAATTTTTCTGGCTTTGGGGAAAAAATAGGGGGGAAGATAAAAGAGGCCTTGAGTCAGTGCAATCTTGTAAGTTTTTCTTTTAAAACTACTCATCTTCTAGTCTTTGGTTTACTTGGTACTTCAAGCCATAGGAGGAGAGCTGGACTGACTGACGTATTTAATCAAATCCCTAAAGTGCCCCTTCCCAGTCCTTGACTCTTGTCCAGCTTTCTTCTGATTGCCTCTCCTGCCAGCTCTCCTCAGAAAATCACCTAAAGTGGCATCCAAGGACTATCCAAAAAGATGGAAAGTGGCTTCTCCTTCAGGGATGTAAATCCTGGTTTATTTCATTCCTGCATTCAAGGTTTTCTGGTAATTTTCCCCCAGCTTTGTGTAGGGAATTCTGCACCATTTTCAAGCACTGTTCATATTTCAGAACATTGCTTGGAAATATTCATTTGCACAAACATACACATGGTTTTGCAGCACTGGAAACATGTTTGGAGAAAGAAAATATGTATTTTGTGGGGGGGGGAATACCAATTCTTATGTATAAATATGGGTTTTGCCACAGAAAACACACATGCAGGAAAACCAGTCCTTGTTTTCCAGTCTATTTCTACAAACTGTACATTTCATGCAATTGGCAGAACTTTTCTGCATGCAAACATTATGGCTATCATCCTGTTAGTGCCTTTAAAACCAGGAAGCATAAGTGACTATCTGGGTGACTTCCCATTGAAGCAGAAGTGACTATCTGGGTGACTTCCCGTTGTTTAAAAAAAGGATTTTCCTGGACTTAAAGTGTCCCAGGGAGACCAGAAACATGGCAAAAATGCCACCCACATGCCCAGAGGCTGCTTGTGGGAATTTGTGAGCAAGAAAAATCAGTGGGTTTTTTTGTTTTTTTATTTGTTTTCATGGGTGTATGACACTCCAAGGTCTCTTGGGGGCCAATGTGGTCCCCTAAGAACAGACAGCTAATCACCCCTGTTTTAAATTAAACCCTGGGGGCGGGGGAAGCTACAGGAACCCAAGAAAGTGTCTGGTTTGGGACGAACCATTCCCAGGGCTTTAGGATCAAAGGGTTTTTGTCACTTTAGAAATAAACCACACAGACACAGATTGAATATGAGACTCATTAAAAGCATTCAAAGGCCCACAGGGGAGAATGCAGACACACCAGAGACAGTTGGAGGGAGATATGCGATTAGAGATGTTTCTATACTAAGCTAAAAAGGCCAAGGAAACAAGGAGAGGAACTGGGAGAATTTGGGAAATTAGGGGATGGAAACTTGTAACTCCCACATGTCATCTGTCCCTTATTTTAAGGGACGCCCCTTATTTAAGGGATGGAGGGCTTGTCCCTTATATGACTGGAACAAGTCCTTTATTATAAGGGGTGTCTCCTATTTCAGGGTTGAAAGTTTTTCCTTTTATACAGAGTGAACAAGTTGTCCAAAAAATCTTGTATTTTGGGATGTAGGCCCACCACAGAGACAGAAATCTGTGCATCATATATTTTACGAATACAGACAATGCATTCATTTTACAGAGAACCGCATGGCTAAATTAATGGAAATCAATACTTCCATTTGGTATCGAGGCAGAACACAAACTTGTTAATAGCTGTTCCTGAATGCCGCTCCCACCACCCCGCATGTCATGAATATAAACTGTCCTTTCTGGCTATTTGGAAAAACCTAGCCATACTACATAGCACAGTGCTAGCCAGGATCAACCCTTGGATGATGGGACTTCCAGTTCAACAGTATCAGGAAGACTGCAAGATCCACTGACACTTTTGAAAGATCTCCATGAGGGTAAGAGTGCTTTGACAGCAGCGGAGGGTCTGCCAGAGGGTGGTGGTAGACTCTCTCTCATCATAGAATTGGAAGAGACTACAAGGACCATCTAGTCCAACCCCCTGCCATGCAGGAGCACACATTCTTAGCATTCCCAACAGATGGCCATCCAGCCTCTGTTTAAAAACCTCCAAAGAAGGAGACGCCACCACACTATGAGGCAGTGCATTCCACTGCCAAATAGCTCTGACTGTCAGGAACTTCTTCCTAATGTTTAGGTGGAGTCTCTTTTCCTGTAGTTTGAGTCCATTGCTCCCTGTCCTGGTCTCTGGAGCAGCAGAAACCAAGCTTGCTCCATCCTCAGTCTGACATCCCTTCCAATATTTAAACATGACTGTCATGTCCCCTCCTCACCTTCTCTTCCCCAGGCTAAACATTGCCAGCTCCCTAAGCCACTCCATATAGGGCATAATATCTTCCAGAGCTCCCACCATTGCCATTGCCCTCCTCTAGACACCCTCCAGCTTGTCAATATCCTTCTTGAATTGTGGTACCCAAATCTGGACATAGATGAACAGAGGTTTGGTTAGCCATCTGCATCAGAGATGCTTTCGCTGGGAATGCAAGGACTATCAGGAGGCAATTGGGCAAAATTGCCCCTTTCGGGTTCAAAGAGTGGAGTCTTTAGGAGGCTGAAGGCAGCTGGGCAGACTGAGCATTATGGCAACAGAATGAACATCCACTTTCTCATTTATAGAGGCTTTGAAAATCTTCCCAGCAACAGCATATAACAACATACAACCGATCATAGGAATATACTGAATATATATATTAGCTGAACATGAAACACCAATCACTTTTGTTGCTCTGTGCCTTCAAGTTGTTTCCGACTTACCGTGATGGGGTTTTCTGAGGCTGAGAGTGTATGACATGCCCAAAATCACCCAATGGGTTTTCATGGCTGAATGGGGATCCAAACCCTGTTCTCCGGAGCTATAGCCCAACACTCAAACCACTACGCCATGCTGACTCCTATCAAGCAAACATCATACCCTCCAACACCATGAGCTGTGTGGCCAAAGCAACATCAGTATGTGGTCAAGATGGCCAAAGGTATTAATGTGGAAGAACAGACAAGCTAGAAGATGATGCAGCAGTTTGCTTTTGCCTGAGCCAACTGGGAAAGGATGAGTTTCTTCCTCTTCCTCCTCCTCCTCCTCCCTTTTCTCTGAGTGTAAACTACTTTTGCACTTTGAACTTAGTTTGCAGCAATTGATGCAAGCTGAGGACAAAAGGGGAAATGGGATTAAGAGACAGAAACTGGGACGTTTGAAAAAGGGATGAAAAAGTGGCATGACAGAGGATTAATTGGGATTGACTCGACCAAATCAGGAAAGTTGGAAAGCATGAAAAGAACTAAGCCCTAATGGAAAATTAGTGAGCAAGCACCAAGTGAAAACCATTCCTGTTGTACCTCTCCATTACATTCCAGGTGGTTAACGTCATCAGTAGAAAATAACAATTACTCCAAGATATAAGTTCAGAATGCCCTGCAAAATGTTGCATGGAAAAAAAGAACACTTTGGAACACTCAAATGCAGCTCTTCGCAAAAATTTGTTTTCTCTCACCATGGGGAGAAAACTAAGGTAATTGTTTGTCCTTGCAGTCAAGGATTAAATAATTGAGGATTTACAGACCGTGTGTGTGTGTGTGTGTGTGTGTGTGTTCAAGCCATCTTTTGACCTATGGAGACCCTATAAATTTCAGAGGGTTTTCTTAGGCACGGAAAACTCAGAGGTGGTTTTGCCAGTTCCTTCCTCTGAAATAGAGCCAACAGCACCTGGGATTCCTTGGCAGTCCTTCTGGCTTGGGGAAGGTTCTTCTTTTTGGACTGCCACTCCCAGAATCCCCCAGCCAGGCTGGCTGGGGGATTCTGGGAGTGACAGTCCCAAAAGGCACCTTTTTCCTATGCTCTGGAAATTCAGCTGGGATCTGGGGTCCTGAGGGTATTAGGCCCTGTGTGTGTGTATGTGTGTGTGCACGCACAAACACACCTTCAATTTGTCTGTTGACTTATGGCAAATCCAATAATTTTGTACGGTTTTCTTAGGTAAGGAATCCTCAGAGTTGGTTTTGCCAGTTCCTTCCTCTGACATACAGCCTACAGCACCTGGTCGTCACTGGCAGTCCCTCATCCATCTACTAACCAGGACTTACATTGGCATCATCATCATCATCATTTTTTTTCTATCCCATCTTTTCCCCAAGACTGGGACTCAAGACAGCTTGCACATGGGAAAAGATACCGTACAAATTTAAAGACATCGAAAAGATAACAATTATGAACACATAAAAAGTCAACATTAAAACTGAATCAAACCATTAGCCATTTTTTTAAATACACACTCTTTAAAAAGATTTCAAGAAGTTAAACCATACAGCACTTACAGCCCTTTTGTTAAAAGCCTGCTATTCTGTCTGAATAAAAATAAAGTCTTTGGAAGGAAGCAAGGAAGGGGCCAGGCCAGCCCTCCTAGGGAGGGAGTTCCCTTGCCTAGGGGCAGCCACTGAGAAGGCCCTCTCTCTTGTTCCCATCAGCCATACCTGTGAAGTTGGTGGAACTGAGAGAATCCTCTGATTATCCTCTGACCTTTCCCTTTAGAGCTAGAATAGATTGTTGGCTCTCTTTTATGTCCTGCAAGGTGTGCAGCGACAAATGTAAAAACTAGGCCTACTGAGAAGCCAACTATCATCACTGTCTGAGGTGCTTGTCCCCGACAGTAGCTATTTACAGCAGAATGTGGAAGCACAGAACCCTCTAGCAGTATTTGGCAATGCAGCACTGACCAACCTTGAAATGAAGCACAGACACAGTTGGGTTCTTCCAATGTCCTTGGAGGCTCTTTACCTTCTTGTTGCAGAATATATAAAAGATACAAACACTCCTTTGACTATCTCCAACAGTCCGATATGATGCAAAGATAATTAACTCTCTCTCTGGATTTTCTTCGCAAACAAAGATTCAGGAAGGACTCATCCCGTGCTTTCTGCAAGCACGCTGATGACTAAAAAGGCCAATCCGAGATAAACAAGTCCGGTTGCAGAAAGCACAGCAGAAGGTCTCCTTGGGTGATATTTCTGGGTTGTGATTCTTTCTGCGTTGTCGTTTCTCTTCAAGACTTGTTCGTCGTGAGTTCTCAAATAAGGCTGCAGCATTGTGGATAGTGCGTCTCCATGCCTCCCAATGTGAGGCCAGGGCGGACCACTGTTGGTGATCAATTTGGCTGAGGCTGAGATGTTGTTTCAGGGAGTCCTTGTATCGCTTTTTTGGAGTGCCCCTCTTACGCTGACCCGTGGCGAGTTCACCGTAGAGTACTATTTTGGGGAGGCAATGGTCCTCCATCCTAGAAATGTGCCCTGCCCAGCGCAGCTGTGTTCTCAATATCATGGCCTCAATGCTGGTGATCCCTGCTTGCTCAAGGACAGCAACATTCGTCACATAGTCAGTCCAGTGTATATTTAGGATTGTGCGTATAGAGCGCTGATGAAAGCGTTCGAGGAGTCGTAAGTGGTGGTGATAGGTGATCCATGTTTCAGACCCATAAAGGAGAATAGACAATACAATGGCTCTATACACACTGATTTTTGTGTTTCGCCTCAGGTGTTTATTACTCCAGACTCTTTTGTAAAGTCTTCCAAATGCACTATATGCCTTGGCTAATCTCTCACTGAGATCTCTCTCTCTCACTACTCTCAGTAAATACACACAGTAACTCTCCAACAATCCACTCCACCCAACTACTACTACAATCCACTACAACAACTCACACAAACTCTGGGTCTTAGCACTCCAATATACAGTGGTAATAAATAATAATAATAAAATGTATTTATATCCCGCCCCTCTGCGAACAATCAGGGCAGCTTACAACAGTAAAATAGTACACAATATAAAACAACTCAAAATCCCTTCCCCACCTTAAAACATTATTAAATTAATACAAATTAAAATCAGTATATAATACAATTATTATTAAAAACCCTTCCTAGCGAGCAGCATCAGTTTGGAGGTCCAGAAGCAACCTCCAGAGGGGGTTCCTTAGGCCGGGG
Source organism: Gambelia wislizenii (assembly GCA_030847615.1). NCBI lineage: Eukaryota > Metazoa > Chordata > Lepidosauria > Squamata > Crotaphytidae > Gambelia > Gambelia wislizenii. The sequence goes on from JAUMIR010000003.1 coordinate 377,114,880, forward strand.
TTAGCTATTCCGGAAAAGCCTGCCTGAAGAGAACCATCTTGACTGCCTTTTTAAAGCTGTCTAATGATGTCAATAGGCGGATCTCATCCGGCAGGCCATTCCACAATTTGCGGGTGACAGCCAAGAAAGCCCTCTGGGAGGTGGTCGCCAGCCTAGGTCTTTGTGGCTGCAACAAATTCCTCCCAGAGGACCAGAGAGCGCGGGGAGGATTTAAGGGAGAAGGCGGTCCCTGAGATAGCTTGGGCCCAAGCCATTTAGGGCTTTAAAGGTGATAACCAACACCTTGTACTGGGCCCGGAAGCTGATAGGCAGCCAGTGGAGGGACCTCAGAACCGGAGTAATGTGGTCCCTCCTAGATGTCCCAGAGACTAGCCTGGCTGCCATATTTTGTACCAGCTGTAATTTCTGAACTAAGCACAAGGTAGAGTGCATTACAGAAATCAAGACGTGAGGTTACCAGCGCGTGCACAATGGTCTCAAGATCCCTTACTTCCAGAAAAGGGTGCAGCTGGCGTATCAGCCGAAGCTGATAACAAGCGCTCCTGACTGTCACATTTACCTGATTTGTCATCAGGAGCGACACAGGGCTAACAGCTGGTGTTACACACCTTTCCCAGCCATACAAAGTATTTTAACCTTGTTTAAAGGAACAGCGTTCCCAATATAGATGTCCTTTGGGATATCTTCCATCTTATCCACTGGATACGTTGCCCACCCCAGATATAGATATAGTGGGCATAATGGAAACCTGGTGGGACTGAGAGAACCAGGCTCATCTCTGGATACAAACAGAAAAGTGAGGTGGGAATCAGGTATCTTGCTGGGCTACAATTCCCATCATTCTGCACCCCTGACAATGGGAATTGTAGTCCAATGATATTCAGAGGGCTGCTTGACTCCCATTCCATCTCTACAGGAAAGATGGGGAACGGCATCTTGGAGGTGGTGTTTTTCTGTACTTAACCCTAAGATTCTATGATTCTGTATCAGACACAGGGGAACGCAGCACAAAACCGCATCCCCAACTGTGTCAAAAGAACGCTACAGAAAGGGCGACATTACCAGACGCTCATGTCCTTCAGCCATTCCGGGGGCATAGTGTGAATAAAGCATCTCTTTTTTATTGACGGGCTAAGCCATCAATAAAAAAGAACGCATTAGTCACGCCCACGCTACACCCCTGGAATGGCTGAAGGACAACATTGTCTGGTAATGTCGCCCATTTTTGTTCTTGTAGCATTCTTCTAAGTTGGTTTTGCCACGTCTGATAAAATCCTTAGATCCTAAGGAGACTCTACCACACTCCCAAGCAGCAGCAGATTCCACTGTTGAACAGCTCTTTCCATCAGGAAGTTCTTCCTAATGTTTAGGTGGCATCTCTTTTGCTGTAGTTTGAGTCCATTGCTCCTTGTCCTAGTCTCTGGAGCAGCAGGAAACAAGCTTGCTCCATCCTCAGTATGACAGTATCCCTTCAAATATTTAATCATGGCTATCATATCACTTCTTCACCTTCTCTTCTCCAGGCTAAACATGCTCAGCTCCCACAGCCGCTTCTCACAGGGCATGGCCTCCAGACCTCCTACCATTTTGGTCACCCTCCTCTGGACACATTCCAGCCTCAAGAGGACATTATGTTGAATAAAAAGAAAACTTTACAGGGGCTAACTCTCCCCCTCCCCTGGGAGTTAATGTAGGTGCCACTGGCCGTATTGACCGTGGGTGGGAGTTTAGGAAAGCTGCTGTTCAAAAGGTAACTTTTCCAAGCTGTGCTCCTGCCTGCCTGCCTGCCTTCCGCCTCTCCTTGCCCCCAAAATAGGCAAGCTCTGTCATGTAAACCCACTTCTCAAACACCCTTTACTTCATCTCGGTAGCAATTATCTCATTGTGCAAAACATACAACTGTCAACATTTCAAAACCCCTAAAATAGAAAAATTTCATATTCTCTCCCCTTGACACATGCTGAATGCAAACCCAGCCAAAAGTAGGTCAGGAATTTTAATGCTTGCCATCATTCGGCGCATGTATGGAGAAAAGAAAAGCATGTCTACTTAACAGCCCATCTCTGTCGTGGCATTATGTGCTTGCAAGTCAACTCCAACTGATGACCAACGTCTCCTGGGGTTTTTCTTGGCACCATGGTCTTCTTCCCAAGCTGAGAGAGTGTGACTTGCCCAAGGTCACCCACTGGATTTACAAGGCTGAGCAGGGATTCAAGCCCTGTTCTCCCATAGTCCTCGCCTCACACACAAATCACTACACCATATTGCCTCCTAATGCCTTCAAGCGAATTCTGTCTTATGGTGACCCTCTTCTCAGGTTTTCTTGGTAAGGTATATGCAGAGGAGGCGTTGACACCATGGCCTCCCTCTGAGGCTGAGAGAGTGTGATTGCCCAAAGTCACCCACTGAGTTCCAGGGCTCACTGAGGATTTGAATGCTGGTTTCTTGGAGTCCTAGTCCAACACTCAAACCACTCCACTCCACTGCCGATTAAGATTTGTTCAGAGGCATTTGCCATTGCCTTCCTCTGAGGTCAAGAGAGTGTGACTTGCCCAAGTCACTCAGTGGGTTTCCATGACTGAGTGGGAATTTGAACCCAGGTCCCCTGGAGTCCTAGTCTGACACTCGAACCACTATGCCAGTACCAGACAACAAATGTAAGTTTGGGGATGGTTCAGTGGGAAAGCCGAAGCATGTGGGCCCTGAAGTAGCTTTGGGTAGGACCACAACAGGAGATAAATATGGGGCAGAGGGGGAAAGGAGGCAAGAACAAGGGCAAAACACAATCTGCCACAATTTTCAGATCCTGAGTAGCATTCTGCCCTCCTCAACTATCAACACAAAAATAAGCCAACACTGAAACACTATACGAAAGGGAAATGGTGATCAGACAGTGGATTCGTTGCACCAAGGTAACCCAGGCTGCAGCCACACTACAGAAATAATGCAGTTGGATACCACTTTAGCTGCCATGGCCCAATGCTATGGAATTCTGGGATTTGTACTTTTGTGAGATAGTTAGCCTTTTCTCTGTCAGAGAGCTCTGGTTCCACAACAAACTACAAATCCCAGGATTCCACGGGATGGAGCCATGGCATTTAAAATGGCACTATTTCTGCAGTGTGGCAGCAGCTGTGACTCTCTTGTGGGTTTTACCTATAGCTTGGAAAAAATAATTTATGACTAGAATTCCCAGAATCCCCCAGCCAGAATAGTCAGGAGTTGTAGTCCTAAAGAGTTAACAATGCCAAGATCTGGTTTTACCAATATTTAGGAATCTAGGACATGAGGGAGAGTGTAAACAGAGCCTAGGAAAAGTTATGTTTTGGGGACTACAACTTTGGACTACAACACCCAGCATCTCCCATCCAGGATAGCCACCAATTCTAATTTTATCAACTTGTAAGTAAAACACTGCACAAAATCAGAAATAGAATCACACCAAGGTTGCTTTGCTGATGTGTTTTATCTGTGCAGGTAGGGCTTGGCTACATTGGCAAGAAACCCCGCGCCTACCTTGTAGCCACAGCAGATTTTTCTGATCCACAGTGGCCCTGTAAACACCACATGTATCAGGCTTGTCCGATTGTGGATCGGAGTATCCTGCCACACTGTAATAAATAATAATAATAATAATAATAATAATAATAATAATAATAAATTTCTATCCCGCCCCTCTGCAAGCAATCGGGGTGGCTTACAGTATAAAAACTTCATTACCTCAATACCGTAACCCACCCACCCCTTAAAATAATATTAAACTAGAAAATATTAAAAACATACAATAATTAGAAAAAAACATACAGCAACTAATCACAGCAGCATAGAATAATTCAATGGCAGCTCAAAGGGAAAAAACAACAACAGTCGAATCTTCGGGCTGGGATAGCTATTTGGGAAGGCCTGCTGGAAAAGATCCGTCTTGACAGCTTTTTTGAAGCTGTCTAAGTTGTTAATAAGACAGATCTCGTCTGGCAGCCCATTCCATAATCTGGGAGCGGCAGCAGAGAAGGCCCTCTGGGATGTCACCGACAGCCTTGTTTTCATAGGCTGTAACAGATTCCTCCCAGAGGACCGAAGTGCGCGGGGAGGGTCGTACGGAAGCAGGCGGTCCCGGAGATAAGTTGGACCCAAGCCATGCAGGGCTTTAAAGGTCATAACCAACACCTTGTACTGGGCCCGGAAACTAATAGGCAGCCAGTGGAGAGCTTTTAGCACAGGTGTTATATGCTCTCTTCTGGAAACACCAGAAATCAACCTGGCTGCCATGTTCTGAACTAGCTGAAGTTTCCAAGTCAAGCACAAGGGTAGCCCCATGTAGAGCGCATTACAGAAATCCAGACGGGAGGTTACCAGTGCATGTACCACAGTTTCGAGGTCTCTAGTTTCCAGGCAAGGGCGCAGCTGGCGTATCAGCCGAAGTTGATAACAGGCACTCCTGACCGTCGCATTTACCTGATTAGACATCTGGAGCGTCGGGTCCAGGAGCACCCCCAGACTGCGGACACAGTCCTTAGAGGAGAGTGTGACTCCATCCAGGACTGGAAGTTGTATTCCCAGACCTGGTTTCGGGCCTGTAACTGTTCGTACCTCCGTTTTGTCTGGATTCAGTCTCAATTTGTTTTTCCTCATCCAGTCCATTACTGCTTTAAGACAATCATTCAGAGGAGAGACGCCATCTGAAGTCAAAGCTAACGGAGACATGGAGAAGTATATCTGGGTGTCATCCGCATACTGATGACACCACGCTCCATGTCTCTGAATGATCTCTCCCAGCGGCTTCATATAGCTCTGTGTCAGAGTAAACGGGCTAACTTATATGCCATACTATTTGTGGCCATACAGCTGGGGCTACTTTTTTGGTTAGTTTTTTTCCTGTTAACTCGTGCATGCAAATAAGCAAATATACGTGGTCCCAGAGTACTGTATTAATGTAGTAAGTAAGTATAATTTATTGTATATGACCATAGGTCGTCACAAAAAAAGTAGGTGTAATAAGACAAAATAAATAAATATCATGTTAAAATATCACATTATTCTCTCTCTCTCTCTGGCTTTTCTTCACAAACAAAGATTCAGGAAGGACTCATCCTGCGCTTTCTGCAAGCACACTGATGACTAAAAAGGCCAATCAGAGATAGACAAGTCCGGTTGCAAAAAGCACAGCAGAAGGTCTCCTTGGGTGATGTTTCTGGGTTGTGATTCTTTCTGCGTTGTCGTTTCTCTTCAAGACTTGTTTGGCATGAGTTCTCAAATGAGGCTGCAGCATTGTGGATAGTGCGTCTCCATGCCTCCCAATGTGAGGCCAGGGCGGACCATTATTGGTGATCAATTTGGCCGAGCCTGAGATGTTGTTTCAGGGAGTCCTTGTATCGCTTTTTTGGAGTGCCCCTCTTATGCTGACCCGTGGCGTCACATTAAAAACATATGAGGTCTGTCTATTAAATAACAAGACTGTCTTTCTATCTTTCAGACAAATCAGGGAGAACTGGTTGTGAACACTTGAGTTCCTTGAGACCTTGAACATGTCTGAACCTGTATGACAAATATCAACACTCTTGGCCGTTCAGTTAATTGTCAGTTGTCGTTTAAAGCAGCTGTGTTGCTTGTTGTGCGCCGGAAAATCCTAAATTTAAAAGTCAAGCAACATGACATTCTGCAGCAACTTGAGACAGACCCAAACCTTTTTCAAAAAATCATCAGTTTTGATGAAACCTGGATCTTCCAGTGTGATCCTGAGACAAAACGACAGTCAATGCATGGGAAAACATCATCATCACCAAGAATGAAAGAAGCACCTCAAAGCAAGCCCACATTCAAAGCTATGCTCATTGGGCTTGTTTGTTTGTTTTACATCAAGGGTGTAATTTTGGCAGAATGGGTTCCAGCTTCTGCAACCAGCATTATTATAAGGAAGTTTTGACAAAGCTGAGAGAGAGAGCCAGGAAAAAAAGGCCAAAACTGTGGGGAAATGGTTTAATTCTTCATCAAGACAATGTGCCCGCTCATACAGCACTTTCTGTGAAGCAGTTTTTGGCTGATAAATGCATTACTACACTTGAACAGCCTCCATATTCACCAGATTTGGCACCATGCAACTTTTTTTCTTTTCCCTAAAGTGAAATCGGTGCTTAAAGGAAATGTTTTGACTCAACTGAGGCAGTAAAGAAGAAAACAGCAGATGTGTTGGAACAGCTGACAGAAACTGATCTGCTGCACGCCTTCAACCAGTGGAAAACAAGACTGCATCAGTGTGTGAGTGTGAATGGGGAGTGTATTGAAGGGGACAAGCATTAGAATTGTAATACATATAAATAAATATGGGCTATTGTATCAGTCGCGTTATTTAACAGACAGACCTTGTATGTATTTAATGTTAAAACCTTCTTGACTTAAAAAGTCCCATGTAAACTGGTCTTTGTATTACTGGATAAGCAGAGAGATACATTTATCCAGATATGTGCATAATAAAAAATAAAATAAAATTAAGTGCCAGAACTGAGTTTCGTCCATGGGAAGTCCCATCCCAGCTTTGCTCTGAAGCCAATCCTCAGCTACCACCTGGCCAAAAATTGGGTTTTCCCTTTAAATGCAGAGCAAACCACAAATCTTACCATTTTAGAGTTTCCTGAAGAAACCCTGGTGAAAATGCACATCATTGAAAACCTTGTGTCAAGTATGCCCCAAATATGGGGTGAGTACAGGGATTCTGCCCAGGTACACAAGCTCATATATACACTATTAGAAATGAGGAGGGAAGATGCAAGCTTCAAATATACTTTCTTAGAATCAGAGGGTTGGAAGGGACCCAAAGGGACATCTAGTCCAACCCCCTGCCATGCAGGAATATGTGACTGCGCTCCTGAAAAATGTCCATCAACATCTGTTAATAGACCTTCAAAGAAGGGGAGTCCAGTACCCTCTGTTCAGCTCTTACTGTCAAGACGTTCTTCCTAATGTTTAGGTGGAATCTCTTTTCTTTTAATTTAAATCCATTGGTTCATGTTCTAGTCTCTGGAGTAGCAAAAAAACCAAGCTTACCACTTGACCAGCTGCCTTTTCACGTGTTTATTTTATAGGGGCTGCTGGACAATTGAAGCCAGTAAGAGCAAGTCAAGTCAAATAATTTCAGCTGTATTGGCATTTGCAGTGCTGGGATTAGGGGCAAGGGCTCAATTCCTAGAAATGCTTTTCATTTCTTTCTTGACATTTCAGTGAGCTGGTTCAATATATTTTATTGAAGAGCAGAATACAAACATTCTAAATACACAGTTTTTAAAAAAGATCTCTTATTCTTATGCATTTGTATTCAAGTCTAGTCTAGCTCCAACTAAAGTTCCCAGATCTTCAGGTTAGTTACACTTACGATTCTTTGAACTTAATAGGACCATATGTTTGTTCAGGCTTGTAACTTCTCTAAAGAGAATGAATCATAGAACTGGAAGAGAACCTGAGGGCCATCTAGTCCAACCCCATTCTGCCCTGCAGGAATACACAATCAAAGCACTCCTGACAGATGGCCATCCAGCCTCTGTTTAAAAATCTCCAAAGAAAGAGACTCCACCACACTCCAAGGTAGGCAGTAGCATATTCCATTGTTGAACAACTCCTACTGTCAAAAGTTCTTCCTAATGTTTAGGTGGAATCTCTTTTCCTGTAGTTTGAGTCCATTGCTCTGTATCCTTGTCTCTGGAGCAGCAGAAAACAAACTGGCTCCCTCTTCAAAATGACATCCCTTCAAATATTTCAACATGGCTATCATGTCCCCTCTTCACCTTCTCTTCTCCAGGCTAAACATGCCCAGCTTCCTAAGCCGCTCCTCATAGGGCATCATGGCTTCCAGACCTCCCACCATCCTGGTCGCCCTCCTCTGGACATGTTCCAGCTTCTCAATATCCTTCTGGAATTGTGGTGCCCAGAACTGGACACAGGATTCCAGGTGAGGTCTGACCAAAGCAGAATACAATGGCACTATTATTTCCCTTGATCTAGACACTATACTCCCATTGATGCTGCCCAGAATCACATTGGCTTTTTTAGCTGCAGCATCACACTGCTGACTTGTGTTCAGCTTGTGGTCCACTAAGATGCCTATATCCCTTTCACATGTAGTGTTGTCCAGCTGGGTGTCACCCATCCTATATCTGTGCATTTCATTTTTTCTGCCTAACTGGAGTATTTTATATTTCTCCCTGAAGCTCCTCTGGTTTGGGGGTTCAAGGCTTAATGAGAAGGTCAGCGTAGTCACAAAGAAGAGCTGCTCAGGAGAATGTAGCCCCCCTCTAAGTGGATTGTCATTGATCCTGCGAGAGCTAGTAAGAGTACAGAAATGGGGTCAAAGAGTGGCAAAGTTTCCTAAAAAGAAAAACTAAAAAGGCTTTGAAACTTCTAAGCTTAATATTTTTTTTTAAAAGAGGACTCTCAATAGGGGCTTGCAGATCACCAACAGAGTTTAGAGAGCCATTGTCCTCCTCCTCCTCCTCTTCCTCCTCCTCCTCACAGGCACCAAATGAAACTTGATGTTGCAGCATGTGGCATTTGCCCATTCAAGAGGTCAACCACCCATGCTGTGCCATTCCCCACAATTCGATAGTGCTCCCTTTCTGCCCCTGGCATTGAGGATTATGTGTTTTGTACGACCTTCTGTCTCCTTGGGCAAGCCCCTCCATCCACCAAACTGGCTGGCACCATAGAATCACAGAGCTGGAAGAGACCACAAGGGCCATCTAGTCCAACCCTCTGCCATGCAGGAAGACACAATCAAAGCGCTCTCAACAAATGGCCATCCAGCCTCTGTTTAAAAACCTCCAAAGAAGGAGACTCCACCAAACTCCAAGGCAGTGCATTCCACTGCCAAACAGCATTTATTGTAAGGAAGTTCTTCCTAATGTATGCATGTGTTGCAATTTTTTGTCTACACACGGAGGAAAGAAAAATGGAGCACACAATACAGGTCGTTTATATTGTTTATATTTGTTTTTTAATGTGATTTTAGTTAGGTGGTTTTAATTTTATATTGTTTAATGTCTTTTTATGGGGGTGGGTGGGGGTGGGTGGTGCTTTTAGTTGGTATTGTAGTGTTTTAGATGGTTGACCTTACAGGGTTGGACGAGCACCATCTGCCCGGGGGCGCTCCAAAAAAGCTATACAAAGACTCCCTGAAACAACATCTCAGGCTTGGCCAAATTGATCACCAACAGTGGTCTGCCCTGGCCTCACATCGGGAGGCATGGAGACGCACTATCCACAATGCTGCAGCCTTATTTGAAAACTCACGCCGAACAAGTCTTGAAGAGAAACGACAACACAGAAAGAATCACAACCCAGAAACATCACCCAAGGAGACCTTCTGCTGTGCTTTTTGCAACCGGACTTGTTTATCTCGGATTGGCCTTTTTAGTCATCAGCGCGCTTGCAGAAAGCGCGGGATGAGTCCTTCCTGAATCTTCGTTTGCGAAGAAAAGCCAGAGAGTAGTGTTTTAATTGTTGGAAGCCGCCCCGATTGATTTTAGCAAAGGGGCGGGGTATAAATAATTTTTTTTATTTATTATTATTATATACATGTGAAAAAAGTTTGGGGATCTTAGTAGACAACAAGCTAAACATGAGACAACAGTGTGATGCAGCAGCCAAAAAGGTCAATGCAATTCTAAGCTGCATCAACAGGAGCAGATGAACGGACGTATTGTAGCAGAGCCACTCTACTCTGCCTTGGGTCAGACCTCACCTGGAATCCTGTGTTCAGTTCCAGGCATCACAGTTCAAGAACAATATTGATAAGCTGGAGCGTGTCCAGAGGAGGGTAACCAAGATGATCAAAGGTCTGGAAACCAAGCAGTATACATTCCATAGGGAGCAGAGTAGGTTTAGCTTGGAGAAAATAGAGAGGTGATATGATGGCCCTCCTCAAGTATCTGAATGGATGTCATGTAGAAGATGGAGCAAGCTTGTTTGCTGCTGCTCTAGAGAGTAAGCCTGCATATATGTATACCAAGAGTGCACAACTGTGGAAGGGCAGTACATGCTCCCTCAAAAAAATATCAATTTTTCAGCACCCAAACAACCCTCTACATGACATAGAGGCATGTTTTGGGGGTTTCCTGAGTGCCTACAGTGCTTTTTGAGGCAATTTGTTGGAAAAATATCACAACATTTTGTTTTGATTCCCAGGGGGTCCAAGGGTCTCCAAACATTTGGAAGTACCAGCTATACCATCTAGAGATAAATTGGGGCCATTTTGGAGCAAAAAAATTAATGCTCTAAAATTTTGCTTGCAAACCCCCCACAAAAGCCCTTTGATCCCTGGAGCATCTGGAAGGACACAATTCCCCAGCCCTTCTTACTATCTCAGGCCTTGATAGACATTTCTGGATGTTGTTTGCAGAAACTGTGTTCCATCACCTGTGTTCCATCGCCTCTGTGGCTGCCGCCAAATCGATTCTTCACGGCTGGCAGCCGGGCAGCTGCGGAGTGAGGGAACGCAAAGGCCACTTCAGTCCTTGGCGACCAAAGGCTCAAGTTGTCAGGGAATGATAGGATACTCAATCCCCAGCAGAAGCCAAAAACTATCTCAGCAAACTTAGCAGCAACCCGTTCCCAAGAATACTCACACAGAGAGTGTTTGACGTCCAAATAAGCAGGAGGCACTTTTATCTTCAAAGTCAAGCAGTTGCAATATGTACAAATATTTACAACTGAAAGACAAACTGCTTCGCCAGACATCAGCATTCACGAGAAGAGAATGAGCTCTAGACTGAGCTCCCTTATATACACGGTTACAGGGCATTGGCTTATTCAACCACATGGGTGCATTACATCAGATCTTGCACTCCAGAAGCTATGCCCTCCAGTAACCCTCCTTCTGCAGCTGTGGACCAAGGCTAGCATGACTTGGCAGTTCCTTGGCTTCAGCCATCATGACTCAGCATGACTCTGCAGTTGTTTGGCCATTTTCAATGGAGTTCAGTCTCTAACTCCTGACTCTCCTGTGTTCGCTCATCTCTGCAGCCACCGCCAAATCGGCTCTTCACAGCTGGCTTACCTCGAGGTAAGCGGTTCTTCCCAAACCAGCACCTCCAATGTCTCCCAGCCACATGTAGGGAAGGCACTTCCAGGCCAGCCACTCTCTGTTTGAGCCCTGCTTTTTAATTGGTTGTTTTGCCTTTATTTTAATTCAAATGTAATGTCGACCAATCAGAAGCATCGCAGGCTGCACAAAATGCTTTGGAGGGCTGCACGTGGCCTGCAGGCCGTATGTTGCATAAGCCTAACCTATACTGTTGAAATAATGCAGTTCGATACCACTTTAAGTGCTGAAGCTCCATCCTATGGAATTCTGGGATTTGTAGTTTTACAAGGTCTTCAGCCTCCTTGGCCAAAGAGTGCTGGTGCTTCACAAAACTACAAATCCCAGGATTCTGTAGGGTGGAGCTATGGCAGTTAAAGTGGTGCCAAACTGCATTATTTCTACAGTGTAGATGCACCCAAGAGAGTCAAACAACAAACAAACAAGTTTAATGATTAGTCAACTGACCATATCAACAGTAGAATACAGTAGAATATAAAGTATCCAGATATTAAAATGCATGCGAAAATAAATTAGATCACATCTAAAACTCGTGTGTAAAATTACCTAAAAAATTTAACTGTATAGTTTGGGAATGTAAGGAAACACATAGATAAAATAAAATGGATAAAATAAAGTATAAAATGGAGCAAAATATCATGCAATATCATATAAAGTGGCACAAGCTAGAACGAATGGATTAAAGAAGCTCTACAGAAAGGTTTAAATAAACTCGTCTCCATGGCACGGAACCCCATTTTGTGAAATAAACTGATTTCTTCGGTAGGCAGCTTTTATAATAAATTTTGCAGTACTTCGCACTAATTGTAGGTTCTCTCCAGCCAGGAAATGGGATAATTTAGCAACGGGATCCCAGTTGCTCATTCTAACCAAAAATGGTTGTAAATAATGGGACCTCTTGTTATTATAGATATAACAATCGAAAAAATATGTATAATATCCTCTACAGCGGGAGCACCACAAATACACGATGGCTTTCTCTTGGTTTCATCATTATCATAGGAACGTCTGGTGAGGAAACAAGAGGGTTGATCCTTGAGTGTGGAATTTCCTCCCATGATGGGAGAATTAATTGTGGAAAACAGCGTAGTAACTCACCATTGCAGCAGCGTTCATTTATTTCCACAATACATTTGCAAGATCGCTGGAATGGGAAGCTATCCATGTTTGAAGTTCACACAGAGCATGCCCACGAGTAAAGATGGTGGCCGCGAGTGAATTACGTGCATTGTTATTCCCCCAAATCTCCCTTCATTTCCCTTTTCTCCCCCCATCCCCATTGTTAAATCAGACATGCGGAAGAGCAATCTTCTGCTTTTAAAAAAAATTGTTTTGCTCTGCCGCTTGAAAATAGCGCACAATCGCTTCTGTGAAAATCAACAATAGCAGGTCCAGCCACTTCATCGCCAGGAAGCCCGCCCTCGCACATGTCTGACCAATCATATTTTGACTTCTGGGATTTGCCCCAATTTGAATCGGTTGTTCAAACAGGCTGGAATGCGCATTTCCGCAAATTTGTTTTTTTAATTGGGATAAACAGCAAAGGTTGTTATTGCGAAGTACTTGGAGTTTTTCACCATCTAGATAACAGTGTGATGCAGCAGCTAAAAAGGCCAATGCGATTTGGGGCTGCATCAATAGAAGTATAGGGTCCAGATCAAGGGAAGTAATAGTGCCACTCTATTCTGCCTTGGTCAGACCTCACTTAGAATACTGTGTCCAGTTCTGGGCACCACAATTCAGAAAGGATATTGACAAATTGGAGCGTGTCCAGAGAAGGGCAACTAAAATGGTGAAAGGTCTGGAAACAATGCCTTATGAGGAGAGACTTAGGGAGCTGGGTATGTTTAGCCTGGAAAAAAGACAGTTAAGAGGCGATATGATGGCCCTGTTTAAGTATTTGAAGGGGTGTCACGTTGAGGATGGAGCAGGCTTGTTTTCTGCTGCTCCAGAGACTGGAACACGGAGCAATGGGTGCAAGCTCCAGGAACAGAGATTCCACCTCAACATGAGGAGGAACTTTTTGACAGTAAGAGCTGTTCGGCAGTGGAACGCACTCCCTCGGAGTGTGGTTGGGTCTCCTTCCTTGGAGGTCTTTAAACAGAGGCTGGATGGCCATCTGTCGGGGATGCTTTGATTGTGATTTCCTGCATGGCAAAATGGGGTTGGACTGGGTGGCCCTCGTGGTCTCTTCCAACTATGCAATTCTATGATTCTATGATTCTATAACACCTTCCTTATTTTATGTATTTTGGCAATTAACTAGTTGTTCCATAAAGGATCTTTTAATGGTGGAGGGGAGGTGCGCTAGTGAGAGAAACAACCAGTCAAACTCACGGGGGGAAACCCAAAACTTCATTGCTTAGTGGAGCTCCTATAGTCAGGAGCAGTCTACCTGTGAATAGCAGATGTTCAGGCATGAGCAGGGAAGCATCTGGCCAACCCAGAAGGCTAGAGAGTTGACCCTGCAAACCTTCTCTTACATTTTTGCTTTTTTTCTATGCAAACCTCATTTTGAAGCCTTAATAAATGGGGAAGAATGATTACTGGCAATAATCAACACCAGGACACATGCTGAGGAGCAACTTTTCTGAGGAGGGGAAGGAGGAACCCATTGGCAACCCAAGAAGCCGTGAGGCTGATGAGGACTGGTGGCTAATTAATGGTTTGCCTGCCTCGCCGCAGGTACTGGAACTTAATTAAGTGTGCCAAGCAGCCGCGGGTTATCTATAAAGCTGCTATTATTTCACTAACAACCCCACTGGGATGTTTCTGAGCCGGTGTGTTTTCAGCAAAACCTTGTGATTGGCAGTTGCCAACAAAGGCAGCCCAGCTGAACAAGTAGATCACCAAAAATGTACAAGAAAGGGGATTCTGACTTTAAAACAGGAGGAAGAACCTTTGGAGGGTAAAAGCAGTTTAAGAGTATAAAAAAGTCCTTTAGAAAGCAGGGGGCTCTCCTTGTACTAGACTAGAGCATTTTAGACAGGTTTGGTGGCCACTTCTAAAGGATGTTCCAGCTATGGATTCTTCACACAGGCAAGGGTTGGACTAGATGTCCCTTTGGGTCCCATCCAGGTCTAACGTTCTAGAATTCTACAGCTATATATTAGGAAGAACTTGCTGACAGTAAGAGCTGTTCAACAGTGGAATGGACTCCCATGAAAAGTAGTGGACTCTCCTTTGTTGGAAGCTTTTAAGCAAAGGTTGTATGGCTATATTTCAGGGGAGATTTAGCTGCATCTATTCCCCACATTGGCAGGGGGTTGGGCTAGCTGACCCTTGGGGCTCCCTTCCAAGTTTATGAGTCAAGGAATTCACCCATCAGGCAAGATTCAAGGGACCCCAGAAGCTTATAATTTTGGCTGGATGGTCATCCATCAGGAGTGCAGGAGTATCCCTGCATGGCAGAATGGGGTTGGACTGGATGGCTCTTGGGGTGTCTTCCAAAATCTATGATTCTATTATTCTAGGTGGGAGGGCCACCTGTAAGGGATGGCCAGAGTAATGTAGTGCTTTGAGTGCTGGACTCATTGAAAATAATAGGGTTCCCTGTTATCCACAGTTTCAGGTATCCATGGGGGGTCTTGGAACATATCCTTTGTGGATATGGGGATCAACCTGTTTTTTGCATCACAGCCACCTGCATTTTTGGAACTCTCCTTGGGAACATCACCACAGAAGCCAGCACAATAAGGACCTGCACTTTAAAATTTATCATTACCCCACTGGGAACAAATCTAGATAAGAGCTGCATCCTATACCTTCTCTCCCACTCTCACGGGGAATCACTTCTGCTCAAGAGCATCCTGCATTAGCTTAAAGGAGGGCAGGATTTCACCTTTCCATCCGCTTGCCAAGCAGTCACACACAGTCGGACATTGGCCGCTATCCTACACTTGTGTACTTCCACAGCAGCTGCGCTACTACATTTCTTCCAATACGGACGTTGTGCAGACACCAGTGTTGTACCAGCCTGTGTTCCTGCTTTTCCCCCCCTTGGTCAATGGGGAAGAATGTGCAATGGTCAATGGGGAAGGCTGTTTCTGCAATCCCAGAGAGCAATCAAGGCACTGATGAATATGTTACACACCTTCCACAAATGTGCAATTGCAAGGCTTGGATCCTCTTGGTTATCCGAACTAGAGTAGACCCATTGAATTAATTAATGCATCTTGCTTGTGCAATGGGAAACAAAGCTATGCCCTATGAGGAGCAGCTTAGGGAGCTGGGCATGTTTAGCCTGGAGAAGAGGTTAAGAGGGGACATGATAGCCATGTTTAAATATTTGAAGGGATGCCATACTGAGGATGGAGCAAGCTTGTTTCCTGCTGCCCGGTGCAACAGTCAGCACATGCCATGGCCTCTGAGCTCACAGCAAGACCCCCAACATGTGACCAAGGCTGGGCACCTCATTTCTGGCCTCAGGGAATACAGCGTGTGCCAGCAACAACAGCACTGGGCAATACAGCAGGACGCGTGTGAAGACAGCTGCCCGTTCTCAGTGCAGAGTGCTGCAGTAATGGGGGGAATCCAGGACAGCTTTGGGGTGAGAATACTCCAGGCTGCCCCAGGATTATCTCAGCTGGTGTAGATGAGCCCACAGAGTAGTCATAGGTGAAAGCCAGGACATGTGTGGCCAAGTAAAATTAGAGTGTGGTTAAGATGGCAAAAGTTATTAATAAGGGGGAACAGATGCTGCAGCAGTGTGCTTTTGCCAGAGTCTACTGGGAAGGGCAAGATTCTGCCCTCTTCTCTCCTCTCCCTCTTGCTGAGTTAATGGAGCACAAACTACTTTTGTACTTTGAATACAGTTTGCAGCAATGGAAGTAAGCTGAGGACAAAGGGGAAAAGTAGGAAGAGAAGAGAGAAACTGGGACTTTTTAACAGATGCTGAAATAGTGGGATGACAGAGGAATAATCAGGGGTGTCCCTGCCAAATTGGAGAGTTGGGCAGTATGATCCCTTAATAAATCAGACCATGAAAATGCTACTTCTTGGAACTGCACTGCAACTCCCCAAATTCCCTATCCAGCATGGTCAGTGGTCCAAAAAAGTAAATTTTCCAATCTCTGTAATGAAATCTAATACACAGTACAACCAACCAAGGGAGCCATTGTGGTGTAGTGGTTTGGAGTACAACTCTGGAGACCAGGGTTTGAATCCTCACTTGGAAGTCCACTGGTAACATTTGGCAAGCCACACTCTCTCAGCCTCAGGGGAAGGCAAAGGCAACGCCCCCTCTGAACAAATCTTTCCAAGAAAGCCCCATGGTAGGGTTTACTATAAATCAGAAACAACTTGAAGGCACACAACAACAACCAACCAGTCAACCAAGACTTTTATCTGCTATTCAGAATGTCTAAAGAAGAGGTAGGAATGGTGAAGGTGTTGTCAGACTGCAACGCAGCATTCCTTACCCTAGGCTATGCTGGCTGGGATGATGGGAGTTGTAGTTCAACAAAATCTGGAGGGCTAGATGATTCCCACCCCAAGTTTAAAGAACAGAATGGGGCAGGCCTTATACTTACTAATAAAAGACATAAATCCAGTTGCTATTCCCAGCTAAAGTCGATCCCATTGAAGTAATGAGATTTACAGAAGTGCTGACTTATCACTCATCAATAAGTCTACGCTATCTAGGGTTAACACTTAGATTTTAAGCTAAATGGTCCCCAGTTTTCTTCAAAAGAGGACACTGGTCTGAATCTATTTAGCTCTTCCAAAACAGCTTAAAAGATGTCGGTTTTTTTTTAAATGTATTTTCTACTGACATTTATTTCCAAGGTTTTATAGCCATAAAATCCCAGAAGGAAGGAGCACCTAAGAAGCTGAGCAAAAGAGCAACCATTAGCACCCACTTTGCATGTGTGTGTGTGTGTGTAACCACAAGGCACCAGGGGTGGCTAGTGACTCCCATATGGAACGAGGGTGAACCTACCGTGGCTTTCAAGGAGCAATGAAAGGTATCATTTAAGGGGACTAGCTCTTCAAAAATTCACACTAAAAGCCCAAACAGGTCAACCACTTCGTGGGGCTTTAGAATAAACTCATAGGTAGTGTTACCTGCCCTGACATCCCCCACCGTTTTCATAACTCACCAATTGGCTGTATTCCAGAAATGGGCTTATTATTGGCACTCCAGGTGGTTAATGGTAGACCAGGGACCTCCCAAACAAGGAGCCAAGGTTTGCTCAGAAAACCTAAGGCAGCAGCCAGCTCAAAATTCCTTAAAGACACATCCAGGTGAGAATTGCATGAAAACACCTGGAACTGAGAAAATGGGCTAATTCTTCCTGGGCATCTCTGGAAGTGAGTCATTCAATAATCTCATCAAGGCAGCTGGATAGTCTTTGCTTGCAAAACTGGATTTTCCTCTCCCCTCTCCCAAAAACAATAGAGGGGTGCCTGAAAGCCCATCAGTTCTAATGTTTCTCCCATTAGCACATCTGGAGAATCCATTGTCTAACCCTGGGAAACTCCAGCAGACATTGCATTCCACACAAACTTACCCCTTCAGGGGGAATAACAAATGTAAATATGGCCAAAATGCAGCCAAAATGTGCTCAGATCCCCTTCTTCCCACCACTCTGTCAGTCTGTGTTACCAGGGTTGCAGGTTCTATGTAAATCTCGACGGACAGATATAGTATAGCCTATCATCCCAAACTCTGTTCCTCTATCCAAATACTTCCTACTTTCTTTGTTAGCCTTGTGTAACTGCTTCAAGCCTGAGTGTATGCGTGTGCATGTGCCCCTGATTATTTTTCAATAAAAAACATTTTTTGTCATCCCCTGGCCAGTATGCACAGGTCAAAAGATCCCACCATTCCCCGGCCTCTCACTGCCATCTAGAGCTAATTAAAATTCCCCATATTAAAATTCGGACACTAGTGGGATCCCCATGGATCCCACATAATTCGAGTAACGGTAGCAAGGAATGTGTGTGGGGTGGGTGGGTCTAACATAGAATCATAGAATCATAGAATTGTAGAGTTGGCAGAGACCATGAGGGCCATCCAGTCCAACCCCCTGCCACGCAGGAAATCTTGATCAAAGCATCCCCGACAGATGGCCATCCAGCCTCTGTTTAGAGACCTCCAAGGAAGGAGACCCCACCACGCTCCGAGGGAGTGCGTTCCACTGCCGAACAGCTCTTACTGTCAAAAAGTTCCTCCTCATGTTGAGGTGGAATCTCTGTTCCTGGAGCTTGCACCCATTGCTCCGTGTTCCAGTCTCTGGAGCAGCAGAAAACAAGTCTGCTCCATCCTCAGCGTGACACCCCTTCAAATACTTAAACAGGGCTATCATATCGCCTCTTAACCGTCTTTTTTCCAGGCTAAACATACCCAGCTCCCTAAGTCTCTCCTCATAAGGCATTGTTTCCAGACCTTTCACCATTTTAGTTGCCCTTCTCTGGACACGCTCCAATTTGTCAATATCCTTTTTGAATTGTGGTGCCCAGAACTGGACACAGTTTTCTCTTGCTCCCTTTCCTCTTTTCGTCTCTTCTGCAAATGGAACCTGCTAACTGAAAGGTGAACAAACACCTTTTAAAATTTATTTGCATTTATTTTAAAAAACAAACCAATGCACACTCTGGGGGTTGAGAGGCATTAATGGGAATCAAGCATTTCCATTATCTCCTCAAAGAGCTCTTCATGAGACCCCCCCCAGCCTGGCTGAATAGAACAACCCCTCCCCTGCCATCCCCATCACAGCAAAGGGGCATCTTTCTCTTGCTCATGTTTTTTAATTCCATTTATTTATCGATCCAAGTGTCCTCATTAGAATTAATCAAAGGTGGTGAGACGAGTAGTGTTAGAATGCAATTATTTATCTGGGGCTTTGTTTCCATCCCTCCTACGGATGCTGAGGCTACCCTCTGCTTTGTTTTGGAAATTCTGGGGGAAGAAAAAAAAAACATTTGCCCTCTATTTATTTATAAGCAGCAGTGCAGCAGTATCAACACCACTCTTGGGTTGCACAGACCTGGGGCGCCATGTCGTATTAGAGCCAAACATGCAATAATTTGGAGTTTCCAAAACTTGTAGCCTAACCTAATGCTGCCATTTTGGTAACCAAGGACTTTATCACACTATACTGTTATAGTGCCATTATTCCCCTTTTAACTGCTCTGGCTGCCTCCTGTGGAATTTTAGGGTTGGTGTTTAGTAAGGCCTAAAGAAGGTAGGACCAGATCTCTTGGTTTAAGTTATAGGAGGGTAGATTTTGATTGAACATTAACTATACCTCAGGTATCATCTGCAAATTTGATGCTTGTTAACGGCAAGAAATTTGCTTTGAAAAATATAGATTGCTAAGTCTTTCATGATGAATTCTGCACTTAACCCTAACTTTGACGCATAATGCAATGATGGACTCTATACATCCTGGATTTTACACTCAGCCAGTGGCTACTATGTACCATGCCTTTCATTATGATTAATGCAGGCTTGCAGAGGATAATTTGCTGCTCAGAGAAAGGCAGACACCAGAGAGCTGAATGTCTAGAAAGCTTGCTCCAAAATATCTGCATGGCCTTTCAGCACTCTAGCAGGAGGGTTTTGAATATGAAAGTCTGGAAGAGTTTTACATCTTCTTGCCCCGGGCTGTAGGTCGCAACTTTGAGTGAAACATCCATGGGGGGGGGGTGAGAAGATGTGTTACTTGTGTGATGTGGGGGCTTCCTCTGAGACAGCAGATCATGGGATGCAGGAATGGATGGAGCATCAGATGGCAGAAAGCAGCTTTGAATACTCTATCCACATGGTCATGCTTTTGTATTTGTTCTTCTGTGCCTTCAAGTTGTTTCAGAATTATGGTATCCCTGAGGTGATCCTATCACAAGGTTTTTTTGGTGGGTGAGGTTTCTTCAGAGGAGGTTTGCTATAGCTTTCCTCGGAGGCTGAGAGAGTGTAACTTGCCCAATGGGCTTCCATAGCTATATGGGGATTTGAACCTTGATCTCCTGAAGTCTTCACACAACACTGAAACCACTACACCACGCTGTCTCTCTTGGAGGTCTCTTGGCCACATTCCTTCATATGAGGTTTGCCATGGCCTTCCTCTGAGGCTGAGAGAGAGTGACTTGCCCAAGATCATCCAGTGCATTTCCATGGCTGAGTGGGGATTTGAATCCTGGTCTCCCAGATTCCTAGTCCAGCTTTTAACCACTGCACCACACTGGCTCTCATTCTCTGTTGTTTTTGTGTGAAGGACAAAAGAGACCCCCTCACAGCTGCTGAAGTTTACCACATACCATGCAGCTGTGGACAAGTTTATATAGGGACCACTAAATGCAGTGAGCAAACACAAATCAAGGAACATGAGAGACACTGCAGACTGGGCCAGCCAGAAAAATCAGCAGAAGCAGAACATGTGATAAACCAATCTGGACACAAAATGCTATTTAAAAACACAGAAATTCTGGACCAGGAAATTCTGGACAGAATGCACTGAGAAGCTATTGCAATCCACAAACACCTGGACAACTTCAACAGGAAAGAAGAAACCCTAAAAGTAAACAAAATCTGGCTGCCAGTCCTGAAAAACACCAAAATCAGAACTCAACACTTACAAATGAACCCCACCCAGGGACAGGGGAATTTCTAGCAGACAATGGACCATTAGCCAACCATTAGCCAACCATTAGCCAAACAGACACCAATCCTCCTTGCATATCTCCACCCAGAAACTAGCCATTCAAATACACAAATTTACATATCCTCTCCAACAGGAGCTCACAGTATATAACCCCCCCCCACACCCCTACCCAAACATTCTCTGCAGATGCCAGCCACAGAGGCAGGCGAAATGTCAGGAATAAACTCTTCCACAACACGGCCTCACAGCCTGGAAAAAAAAACCCAAGGAAAATCTATGGATGCCAGCCATGAAAGCCTTCGACATCACATTGCCTTCAAGTTGTTTCCGACTTATGGCGACCCTAAGGGGACCTTATCATGGGGGTTTATGAGGATGAGAGTGTGTTTTCATGGCTGAACGGGGATTCAAACCCTTGTCTCCAGAGTCATAGTCCAACACTCAAACCACTACGCCGCACTGCCTACCTGATGCATATATCCATTCCATGGAGCTGTTACCCTTTGGGCTACGCCCCTAAGAATCTTATAGCCAGCAATGGCTGGGAGATTTTAATCTAATGGAGTACCTCATCTTATTACTTCTTAAAGCATACAGGTATGTGGACTTTTACTGTTTTAGCCTTTTCAGCTCTTAAATCCTCCTGTTTTTAATCTGGAATTATTATAACCTGCTTCTATTGTTTTGAACTGTATGCTGCCCTGAGACCTCACAAAAAGAGTAGGAAATATATAAATAAAATAAATAAATGTACAGTCAAACCCCCTGTATTGCAAGGGGTTGGCTTCAGGACTTACCGTGGATACTGAAAACCGCAGATAATATCGAACCCTATTAAAATAAAGGACTTCCAGTAAAAACATACCATAGAGTTGCACTGGAGGACCTTGAAGATGCCTAGAGAGGATGCCTTTCCAGGCATTTTCCAACATGACTCTATGGTATGTGTCCCTATTTTGTGTCCTCCCCCATGGAGGAGCAAGGAAGCAGAATTTACTCTGGGCGCAACCTCTTTACTTACTGGTGCCTTCTTACTGTGTTACTTACATGCATTTTTGTTATTCTAGCATTTTGTTTTCCTTAGGGAATAGCTTTGCTTTGGAGAATATTGCTCCATTTAAATGATATGGGGTACTTTATGTATTAGTGAGATCAAAATGCACTCTCAGAACTGTTTGCTGTAAATATTCTTTACTTGCCATGGGTCAGCGTAAGAGGGGCGCTCCAAAAAAGCGATACAAGGACTCCCTGAAACAACATCTCAGGCTCGGCCAAATTGATCCCCAACAATGGTCCGCCCTGGCCTCACATCGGGAGGCATGGAGACGCACTATCCACAATGCTGCAGCCTTATTTGAGAACTCATGCCGAACAAGTCTTGAAGAGAAACGACAACGCAGAAAGAATCACAACCCAAAAACATCACCCAAGGAGACCTTCTGCTGTGCTTTTTGCAACCGGACTTGTTTATCTCGGATTGGCCTTTTCAGTCATCAGCGCGCTTGCAGAAAGCGCAGGATGAGTCCTTCCTGAATCTTCGTTTGCAAAGAAAAGCCAGAGAGAATGCGATCCCCATATCCATGGGGGATTACATTCTTGGACTTACTATGGACAGTGAAGATTGTGGATAGTAGTGATTTGGCATTTGTAGGTTCTCCAGCATGATTCCATGGTCAACTTCTGGTGGAATTTGACCATAGAGTCACACTGGAGGACCTAGAAAATGCCTAGAGAGAACATATTTTTTCAGACGTGGGCAAGTGAAACTGCAGATTGTACTATACTTTCAAGAAGACCCATTTAAGCAGAATGGATATTATTATCCAGAACTCCCTTGTGTATTGGATATATGTTTTTATTATATTATTCTATATGTTGTATATGTTTTGTATTGTATACAGTTGGCCATCAGCTTTCAAGAGGGTTAGGGGTGCAGTATCCCCAACAAAATGGAAAAACCACAAATATAGGAGACTTTTTTTTAACCTGAAAGAACACTTGTTCAGTTTTAGAACTAGTTTTAAAGTGAAATTTGGAGTGGTTTTAAACTGTCTTTCAGTTATTTCATGTTCTAAAATGTTTTTACCCATTGTGCATCACCTCAGGGTCCCTGGTGGGTCCAGAGGTGATAACTAAATTTATTATTTTTGTTCATTTATTAGATTTATATCCCCTCTTTCTCCCAAGATGGGATATAAGGTGGCTTACAATCATAAAAAAAAATACATTAAATGCCCTGAATAAATAAAAATAACTTCACAGAGGAGGCAGGCTTGTTCTCTGCTGCCTCAGATGGTCTCTCTGACTTTTCTTCGCAAACGAAGATTCAGGAAGGACTCATCCCGTGCTTTCTGCAAGTGCACTGATGACTGAAAAGGCCAATCTGAGATAAACAAGTCCAGTTGCAGAAAGCCTCAGATGGTAGAACTAGGTCTAATGCTTTTAAGTGACAGGAAGGTAGGTTTCATTGAACATTAGAAGGAACTTCTTGAGAGTGAGAGCAGTTTGGCAATTGAACCAATTGTCTGGAAAGGTGGTGGGTTCTTCTTCTCTGGATGTCTTCAAAAAGAGGGTGGACAGCTCCCTGCTGCTGGGAACCCTCTAGCTCAGTGATTCCTAAACTTTGGTCCTCCAAGCCCTAGCTGACTTGGCCAACAGTCAGGAATTCTTGGAGATGTAGTCTAAAATATCTGGAGAAGTAATGTTTGGGGACCACTGTAGGCTTGCTGGAGTTCTGGGCACCACAATTCAAGAAGGATATTGAGAAGCTGGAGCATGTCCAGAGGAGGGCAACCAAAATGGTGGGAGGTCTGGAAGCCATGATGCCCCACGAGGAGCGGCTTAGGGAGCTGGGTGTGTTTAGCCTGGAGAAGAAAGGGTTAAGGGATGACATGATAGCCACATTTAAATATTTGAAGGGATGTCATAGTGAAGATGGGGCAATTTGTTTTCTGCTGCTCCAAACACTAGGACATGGAGCAATGAATTCAACTTCCAGGATAAGAGATTCCACCTAAACATTAGGAAGAACTTCCTGACAGTAAGAGCTGTTTGGAAGTGGAATCTTCTGCTGCCTGGGAGCGTGATGGAGTCTTCTTCTTTGGAGGTTTTTAAACAGAGGCTGGATGGCCATCTGTTCAGGGGTGCCCTAATTGTGTAACCCTGCAAGGCAGGGGGTGGGACTGGATGGCCCTTGGGGTCTATGATTCTATGTGATCCTGCACTGAGCAGGGTGTTGGGCCTGATGGCCCATGAGGCCCCTTCCAAGTCTAGGATTCTATGTAAAAATTAAAAAGCTCCAAGAAGGATGAGCAACAGGCCAAGATAAGATTCAAGACATCACTTTAAAAACAAATGAGCGAATGTATATATAAGAAGGGGTTGTTGAAAAAGAGAAAAATGCGGAAGGGCAGGAGCAGTGAACCAGATGGTTTGGAAACACTGCATTTCTGAGCAACTTAAAGCCTTCCTTAGAAAGAAGTCTGAAAGTTTCAGCATAATTAGCTACATTTAGAAATCATTACCAACCATTCTGCAGACAGGGGCTAGGTACAATGAACCTTATGATCTCATCTGCCATTCTTGGTGGAATGAGATTGTGGGTGAGGGGGAGGGAAAACAGGGTTGTACATAGAGGAAAGACGAGAGCCATTTGGAGAGGGCTGCTGTTCTGAACCTGCAGTACAATGGAAGGTAATGATGCTCCTTCTAAAGATTCCAATGATACCATTGTAATTAATGCACTGCAATGCTTGCTAACAGAGGAGTCAAGAGATTAACACGAGGGAAAGAACAAAAGGGTAAAAGAAAAAAATGAGGGCAAGAGAAAACGCCTAATACAGTTTTGATTAACCAAACTCATTTGTGCTCTTGTGAATTGATAATGGTGTCTGATGAGCCGTATCGTCTAAGAAATTCTCATCTGAGAATCCTTTGCCTTCGCAGGACTGGATCCAGAAGTGGTATCACATTGTTTGCACAGATCGGTGTTTGCCACAGGCAGGAAGCCTGGTGTTACACCTCCGTAAAGACAAAGGTGCAAAGGAAGCCAGACTGGCAGAGTGGTACCCAGGGTTTGGTCCTCTAAGAGTCTGGATGGTTCAATAGGAAAGAGTGCTGGCACCTACCACCCTGTCTAATGCTTTGGTGTGATCTCGCCTGGAGTCCGGTGACCAGTTCTGGACACCACAGCTCAAGAAGGGTTCTGACAAGCTGGAAGGTGTCCAGAGGAAGGCAGCCAAGCTGGAAACCAAGCCCAGCAAGGAATGGCGGAGGGAGCTGGGTATGCTTAGCTTGGAGAAGAGGAGAGGGGACATGATAGCCCTGTTTAAATATCTGAAGAGATGTCATGGAGAAGATGGGGCAAGCTTCTTTGCTCCTGCTCCAGAGACTAGGAGACGGGGCAGTTGAGTCAAACTGCAAGAAAAGAGATTCCATCTAAACATTAGAAGAACTTTTTTTTACAATAAGAGCGGTTTGACAATGGAATGGACTGCCTTGGGGGGGGGTGGACTCTCTTTCTTAGAAGTCTTTTAAACAGAGTTTGGATGGGCATCTTTCATCATCATCACCATCATCATATATAATTATTATGATTATGATTATGATTATGATTTCAACTTTTTAACAATAACAAAACCCAAAGTAAATTAACAATATAAAATTCAACAAAATTGCAAGATCTATAGCAGTTCAATATTACAGTAGTTGTATATTCCTACATGGCATGACGGTGGACTAGATGTCTTTCATGGTCCCTCACAATGTGGTGGAGTCTTCTTCTTTGGAGGTTTTTAAACAGAGGCTGGATGGCGATCTGTCGGGAATACTTTGTGTATCCCTGCAAGCCAGAATGGTGTTGGACTGGATGGCTCTTGTGGTCTCTTCCAGCTCTATGATCCCTCCCAGCTCCGTCCTGGGTTGCTGACATACTGCAGAAATAATGCAGTTTGACACCACTTTAACTCTCATGGGTCCTCCCTATGGAATCCTGGGAGTTGATGTTTGTTGTGGCAGAAGAGCTCTCTGACAGAGAAGGCTAAATAGCTCACAAAACGACAAATCTCAGAATTCCATCACATTGAGCCATGGCAATTAAAGCTGTGTTAAACTGTATTATTTCTGCAGTGTGGCAGCAGCCCTGGTGAATAGCCATCCTGGCTAGTACCTCCATAAATGTGTCCAACTTCCCTTTTTGAAGCCATCCAAGTTGGCAAACATCACTACATCCATAGATTTTCCTTGGTTTTTTTTCCGGGCTGTGAGGCCGTGTTCCGGAATATTTTCTTTCTGACGTTTTGCCTGCATCTGTGGCTGGCATCTTCAGAGAATGGTTGGGTAGGTGTGGAGTTTATATGCTGTGAACCCCTGTTGGGGAGGATATGTCAATTTGTGTCATTGAATGGTTAGTTTCTGGGTATAGAAATGCAAGGCTCATTAGTGTCTGGCTGATGGTTGGTTGATGGGCCATTATCTACTGGGAATCCCCCTGGCCCTGGGTGGAATTCCTTTGTAAGTGTTGAGTTTTGATTCTATTGTATTTCAAAACTGGGAGCCAAATTTTGGTTACTTTTAAGGTTTCTTCTTTCCTGTTGAAGTTGTCCAGGTGTTTGTGGATTTCAATAGCTTCTCTGTGCATTCTGACGTGATAGTTGTTGCCCTGGTCCAGGATTTCGGTGTTGTTAAATAGCATTTTGTGTCCAGGTTGGTTTATAATGTGTTCCGCTACTGCTGATTTTTCTGGCTGGCCCAGCCTGCAGTGTCTCTCATGTTCCTTGATTCGTGTTTGCACGCTGCATTTAGTGATCCCTATGTAAACTTGTCCACAGCTGCATGGGATGCGGTAAACTCCTGCAGCTGTGAGAGGGTCTCTTTTGTCCTTCACTGAGAGTAGCATTTCTTGGATTTTCCTGGTTGGTCTGTAGATTGTTTGGAGGTTGTGTTTCCTCATCAGTTTCCCTATTCTGTCTGTGACTCCTTTGATGTTTGGTAAAAATACTTTCCCTTTGGGTGGCTGTTTTTCTTCTTCATCCCTGTGTTTTTTTCTGGGTCTGGCTGCTCTTGTGATGTCTGATCTGGAGCAACCATTAGCCTGTAGGGCCCAGTTTAGGTGCCTCCGTTCATCCTCCAGGCAGTGGGGTTCGCAGATCCTTTTTGCACAGTCTACCAATGTTTTTATTGTGCTTCTTTTTTGTCCTGGGTGATGATTGGAATTCTTGTGTAGGTATCTGTCCGTGTGTGTGAGTTTTTCTGACTACCTTGTGGTCTAACCATTGGTTTGGTTTGCAGATGACTAGGACATCCAAGAATGGTAGTGTCCCTTCCTTCTCTTTTTCCATCGTAAATTGGATATTTGGGTGGATGCTGTTCAGGTGGTTCAGGAATGAGACCAAATCTTCTTCTCCGTAGTTCCAAATGGTGAAAGTGTCATCCACATATCAGAACCATGTTGTGGTTCATCAGCCGAACAGACACTAAGGAGCCTTGCATTTCTATACCCAGAAATTAACCATTCAGTTCCACAAATTTACATATACTCCCCAACAGGGGTTCACAGCATATAAACTCCACATACACTCCTACCCAACCATTCTCTGAAGATGCCAGCCACAGATGCAGATGCCACAGATGTCAGAAAGAAACTATTCCAGAGCACGACCTCACAGCCCGGAAAAAAAACAAGGAAAATCTATGGATGCTGGCCATGAAAGCCTTCGACATCACATCACTACATCTTTTGGCAGTGAGTTCCATGGTTTAACTATTGCAGTATGTGAAGATATCTTTCCTTGTAGCAGTCTAAAATCTTCCTCCCCTGCACTTAATGGGTGTGATCTTGTTGGATTCTACTTCCTCAGCATCAGGCACAATTTTATACCCCTCTATTATGTCTCTGCATTTCTCCACCACCGCCATTAAACACCTCTAAGTGCTGTAAATCCCAAACATGGAAAACGTGTTCTAAACTTTCTAAGCATATGAGTCAATGCATTCTAGGGATTAGGACTAGGGATACCCTTTTAAACAGATAACCTCTATGCTAACTTCTGTTATCACGTCTCTTTATATTCTGGAAATGTTCGCCAAGTAGATGAATCTAAAATTAGCTCAGTATGGAAGACACATATTTTAACCTACTGTGACAGATTATGAAAATCATGGTACCAATGTTGTACTCCTCCCACCTTTGAAACTTGGGTTTTCTAATATTTCCTATATTCCCGTGGACACCTGGGAAAGTGTGGTAGTTTGTACCCATCAGATCTGGTAGGGTAGACTGGCCAATGGAAGATAGAATCATATACATAGCTAAGGCACTCCCAGAAAAATCCCACCCAATCTCTGCTTAAAGACCTCCACAGAAGGAGAGTTCATCACCCTCCAAGGCAGTCCATTCCATTGTCAAACAACTCCTACCTTCAGGAAGTTCTTCCTTATATTTTGATAGAATCCCCTTTCCTGAAATTTGAAGCCATTGGTCTGGGCCCTAGCCCCCTGGCATTTTAGGGCAAGCTGACATTTGAGTACTAAATAACGGAAGTTGATTGCAAACATCAGTGTTATAAAATCATAGAGTTGGAAGGGATTCCAAAGGCTATCTAGTCCAACCCTCTGCCATGCAGGAACCCACAGCTAAAGCATCCCTGAGAGGGGGCCACACATCCTCTGAAGCAAGAGGAAGCCAAAATCAATAGTCAAGGATGGCAAGCCATTCTGGCCTTGTCCTCTTTTCTGACAAGAACACTGCAGTGGAACTCCTTAATGTTTCACATCTCATGCGGGAATGGGCAATGGCCATAGGTGGGGAAGAGGGGCTGTATTCATCCCCATAGGACCTTGGAGGTATGCACCCGCTTCACACTTTCCCTTCACCCCCTCTTTAGCCACACACCCCACATCCCTCACCATGCCTTCCCCAGCCTTGGAATCCCCCTTCCCATTTTTAACCAAAAACATCAAACACATGTCTCTTGAGGAATGCAGTGGGCATTTTTTTCTCATTGCAGCTTGTTTTAGGCCCTAGAGAGAGATGTTTCTTTTATTACTTTATTTTACACCCCATCTGTTTCCCAACCTGGGGCCCAAGGGCATTCACAACACAGTTTAAAACAAAACACAACTAAAATACGATTACAGGGTTGTTGTTGTTGTTGTTGTTTTAAAGGTTTTTAAAAGGCAATTAAATAAACTCTCCTATTAATACCAGTGCTAATTTAAAACAGCTCAAAAACATCTAAAGCAGAACTGTAAGAGCGAAAGTACACTCACGAGCTCACCCCCACACAAACATGCATGCCATTAAAAGACCTTTCTGCAACAACCCATTGCAAAAATGTACCCAGGATGTAAAACAGAAGTCAGGGCTGGGAGGGGAGGTCTGTGAGGGCCACAAAATGGTCTTAGGGCCACATTTCCCCCACCCTGACCAGACAGAATGGAAGAACTGCCTCAGGCATTGATTGAGTCAGCTGCCATGCTATTATACATGATTCTCTTCTAGGAGAAACTGTTTGTCATTCCAAAAACCAGTTGGAAGCAAAGCGGGAATAGCCTGCCACTGGGTAGTATGAGCATGGATGGAAGGTGGGTGTAAAACAGTGGCAGCCAATGGGACCCATGTCAGTAGGGCAGTAAATCCATTCTAGATTTTGGAGAGTATGGTCCTGCACTGTTGACCAAGATTTCAGAGGGTGTCTTTTTCAGACCGGCTTCCTTAGAGTTGGAAGTGGCCCTAAACTAAACTGCATTTAGGGCGGAAAAATGAAATGCATAAATATAGGATGGGAGAGACCTGGCTGAATGAGACTATGTGTGAAAGGGATCTAGGAGTCCTAGTAGACCACAAGTTGAACATGAGCCAACAGTGTGATGCGGCAGCTAAAAAGGCCAATGCAATTTTGGGCTGTATCAATAGAAGTATAGTGTCTAGATCAAGGGAAGTAATAGTGCCACTCTATTCTGCCTTGGTCAGACCTCACTTAGAATACTGTGTCCAGTTCTGGGCACCACAATTCAGAAAGGATATTGACAAATTGGAGCGTGTCCAGAGAAGGGCAACTAAAATGGTGAAAGGTCTGGAAACCATGCCTTATGAGGAGAGACTTAGGGAGCTGGGTATGTTTAGCCTGGAAAAAAGACGGTTTAGAGGCGATATGATAGCCCTGTTTAAGTATTTGAAGGGATGTCACGCTGAGGATGGAGCAGGCTTGTTTTCTGCTGCTCCAGAGACTGGAACACGGAGCAATGGGTGCAAGCTCCAGGAAGAGAGATTCCACCTCAACATGAGGAGGAACTTTTTGACAGTAAGAGCTGTTCGGCAGTGGAACACACTCCCTCGGAGCGTGGTGGGGTCTCCTTCCTTGGAGGTCTTTAAACAGAGGCTGGATGGCCATCTGTCGGGGATGCTTTGATCAAGATTTCCTGCGTGGCAGGGGGGATGGACTGGATGGCCCTCGTGGTCTCTTCCAACTCTGCAATTCTATGATTCTATGATTCTATGGATCATCAGGTCTAATCCCCTGCTCAGTGCAGCATCTCTAGCTAGAGCATCCCCAGCAGATAATTGTCCAGCTTCTTTTTTAAAGACATCCTGCATTCCTGTATTCCTGCATGGCAGGGGGTTGGACTGGATGGCCCTTGGGGTCTCTTCCAACTCTACAATTCTAGGATTCTATGCTCCAGAGAGGAAGACCCCACCACCTCTCTAGGCAATTGGTTCCATTGCCGAACCAGTCTTACCCTTCTCCTGTTCAGCCGAAATCTATCTTCCTGTCACTTCACACCATGAGAGCTGGTCCTACCCCCTGGGGCAGCAAACCTGCCCCGTCCTCTTTGTGGCAGCCCTTGAGGTATTGAAAGTGTGTGACCATGCCACCCACGAGTCTTCTTTTCACCAACCTGAACATGCCCAGTTCCTTCAACCTTTCCTCTTAGGTTGTGTTCCCCATACCTCTTATCATCTTCTTGCCCTTCTCTGAACCTACTCCAACTTGCCCATATCTTTTCTTTAAAAAGGCAGCCAGAACTAGATGCAGGACTGGAGGCGAGGCCTTTCACATATTAAGGGCTGCCAGGCACCATTAAGTCAAGGCCCACTTCCCTTTGCCAAAAAGGCAGCCTGAGGATCAGCCATTTTCCCCCATTGCATGCTCCTGGTGCTTCTGCTGTTAGACCTCAACATCTATCAGGGCTGACTTTTCATGCACTCCTAAAGAATTCAAAAATTTTGCAGTTCCCGGAGAGGAGAAGGCAATGGCTCTTGCTGACTCCGGAGTCAGTGAAGTAGTAAATGCAGCACCACCAAGATACCTGACTATACAGACAACACATAAAACCAGTCCCAAAACAACTGCACTGTGTGCCAATTTACTTCTGGTCTGAATTCAGAGTGCTGGTGATGACATGCAAAGTCCTAAAAGGCTTGGATTTCAGTACTTAAAAGAGATTGTTTTCTGAGTTTGCTGCCATGAGATCTCATGATAAAATGGTGGGATGAAAATGTTTAAATAATTTACAGTTGTCCCTTCATATTCTCTGGGGTTTGGTTCCAGGACCCCCTGTGGATACCAAAATCCATGAATACTCAAGTCCCATTATATGCAATGGCATTGCAAAATGGTCTCCCTTATATACGATGGCAAAATCAAGGCTTGCTTTTTGGATTATTGTTTTTTTAAAGAATATTTTCAAGCCATGAATACTTAAATCTGTGGATACCAAATCTGTGGATGCGGAGGGACAACTGTAAATCCATCGGTGCCAGGCTTTGCATAGCTTTACAGCTGCTGTCCTTGGTGCTGAACCTATTTTGGGACACACGATTCAGCACCTTAGATAATTCCACTGGAGTCTGATCCAAAATCTGGAGCAAATTCACTACCCTCGTGACAAGGGAGCCACCAGTAACGCTGTTGGGAAGAATTCCCTGCTTCTCCTTGTGGAACATCCTCCGCTGCAGTAAACCTCATTCCAGCCCCCATCTGAGCAACCAAATCCTTCCTCTTGAAATTAAACAGGCCGCTCTTCCTGTTTATTTATGCATGTATTTTATTTCTTTGTAGGCCACTGGGTAATGAGAACAGAGGAAGACCTTGGGGGTATACACACACACACACACACACACACACACCTCCCTCATATTGCAACAAAATCAGTCTCTCTCTCTCTGAATGAAGCAAGTATGCTGCTCCAGGAAACAGAACCAATGTAGCTCAGGAAGGCTATGTCTCTGCCTGCATTTGCAAAGCTGCTCTATTACTCCATGATGCTAGAGACCACGGTTCGAATCCTCACACACCCATGGAAATCCACTGGGTGACCTTGGGCAAGTCACACTCTCTCGACCTCAGAGGAAGGCATAGTCAACCCCCCTCTGAATATATCATGCCAATAAAATGCTGCGATAAAGTCACCTTAGGATTGCAATAAGTCGGAAATGACTTGAAAGCACACAACAACAACCGTTGGTACTGTGCAAGGATCCCACATAGCGCAGGGGTATAAGTGTTGGACTAGGACTCTGGGAGACCAGGATTCAAATCCCCATTTGGTCATGGAAACCCACTGGGGGACCTTCGGCAAGTCACACTATCTCAGCCTGAGAGGAAGGCAAAGTCAAACCTTCTCTAAACAA
The DNA here is from genome assembly GCA_030847615.1 of Gambelia wislizenii. Lineage (NCBI taxonomy): Eukaryota > Metazoa > Chordata > Lepidosauria > Squamata > Crotaphytidae > Gambelia > Gambelia wislizenii. The sequence goes on from JAUMIR010000003.1 coordinate 377,147,203, forward strand.
ATCTTGCCAATAAAACCCAGTGGTAGGGTCTTTTTAGGTTTGCCATAAGTCAGAAACATCTTGAAGGCACAAAATAATACTGCAACTGTAAAAGGCAGGGTCTTTGCTGTGCAATATTTTTAAAAATTTTCAGCATTTTAGATATACTGGGGGCTGATCAACCAATTAATCAATTAATTCACCACTTTAATATCGAACCTTTTCCCTCCAAGAAGAGGGACACAAGGCAGTTACAGGGGAAAAAAAGGGATACTATTTATTTATTTATTTATTTATTTATTTATACCCCGCTCCTCAGTCACAAAGCTATCAGAGCGGCTTACAAATTGTTTTAAGCAAAAGCAATTTACATATCTACACTGCATTAAACAGTTTCCAATGTGTGTTACAAGTTTTTTTAAAAAAAACAGATATAGCTAAAAATGCAAAAAAAGTGAACACAGAATCATAGAGTTGGGAGAGACCACAAGGGCCATCCTGTCCAGCCTCATTCTGTCATGTAGGAATAAACAATCAAAGCATTCCCAACAGATAGCCATCCAGCCTCTGTTTAAAAACCTCCAAATAAGGAGACTCCGCCACACTACGAGGCAGCTCATTCCACTTCCAAACAGCTCTGACCATCGGGAAGTTCTTCCTCATGTTTAGGTAGAATCTCTTTTCCTGTAGTTTGAGTCCATTGCTCCATGTCCTAGTCTCTATAGCAGCAGAAAACAAGCTTGCTCCGTCCTCAGTATGACATCCCTTCAAATATTTAAACATGGCTCTCAGGTCCCCTCTCAACCTTCTCTTCTCCAGACTAAACATGCCCAGCTCCCTAAGCCGCTCCTCATAGGGCATCATGGCTTCCAGATCGCCCACCATTTTGGTTGCCCTCCTCTGGACACCTTCCAGCTAGTCAATATCCTTCTTGAATTGTGGTGCCCAGAACTGGACACAGTATTCTAGGTGAGGTCTGACCAAAGCAAAATAGAGTGGCACTATTACTTTCCTTGATCTAGACACTATACTCCTATTAATGCAGCCTAGAATCGCATTGGCTTTTTTAGCTGCTGCATCACACTGCTGACTCATGTTCAGCTTGTGGTCCACTAAGACTCCTAGATTCTTTTCGCATGGACTGCCATCAAGCCAGGTATCACCCATCCTGTATCCGTGCATTTCATTTTTACTGCCCAAGTGTAGTATCCTACATTTCTCCCTGTTGAAATTCATTTTGTTAGTATTTTTTATTTATTTATTTATTTATACCCTGCTCTTCAGCCCCAAGGCTATCAGAGCGGCTTACAAATTGTTTTAAGCAATAGCTATTTACACATCTACACTGCATTAAACAGTATCCAATGTGTGTTAGCTAATTGTATTGGCCCAGCTTTCTAACCTGTTCAGGTCATTTTGGATTCTGACCCTGTCCTCTGGGGTATTAGCTACCCCTTCTAATTTGGTGTCATCTGCAAACTTGCTAAGCATACCCTCTATTCCCTCATCCAAGTCATTGATAAAGATATTGAATAACACTGGGCCCGGGACAGAACCCTGTGGCCCCCCACTGGTCACCAGGATGAAGAGGAGCCATTGGTGACTACCCTTTGGGTTCTAGGTCACTTCCTGTTGTTAAAAAAAGCCACCTGTCCAAAAATAGTCCTAGGGAGCCAAAACATGACATAATTGCCCCCCCCCCCAAATACGGTTTGGGGGTGTTTGGAGGCAAAAAAAAGTTAATTTTTGTGAGGCATGTAGCATAGGGTTGCCAATTCAGGACCATTCAAGGCCCTGACTTTTCCACGTCAAAATTTGACATCTAGGGATGACAACTGGTGATGCAGTTAAGTATTACACATTAAGTTGCTAACAGCTGTTCATCCATCCCCCCATATCAAACATATGTTTTTGTTTAGAAATTAAGAGAGAAATCTTTGGTAAAGGGTCTGTTCTCAGTTCAAGGTGTAATGAATATTCCTCCTTGCCTACATAGGGAGATGGGATAATTTGGCTTGTTGCTTCTAGGGGAAGGTGGATGCGGAGCAGAGCAGAGGGTGAACTCTGGCACTGTAACGACTGGAAGAGAAGGGAGAAGCTAACTAAGGAAATATGTAGAACCACCACCCCCTCAGAGAGTCTTTGCAAGTTGCAGCAAAAAAATCAATGAAGGCTTGCAAATTGCAGCAAGTGTCATGCCGTGTTTCCAGAACTTTGAAATGGACTCTGACTGAAGCAGTGGATATGCCAGGAACTGCTGAACCAGAGCAGGAGGATGTTTCAGAGCCACAGGCTGCAGAGACAGACAATAGTGCAGTACCAGCTCTGACAGAGGGTCCTGATACCCTTCAGATACAGAGGACAACTTACCTATACCCACCTTCACAGCACGGAGACTACACAAGGAGGGCTTGAGGCGGTCTCAGCATATTTAAAGCAAGCAGCAATTAGTTAAGCAGCAGCTGCATTAGCTGCTGAGCTATAAATAGGCAGCACTGCCCTCCAGGGGTTGTTGGAGATTACCTGACCTACCTGAGTACCTGTCGTGTTCCTGCTTGCTGTGTTTGACCCAGACTGTGTTTGTTGACTCTGTTTGCCTGACCTGGATTCTGCTGGACTACCCTGAACTCTGTTTGCCGGACCTGGACCTTGTATATTAGACTTTGCTTGTGGAGTTGTGTTTTGCTTGTTAGTAAAGTAAGTGACTGGCTTCATGCTACCTTGCTTCCTTTGCCTGTAATTAATTTGACTGTGCCTCTGCTATCAGCTGTGTAGGAATCAGCCTTTGGCTGGTTGCCCAGACATTGTTTGGACAGGAAGATGTTGTTCTCATAGCTGAGCTGGAGATTTGCACCCAGACCTTTCCTCTGACTGACCCCACCCCCCAAAAAACTGGAGGATTTGCACCCTTGTCTCCCACCTGGAGATAACTCATGAAAACTGGTGACTCAGGGCCAGGTCCTGAGATCTGACAACCCTATTGCAGTGGAGTTACAGCACTTATGCAGTCTCCTGGGGACTAACAAGGCTGCCAGACTCAAATAGTCTCTCTCTGTCTCTCACACACACACCATGGTTAGATGAAGTGTGTAGAGAAGGCAGGGCCACAATGAGGTCACAAGATAAAAGGACGGATTTCTGTGGGTGAAAAATCCTCTCTGAATTAGGAATGCCTCCTGGGACTTTTCTCTCCAACCTCTTTCTTTCATCTCTCTGCTGCAAAATAAAATGTTGCTGGCAAGTGGTGAGAGCCAACCATTCACCTACAAGAACCTTCTGCCGGAGGCTCTCTATGCAAAGCCTGTGAATCACACAATATTTCCAGGGGGAGCCTGCCACATTAACCCCAGCTGTCTGCCTACGAGATATCAGCAACCCTTCTGTACGCTGATGCACAGTGATATTTAGTCTGGCTCTGTCCCAAAGGAACTGGAAAAATCACTTCTGAGTATTCATAGAATCATAGAATCATAGAGTTGCAAGAGACCTCAAGGGCCATTCAGTACAACGCCATTCTGCCATGCAGGAACACACAATCAAAGCAATCCCGACAGATGGCCATCCAGCCTCTATTTACAAACCTCCAAAGGAGGAGACTCCACCACACTCCCAGGCAGTGCATTCCACTTCCGAACAGCTCTTACTGTCAGGACGTTCTTCCTAATGTTTAGGTGGAATCTCTTTTCCTGTAGTTTGAACCCTTTGCCCTGTGTCCTCGTCTCTGGAGCAGCAGAAAACAAGTTTGCTCCATCCTCAGCATGACATCCCTTCAAATATTTAAACGTGGCTATCATGTCCCTCTCAACATTCTCTTCTCCAGGCTAAGCATGCCCAGCTCCCTAAGCCGCTCCTCATAGGGCATAATGTCTTCCAGACCTCCCACCATCCTGGTTGCCCTCCTCTGGACATGTTCCAGGTTGTTGATATCCTTCCTGAATTGTGGTACCCAGAACTGGACACAGTATTCCAGGTGAGGCTTGACCAAAGCAGAATAGAGTGGCACTATTACTTCCCTTGATCTAGACACTATACTCCTATTAATGCAGCCTAGAATCACATTGGCTTGTGTCCAGTTTTGTGTCCAGTTCTGGGCACCACAATTCAAGAAGAATGTGGACAAGCTGGAATATGTCCAGAGGAGGGTGACCAAATGGAAACGGTATGGAAGCCATGCCCTACAGCTTAAGGAGCTTGGTATGCCCCCATGACATTCTTGCAAACAAGCTTGTAAAATGTGGGCTAGACAAGTTAACAGTTCAATGGATTTGTAATTGGTTGACCGGCCGAACCCAAAGGGTGCTCAGCAGTGGCTCCTCTTCCTCTTTGAAAGATATGACCAGCGGGGTGCCACAGGGTTCTGCCCTGGGCCCAGTGCTATTCAACATCTTTATTAATGACTTGGATGACGGAATTAGGGGCATACTTATCAAATTTGCAGATGACACCAAATTAGGAGGAGTAGCTAATACCCTAGAGGACAGGATCAAAATTCAAAATGACCTGGATAGACTGGAGAGCTGAGCCAAAGCTAACAAAATGAAATTCAATACGGAGAAATGTAAGGTACTGCACTTAGGGCGGAAAAACGAAATGCATAGATACAGGATGGGGGAGACCTGGCTGAACAAGACTATGTGCAAAAGGGATCTAGAAGTCCTAGAAGACCACAAGTTGAACATGAGTCAACAGTGTGATGCGGCAGCTAAAAAGGCCAATGCAATTTTGGGCTGCATCAATAGAAGACTAGTGTCTAGATCAAGGGAAGTAATAGTGCCTCTCTATTCTGCCTTGGTCAGACCTCACCTAGAATACTGTGTCCAGTTCTGGGCACCACAATTCAAAAAGGATATGGACAAATTGGAGCGTGTCCAGAGAAGAGCAACTAAAATGGTGAACGTTCTGGAAACCATGCCTTATGAGGAAAGACTTAGGGAGCTGGGTATGTTTAGCCTGGGAAAAAGACTGTTAAGGGGCAATATGATAGCCCTGTTTAAGTATTTGAAGGGGTGTCATGTTGAGGATGGAGCAAGCTTGTTTTCTGCTGCTCCAGAGTCTGGAACACGGAGCAGTGGATGCAGGCTCCAGGAACAGAGATTCCACCTCAACATTAGGAGGAACTTTTTGACAGTCAGAGCTGTTCGGCAGTGGAACGCACTCCCTCGGAGCGTGGTGGGGTCTCCTTCCTTGGAGGTCTTTAAACAGAGACTGGATGGCCATCTGTCGGGGATGCTTTGATCGTGATTTATTAAATGGCAGAATGGGGTTGGACTGGATGGCCCTTGTGGTCTCTTCCAACTCTGCAATTATATGATTCTATAATTCTATATGTTTAACCTGGGAAAAAGAAGGTTAAGAGGTGACATAATAGCCGCACTTAAATATTTGAAAGGATTTCATATTGAAGAGGGAGCAAGCTTGTTTTCTACTGCTCCAGAGATTAGGACACGGAGCAATGGATTCAAACTCATATGAGGAAGAATGTCCTGACGGTACAAGCTTTTCAGCAGTGGAATCCTCTTCTGCTTGGGAGTGTGGTGGAATCTCCTTCTTCTTTGGAGGTTTTTAAACAGAGGCTGGATGGCCATCTGTTGGGAGTGCTTTGATTGTGTATTCCTGCATGCCAGAATGGGGTTGGACTGGATGGCCCTCATGGTGTGTTCCAACTCCACATTTCCAACTTAACAGGAGGAGAAGGAAGTGAAGGGCCAGAAACTTGCCCTTCCCAGGAAGTTCAGGCAAAACCAAACTGCTGCAATCTGTGTGTGTGTCAATCTATCAACTGACATCTTTGGATAGCTTCAAAAAGGCTGTCAAGACGGATCTCTTCCAGCAGGCCTTTCCAGAATAGATTATCCTGGCCTCGGGAACCCCCTCTCCTTCAGGAGAGTCCCCACAGTCTCCTTTGTTAACGGAACTGAATGTTGCTGGGGATCTACTGTTATTGTTAAATGTATGTATGTGTTTTATTAAGTGTTTTAATTGTTGTTTTAATTTGCAATTTGATTTAATAACTTTTTAAGTGGGGGAGGGGAGTATACTGTTTTACTTTGTATGGTGTTTTAATGTTGTTAACTGCTCTTATTGGGTTACCAAAGGGTGTTATATAAATAAATTTTATTATTGTTATTGTTATTATGTGTTCTTCCTCATTAATAACTTTGGCCATCTTGACCACACTCTGTGATGCTCAGACACACTTGTCCCAGTTTTCGTCTGTGAAATGTTGGAGGGTACGGTATGGTGCTTTCTTTTTAATCTCTTTGCCTGACACCACAAGTGATATTAATTTGCTCAAGCTTACTCAAGCCCCTTGATATTTTCAAGCTCCTTCATCCTTTGGCTAAGTTCTGAAGCTGATGGGTTGAGGGGACAGAGGTGGGGGAGTAGTACCTGTAATGTGCATGTTTTCTTTCTGCTGGACAGTATGTGCCTACTGCTCTGGAAAGGGTGAAATCATTTGGACACCCAATTAGTCTTCCGTCAGGAAGGAACCTCAGAAATGCTGCCGGAGATGGCAGGTGAGTCTAAAGATATGGCTGCAAGGTTCCCTTTCCCTGAATACTCACTGATCCATGATACCTCTTACTGAGAATGTGTGTGATGGCGAGGTGCTCCCTGTGGGTTGGAGCCAATTTTTAACACCAGCAGGCCACCCTCCAGGTCTCCGTTTTCAGCTGGATTTCAGCCCAAACCAGCCTTTTGGGGGGATACTGGGGAATTTTGTGAGGTGATAGAGCTAGGTCATTTGTGGGAGGTGTCCTGGCATTTAAATCAAAGAATCATAAAATTGGAAGAGGTCACAAGGGTCATCCAGTCCAACCCCCTGCCATGCAGGAATACCTAACCTAAGCACTCCCGACAGATGGCCATCCAGCCTCTATTTAAAATCCTCCAAAAAGGAGACTCCAACACACTCCCAGGCAGCTGCAGATTCCACTACCAAACAGCTCTTACTGTCAGGACGTTCTTCCTAATAACATTTAGGTGGAATCTCTTTTCCTGTAGTTTGAACCCACTGCTCTGTGTTTTAGTCTCTGGAGCAGCAGAAAACAAGCTTGCAACATCCTCAGTATGGCATCCCTTCAAATATTTATTTGGGACCCTTTGGATGGATTTGTGGCCATTTTCAGCAGCAAAATCAACCCCAAACCAGCCTGAATTGAATTTAGGGGGTGGGTGGGAGTGGAGTACTGTCAGGAAGAGCCACACTCTCTCATCCCTGTTTTACAGGCTAAAAAGAACCCCGAAGGATGACTAGACTCCAGGCCCAGCTAGTCAAAGATATTGTTTCCCCAATGGCCCTCTGAGATTAAGCTCACATGCAGGACCTGGGAGTAACAGCGTCCTTCCTTCTTTGGGACTGGCAGCAGCTGGAGACTTCCATGTTGTTCCACTCTGAATCCACTCTGGGTTTTAGTCTGAACTTTAAAGGAGGCATCCAAGGTGCTGAACCTTATCCTCAAAATAGTTTCAACTCTCGGAACAGTTCAAGCTATCCAAAACACTGCATGGATTCATGCCCTGCTGACACAGAATTCACCTTCTGCCATTGCCAAAACAAGATCCTGTGTGTGTGTGTGTGTGTGTGTGCATGTGTGTTTTAAACACTTGGGGCTCATCTATACAAGGCAATAAAATATGGATTGATGCACAGTAACACCAATTTGCTGCAGCTTTCATTTGTCTCCACTTTTTTTTCAAGATTGCAGGCATGAATGCCATACGCGTTTGATGTTCAAACAGGCATGCCTGCGAATGAAGACAGAGGGTGCAAGTGAATTCCTCATGTTTTTATTGTCACCAGTTGCCACTGCACACTTTTAAAAAATGCATATACAAGGTGCGAAAGTGTAGTCTTCCACTTAAATAAACAGGGGGGGAAAGAGAGAAAGGTTGTTACATCTCCTCAGGGCACCATCTCTATGGCAAAAAAGCCAACATGGCATTTCCGGACACTTGCCTTGCCAGCAAGCCCCCTCCCCCACCGCCGCACACATTGAACCAATCAGCTTTCCACTTCCTCTCTTATGAGGAACGTGCATCAAAGCGAATTGGTTGTCCCAATGAGCAGGAATGTGCCATTTCCATTGCAGTTTAAAAAAAAAATACAGAAAAGCTGCAAAGGCGTAATTTTTGGCATTCCCCCCCCCGCCCCTTCTGAATACAGCGGATTGATGCAGAATCCCATTTAGACAAATCATAGGGGTTGTCCACATGGTGAAAATACCCGTCACAGAATTCGCTCAGGAAATAAGCTGTCTTAATGGGATCCCGCACTGTCTCATCATATTGTGAAGGGGGGGGGGGAGAGGAGAAGCTACATGAGAAATGCATTTGCGGCTTTTCCTGACTTTTTAAAAATGCTCCAGGGATATGCACATTTTCACATGTTAAGGCAAACAATTCGACATAAATTGCTTCTCCATGCAGGATGCAGTGCAAAACTGATTGGCCAGATGAGCAGAGGGGCTGGGGCTGGCTTACAGGGTAAGCACCCACTGCCACCATGTTGGATTTTCACTTTAGCGAGTGATCACTAAGGCGATAAAATGAAAGTTGGTGCTATTTTTTTCTTTCTTTTTGGAAAAGGTGGAATATCGCTTGTGTGCACCATACAAATAGATTTTTTAAAGAAAAGTTTGGCCGTGACAGATTTAAAAACATGAGCAATCCAATCATGGCCACCATCTAAGCATCTAAGCATGTGAAGTTTATGGGGGCTGTAAAACCATTAAGACAGATTGCAGCTGCTGTGACTTGCTATTACTGTGGAGCAGTCCGTTTTTCCCCACTTCGTGCAGACAAGCCCAAATTCTCCTCAAATTCTATGAGGAGTATTTTCACCGAATAGAGAAGCCCTTAGTCATGGTTTTGACGCTGGATAGAGGAAAGTATTTGGAGAGGTGTGACTTCTCCCTTCTCTCTTTTCCTCTGCCCCAATCTGAAATACCATTTTCTAGGCAATAGGAGAGCCAGGGTGGTGCAGTGGTTTGAGTGTTGGACTAGGTCTCTTGGAGGCCTGAGTTCAAATCCCCACTAAGCTATGAAAACCCAGTGGGTGACCTTGGGCAAATCACATTTTCTCAGCCTCAGAAGAAGGCAAGGGCAAACCCCTTTCTGAACAAATCTGGCCAAGAAAAACCCATAAATAGGTTTACCAACATGCCCCCCCCCACCTCTGAATATGTTTCCTGGAGGGGTCTCATGTAGAAGATGGAACAAGCTTGTATTCTACTGCTCCGGAGACCAGAACACAAACTAATGGATTCAAATTACAAGAAAAGGGATTCCACCTAAACATGAGAAAGAACTTCTTGACTGTAAGAGTTGTTCCCACAATGGAATGGACTGCCTCAGAGAGTGGTGGACTCTCCATCATTAGAGGTCTTTAAGTCTGGACGGGCATCTCGCAGGAGTGCTTCAGTTGTGTTTTCTTGTATGGCAAGGGGTTGGGCTAGATGGCCTTGTCACCTCTTCCAACTCTATGATTGCATGATCAACCACCTACCGCTTTACACAGATAGCCAAAAAAGAAATATTCCCTCGCAGAAACCAAGAGGAGACTGCACTTTCGCATTGCTCAACAGGAGCTGTTTCATAATGAAAGTAGGAAGCAAAGCACGGAGGAAGGAAGGGGCTGCTGTCCTACACTGATCAGACTCTTGGTGTCCATCTAACCCTACATTGTTCACTCAGGCTGGCAGTAGTGGTTCTCCAGGGTTTAAGGCCCAATCTGATCTTACCCTCAATGGTCTCCCAAGCAAATACCCTGATTTGCTTCTAAAATCTTACCAGACTGGATGCACTCAGGGCAGTAGGGTATTGCATGGGGGAAAGGCATTTTGGCCCTCCAGATAATTTGGCTTACAACTGGCACCAGTCCCATCTGGCATGGCTAAGGTAAGGAATTGTAGGAGTTAGAGTCAAAAAATTCTGGAGAGCCAATTAAATGAAATGCAGTATGACCCCCATATCTGCGAGGGATACTTTCCTGGATTTACCGTGGAATCACGAAACGGTGGATCATAGCGAACCCTATTGAAATGAATGACTTCTGGCCCAAGCATACCGTAGTACAGGTTGAGTCTCACTGATCCAGAATTCCAAAATCCAAAATATTCCAAAATCCAAAATTGTCCACAAGGGAGGCTGAGATAGTGACACCTTGGGTTTCTGATGGTTCAATATACACAAACTTTGTTTGATGCACAAAATTAAAAAAAATGTTGTATATAAAAGTACCTACAGGCTATGTTTATGAGGCTTTTATGAAACATAAATGAATTCTGTGTTTAGATTTGGGTCCCATCTCATTATGGATATGCAAATTTTCCAAAATCTGAAATATTCCAAAATTCAAAATACTTCTGATCCCAAGCATTTTGGATAAGTTAGACTCAACCTGTATACTATATAAAGCAACGACCTATGCTCTAAAGTAGCACTTTGTAACCCTGAACTCACACAGACTTTAGGAAGCGAAGCAGGGCCAGGTCTGGTTAGCTGTTTGGATGGGAGGCCACCAGGACGAAATCACAGGGGTAGCTAAGAGAGAAGACTATCTGACAGCTACCTAGGGGGCTATAACCGCTCTGGCTAGATGGACCCTGGAGTTCTGACCCAATAGAAGGCAGCTTCATACTTTCCTAGCCTAGAATGCACCCAATCCACCCTGATTTCAGAAACTAAGAAGGGTTGGTTTTGGTGATACCGTGGAAGAGAGCAAACCAGGTGGGAATATCAGAGATCTCTCTGTAGGTCTGGGAAAGACTCTCACCTGAAACTACAAAGTACATCTACTGCCTGTCACAGTTGCCCATAACTGGGTTAGCTATGGATTGGGTCTAGCCTAGCTGGCACACTGTGTCTCCCTGTATGAACCTACCCAGAATCTGAGGGTGCACCAATAAGAGTATAGTGTCTAGATCAAGGGGAGTAGTAGTCAGACCTCACCTGGAATACTGTTATCCAGTATCCGTGGTAAGTCCAGGAACTGAACTGCTGTGGATACAGGAGTCCGGCTACATATTACTTCAAGGAAAATTCATCCTAACCCATCCCACCCCAGATACTATGAGGACTGCAACTAAATTCAAAGGGAACAGGAAATGCCAAGGCATAAGACATCACCATCCCTGCAATTGAAAAAATAATCCCAATGTTTTGACTCTGCAAACCCGGCTTCCACTACATCAGTGTTCTGCTGGTTGGAGGCTTTTTTACCTGTGGAGTGATGAATCCGCTCCTGGTTTTAGACTGAATTTTGCAGGAGCTGCCTAAGGTGCTGAACCTATTGGAGAAGAGGATCCAGCTTCCTGCATAGTTCTGTGAAAATTCAGACTGAAACTCAAGGCAGAGTCACTGCTCCACTGGAATAGGAACTTGGTATCATTGGTGGTAAAGGGTGGCACATTTTGGGATTTGGGGGGCTGAAAATCTCCCTGAATTGTTTTTCTCCCTGGGGGTTCAAGGGCCTTAGGTGGTCTCTAGAGGGTTTTTGGAGGCCAACAAGTTGGATTCCAGGACCACGTCTCCCATGGGCTGAACTTTTCCCATCACCAAACTATCAACTGGCAGAGTACAAACATCAGTGGATGGGATGCTGGTGTATCAGCCAACATGGCTCATGACTTGTTAGCTGTTCATCATTGGAATACGCTGCCTGGGAGTGTGGTGGAGTCTCTTTCTTTGGAGGTGTTTAAAGAGAGGCTGGACAGCCATCTGTCGGGAGTGCTTTGATTGTGTATTCCTGCATGGCAGGGGGTTGGACTAGATGGCCCTTGGGGTCTCTTCCAACTCTAGGATTCTATGATTTCCCCTACCAACTGGGTGGTGCATCCACTCCCAGATTTAGCCTCAGCTTCCAAAGAGGTTTCTGATAATCAAATAGTTCCTTTTAGAGGCCTGGCTGAGCTCTGAGGCATTATTGATAAGCCAGCCACCTGTTCCTGAACTGGCAGAGAAGAAATAAGAGAGAAGGGAAAGGAGAGTTTGCATGAGAGGCGAGAGCTGATTCTGGGAAGAGCTGAGTGGTTTTGAGGGAAACAACCCCACCTGCATGTTGGGAACAAGGTTCCTTTAAGACTAGGCAAAATATTTTGTATGGCTGTGAAGGTGTCAACCCTGAGTAATCACCACAGTGAGCTAAGACCCAGAGCAGGTGTGGGCTGTAGTGAAAGGATTGTGATGGCTGAGAGTAGGTGCTGTGTAAATTTGCTGAGAGTAGTGGGTTGACTATTGTGGGTATCTTGCATTACTTCAGACATTGTATATTGGTGATATATCTTGCAACAAGAGATAAAGAGCCTCCAAAGACTTTGGAAGAAGCCAACTGTGTCTGTGCATCATTTCAAGGTTGGTCAGTGCCAGATTGCCAAATACTGCTAAAGGGCTCTGTGCTTCCATACTCTGTTCTAATAGCTACTGTTGAGGACAAGCATCTCAGGTGGTGCTGATAGCTGGCTTCTCAGTGGGCCTAGTTTTTGTATTTGTCACTGCACACCTTGCAGGACATAAAAGAGAGCCAGTATGGCACTCCTTGTGGCTGGGCTGGGCTGGAGAGACTTTGAGCGGCTGCCTTCCAGTTCTGGCAAAGGTCCAGCACACCAGTCAGAGAGTCTCCAGAGAGCTAGGGAAGAGACAGATGAAAATGCAACGTAAAAGCTAAGAGGCTGGAAGGTGCCCAGGGGGTGGGGAGGTGGGGGGTGGGGAGGAGAGAAATAAATCACATTCCTGGAAATCAGCCTGAGATCATTCATCTTTCCAGCTCCTTCCTCCCCTCCTGCTTCCGAAAGGCTAAAAGCCATTTGTTGGCTGGAAGCGAGATGAGTTTTTAAAAGATCTCCACAGCCCCACCTTCTCCCTCTGGCCTTGGGTCTCTCTGCCTTTTTCTCCCCCTGCTGAAGTTATCAAGCTGGTGGAAGAGAAGGCATGTTCACTTTTATTAATTTTCCTATGGAGGTGAGGGGGGGGAAAGAGCCTAAAGGCGGCAGATCCCGTGTAATCTTGGAAGCTAAGCAGGGTCAGCTCTGATTAGTGCACTGAACTGCTGGTGCTTTAGGCTCTTTTCAGAGGAAGGAACTGGCAAAACCACCTCCGAGGATTCCCTGCCTAAACCCTATGAAATTCATGGGGTCATCATAAGTCTATAGGTGATTTAAAGGCACACACCCACACAAGACCTGACCTTGGTCTCTTTTCCCCAAATGGTTCAGGCTAGAACTTCTAGAGCATTGGAAAAGCTGCCTTTTGGGGCTGCACTCCCAAAATCCCCCAGCCACCTCTGAGAGTGGCAGTCCAAAAAGATGAACCTTCTCCAAGCCCAGAAGGGCTGCCAAGGAATCCAAGGTGCTGTACGCTTCATCACCTGAGCCCCACAAAAACTGCATGATCGCTACCGCGAGTATCCAACATGGTAGTTCCAGCCACTTCATTGCTGGCAAGCTCTGCCCACCACACACATCCAGCCAATCAGATTTCCACTTCTACCCTTACCCGAGAATGCGCAGTGTTGCAATCGGTTGTCCTAACAAGCGGAAATGTGCATTTTCCCCACATTTAAAAAAAAAACTTCAGGAAAGCCATGAATGCTTCTCCTGTGCAATAAATTGAGTTTTTGGGGGGCCCTCATTCTGAATATGGCAAATCACTGTGGGATCTTGTTAGGACAACAAGTATTCTCGAATTCTATGAGGAGTTTTTTAACTGTTGACAATCCCATAGTCTTCATGATACAAAACAGTTGTTTTCAGTTTTTTGAGCAGAAAGTCACATAATATTTCTGTACAGAACAATTCCTTGGAACACTTTGCAAGTTGTCAATACTAGGAGAATGCTGTGTAAAAATTCTCATTATCTCCTGCAGCAGGGAGAAAGCTATGAGAGTTATTTGTCCTTCCTTGCAAGAAAGTATGAAATAGGGGTGGAAAAAATATTCAACATCTTTCATTTCCTGTGGCATCACTAAGGCCGATGTCACCCCTTCACACATCAGTGTCACCCTTGAGCAGTTTGGCCTTTCTGCCCCCCCCCCCCACTGCCTGGCTTAAACAGTTAGGAAAAAAAATATTACAGTGGTAACAATTTTGTGCGATTTTTTCCGAGTATTCACAGCTCTAGAAGTGTCTTGAGAAATTATTCTGCACAGAAATACTTGTGGTATTTTGCATGGGAATTGTGAGGGGTTGTGTGTGTGCACACACACACACAACCCACCACTGGCTGGTATTCACTATTGCACTTATGGATTTGTAACCTAGAGTGACAGATCTGTATTGAGTAAGAGGCATATCACACACTGAAGTAAAGTGGCAGTACAGCCAAACAGTCCATCTTTCGTGCTGCCTTACCGCATGCCATCATTCTTCCAGTGTTCTGCTGTTCCAGTCCTGTGAGGGACAGAGGTAAAAACTATGTCTTTTTGCTAACGGGCTTTTCCAGTTAGAAAAAATACAGTTTTAGTGCGCTTGCAGAAAGCGTGGGATGAATCCTTCCTGAATCTTCGTTTGCAAAGAAAAGCCAGAGAGAGAGAGACCTTTATCTCCCATGGGAAGAATGGAAGAATTACGATGTCATGCAGTAAGGCAACACAGAAGACAGAACTTTCTGGCTGCACTGCCACTTTACTTCAGTGTATGATAAGCTTCTAAGACTAAAGGGTTTTACTGTTCACCTGTGTAAATACTACCCCGTCCCATCTTAAGGATCAGCAGCTATGCAAGAAGGTTGGAAATGTTGTTGCCCTGAACAGATCTCCTTCATTTGATTGGCTGCTAGTTTTTAAGGTAGGAGAAGGAGGCAGTGATCAGGCCAAGAAATGTTACTTAGAACTTTATCAGACCAGTCAAATAAGGCGCCATAAAGACACCTAATGATCACGAAATAGCGCACATACCAGATGATGTTGTTCTTTCACAAACGTGTAAAGTCCAAAAGCTATCCTATTTTATTGACAGGCCAAGCCGTCAATTGATCCCCCATGGTGCTTTTCTGCTAGCATTTGAATCCGTGTGCTTTGTACTCATATGACTGCAGCGTTAATGCGCAAACACTTCCAGATGAGATTGCAACAGCCAGATAGGGGACACTCTTTTTATCCCCCCCCCCCATTTACTTGGGACTTTTAAAGTGTGTTTTTGTGCTTTCCTTCATTTTTTGTGGGTTACTTTTGCTTTTATTTTTGAATTTCCCATGCTCGCATCTTCTCACAAGCAATTGCTGAGATTTCAGCCCAGGAAGTGAACGGAGCTCTGTTCATGCCTTTGTTGTTGCCAGGGCTGCCTTTGGACGGGATGCAAGGTAAGTGTGGTAAAAGGAGTTCTTTGCTGGCATAAAAACTTCACAAATTATGCCAGCAAAAGAACAGAAAAGGAAGGTGGTCTGATAAAGCCCTTACTTACACAGATGTAACAAAATAGCTGATCTAGAATTCTGTTAAGGTTGCAAGATTGCTATATTCTATACAAAGAACAGCAAATGTGCACTATATATATATATATATATATATATATATGGTCATGTGGTTTTGTTGTGCTAACTTGCTATTTTCTGTGCGAGATTTTTTTTGCACAAGATTTATGAAACTGCTTGGCCACCACCAGTGGCTTCTTTTAGCTGTCCCATGTTCCTTTTTTGCCCACCTCTCAAAGATCCTTCAACTGGAGATGGCACAGATTAAACCAAGGACTTCCTGTTGGAAATAACAACAACAACAGCCTAAAATCTCTGGGGGAGGGGAAAACTGTGGTGAAATGATTGGGTAACCCTTTCCTTTTCAGAGAAATGGATAAATCTGAATATTCTTTCTGTCTCTATTGAATAGAAGACCCCAGGAAAGACCCCATCACCGGAATAGATGATAATCCCTGGAGAGTTGCATCCATATCTGAGCTGGTGCAGGCCAGTTTCTGGCCAGCTGGTTGCAAGCCCAGAAGGAAAAGGTCACATTCAGGACCCTGGGAGCTGTTTTAAGGTGAGACGGGCTCCTATCCTCCGACATTTTGGAGATGAAAACCAGGATGTGTGTGGCCAAGCAACCTCAGAGGGTGGCCAAGATGGCCAAAGTTATTAATGAGGAAGAACAGACAAACTAGGAGATGGTGATGTAGACTCAAGTCGACTGAGGGACTCAAGTCGTACTCAGGTTATTTCAATGACTTGACTAGGACTCAACTTGGCAATAAATGATGCACTGACTTGACTCACAACTTGTATATTTTTAGCAACCGACTTGCTGGCCTTGGTTCAGTAACATAACGCTTTCATCCAGAAATGTTACAGACTGGAAAACGGTTTTTCTCCTTTGAACAACGCTTCTCATTGCTTTTTGCTTACTGGTCATGTGACAGAAGCAATAACAGCAAATGCATTAGGCAACGGGCTTGAGGAGGAAGGATCCTTCTAAAGCTTTCCAAAAGCTTTAGGAGGCTTCTCAAATGTGCAGCAGGGACAAGTTGCCGAGCAGACCTCGACCCCCGCTTCAAGCCCATTACCTCACACGTTTGTTGATAATTTAATTTTTTAAAACTAATATCGTCTTGATTTCCTAGTTATTGAAACTCCACATACACACAACTGCAAACACCCCATCACCTCCTTTTTTTTCTGTTAAAGTTGGCTCCCAGACTTGAGACTTAACTTGAAAGTATCTTGCAAGGACTTGAAACTCGACTTGAGACTTTAAGGTAGTCACTTAAGACTTGACTTGAGACTTGGAGCAAAAGACTTGAATATATCACTGCTAGGAGAGGCTGCAGCAATTTGCTTTTGCCTAAGCCTCCAGGGATGGGCAAGATTTTCTCTCTTTCTCTCTTCTCTCCACCACTGAGTGAATTGAGTGCAAACTGCTTTTAAACTTTGATCTCAGTCTGCAGTTGAAGTAAGCTGGTGTCAGGATCAGGTCAAAAAGCAACCTTTTCCTGCCATTAACTCTATGTGCTGCTTAAACATTTGATGTTGCATTCCTTTGAGGTGGTAACAAATAGATGTGCTGAGAATAGCTGAGAGAGGATGGGTTCTATTGGAGCAAATGGTTCAGAGGATACTACAGCGGAAGGGGGAGTGTGTATATTTGGGTAACCAATGAATGAGTTGCCTGCCAGATTTGGATGATTGTAAATACTTTTTATTATACTGCTTTTCCTTTGAGCTTCATTCAAAGCAACCATGTTGTATAGTTCACTCTTTAGATTTCTGTTAGAAATAAAGCTTACTGTTTAACCCTGAAGCTTCTGGCTGAGTGTAAAGAAGAGAGTACATGATAGATAAGGACAAAGGGGGGAAATGAAAGGAGGAGAGCGAAATGGGGGCATTTAAAAAGCAGCTGGAAAAGAGGTAGGGCAGAGGATTAATCAGGGTTGGCCCTGCCAACCTGGGACAATTGGAAGGTATGGGGAATCAGCATTGGCTGCCTTGTTATAATTTTGTCTCCTTGCAGGTACTCGCAGAGGGAGAACAAGTGACTTTTCCCATCAAAATTTCACCGAAACATCCTTAAATATGAAGACTCTTAGAAGCACAATGTGTCCTTAGAAGCACCCCCATGTACTCAGTGTAACTTACTCCCAAGAAAGCGCACACAGGATAGAGGGCAGGCAGCCTGTTTGATTCTGGCTGGGTTCAACGACAAACGTAATACTTCTTAGTGCTTGATCATTTAATACATTTAATACAATTCCCAGGAAGGTCGAACTGCATAGACATTGAGGTGGGGGGGGGTGTTCAATTTTGCTAGATCATTTTAGGGGAGTCTCAGCCCCCAATCTACCCTTAGGGGTTCCATGCTTACATTCATGTAAACCAGGGGCTCTTGGTTTTTAAACTGTGCAGAAATCTCCTGTTTCCTCCCACAATGAGAATACTATTAGACTATTCATTCTTATATAAAAAATGATGAAGATTCCCTAAACACACACACACACACACCCCAAGCCCTGGGTGCTGTAAGCTTTTCTACCATCAAGGGTGACCTCAGCAGCAAATGATCTGCACCTTTAAGACCATGCCTGTTGAAAATAACAAGGAAACATTCACTTCCCAGATCACCTGAATTAAAGTATTCCTTATTCTAGGTGCTTTCCAGAATGCAAACCTCAGAGGAAACACTTTCATTTTATTTTAATCTATGAATAGCACCTTACCCATCTCTTTCTAAGTTGCTATAGATACACACACACACGCACACACATTTCATATCTGCCACATACTAGGCATTAAAAATTCATGCTTACCACCAGACTAGACAGACTGCATTTGTTTTTCTTTAAAGGACTTCACACAAAAATGAGATTAAAAACAACAAAAACCATCAGTTGTGCAAATGGCCACAAATAATACACTACTCATCTTTTTCCTTTGGCTCCCTCAAGATCCAGCTGGAAGTCAAGGCAGACTGAAGTTGCCTCTGCTTGTGGCCACATCAGACCATGTGCTTTTGTGGTCCACTGAGCATGATCAGAGTGTACCATGCCTTATGTGACTGGGCGCTTCCCTTGCTTTGGAATAATAAGCAGGTGGTCCACATTTCAGCTTCCACATGAGCCCCTTGTGTCAACAACTCCACTATTGTTGTATTGAGGATGGTGCAAGCTTGTTTTCTGCTGCTCCAGAGACTAGGACATGGAGCAATGGACTCAAGCTACAGGAAAAGAGATTCCACCTAAACATTAGGAAGAACTTCCTGACAGTAAGAGCTGTTTGGAATACACTGGCTCGTAGTGTGGAGGAGTCTCCCCCTTCTTTGGAGGTTTTTAAACAGAGGCTAGATGGCCATCTTTGGGGAATGCTTTGATTGTGTATTCCTGCATGGCAGGGGGGGTAGACTAGATGGTCCTTGTGGTCTCTTCCAACTCTATGATTCTATTATTCTATCTGCCAGTATGTTTCCAGGCACAATTCAAAGTGCTGATTATGACCTATAAAGCCCTAGATCCAGATAATCTGAAGGAACATTCCCATATGAGCTTTGCCAAGCACAAAGACTTTTGGGGAAGCGCTTCTCTTGGCTCAGTCCTCTCACAGGCATGATTAGTGGGAATGTGAGAGATAGGGCCTTCTTAGTGGCTGCACCCAAACTACAGAATTTCCTTGTTAGGAAATCTAGAATGGCTCCTTCCTGTCTGTTCTTTCATCAGCAGGTGAAGAAGACACCTTGAATCCCATATTGGAAGAAAGGTGAGATATGAATCCAGCAAATAAATAAGATCACGATATTTGATAAGGTTTCTCTTATCCTTTTAAATCAATGCTTTGAATGGTTTAGCTCTATAGATAGTTTTAATGCTACCTTAATCATACTTTTTGGGTTTTTAAAAATCTACATGTGTTTTTGTTTGTATTTCTTTTCATGTTGTAAGACACTTTGAGATACAGATTTGGAGGAAAGGTAGTAAAAGATTCCCTGTACCATGGTTCAGTCTCCAACCAAAATGGTGACTGTAGTCAAGAAATCAGAAGACTAAGATTTGGAAAGTCAGCCATGAAGAAACTAGACCAGTGGTTCTTAACTTGTGGTGCAGGGACATCCCAGGGGTCTACGATGTCCTCACAGAAGGTCCTCGAAGGCTTGAAAGCTACTTGGACCACCTCCTCCCTGCAGTGGAGTGCCCACATGACAGGATCCAAGGCAAAGGCTGGCTGGCTTGGCCTGTGCATTGCCATACAATCCTCTCCAGCCACAAAAGAAAAGTCTTCTCTCCCCCTCCAGTGCCTCTTAGGGAATGCTTAATGGACAGTGTAATTGTGTTGCTTTTTTTGCTAGGATTTTAAATCTTGAGTCAAGTCTTGGGGGTCCATGATAACAAAAGATATTTAAAGGGAGTCCCTGGTAATGAAAAGTTTAAGAGCCACTGAACTAGACAAGATCTCAAGTGTAAAGATCTAATACTCAATACCAAAGTCAGAAACATCCGTGCAATCATATTTCCCTTTTCTATGCCAAGTTGTGAAAGCTGGACAGTGAAGACAGCTTGCTGACAGCAAGAGAATCAACTCAGTCGAAAATGTGGTGCTGAAGGAGAGTACTATGTATCCCGTAGACTGCTCAAAAGACCAATCAGTGGGTCCTAGAGCAAACCAAGCTAAAAGCAAAGATGACTAAACTGAGACAGTTGTACTTTGGACATATCATGAAACGATGTGAATTATTGGAAAAGATGGTAATGCTCGGTACGGTGGAAGACGGTAGGAAAAGAGGAAGGCTGCACTGCTGACGGAAGGACTCAGTCAAGGAAGCCACAGTGTTCTCATGCCTTGCACCCCCACCCTATAATATCACATCATATCTCATAATCGGACATTAAATAAGGACACATTCGAAGGGTCTCATAGATCAGGGCAGAGTTCAGCTGCTGGTCACTGAGCATAGGAGGGTGTCTAGTAGTCAAATCTTGCCAAATAGCCCAACCTGGGACTTCTTTTGGTAAACACACCCATTAAGAGAGGAATGCACTAATCCGATCTTCACACCTCAAGCCATGAGTTACACAGCACAAATAAACAGTGACTGGAAACCCTATTATCCACAAAACACCTTTCCTCACACCTCTTCCCAGCCCACAATACGGGGTTGTTGTAAACCTTTCAATTCCAATTGACCAACCATTGAAGGCAATCAGCAGAGTGTCAAATCCCTTTGTTCCCCTCGTAGAAGAGTCATTTAGCCATGGTTGTAGTTAGATCACACCTTCAAGGCACATTTTCAGGTATAAGTACACCCGCCCGGTGAATAGCAATGTGTGCGCAGTTAGACTAACCCCGATATTTTGTGGGCTTACTGTGCCACCCTCATTTTGAAGCCTGAGTCTTCTTTGCTTCCTGGACCTCTGCTCTACAGGACTGGTAATTACAGACTATCTCCGCTAGCCACCTTTCTCCTAACCTTTGTTAGTGCTGTATGATTGTCTTGCATGTGTGTTTTGCATGTGTGTGTTTGCTTTTTATATCGTTTTGCAATAAAAACCATTTTATTTCATTTAACTCAGTGTCTCAGCAGTTAGTACTGATATACACAGATGTAAAGATCCCATAAGTTACCCAAGCTCTCACAGCCATACCTTTGAGCTAATTATAATTCCCCAAAATAATACTGTAATTTTAGTAACATACTTAATGTAATTTTAGACCCCATGCATTTGGGTAACAACAGCTGGCCTGAGTTTACAAGATGTGAGCAAGGCTATGGATGGCCAGGACTCTTGGAGATCTTATTTATAGGGCTAACAGAAGTCAAAGTAGACAGGAAATAACAAGAAGTTAGATAGAATCATAGAATCATAGAGTTGGAAGAGACCCCAAGGGCCATCTAGTCCAACCCCCTGCCATGTTGGAATACACAATCCAAGCACTCCTGACGGTTGGCCATCCAGCCTCCATTTAAAAACCTCCAAAGGAGACTCTACCACAGAGGCAGCACATTCCACTGTTGCACAGCTCTTACCATCAGGAAATTCTTCCTGATGTTTAGGTGGAATCTCTTTTCCTGTAGTATGAGTCCATTGCTTCATGTCTGGAACAGCAGAAATAAAGCTTGTTCCATCTTCAGTATGACATCCCTTCCAATATTTAAACATGGCTATCATGTCCCCTCTCAACCCTCTCCTCTCCAGACTAAACATGCCCAGATCCCTAAGCCGCTCCTCATAGGGCATAATGGCTTTTTGGTTGCTCTCCTCTGGACACCTTCCAGATAGATAAATAGATAGATAGATGATACATAAATAGATTTCTTTGTCCAAAGTCTTTGTAGAGAGGACAGCTAGACTCCTCCCTCCTTTTCCTGCTGGGTTTATTTGTTCTCTCTGAGTTTTACTAAACAAGGCCCCTTGTGTCTGACTCTCTGCCGGTCTGCCAGTTTGGGTATGCTGTGTGCACTCCATGGCTGATAGGCAGATGCTGCCCCCAGGCACCAGAAGGGCAGAGCTGGCAACATGAAAAAACACTGTATTTTGCAGGCAAAGAGGCAGAAGCCTTTCAGGGGACTTGTTGGTTTCCTTTCTGCAGCTGGCAGTGATCAGAGCCTTGGGCAAGTCACTGCACCTTTGGCTTCTCAGTATGGATAATGAAAGCAAGGCTGAAGGATGCATTGCGGGAGGGCGTCATTACTACAGCTTCTGTTTTTGGGAATCTATGAGATGTGCAAAAGATCTGAAGTGGGAACAGAGAGGCTGGGAGGCAATGGGAACGCTGAGGATCAGAACTCAAGCCTGCCTCAATTTCCTCTGACAGTCCCAATAAACCCCCTGACTTTCACAGCAGCAGTAGGCTATCTTGCTCTGCTAGCGGCAGCTAAAAGAACCTGACTAGTTCAAGATCTATAATTTGTGAAAATACAAAGATGAGTTCTGAGGCAAGGAGATGAACTGTGACAAGTGACTGGTGAATGGATCAATAGACTCTTCCTAGACCTTTAAATGCTTTGCATCTTGTGTTATCTTTGGATCTCTATGAATCCCCATGTTCTTGTTTTCACTCTGGCTTCCTTTTACAAGCAGATTCTGCCAGGAAGCCTTGAGAAGCAGAGATTAAGTGGAAGGCTGGGCACAAAACTTTTTAAATAGAGGGAGGACAGTGGTCAGGGCACAGAGGGATGTAAGCCTCAACCCCAGAAGTACCCTCCATGAGTATACTTCTTGGACTAAGAACTGAGCCTGGATGCCCAGGTTTCATAGAATCATAGAGCTGGAGGAGACCACAAGGGGCATCCAGTCCAACCTCCTGCCCTGCAGCAAGACACAACCAAAGCATTCTGAAAAGATGACCATCCAGCCTCTGTTTAAAAACCTCCAAAGAAGGAGAGTCTACCACACTCCCAGGCAGCAGCGGATTCCATTTCCAAACAACTCTTACTGTCAGGAAGTTCTTCCTAATGTTTAGGTGGAATCTCTTTTCCTGCAATTTGAATCCATTGCTCTGTGTCCTAGTCTCTGGAGCAGCAGAAAACAAGCTTGCTCCACCCTCAGTATGACATCCTTTCAAGTACTGTAAACATGGCTCTCATGTCACCTCTTCACCTTCTCTTCTCCAGGCTAAGCATACCCAGCTCCCTAAGCTGCTTCTCATAGGGCATAATGGCTTCCAGACCTTCCACCATTTTTGGTCACCCTTCTCTGGACACCTTGCAGCTTCTCAATATCCTTCTTGAATTGTGGTGCCCAGAACTGGACACAGTATTCCAGGTGAGGTCTGACCAAAGCAGAATAGAGTGGCACTATTCCTTCCCTCGATCTAGACACTAGACTCCTATTGAGGCATCTCAGAATTGCTTCGGCTTTTTTAGCTGCCGGATCTCATCACTGACTCATGTTCAGCTTGTGGTCCACTAAGACTCCTAGATCCATTTCGCATGTACTACCCTCAAGCCAGGTGTCACCTGTCCTATATCTGCATTTCATTTTTACTGCCCAAGTGTAGTACCCTACATTTCTCCCTGTTGAAATTCATTTTGTTAGTATTGGCCCAGCTTTCTAATCTGTTAAGGGGGTCATTTTGGATTCTGATCCTGTCCTCTGGAATATTAGTAGTATTAGCTACCCCTCTTAATTTGGTGTCCTCTGCAAACTTGATAAGCAGGCCCTTTATTCTCTCATCCAAGACATTGATAAAGATGTTGAATAGCACTGGGTCCAGGACAGAACCCTGTGGCACACCACTGGTCACCTTTCTCCAGGATGAGTACCCAGCTTGTGGGGGGCAATTAGCTAACACACACTGGAAAACTGTTTAATGCAGTGTAGATGTGTAAATCGCTATTGCTTAAAACAATTTGTAAGCCGCTCTGATAGCCTTGTGGCTGAAAAGTGGGATATAGATAAATAAATAAATAAATAAATAAATAGGAGCCATTGGTGAGCACCCTCAGTCAGTTAACCAATTACAAATCCACCTAACAGTCGTATTGCCTAGCCCACTTGTTACTAACTTACTTACAAAAATATCATGGGGGATCTTGTCAAAGGCCTTACTGTGATCATAATATACTACATCCACAGCATTCCCTTCATCTACCAACTCTGTAACAGTACATTTACTGTTACTAGCAGCAGTGCATTTGCAGAGCTAAAATTAGTGCGCCAGCTGTATCCATTTCTGGAGATGTCAGACGTGGCTACCATGACATATGCCTTGATTACATCCCATTTGGATTACTGTAACACACCCTCCATGGGGCTGCCTTTGGAGACTGTTTGGGATCTTCTATCAATTCAAAAGGCAGCAGCCAGGTTGCTCAATGGGGCTGGTTGCAGGAACACATAACCCCCATGTTGCAACAATTTCACTGTCCACATTTCCAGGCAGAATTTAAAGTGCTGGTTATGACCTATAAATCCCTATACAGCTTGGGTCCAGACTGTTTAACGATTGCATCTCCTTCTATGAGCCTGTCCCTTTTGAGATCATCAAGGGAAGGCTTTCTCTCTGTCCCACCACCATTACAGGTAGATTTGGTGAGGACAAGGGAGAAAGCCTTCTTGGTGGCTGTTCCCAGGTTGTGGAGTTTCCTCCTCTAAGCGGCTTGGTTCACCCCCTGTCTACTCACTTTCTACCAGCAGGCCTTTGGCTCTCAACTTACTGTGGCAGAAAATTAGGTTATGCTTTTATCTTTTTACTAGGTTTTAAACTGTTGTTAATTTAGTATTTTTAATAGAACTGTTTATTTAATGGTTTCTTAACTTTTGTTAAGTTAAATAGATTTAACTGTACAGTCGGAAACCCTGTACCCATGGAACCAATATCTGCGGTTTCAGTTACTGCGGGACACAAAATAGGGACACATACCATAGAGCTGCACTGGAAAATGTCTAGAGAGGTATCCTCTCTAGGCATCTTCTAGGCCCTCCAATGCAACTCTATGGCATGTTTTTTACTGGAAGTCCTTTATTTTAATCGGATTTCATGTTATCCACATTTTCCAGCATCCATGGTAAGTCCGGAAATCAAACCCCCCATTGACATGGAGGTCCAACTGTACTTTGTTTTTGTTTTTTTTAAATTTGGTGTATGATTGTTGCCCTGGGTCTCATGCTAGGTGAAAGATGGTATATAAATAAAATGATTTTTTTTAAAAAAAATGGCTCAGACCAATCAATCATTTGCACAATGTACAATAGTGTAGTGGTAAATTTAGAGGTTCAGACTCTCATCACAACATATAGAGATCTACCCACCCACACAAAGAAAGTGCAAAAATTAAGGTGGTTGTGTCAATTTGGATTTGAGCAGGCAAGACTCATGGAAGTAAATCTCATTGATTCAACAGGTCTACTCTAGAATCATAGAATCATAGAATCATAGAACTGCAGAGTTGGAAGAGACCACAAGGGCCATCCAGTCCAACCACATTCTGCCACGCAGGAAATCACGATCAAAGCATCCCTGAAGATGGCAATCCAGCCTCTGTTTAAAGACCTCCAAAGAAGGAGACACCACCACACTCCGAGGGAGTGTGTTCCACTGCCTAACAGCTCTTACTGTCAAAAAGTTCTTCCTAATGTTGAGGTGGAATCTCTGTTCCTGGAGCTTGCATCCATTGCTCCGTGTTCCAGTCTCTAGAGCAGCAGAAAACAAGCCTGCTCCATCCTCAGCGTGACACTCCTTCAAATACTTAAACAGGGCTATCATATCGCCTCTTAACCGTCTTTTTTCCAGGCTCAACATACCCAGCTCCCTAAGTCTCTCCTCATAAGGCATCGTTTCCAGACCTTTCACCATTTTAGTTGCCCTTCTCTGGACACGCTCCAATTTGTCAATATCCTTTTTGAATTGTGGTGCCCAGAACTGGACACAGTATTCTAGATACTATACTTCTATTGATACAGCCCAAAATCGCATTGGCCTTTTTAGGCCAATCCCTAGTTGGGATTGAGAACAGATTTCAGGCCCAAATGTGTAACTGAATACACAACCAAATGTGTTCATGCATTCATGTGCAATGCACATGTGCTTCCATGCCCAAGGAGCAAGGCACACCCATGAACAATATGAATGCACATCCATGGACAATGTACCTTTGCATGTGGAATGGCACCACATGCTCTCAATCTGCAACCTTTTACTGAATCCAGACATCATGCACTGGGCAAAGAAAATCCCACCCCTTCTGTAGCACACTTTACATTTGTGTAAGACACCAACAGGATTCCGGTCAAGCAGTTCCTCCTTGGCACAGTCTATCATGATGAGCACTTTGAAAATGACTCCTGTGCCCATGAGGTACATGATTTTACATAAGAAGACCAAGCAGCAGAACCAATACACTGACACATTGTAAGAGCGCAATGAACACGAGAGGCAAAAGCTACAAATCACAAACTAGCCAGGAAACATCCTGAGGGGACAGGACGTTTGGCGTGTCATGAAGGTTACACTGGGCTGCAGAAACCCCAAGTTCAAATCTACCCTCAGCTGCAAAGTTTGCTTTCCCCTTAACAACCTCGCAGAGGCACTGGGGACTCATAAATGCATAACCCCCATACCACTTGAAAAAAAAACCACCTTATTTCAAAGGATCATAGAAATTCAGAGTTGGAAGGGATCACAAAGGCCACCTAGTCCAACCTATTGCCATGCAGGAAGATACAACTAAAGCACCCCTCAGATATGTCCATCCAGCCTCTGCTTAGAGGCCAGAGCCCAAAATTATAGAATCCTAGAATCTTAGAGTTGAAAGGGACCACAAGGGTCATCTAGTCCAACCTCCTGCCATGCAGGAAGACACAACTGGAGCACTCCTGAAAGATGCCCATCCAACCAATATTTAAAGACGGCTCTATCATATCTTCTCAGTCTTTTCCTCTCTAAGCTAAACCTACCCAGTTCCTGAAATCATTCCTCCCTGGGCTTTGATTCCTCTGTTTAGAAATGCTAAATTCTGTAGGACTACATCAGGAGTGTGCCTTGGAAACCAGGAACAGGTGGTAAGCCAAATTGATATAAATAATTATTTTAATTACCCAATTAATGTATTAATAAATTAAAGGACAAGGGAAAACACCTCTGCTCCAAGATCCCATTTGTAGTAAAATATGTCTTCTAGATGGTAGTAGAATTACTTGGTTTTCCTTTTTTAAAAATTGACTTCGTTCTTATACTTTTAACAGCACTCTGACTCTCCCTCTCTCTCTCTCTCTCTCTCTCCCTCTCTCTCTCTCTCTCTCTCACACACACACACACACAAATCAGTAGATCAGAGTGGGCAAACTGCACCTCTCCAAATGATTTTGGATTGCAATTCCCAGCATCCCTCAACATTGGCTCTACTGGCTGGGACTGATGGTACTTGAAGTCCGAAAAAAACCTGGAGGATCAACAGCCCTCACCTCTATAGCCAGGAAATATTCCTTATTTTACTAAAACACCCACTAATCGCCAAGCTGGCAAGGACTGCAACCATGCTGGCTAGGGGATTTGGCATGATGTAGTGCCAATTCCCCCACCCCAATTACACCTATCCCTTGGCTATAACACCCTCCTGCTAGTCTGATGCTCTCCAGATATATTGGATTACAATTCCCATCATCCAGTCCAATCACAACCAGCAACTACTGGGTGGAGGTGATGGGATGTGTAATCCGACACTTCACGAGAGCATCAGAACAGAGGTGACTTGTTCTGTTAAAACTTAACAGTAAGAGCTGTTCAGAAGTGGAATACACTGCCTCGTAGTGTGGTGGAGTCTTCTTCTTAGAATCATAGAATTATAGAATCATAAAGTTGGAAGAGACCACAAGGGCCATCTAGTCCAACCCCATTGTGCCATGCAGGAATACACAATCAAATCATTCCTGACAGATGGCCATCCAGCCTCTGTTTAAAGCCTCTGTCCAAAGAAGGAGACTCAACCACACTACGAGGCAGTGCATTCCACTGCTAAATAGCTCTTAGTGTCCGGAAGTTAGGTGGAATCTTTTTTCCTGTAGTTTGAACCCATTGCTCCATGCCCTAGTCTCTGGAGCAGCAGAAAACAAGCTTGCTCCGTCCTCAATATGACATGCTTTCAAATACTTAAACATGGCTATCATGTCCCTTCTCAACCTTCTCTTCCCCAGGCTAAACCTACCCAGCTCCCTAAGCCACTCCTCATAGGGCATCATGGCTTCCAGACCACCCACCATCCTGGTCGCCCTCCTCTGGACACGCTTCAGATTCTCAATAGCCTTCCTGAATTGTGGTGCCCAGAACTGGACACAGTATTCCAGGTGAGGTCTGACCAAAGCAGAATAGAGTGGCACTGTGACTTCCCTTGACCTAGACACTACTCATTGATGCAGCCTAGAACTGCATTGGCTTTTTTAGCTGCTGCATCACACTGTTGACTCATGTTCAGTTTGTGGTCCACTAAGACTCCTAGATCCCTTTCGCATGTACTGCCATCAAGCCAGGTGTCCCCCATCCTATATCTGTGCTTTTCATTTTTACTGCCCAAGTGTAGTATCCTACATTTCTCCCTGTTCAAATTCATTTTGTTAGTATTGGCCCAGCTTTCTAATCTGTTAAGAGGGTCATTTTGGATTCTGATCCTGTCCTCTGGAATATTAGTAGTATTAGCTACCCCTCCTAATTTGGTGTCATCTACAAACTTGATAAGCATACCCTTTATTCCCTCATCCAAGTCATTGATAAAGATGTTGAATAGCACTGGGTCCAGGACAGAACCCTGTGGCACTCCACTGGTCACCTCTCTTCAGGATCATAGAATCATAGAATTGCAGAGTTGGAAGAGACCACGAGGGCCATCCAGTCCAACCCCCCTGCCACGCAGGAAATCACAATCAAAGCATCCCCGACAGATGGCCATCCAGCCTCTGTTTAAAGACCTCCAAGGAAGGAGACCCCACCACGCTCCGAGGGAGTGTGTTCCACTGCCGAACAGCTCTTACTGTCAAAAAGTTCCTCCTCATGTTGAGGTGGAATCTCTGTTCCTGGAGCTTGCACCCATTGCTCCGTGTTCCAGTCTCTGGAGCGGCAGAAAACAAGCCTGCTCCATCCTCAGCATGACATCCCTTCAAATACTTAAACAGGGCTATCATATCGCCTCTAAACCGTCTTTTTTCCAGGCTAAACATACCCAGCTCCCTAAGTCTCTCCTCATAAGGCATCGTTTCCAGACCTTTCACCATTTTAGTTGCCCTTCTCTGGACACGCTCCAATTTGTCAATATCCTTTCTGAATTGTGGTGCCCAGAACAGGACACAGTATTCTAACTGAGGTCTGACCAAGGCAGAATAGAGTGGCACTATTACTTCCCTTGATCTAGACACTATACTTCTATTGATACAGCCCAAAATTGCATTGGCCTTTTTAGCTGCCGCATCACACTGTTGGCTCATGTTCAACTTGTGGTCTACTAGGACTCCTAGATCCCTTTCGCAAGTAGTCTCATTCAGCCAGGTCTCTCCCATCCTATATTTATGCATTTCATTTTTCCGCCCTAAATGCAGTACTTTACATTTCTCCGTATTGAATTTCATTTTGTTAGCTTTGGCCCAGCTCTCCAGTCTATCCAGGTCATTCTGAATTTTGATCCTGTCCTCTAGGGTATTAGCTACTCCTCCCAATTTGGTGTCATCTGCAAATTTGATAAGTATGCCCCTAATTCCCTCATCTAAGTCATTGATAAAGATGTTGAATAGCACTGGGCCCAGGACAGAACCCTGTGGCACCCCACTGGTCACATCTTTCCAAGACGAAGAGGAGCCACTGCTGAGCACCCTTTGGGTTCGGCCGGTCAACCAATTACAAATCCATTGAACAGTTAACTTGTCTAGCCCACATTTTACAAGCTTGTTTGCAAGAATGTCATGGGGAACCTTGTCAAAGGATGAAGAGGCGCCATTGGTTACTGCCCTTTGGGTTTGGTCAGTCAAGCTTCTTTGGAGGTTTTTAAACAGAGGCTGTCCAAAATGCTTGGATTGTGTATTCCTGCATGGCAGGGGGGTTGGATTGGATGGCCCTTGGGGTCTCTTCCAACTCTATGATTCTATGAACAACCTCTCATAGTTCCTTCCCAAAAAAAGACTGCAACTCTATAGCTCTTTGAACAATGCAGCATGTGGGTGGTTTGTGTGTGTGTGTGTGTATACTTCCACTCTCCATGGCAACCGGGGGGAAGCCAAGAAGAATTGGTTTAAATTGCAACACGGCAGACTTAAGTTATGTTCTGGTTTCCTAGAGCCCTCGAGGGAGAGAGGGGAGCCTCCGTTCCAAGGAGTTTTAATAAAAACAGGTTGAATAAAACATTTAAAGCATAGCCAAGAATGCTTCCCTTTTTCAAAAAAAAAAAAAAAGGAAGGAAGGAAAGAAAGAAAGAAAGAAAGAGAGAGAGAAAGAAAGAAAGAAAGAGAGAGAGAAAGAAAGAAAGAAAGAAAGAAAGAAAGAAAGAAAGAAAGTAGGTTCCCCCACCTGCACCCTCTCTTTAGGTACGGGAACAGAAGGTTCTTTGCCTTTCGCTACACCTGAGATGCTACCTCTCAGAAGCCAATTTAGGCATAAATAATCCAGTATGAAACTGGGTTGTTTGCCATGGGTCCTTCCTATGGAATCCTGGGATTTATAGTTTAGTGAGGTGCCAGCACTCCTTGGCAGAGAAGGCTAGACCTTGTAGAACTAGTAGATTTGGTCTTATTCTGAGCTCTGAAGAATGGCTTGCAAGGGGACGATTGGAGAATATGATTTAAAAACTTCTCTTGGCTGCCACATGCCAATTCCAGAGGTTTTTTGGGGTGGGGAGGCTTGGACCAGTTGCCCTTAGCGGGGCCCTTCTTGAGTGGCCCCCCATCACTGCCACTGCCTCTGTTGCCATGGCAACCAGAAGTGGAGGAGAAGCAGAGGTAAAATTGCAAGATCAGAGCCCAGCCTTTTTGATCTCTCTGTTTTGCTGGGCTTGTTCATTTTTATTGATCGCTATCTCCATGGCTGTTGCCCTTTCAATTGTTTTGAACTCTTGTAAATCACTCCTGAATGAAACAGTGAGATATCAGATTCTAGCAATTAAACAGACAAGCAAGCAGGCATGGCTAGTCCCAGGCACATAAGGTCAGCTGTGGAGTCTCAGCAGTGCTGCTGCAGGTATAACTTTAACACAATATTTGGATGAACCTGGTAATTCAATAAAGCTGAGAGACAATGGAGCCATCCATCTTGGAAAGGGGCAGGCTGTCCTTTGTGAGTAGTGTTTAAGTAGAGGCTGGATGGCTGCCTATCAGAGATGCCGTAGCAGCCAAATTCCTGAACCACCAGGGGTTGGGCTAGATGACCTTTCAAGCTCTTTCCAGCTCTGTGATTTCAAAATTTTCCTACAGAGTCAGATGTAATTCTCACCTTTTCTTTGCATAACACTGTAAACAGATTCTGGCACTAAGCCCTAGTGGGCGAGGGCTCACAATAAGCCCTGTTCATCTGGAATTCAGATTTCAATGTTTAGCAAATAAGGTTAAACTTCTTGAAATTATTCTGCTATTTAAATCATAAATCCAAATTCCTGAAACGTGCTGGCAGGTGGTGGCTTCTATGCCAGTGAAAGTGGCAAATCTACTCTGTGTTTAGTCAGAACATTAAAAAAAAACTATCCAAGGTGCTGAATCCTGTCCCAAAATAGGATTGTTTGCTTGTTTATACAGCCAGACCCCCATATCCATGGGGGCTTGGTTCCCAGACTTACTGCAGATACTGGACACTACAGATAACAGTGAACCCTATTAAAATAAAGGACTTCTGGTTAAAATATACCATAGAGTTTCATTGGAGGACCTAGAAGATACCTAGAGAGGACACCTCTGTAGGCATTTCCCAATATGACTCTATGGTATGTGTCCCTATTTTGTATCCGACGGATGACTGAAACCGTGGGTATTAGTTCTGTGGATATGGGGGCCTGGCTGCATATTTATTTTGCATTCTACCTTTCTTCCAATATGGGGCCCTTAGGTCAACACCATGAAGAATTCCCCTAACAGTTCAGACTAAATCCCAGAATAGATTGTCCACTCCATGGACATGGAAGCCACCAGATGCCACTGCTGGAATAAAGGGTGAGGGAAGTAGAAAATCAGTTATGCTGTGCATTTCTGCCTATTGTACTGCCAGACTGTTAGTTCTCCTGTTTCAATGTTTGCTACACCACAGGGGAGGGACACGTAGCCCTCCGAGTTTCATGGGACTACAGGTCCCATCAGCCCTAGTTAGCAGAGCCAGTGATGAAGGATAATGGAGGTTGCAGTCCAACAACATTTGGAGGCCTACATGTTTTGTACGACTTAGGTCCAACCTATCTGAAAGACTGTGTCTCCCAATATGAGCCTGCCTGACTTCCAAAGATCCACAGAGGAAGGCTTTCTCTTGGCTTCACCACCATCACAGGTACATTTAGCAAGGACACATAGAATCATAGAATTGTAGAGTTGGAAGAGACCACGAGGGCCATCCAGTCCAACCCCCCTGCCACACAGGAAATCACGATCAAAGCATCCCTGACAGATGGCCATCCAGCCTCTGTTTAAAGACCTCCAAGGAAGGAGACCCCACCACGCTCCGAGGGAGTGCGTTCCACTGCCGAACAGCTCTTACTGTCAAAAAGTTCCTCCTAATGTTGAGGTGGAATCTCTGTTCCTGGAGCTTGCATCCATTGCTCCATGTTCCAGTCTCTGGAGCAGCAGAAAACAAGCCTGCTCCATCCTCAGCATGGCACCCCTTCAAATACTTAAACAGGGCTATCATATTGCCTCTTAACCGTCTTTTTTCCAGGCTAAACATACCCAGCTCCCTAAGTCTTTCCTCATAAGGCATCGTTTCCAGACCTTTCACCATTTTAGTTGCCCTTCTCTGGACACGCTCCAATTTGTCAATATCCTTTTTGAATTGTGGTGCCCAGAACTGGACACAGTATTCCAGGTGAGGTCTGACCAAGGCAGAATAGAGAGGCACTGTTACTTCCCTTGATCTAGACACTATACTTCTGTTGATGCAGCCCAAAATCGCATTGGCCTTTTTAGCTGCCACATCACACTGTTGGCTCATGTTCAACTTGTGGTCTACTAGGACTCCTAGATCCCTTTCGCACGTAGTCTCATTCAGCCAGGTCTCCCCCATCTTATATCTATGCATTTCATTTTTTGCCCTAAGTGCAGTACCTTACATTTCTCCATATTGAATTTCATTTTGTTAGTATTGGCCCAGCTCTCCAGTCTATCCTGGTCATTCTGAATTTTGATCCTGTCCTCTAGGGTTTTAGCTACTCCTCCTAATTTGGTGTCATCTGCAAATTGATTCCCTCATCCAAGTCATTGATAAAGATGTTGAATAGCACTGGGCCCAGGACAGAACCCTGTGGCACCCCACTGGTCACATCTTTCCAAGACGAAGAGGAGCCACTGCTGAGCACCCTTTGGGTTCGGCCGGTCAACCAGTTACAAATCCATTGAACAGTTAACTTGTCTAGCCCACATTTTACAAGCTTGTTTGCAAGAATGTCATGGGGAACCTTGTCAAAGGCCTTACTGAAATCAAGGTATGCGATGTCCACAGCGTTCCCTTCATCTACCAAGCTGGTAACTTTATCAAAAAAAGAGATCAGATTAGTCTGGCATGACTTGTTTCTCTGAAACCCATGTTGACTTTTTGTGGTTATGGCATTGCCTTCTAAATGTTCACAGACTCTCTGTTTAATGATCTGCTCTAGAATCTTCCCTGGTATTGATGTCAGACTAACTGGACGATAATTGTTGGGATCCTCTTTTTTCCCCTTTTTGAAGATGGGGACAACGTTTGCCCTCCTCCAGTCTGCTGGGACTTCTCATGAGAGGGCCTTCTTGGTGGCGGCTCCCAGGCTGTGAAATTCCCTCCCATGGCAGACTAGACAGGCCCCTTCTCTGCTCTCCTTCCACTATCAGGCAAAGACCTTTTCATTTCTCCAGGCCTTTGACTGTTAACTGGGCATTGCAGAAGGCCTTTTCATTGGGCTGTGCTGTATTATGTTTTAACTGCCTTTTAAACTGTTTTAAATTAATGTGTTTTTTTTAATATGGTTGTTTATTGAATTGCTTTTTAACTCTTGTATTGTCCATTGTTTTAACTGTTTGAGGTCTTAACTTATATTATGAGTGGCCTCGATACCTATACTGGGAGAAAGATGCAGAAGTAACTAACTAACTAACTAGCTTAATTCTCTTTATCCCTGTTGTGTGTCTACCAGCAGCAGTTCTCTAGGCGTTCACATGTTTCCTTTCCAACTCCACAAAGAGAAGCCAGGGATGTGAACCTAAGCTTTACTGATGAGGACAACTGCATCTGTTGGATTTCTTCCCAATGTGTGTCTGCTAAACACACAGCAGCCTTCTCTCAAGAAACCAGGTAGCAGCCCTAGAAGCAGTAATAGAGAATCCTACCATTCTTCCCTTCTGCTACTTAGATTCTGGGTTTAGATACACTAATTAAAGTAGTTTCACTCCACTGTAGCTGCCATGGCTGCATCCTAGGAGATCTTGGGATCTGTAGTTGGCAAAAGAATTTAGTATTGTCTGCTAGAGAATTCCACTCTCCTCGCTTGAACTACAGCAGCAGAGGAGCTCTCTAGCAGAGGCTTTGGGTGCTTTGCCAAGCTATCGATCCAAAGATCCTGTAACGCAGCCAATACAGAGGTCTCTCTCTCTCTCTCTCTGGCTTTCCTTTGCAAACGAAGATTCAGGAAGGACACATCCTGCGCTTTTTGCAAGCGTGCTGATGACTAAAAAGGCCAATCCGAGATAAACAAGGCCGGTTGCAGAAAGCACAGCAGAAGGTCTCCTTGGGTGTTGTTTCTGGGTTGTGATTCTTTCTGCGTTGTCGTTTCTCTTCAAGACTTGTTCGGCGTGAGTTCTCAAATAAGGCTGCAGCATTGTGGATAGTGCGTCTCCATGCCTCCCAATGTAAGGCCAGGGCAGACCACTGTTGGTGATCAATTTGGCCGAGCCTCAGATGTTATTTCAGGGAGTCCTTGTATCACTTTTTTGGAGCGCCCCTCTTACGCTGACCCGTGGCGAGTTCACCGTAGAGTACTATTTTGGGGAGGCGATGGTCCTTCATCCTAGAAATGTGCCGTGCCCAGTGCAGCTGTGTTCTCAATATCATGGCCTCAATGCTGGTGATCCCTGCTTGCTCAAGGACAGCAACATTTGTCACAAAGTCAGTCCAGTGTATATTTAAGATTGTGCGTAGACAGCGCTGATGAAAGCGCTCAAGGAGTCGTAAGGTACCAAGCTGCTATTGAGAGTCAACATGGTGTTGGAGAGCCAGCATGGTGTAGCGGTTTGAGTGTTGCACTAGAACCTGAAACCAGAGTTTGAATCCTGAATCAGCCATGTAAACCCACTGGGTGACCTTGGACAGGTCACACTCTCTCAGCCTCAGAGGAAGGCAAGGGTGGCAAACATCCTTTGAAGAAAGTTTCCCAACAAAACCTGATGGTATGTTCACTTTTGAGTTGCAATAACTCAGAAGCAACTTGAAGGCACACAACAACAAAACACAAAATCCAAGCCTCGGTGGATTCTAATGAAAACAAAGCCAATTCCGACTAAACATCAGGAAGAACTTCTTGAGATAAGACAGTGAAATGGGGCTCCCTTGGAAGGTGATGGAAGCGCTTTCATTGGAGGTTCTGAAACAGATGCTGCATGCCCACGTCTCAGAGATGCTTCAGCCATGAATTGGTCTCCCGTCTCTCCAGTTCTGTGATTCTAGATTTCAATAACCTCCTGGGCTGGAGGGTCTTTTCCATGCTATTTTTTGCCCTGATGGTAGAAAGAGTTTCCAGGGGGTGAGAAAGACAGATTGTACAGTATTTATGCACCCAAATGGAGAGAAAGAGAGAGATAGAGATAGAGACAGAGAGAGAGAGGCTGGCTGTAGCCACCTGGCATGCACCAGAAGTCCAAGCATGAAGGAAGCTCTGTCCTCCACCCACCCCGGCCAAATCGGGAGCACAACTGCTGTCTTTCTCATCATTCACAAGAATGGATGCTTGCCTCATTGGCATGTGTGTTTGTGTTTTGATTGTTTGTTGCCCATTTCCTAAATTGTCCCCTTTGTGTCATTGTATTCAGAGTGGCTGTCGTGATGCTGAATGATCGATGGGATGGTGGTTCTGCTGGTGAGGGTGGCAGAAGTCAAGCAGGAGCAATGCACCATTGTTGGGATGGAAAAAAATATTAATAGTGTCCTATAATCCTACAGCTGGAAGGGGCACCATCGGCCATCAAGTCCGACCACCTGCTCACTTCAGGAAAGCCAGCTATAGCATCCCTCGCAGGCAGCTATCTAGCCTGTTTTTGAAAGCATCCAAAGAAAAAAATCTCACCGCCTCTCTAGGTCATTGGGTCCATGTAGAATTTTGCATTTGTCTCTGTTGAATGTCATTCTATTAATATCAGACCAATTTTCAAGTTTCTCAAGATCCTTCGTGATTCTGCACCTATCTTCTAGTGTGTTAGTTACAGCGTTCACTTTTGTGTCATCTGCAAACTTGAGGCCTGAATAGCACAGAATACAGTGGGGCTATTACTCCCCTCAACCTGGAAAGAGTGCTTCTATTCATGCAGGCTAAAACAGTCTTTGCCTTCTCTGCTGCAGCATCACACTGCTGGGTCATGTTTCGATTCAGTTCCTTTTACAGAAAAGGATTTCCCAAATACTAGTAGTAAACCAACATATAACACCATAGAATTGCACTGGAGGGCCTAGAAAATGCCTAGAGAAGACA
Source organism: Gambelia wislizenii (assembly GCA_030847615.1). NCBI lineage: Eukaryota > Metazoa > Chordata > Lepidosauria > Squamata > Crotaphytidae > Gambelia > Gambelia wislizenii. The sequence goes on from JAUMIR010000003.1 coordinate 377,183,906, forward strand.
CCTCTCTAGGCATCTGCAGCTACTCCATCACACCTTTATGGTCAACCTCCAGCAGACGTTGATGATAGAGTTGAACTGGAAGACCTCCAGATGCCTAGAGAGCTTCCCCCTGCCAATCCTATTTAAATGAAACTACGGTTACCATTACCATGGATATGGGGAGTGACCTCTAATGCAATAGTGAAGGGCAGGCAATGTCCAGCCCATGGGCCATATCAGGAACTCGGAACCCCAAAGTGTGGACCCTGAAGCCCCCACAAATCCCCAAGACCCCCAAAAAACTTTTAAAAATTCACTTCATACCAACCATCCAACAAAACAAGCTGCAAGTGTGTTGCTTTACTTCCTCCACCCCATAGCACTCCCCAACCTCCGCTCCAGACAAGAAAAATGGCTGAAAATCAGCCAAAATGGCAGCCAGCAATGCCATGACATCACTTCTAACACACCAAAAAGTGATGGTTCCCCCACCTGGGTGACTAAGGGGAATCAGTTGCCTCGGCAGTTGCCCACCCTTCCTGTTGTTATATTTCTGAACAGTTTCCTTTAGTATCTGTGTTTTTCAGATTTTCTTGGGAACTTATTATGTGCAGATATACATGTGGTTTTTCTGCAAACCCCCCCCCCATACAAAGAAAACACATTTTCTGCACATGAAAACATTTTTGCACAAAGTCCACTATTTTCTTGTGAAGAAAATCTGTCTTCTGTGCAAAAAAAACCCACATATATTTCTGGATGGAATAATTCACATGTTGCAAATACTGTATACTATGGAGAAATGCTGTACAGTATTTCTAAATATAGTGACACAAAAATACTGAAAACAGAATACAGAAAGCTCAAACTACACTGTTATATAGAGTGTTGTTATTCTACTTTAACTGCTAAGGCTGCCTAATGTGGAATTCTGGGGTTTGTAGTATAAGGGAGGCCTAAGAGCTCTCTGGTTAAGAATGCTAAATGCCCCTCCTAAACTGCAAATCCCAGGATTCCACAGGAGGCAGCCTTAGCAGTTAAAGTAGAATAATAGTGCGGTAACAGTATAGTGTGATAATCTCCTAATAGAATACAGAAATGCTGGTTACTGTAGTACAGAAATAGTGGGCAATGCAGAACTACTGTACAGAGAATACTTTACAGAAATCTTCATTCTGTTCCACAGTGCTGCGGGGATATGTGGAAATTATTAATCTTTACAGCCAAGGATAATATGGGTGACAATTTACATCTCTATATTATTGTATCGAATACAAAAGTGGGAAAGAGATCTGAATTCAAGAATATAATTCACATCCATTTGAATCATCAATTCAAATTGAGTGACCCCACACGCTCATAAAGAGCAGTGGAACAAAAATGCACAGCAATTTGAATTTCTATATTCACGTGTCTGAAAATGCACATCTACATGCATTTTCCAGAAAACATCATGGAAAACCACGATTCCTTTTACTGCATGGTTTGTGGAGTTTTTGGCTTGCCCTTCTTCTGAATACCACAAATCTCGTTCTGGGTGTGTTGGGACAGATCATATTCGCTGTGAATTCTTTGAGGAGTATTTTCACTGTCTCTAGACAACCACAAACTGCCCACTCAATTAAGGCTATCCAGCTAGAGTATTTCCAGCATGCTCTGTTTGAAGACGTCCAGGGAAGGAGACCCCACCACTTCTCTAGGCAATTTGTCCTATTGCTGAACTACTCCTAGCATCAAGAAGTTTCCTCTTACATTCAATCGAAATCTACTCTCTTGTCACTTAGAATCCTAGAGTTGGAAGAGGCCCCAAGGGCCATCTAGTCCAACCCCCTTCTACAATGTAGGAATACACAATCAAAGCATTCCCGACAGATGGCCATCCAGCCTCTGTTTAAGAACCTCCAAAAAAGGGAGACTCCACCACACTCCCAGGCAGTGTATTCCGCTTCTGAACAGCGAACAAACCTGCCCCCAACTCTCTGTGACAGCACGACATATTTAAAGGGGGCAATCACTCACTTCTCAGTCTTCTCTCCACCAGCCTGAACAGATCCAACTCTCTCAACCTCTCATCATAGGTGTTGTTCTCAATATCATCCTTGTCACCCTTCTCTGAACCCACACCAACTTGTCTATATCCTTCTTAAAATGAGTCATCCAGATGAAGCCTGACTAGTACATAATACAACGGGCCTGTTCTTCCCTTGACTAGGTAAGTATGGTTTTATTAATGCAGGCTAAAATATGATTTCCCTTCTTTGCTGCAGCATCACACTGCTGGTTCATGTTCAGCGTATGGTGGCTTGATACCAGTACATGCGAAAGGGATCTAGGAGTGGATCACAAGCTGAACATGAGTCAGTAGTGTGATGCAGCAGCTTAAAAAGCAATTACAATTCTGGGCAGCATCAAAAGGAGTATAGTGTCTAAATCAAGGGAAGTAATGGTGCCACTCTATTCCGCTTTGGTCAGGATTCACCTGGAATCCTGTGTCAAGTTCTCGGTCCAGTTCAAGAAGGATATTGAGAACCTGAAACATGTCCAGAGAAGGGCAACTGAAATGGTGGGAGGTCTGGAAGCCATGATGCCCTATGAGGAGTGACTTAGGGAGCTGGGCATGTTTAGTCTGGGGAAGAGAAGGTTGAGAGGGGACATGATGACCATGTTTAAATATTTGAAGGGATGCCCTACTGAGGATGGGGCAAGCTCCTTTTCTGCAGCTCCAGAGACTAGGACACAGAGCAATGGGTTCAAACTACAGGAAAAGAGATTCCATCTAAACATTAGGAAGAACTTGCTGACAGTAAGAGCTGTTTGGAGGTGGAATACACTGCCTAGGAGTGTGGTGGAGTCTCCTTCTTTGGAGGCTTTTAAACAGAGGCTGGATGGCCATCTGTCATTGGGAATGATTTGATTGTGTATTCCTGCATGGCAGAATGGAGTTGGACTAGATGGCCCTTGTGGTCTCTTCCAACTCTATGATTCTTTGATTCTATGATCAGCAATAATAAGATCAGTAGTTAATATTTTGTTGTATTTTTTAAAATTATTGTAAGCTGCCTTAAATCCTGTCTTGGGAGAAAGGCAGGATATAAATACAGCAAACAAACAAACAGATAATCCCGAGGTCCTTTTCACATATACTGCTGTTAAGACAAGTATCCTCCATCCTATAAGTGTGCCTTTGGGTTTTGTGTCCTAAATGTTTGAATAATTTGCCAGTCCATACAATGAGCATCCATGCTGACATCTTTTCATAAACCACCTCCTTCAGGCTCTTAACCAAACAAAGAAACTCTTCTTTTTGACTACATCTTCCAGACCCCACCCCACCGCAGCCAGCATAATCCATGGCCATACCGATTGGGGAATTATGGGAATTATATTATCAAAGAGAGCCATTTCCATGCTTGGCTTTTACCCCCAAAGCAGAGGAGCTGTGCAGTCCAGAGTCCAGCAGGGTACAGAGCAGGTGAATAGCAAGGAAGTTGCATGCTGAGCACATCACTCCGGATGACTTCAGCTAATGAGCCAAGCAGCCACGTGCCTTCCAGCATTCGTCCAGAGTCAATGACCCCACATTGAACCACACACATAGTGAATCAGTCACTTCCCAGCAGCATGCTAGGAAATTAAACAACCATTGCTAAGACCGTGTAAGACTCACCCAGGTATGTAAACTTCCTCGGCCTCTCCTAGGAAACTGGCAAGCTTTGATACAGCTCAGAAATCCATGCATTAAATTTGGGACAGCATCATCTCAGCTCTATGTTCTCCCTCAACATTCCAGTAGATGTGAACAAAGGGCCTTTGGGAAGAGGTGTGTCTGGTGTTTCACTTCAGCGTTCCTATGCACGATCTTTAAATGCACAGTGATTCTTGCTTGTGATATTCCTGTAACAAACATTTTGGGCAAAAGAAGACCCCAAGATATTGGCCTCAATCCTGTTGCTAGTCCAAACCAGAGGAGAGCTATTCAGTGCATTGGGTTTACCAATGTTTCAAAATACCATTCAAGAACTGACTCAATGAGTCTATTCTCCTAATGACAACGCTAAGGCGAAACTCTCACATGGTTTTCTTGGCAAGATTTGTTCACAGGGGGTTTGCCTTTGCCTTCCTCTGAGGCTGAGAGATTGTGACTCATCGAGGTCACCCAGTGGCTGAGCAGGGATTTGAACACTGGTCTCCAGAGTCATAGTCCAATGCTCAAACCACTACACCATGCTTCAGATACTTAAAGATGGGATAACCATCTTTAAATATCTGACGGGGTATGAAGTAGAAGATAAAGGAAGCTTGTTTTCTCCTATCCTGGAGAAAAGGACATGAATGGATTCATATTATACAAAAGGAGATTCTAACTAAATATTAGTAAGAACTTATTTGATAGTGGAATGGACTCCCTTGGAAAATAACAAGAGTCTCCTTCGCTGGATGATTTCAATCAGAAGTTGGATGGTCTGACTCTCAGGGGTGCTTGAACAATTTGTTTATGCATTGGCAAGGGCCTGGATTAGAATATTCTTCCTGATACCTTCCACCCCTAGAATTCTATGACCTTATGATTATATTATTTCAGACTCTGTTTTCCAATCAGCCCCAATCTCAACTTCGAACCCTGGACAACGACTGTGTAACCATGTTGGAAGGTGGATTTTTAAGGCTCTGAGGAGTCTTCCTCCATTAGTCATGCCACATTTACCTTGCGGTGCCTTCACAATCTCCGCGGTGCCTTCACAATCTCAGGAGCTCATTCAAGCCGAAACTGGCTTTGTTCTGCCCTAAGAAGGCAGCTATTCACTTTCGGGTCTCTGTCAGCCCTGCAGCTCATTTATTGAGTGTAATTGTTCGGGTTACATATACCTCAATGCTACAAAAATATGGGATTAACTGCCTGAACGATTACATTCCTTGTATGATGCCGTGTCAACTGATATGCCAGCATCCCATTTCCACAGATGTTCTTACTCAGGCATCTTCTAGTTCAGGCAGGGGAAAAGTCTGGACCGCGAGCAGCATATGGCCCCTGAACCCCATTTCTATAATCCCCAAAGCCTCCCTGGAGTTCCAGGGAAGTGTCCAGATCCAGAGAAATTATACTCCCACTGTATTCTGCTTTGGTCATACCTCCTCACCTGGAATCCTATTTTCCAGTTCTGGGCACCTGTCATGTACTGGCATTCCCAGACACAGTGACCAGCAGTTTCAGAGTTAAAAACAGAAAACTTTATTGTCACAGTAATCCAGAAAGTGAACCCTACAGGGTCATTGCTCAGAATGAAACTTAACTGACAAACAGTATAGTAAAAGCATATTCATAGAATCATAGAATCATAGAATTGCAGAGTTGGAAGAGACCACGAGGGCCATCCAGCCCAACCCCCCTGCCACGCAGGAAATCACGATCAAAGCATCCCCGACAGATGTCCATCCAGCCTCTGTTTAAAGACCTCCAAGGAAGGAGACCCCACCACGCTCCAAGGGAGTGTGTTCCACTGCCGAACAGCTCTTACTGTCAAAAAGTTCCTCCTAACGTTGAGGTGGAATCTCTGTTCCTGGAGCTTGCGTCCATTGCTCCGTGTTCCAGTCTCTGGAGCAGCAGAAAACAAGCCCGCTCCATCCTCAGCGTGACATCCCTTCAAATACTTAAACAGGGCTATCATATCGCCTCTTAACCATCTTTTTTCCAGGCTAAACATACCCAGCTCCCTAAGTCTCTCCTCATAAGGCATGGTTTCCAGGCCTTTCAGCATTTTAGTTGCCCTTCTCTGGACATGCTCCAATTTGTCAATTTGTCAATCCAGTCTACAAAATCTGGTGGGCTACACAGCCATTGAGTACCCATCATTCCCTTCCCTCTTCACATAGTGCAAACGTTCAGCCCCTTTTCCCCAGGGCTGAGACCCAGCTGCAGTGCTTATCGGACTCCTCTTGGCACAGACCATTACACTCCGTTCCACTATTAGGAAACACACTCATAACCAAGCATAGAGAAATGCAAACACAGTTAACCATGAGATTACACAGCAACACTGACATTGGCAGGAAAAAGGCACATCCAGGACTGATCGTGATACCACCACAGTTCAAGAAGGACATGGGCATGCAGAAATGTGTCCAGAGGAGGGCAACCAAGATGATCAAGGGTCTGGGAACCAAGATCTGTAAGTAACGGCTTATGGAGGTGGGTGTGTTTAGCTTGGAGAAGAGAAGGCTGAGAAACAACATGAAAGCTACCTTTAAATATCTGAAGGGATGACATGAAGAGGATGGAGCAAGCTTGTCTTCTGCTGCTCCCGAGACTAGAACCAGTGGTTTTAAATTCAAATGTCACTGTATTCTGCTTTGGTCAGATCTCACCTGCAATACTATGTCCAGTTCTGGGTACCACAGTTCAAGAAGAATATCAAGAAGTAGGACCATGCCCAGCAACCAAGATGGCAAAAGGACTGGAAACCACCAAGCTTTATGAGGAACAACTGGGGGTGTTTAACTTGGGTGTTTAACTTGGGAGCTGGGGGTGTTTAACTTGGAGAAGCAAAGACTGAGAGGGGACATGATGACCATATTTAAACATATGAGGGGATGTTATGGCGAAGATGGAGCAAGCCTGTTTTCTGATGCTCCAGAGACTAGAACACAAACCAAGGCATTAAAATTAAAAGAAAAGAGATTCCACTTAAACGTTCGGATGAACATCTCACTCTAAGAACTGTTGGACAGTGGAATAAGCTTCCCCAGAGGGTGGTGGACTCTCATCTTTGAAGGTCTATAAATGTGCATCTCTCAGGAGTGCTGTAGTTGTATATTCCATATGTAGTTGTATATTCCAGCAAGGATATTGGACTAGATGGCCCTTGGAGTTCCTTCCAACCAACTCTAAGATTCTATAAGAGACTAGGACATGGAACAATGGACTCAAAATACAGGAAATGAGATTCCACCTAAAGATTTTTCCTTGGTTTTTTTCCGGGCTGTGAGGCCGTGTTCTGGAATAATTTCTTTCTCACGTTTCGCCTGCATTTGTGGCTGGCATCTTTCTCTGAGGATGCCAGCCACAGATGCAGGCGAAACATCAGAAAGAAACTATTCCAGAACACAGCCTCACAGCCCAGAAAACAATCAAGGAAAATCTATGGATGCCGGCTGTGAAAGCCTTCGACTTCACATTCCACCTAAACATTAGGAAGAACATTCTGACAGTAAGAGCTGTTTGGAAGTGGAATACACTGCTATCTCATAGTGTGGTGAAGTCTCCTTCTTTGGAGGTTTTTAAACAGAGGCTGGATGGCCATCTGTCAGGAATGCTTTGATTGTATATTCCTGCATGGCAGGGGGTCAGACTAGATGTCCTCTGTGGTCTCTTCCAAGTCTATGATTCTATAAATCTTTAGTCTCTTAAATCCCTTTAATCCCTTGGGGGAGGGGATTTAAAATCAGGCTGATTTTCAGGCCAAATGTAGCCCCAAATGCTTCAAAATACATCCATGCAGTACTCCTCGTCACCTCCAAAATGTCACAAAAAGTTCCTGCAGTTAATTGGCCAAAAATGACCACTGAAAGTGATATTTAAATTGGTGCCCATCTCAGCTCCAGTTCCTTAGCCAAAGAGAGAATGAAAAACATCAAGGAGCCTGGAGAAGAGAAGGTGAAGCGGTGACCTGAGAGCCATGTTTTAATATTTGAAGGGATGTAATACTGAGGGTGGAGCAAGCTTGTTTTCTGTGGCTCCAGAGACTAGGACACGGAGCAATGGACTCAAACTACAGAGAAAGAGATTCCACCTCAACATGAGGAAGAACTTCCTGAGGGTAAAAGCTGTTTGGCAGTGGAATACACTGTCTGGGAGTGTGGTAGAGTCCCCATCTTTGAAAGTTTTAAAACAGAGGCTGGTTGGCCATCTGTCAGGAATGCTTTGATTGAGTATTCCTGCAGGACAGGGGGTTGGACTAGATGGCCCTTGTGGTCTCTTCTAACTCTATGATTCTATGAAGTAATTGTCAACTAGAAACACATATCTAAAGAGACACATGCATATTAAGAGTAGGAAGCGAGTTCAAGACAGATTTCATAGTGATGTTTGGTGAACACAGATGATGAAGTTGTATCATTTGAAGAGGACCCTACCCTTCACCACCAGTGGCAGCTGGTGGCTCGCATGTCATTTTGTTGGGACATCTGTTCTGGGGTTTTAGTCTGAAATTTAAGGAAACTATTTAAGGAAACTATATAAGATTCCACGCCTTGGGTAGCTTTGTTAAATTTTGGTCTAAAATCCAGAGCAGTTTCCCTGCCACACTGAACAGAAACCAAGAGCTCCCACCCACTGAATATTGAAGGTGAGGGAATCACTCAGTTGTTTCTTGATTCCAAAATGCCAAGCAAACAACACAGGATAGCAAACCTTCGTCTTAGTCATGTGTATCAGGCCCATGGGACCTGTAAGGCCAATAAGGGACATTTCGACACATATGGGGGGAGTACGAGAGCCCACTTTGTTAATATAGTAATAAAGCACAGGGAAAAGACAAGAAAAATTACTTATTGGGGCTGAAAGAAGATGTAGAGTATGCAGAAGACAGTAAGTAGCTACAGCCCACAGCTAAGCAGGAGACATGAGGAGAAATGTGGTGAAGCCCCTTGTTAGCATTCCATTGTGTTGTGTTTTAATAGTATTCTTTCGTTTAACATCACTAATGGTGGTTCAGTCCAGCAACATCCTGGGAGACCGTATGTTACCCACTTCTCTCCTTTATAGGTTCACCTCTGCTGGCAGGCCAACAAGGTGTAGAGCAGGACAGAGTCCTTCTTCAGAGTTGTGTCATCTAAGCCACTTTGAATTTTTTGAGCTTTTTTTTCCAGCGCCTGTAAACGTTATTCTAATGCATCCTTGTTCATCTCAGGGCAGTTATACCTACTCAGCATCCTGTGAGACTTGGTAATTGGTCTTTTTGGAGTCTGGATACTCCTATCTCATGCTTTCAGCACTGCAAAAATGACCTATTTAGGACTGGAATATGGTGCTGCTACTCCTCTGACCAGCACAGCCATGCTCCTGGGCTGCACCGCTGGACTTTGCCACCCATACATTTTCATCATGGTGTGATGGTGTACCCTTTGGATGGTTTTTGCTACACTGGCAAAACCCTGCACCAGGGAAACGTCTTTGCTCTTTTTGCATTGCACTTCAGGCCAAAGTATTAGACCATAGGCAACCAGAAAAAGCATTCATTCCCTGAACCGTCAGACTTTGCTACATGGAAGGTGCTTTCTTGGTTACAGTGAGCTGGATGAGGTTAGCATTTTGAGTTTTCATTCAGCTGCTTTATTAAACACAAGTGATGTCATGCATTAATATCTGAGAAACCATGTGCTTTGTGCATGGTGGCCTGAGTAAAAAATGCAATGTCTTGCTCTCATTTAATGCTATGAAACAGTTGTCACTACCCTTCCAGCACTCTAGACAAAGAGATGGGAAGTTTTTTTAAAAAATGATAACAATGCAACCAGCTGCTTGATCCATTGTATTTCCCTTTGCAGATCCTCTCATTTCTCTTGTAAGCAATTGTGCACACTATGGAGGAGAGGACAACTCACTCCTGGGGGGCAAGGAGGGGCAACCCCACTCACTTCCACCAGACGCATACCAGCCTTTCCACAACCGACAACTCACTCTCTCACCATGTGTTCCAAGCCTCATCCAAACTTCTGGGATTTTGACATACTGTGTCAAAGAGACAAGGAGAAATGAAGTTTCCAGCGCCACCCTCTCCTTTTTTAACATTCCTGTTCACTCCCAGGCTGTCCCCAAGATCTGTCCAGCTGGAAACAGGTGCCAGAACTTACCCAAGCCATTGGGCTGGGTTTTCTTTTCTCCCTGACCTCCCACACCATCTGCATCCATCCAGGCGGTGGGTATGAACAAAAGGAGGAAAAGCCAGCGCACCAAAGCGAGCTCGGGGGGGAGGAGGGCCTCCGGGGAGCGCAGAGGCCGGGCCAGCGGGACTCGCGGAGGCCCGGGCAAAGTTGCCCCGCCAAGCCGGTGGGGAGCCCGCCCTGCTTTCCTCCTCTCCTCCTCGCCTTCCTTCTTTCCTCCCACCCTCCCTCCCTCCGTGCCTTTTCTCTCTCTCTCTCTTTCTTTCTTTCTTTCTTTCCTCCTTTGCTTCCTTTCTTCCTCCCTCCCTCCATGCCTTTTCTCTCTCTCTCTCTCTCTCTTTCTTTCTTTCTTTCTTTCTTTCTTTCTTTCTTTCCTCCTTTGCTTCCTTTCTTCCTCCCTCCCTCCATGCCTTTTCTCTTTCTTTCTTCCTTTCCTCTCCCTCCCTCCCTGCTTTCCAGTCTTTGCCTTCCCCAACCGGCCCCCCTCCTTTCAGCACCGGGACAGAGGCCGGGGAGGTTTCCGGGCCCGTTTCAGCACCGGGACAGGGACGGGGGCCGGGCCCGAAGGGCGGGAGGAAGGCCCCCCCCCCGACTCCGGAGGCTGCGGGGCCCGGGCCGGGGGTCTGCCCGGGGTCCGCCTCCCTCCCCTCCCCTTGGGCCGAGGGCCGCTCCTTCCCGGGCGCCCCTCCGGAGCGAACTTTCTCTCCCTGCCTGGCCGGCCGCTCCTCCAGCTGGGGCTCCCTCCTCGTGGCCCCTCCCCGCCTCTCGGGCTGGGGGGGGCGCTCCTCCGGGGCTGGGGGCTGCCTCGCTCTCGCCTTCCTTTCGGGGAACCCAAACCCCCCGGGCAGCCCGGCGCTCCCAACTCTCCGGCTCGCCCGCTCGCGCTCCCCTTTGTCCGCCTCTCCCTCCCTCCCTCCCTCCCTCCGGGGCCCGATCCTGCGCCCCCGGCGTCCCGCAGGCCGAGGCGGAGGAGGGGGCGGCGGCGCGGGGACTCACCGGTCGGCGGCGGCGGCGGCGGCGGGCTGGTACTGCTGGCTCCGGCAGAGGATGGAGTGGCCGCAAGCCTGGCCCATGGCTCCGCATCCTTCGCCCAGCCCCGGCGGCAGGAGAGCGGCGGGGCCCGGAGGGGTGGCCCCGCGCCCGGGCTCGCCTCCCCGGCCAAGGAGCGGTTGGGAGCGGCCGCTGCCTCTGCGCCGGGAGGGAGTCGCCAGCCAGGCGGAGGCTGCCACCGAGCCGAAGGCGGGCGGCTGGAGGAGGGGGGGGAGGCGGGCAGGCATGTGCGGGGGGTGTGCGCGTGTGTGCGCGTGTGCACGAGTCAGCCCCAAGCCCCCTGGCTGCCAACCGCGGATCGATCCCGGAGCGCCCAAGGAGAGGAGGGGGGGAGCAGGAGGCTGCAGGGGGACCCCCCCTCCTGACCCCTCCTAGGGGGGGGGAGAGGGAGACATGCCCCTCCAGCTCATCCGCACAGGCCCGTCTGGTTAGGTGTGTGCACCTTTTTTGGGGGGGGGGGAGGGAGAAGAAGAAACACACACAGCAGAATGGGGCAGAAGAGGGGTGGCCCAAAGGCAGCCAAGGGCCCTCCTGTGGCCCCCAAGGGTGTTTTCATGGCCTTTGGCCTCTCCCCAGACACCCCCCTTTCCCCCTCCACCTGGTGATTCCTTCTCCTGGTTTTACTTGGGGGGGGGTGTCTATGCACGGTTACTTGTTGGCAGTCCATGTGGCCCCTAGAAGATCCCAAGAGCAGAATGATGGCCCTCGGACTTCCCAGCCTGGATCCAAACATAAGGCAAGGAGTTGTTCAGAAAGCATCCAGGGCAGGGGTGTAACCACAGGTTAGGGGGAGAAGAAATCATCCCCACCCCCACCCCCAAAAAATAAGAATCCTGCCCCCCATGACATTTTCCTTCAAATCCCCCCCCCCAATATCTAGCATTGCAGGGAATGAGACATTGATCATTCTAGATACCTAAGAACTCTTGCATTTGCTGTGTCCACATACCCATGGTTGCTTTTTCTGTCCTTTTGTTTCAGACACCTGAACTTTATTTCCAAATGATCAATTGAAGTTTCAGGTTACCATAATGCTGAAAATGTGTGTGTGACTGTGTGTCTGTGCCTTCAAGTCACCTGTCAACTTATGGTGATCCCATGAATTTCATGGGGTTTTCTTAGGCAAGGGATATTCAGCAGTTTTTTAAAGCCAGCTCCTTCATCTGAAATGTAGCCCTAAAGCACCTGGGATTCCTTTTGGCAGACCTGGGCTTAAGGGAAGGTTCTTCTTTTTGGACTGCCACTCTCCAAATCCCACAGCCCTGGGATTTGGCAGTCCAAAAAGGCACCTTTTCCCATCTTCTGGAAGCTCTAGCCTGCAGCATTTGGGTGGAAAGAGACCAAGGCCAGATCTTGTATGTGTGTGTCTTCAAGTAACCTGTCAACTTATGGTGACCACATGAGTTTCATAGACTTTTTTTAAGCAAAGAATCCTCAGAGATGATTTTGCTAGCTCCTTCCTCTGAAATAGAACCTACAGCACCTGGTCTTCATTGGTCCTCTCCAACTAGGAATTTTGGAGGATTTGGATTTTTTTTTTAATTGAAATAAGACCATTCTACTGAAAAATACACCCAACTAGGGCTGACTTTGCTTAGCTTCCAAGATCAGACAGGATCTGTGGCTTTTAGGGTATTTAGTGAGGGCTGAAGGCAAATTCCATTGGAGATCAGAATTCTTATTGAGGAAGGCTATGTCCTTAATTTCCCCCTCCTTAACTATCCCCCTGGTCCAGAGGCATTTTGAAGATCAATAGAGAGGTTCATGGAGAGGAGGGGGTGGAGAAGGTCAAGGGTTTACTGCAGAAGCTGGGTTGCAGGTCAAAGGGAGGGGGGAATTCCATCCTAGAATGTAGAGAGCAATGGTCCTGAAGGAGGAAGACGCTTCTGAGCATCTGTAGAATGCCAAGTTTTTGGATGCAACCCTTCCTCCTTCTTTCTCCTCCTCCTACCCAATTGTTCCACCAAGACTCTAAACTATCTAGTCCGTGAGCTGCTCTTCGCTGATGATGATGCTGAACTCGCCACTGGTCAGCTTAAGAGGGATGCTCCAAAAAAGTGATACAAGGACTCCCTGAAACAACATCTCAGGCTCGGCCAAATTGATCACCAACAATGGTCCACCCTGGCCTCACATCGGGAGGCATGGAGACGCACTATCCACAATGCTGCAGCCTTATTTGAGAACTCACGACGAACAAGTCTTGAAGAGAAACGACAACACAGAAAGAATCACAACCTGGAAACATGACCCAAGGAGACCTTCTGCTGTGCTTTCTGCAACCGGACTTGTTTATCTCGGATTGGCCTTTTTAGTCATCAGCGCGCTTGCAGAAAGTGCAGGATGCGTCCTTCCTGAATCTTCGTTTGCAAAGAAAAAGTCAGGGAGGAAGGACCCAATTGTTCCAGATGTGAAGCTTTCAGGGAGTCAGGACACACCTCTAAAAGAGACAAGCACTCCATCCCCTCTTCATTTTTCTTGCAAAGTAATTCCCTCAGGTAGATTTACTTATGTTTTAATTTATTCAGTGCATTCTGTTATCACTTCTGAATCTACCAGTCTACCAAAGATGATGCACAATCAATTATTTTTTTAAAAAAGTTTTTTGAATAACTAAAAACTGATTAAAAACAGTCCAAACTTCTATTTAAAACTAATTCTAAAACCAGACAAACAGTTCTGAAAAACAGCCAGAGCCGACAGTGCTTCACTCACTGCCCACTGGAGAATGCCACAAGATGGAAGAATGTTTTAGTCCGACAGCAAAGGGTTTCAGAATTTAGACAGGAATCCCTGGAGCTGCTCAGGGGGAAAGGTCAGCTTTGCTTAATTGGAAAATATTCACACCTCTGCTGTTGAGGGGCTGATGCAGGTGTGATGTTGTGCAGCAAATCTTCTCTCCGCTAGGGGCCTTTAACATTTCGTTTATTTACAGCAGTTGCAAAGTAGAGCCAAAGTACATACGCACATACCTGCTACTTTATCCCCACTTCAGTCTTCTTGCAGTTTACACAAGAACACACACACACACACACACACACAGAGCACATATTTAATTTTTTAAATGCTTTTGGTCCTTCTTTTTCATTTCTCCAGTGGCAACTGATAGCCCCAGGTTGAGTGGGGCAGAGGGTGAGGGTCATAGAATCATAGCATCATAGAATCATAGAACCATAGAGTTGGAAGAGACCCTGTGGACCATCCAGTCCAAACCCCCTTCTGCCATGCAGGAAGACACCATCAAAGTATTCCTGACAGATGACCATCCAGCCTTTGTTTAAAAACTTCCAAAGAAGGAGACTCCACCACACTCCCAGGCAGCAGCAAATTCCACTATCAAACAACTCTTACTTGTCAGGAGGTTCTTCCTAGTGTTTAGGTGGAATCTCTTTTCCTGGAGTTTGAATCCATTGCTCTGTGTTCTAGTCTCTGGAGCACCAGAAAACAAGCTTGCTCCACCCTCAGTATGACATCCTTTCAAGTATTGTAAACATAGCTATCATGTCACCTCTTTACCTTCTCTTCCCCAAGCTAAGCATATCCAGCTTCCTAAGCCACTCCTCATAGAGCTTCCAGACCATTTTGGTCACTCTCCTCTAGACACCTTCCAGCTTGTCAATATTCTTCTTGAACTAAGGTGCCCAGAACTGGACACAGTATTCCAGGTGAGGCCTGACCAAAGCAGAATAAAGTGGTACTATTACATCCCGTGATCTAGACACCATACTCCTATTGATGCAACCCAGAACTGCATTGGCTTTTTTAGCTGCCACATCACACTACTCACTTATGTCATCAGAGTTATCAGAAGCAAAGCCAACAAGTAACCAGAAGTGGAGCCAACAACATCTTGTTAGCTACCCATTGCGTCTCCTCTGCAAAGTACACCTTTCGCTGAAGTCTCTTTTTAGTCCAACCTAGAGTAGGCCCATTGCATCAACGGGATTTAGCAATGCATTGAGTCATAATTCAGCAATTGATCTGATGGGTCTGTTGTGGTTGGGACTAAATAACTGCATTCAGACTAGTGTCTACCATTCCTACCAATTGGGAGGGATGTTGGGAACTAGGTTGGTAATGCCCCGTCCTGGGGCACAATGGTGGCTTGTGGATCAATGGGAAGGTAAATCCACTCCAGCATTTGAAAAAGAGCTACCCAAGGTAAGGAACCTAATGATGGAGTTCAGAACCTTGGAGTTCCTTGAAAGCAATCCAAAGTCTCAAGTGGATGCACCATCCCACATAGGTGTCTTAAAGGAATTCTCTGTGTTAGTCTCTTTCAACATTGTGTATTCCTGCCAAGTTTTAACTAGGAGACAAAATGATCCCAGCATTGGTGCCAGTCGGGCCTTCAAGGGGAGAGAATCCCACAGCTAAGGTGCCACCACAGAGAATAAGCTTTCTGGCTATTTGATGAAGTCCATGCACATCACTTTCTGAGGAAGCAGACTGGAGTCTATGAAAGCTCAGGCTGAAATCATAGGATCATAGACTTGGAAGAGACCACAAGGGCCATCTAGGGGGTGGGTGGGCTAGATGGCCCTTGTGGTCTCTTCCAAGTCTATGACTCTATAACCCTCTGCCATGCAGGAATACACAATCTAAGCACTCCCGACAGATGGCCATCCAGCCTCTGTTTAAAAACCACCAAAGAAGGAGATGCCACCACACTCCCAGGCAGTGCATTCCACTTCCAAACAGCTCTTACCATAAGGAAGTTCTTCCTAATGTTGAGGTGGAATCTCTTTTCCTGGAGTTTGAACCCATTGCTCCATGTCCTAGTCTCTGGAGCAGTAGAAAACAAGCTTGGTCCATCCTCAGTATGACATCCCTTCAAATATTGAAACATGGCTATCATGTCACCTCTTCACCTTTTTGTCTCCAAGCTACACATACCCAGCTCCCTAAGCCACTCTTCATAGGGCATAATGGCTTCCAGACCTCCCACCATTTTCGTTGCATGGCAGAAGGGGATTGAATTGGATGGCCCTCATGGTCTCTTCCAACTCTATGATTGTATGATTTTATAATTAGGAAGAACTTCCTGACTGCAAGAGCTGCTCAACAATGGAACAGGCTCCGTCAAAGGGTGGTGGACTCTTCTTGATTCTATGATGCACCCAAAAATCAGTCTTAGAACAAATCAAGACTGAACTCTTCCTTGAAGCAAAGATGACTAAACTGTGACTATTGTATTTTGGACATATCATGAGATGACATGGCTCATTGGAAAGAGGAGAAGTCTGGAGAAAATGAAAGGAGTAGGAAAAGTGGAAGAGTGCATTAAAGATGGGTAGACTCCATCCAGGAAACCACAGCTACCTTGAGATTGTTGTCTTGGAGATCTGTCATTCATAGGGCTACTGTAAGTGCAAGCCAGCTTGAAAGCAGGTCATAGCAACAAAAGCCACAAAATATTTTAACAAATGAATTAATGCACTTTTGATCTCATTGTCCAAACAAAAATGTGATGGCTTGTTTGTTAACAGCATTCTTCTATCTCCTCTCAGCCCATCAGATCTCCGACGGTTATGTACAATGAATAAAAAAAGTATAAAACATTAAATACATGACCAAAGGCTACCAAAAACAAACTAAAAACTCCGCCTTAAAATAATTCTAGAACCTCAAACAATTAAAAACAGCTTAAGAACAGCCAGAAAAAAAGCAAAACAGTACAGTCCTCACTGCCCCACTGGAAACTCAGAAACGATCGTGTGACTTCCCATGGGAGGGAGTTCCATAGTCTGGGTGCCACTACAGGAAAGGTCCTGTGACATGTAGCCACCAGCCTAACCTTTAGGGCTGTTGGGACACACATCAGAGCCTTCCTGAGGATCTTAGATGTCAGGCAGGCTGACTTGGAATCATATATATATATATATATATATATATATATATATATAAACACTTGGGTATGTTTCCTTTCCCAGTGTGCTGATTGGCTGCTTAGGAAACTTGCCCAACCAATCCCCTCCCTCCTCTCCCTCCCTCAGCCAATCCCCACCCACATGCAAATTCCCTCTCCACCTCACAATCCACTCCTGCCATTCAATCTGCAGCGACACCCCCAGCCTCACAAGGGCCCCTCCCTCCCCTCCCTCCCTCAGCCAATCACCACCCACATGCAAATTCCCTCTCCAGCTCATAGTCCACTCCTTCCACTCAATCTGCATCTACACCCCCAGCCTCACAAGGGCCCCTCCCTCCTCTCCCTCCCTCAGCCAATCCCCACCCACATGCAAATTCCTTCTCCAGCGCACAATCCACTCCTGCCACTCAATCTGCATTTACACCCCAGCCTCACAATGGCCCCTCCCTCCTCTCCCTCCCTCAGCCAATCACCGCCCACATGCAAATTCCCTCTCCAGCGCACAATCCAGTCCTGACACTCAATCTGCATCTACACCCCCAGCCTCACAAGGGCCACTCCCTCCTCTCCCTCCCTCAGCCAATCACCACCCACATGCAAATTCCCTCTCCACCTCACAAGCCACTCCTGCCACTCAATCTGCATCTACACCCCCAGCCTCACAAGGGCCCCTCCCTCCTCCCCCTCCCTCAGCCAATCACCACCCACATGCAAATTCCCTCTCCACCTCACAAGCCACTCCTGCCACTCAATCTGCATCTACACCCCCAGCCTCACAAGGGCCCCTCCCTCCTCTCCCTCCCTCAGCCAATCACCACCCACATGCAAATTCCTTCTCCACCTCACAAGCCACTCCTGCCACTCAATCTGCATCTACACCCCCAGCCTCACAAGGGCCCCTCCCTCCTCTCCCTCCCTCAGCCAATCATCACCCACATGCAAATTCCCTCTCCAGCGCACAATCCACTCCTGCCACTCAATCTGCATCTACATGTTGCTGAACTGTATGAAAAGATTCTGAGGGAAAAAATATGTAAAACAATTTATGAAATATATGAGTAAATACTTTGTATAAAATGAATTATTAATTTATAATCTTTGCAATCTCCTAAAATGGTGTATGTTGCACTGGGTACAGCTATCCCTGTAACATCATAGAAGTTAAACCTGGAAGGGGCCACAAGGGCCATCTAGCCCAACCCCCTGCCATGCAGGAATCTATAGCTAAAGCCTTCCTCAGAGGTGGCCACCCGGCCTCTGTTTAAAGACCTCCAAACACCCTCTGAGACAATATTCCTTTTAAGCTTTTTCTTCCATCACCTGTTTTAAAAGTGTGTCCCATCCTCTTTCCCCCCTGATTTCCACAGCTCCTTGCTGCAGTCGTCTTGTTTTAAAAGTGTGTCCCATCCTCTTTCCCCCCTGATTTCCACAGCTCCTTGCTGCAGTCGTCTTACCGTCCCCAAACACCCATGCACTCCCCCCCATCTACACACACACAAACACACACCTCTTTCCCACCCGAGCTGCTTTCCTCCAGACATCCAACCTGCCTGCCCTGGCTGCTGAGGCCTTCTCTCTCTCTCTCTCTCTCTCTCTCTCTCTTTCCAAGAGAACAGGCCAATCACAATAACAAGCGAGCAGATCCAGAGGCTGCTATTCCACCATTTGAAATTGCTCCAGCTATTATTAGCTGGGGTGCATGTTCGTAATTTAATTCGTGCAGGGATTTTTCCTTCTCTTCCTAGTATCAATACAATGGAGATGGGAAAGTCGGAGCCCTTGTGTGTCTTAATCCGGGTTCCTTTCTTCCCTCCCATCACCCTACCTCTGCTGCCGGCAACCAGTAAGGAACCATGGGGAGCCTAGAATCGGGTCAGAGTGATCCCACACACAAAGAAATACTGGAAAGAAAGAAACTCTGTTGGGGCAGAGAAGGAAAGGGTGAGATCTGTAGGGAGGCAGTGGAGGAATGAATACAAGCAAAGTCAGCTTTTAAAATAAGCATCCACTTGCTAATGATAATCCGGCAAGATGAAGGCACAGGCATTTTTTCTTCAACCAGGCATTCCTCCGGACATCAGTGTGAGAGATCTGGCCATCAGGATAGAAACAAAAGGGATTACACCAGTGATGGTGAACCTATCATATGCGTGTCAGCACTGACACACTGCCATAGGCCTCCTCCCCCCCGCCCACAACCTCACCACCCTCCCTAAAGTGGCTATCAGTCACCACTTTAGGGAGGGTGGGGGGGTGGAGGAAAGTGGTGGGCAGGGCTATGAAGCCCTGATCGCCACTTTAGGGAGGTGGGGGGGTGGAGCCTCGGAGCACCCCCCTGAGGCCTGCCATGCTTCGCAGAAGTCGCCTAAGAAAGGCCGGGTAAGGCGGTGGGCGGGCGGGAGTCTGCCCAGCCTCGCCCTGGCCTTCCCGAGGATGCTCTGAGGCTTCAAAGTCCTGGAGCCGCCTCAGGGAGGCTGGGGAAGGCAGCAGGAGGGAGGGAGGGACTCTGCCCGACCTCTCCCTGGCCTTCCCGAGGGTGCTCCGAGGCTTCAAAGTCCCGGAGCCGCCTCAGGAAGGCCAGAGAAGGTGGTGGGAGGGAGTCTGCCCAGCCTCTCCCCGGCCTTCCTGAGGGGGCTCCGGGGCTTTGAAACCCTGGAGCCGCCTCAGGAAGGCTGGAGAAGGCAATGGGAGGGCAGGAGGGAGTCTGGCCGGCCTCTCCCTGGGCTTCCCGAAGGGGCTCTGGGGATTGAGAGGCCCATATAGCCCCTTCGAGAAGGTTGGGAGGGGTTGAGGGAGTGCAGTGTAGAGGCCTTTCAGCCACCCCCACCCTCCCAAAGCCGCAACAAGGCTTAGAAAGCTCAATAGCAGCTTTGGGAAGGGAAGAGCCCACCTAAAAAGCGCCTTTCCTGCCAACTCCCAGCTCTCCTGGGGCTTGGCTCTCCCATCCCCAATGGAGCCAACCCCCAGGAGAGTTGGGGAGTTGATGGCCGGCTTCTGGGCTTTTCCATTTAAATCAGCTCCTCTCCCTTGAGTGGGAGGGAGAGAAGCTGATTCAAATGGGGTGCTTGCTGAGCAAACCACAAATAATCAAAACCGCAAGAGAGTGAAAGCTGCTAATGTGGAGGGGCAACTGTACACATTTATGTTATTTAAACAATAAATATTGCGAAATAATGTTTTTTCCTCAAAGTGACACACCACCCGAGTTATGCTCAGTTTCCTGGCGAAGTTTGACACACCAAGCTCAAAAGGTTGCCCATCACGGGATTACACCATCTCCCTTCTGACTGGGCCAATCCACATATTTTTAATTTCACCTGAGATCCTGAGTCCAGAGCAAGAAGGATATGGAGAAGCTGGAACATGTCCAGAGAAAAGCAACCAAGATGGTGAAAGGTCTGGAAATTACCAAGCTCTATGAGGAACAGGTCAGGGTGTAACTTGCCCTGACAGGCCCCCACCTTTTCATAACTCATCAATTGGCTGTATTTCATATATTGGCTTATAATTGGCACTCCTTGGGGTTAAAGGTAGACCTGGGACCCTGAAGTTTCACTCAGAAAAACCTGAGAGTCGCCTGCTAAAATTCCTTAAAAACACACCCAGGTGAGAATTACATGAAAGTTCCCTGGTACTGATTAGTTAGGGAGATAATGTGCTAATTCATCCTGGGCAGCTCCGGACGTGAGTCATTTAATAATCCCATTAAGGTAGCTGAGCACTCTTTGCTTGCAAAACTGTTTTTTCCTCACACCTGGTCCTAAAACAATAGAGGTTTGCCCAAGACCACTCAAGGTCAATGTTTGAACCATCAGCGACCATTAACACATCTGGAGAATCCATTGCTTAATGTTGGGAAACTCCGATAGACATTGTTTTCCACTCAAAATTGCCCTTTCAGGGGAATTATCAAATATAAATATGACACCAAAACACAGTCAAGGAATACACACATCCCCTTCCTTCTGGCTCCACATCTGTCTATGTCATCACTCTTCTATTCTGGACTCTGCACTGCTGGTTTCTGCATGATCCTCAGAATCTCTGCTCTTTGGATCGGTACAGTATTACCCACTATCCCCTCAATCTATTCCTCTATCCCAACACTTCCTACTTTCTTCATTAGCCTTCTGTGACTGCTTGAATCCTGAGTGTATATGTGTGGATGTTCCCTTGATTATTATTCAATAAAAAAATATTTTTATTTCACCCTCTGGCTTGGAGCCTCCTCAGTTAATAATGGCATTCATAGGTCAAGAGATCCCACCATTACCTGGCCTCTCACTGAAATCTTGAGCTAATTAAAATTCCTTATATTAGAATTCAGACACTAGTGTGATCCCCATGGATCACAATGCAATTCATGTAACAAGGGAGCATTTGGTTTGGAGAAGAGAAGAAACATGTTAAATAATTTCTTGGTGTTTGAAATTCACATTGTTCCAAATTGTTCCAAATTTATTTGATCTGTAGACATTCCTGGGACTTTGCATGGCATCTTGTTAGTGACCTATGCACATATAAATGTGGCTTACACATACATATGTTTCTTTTTGGATAGGGCTCAGGGAGTTTTTCTTTAGCCCTTTGTGCCCCATCTCAAACCTTCCCCCACAGTTGCCAGTCCCTAGGAGAGACTGATAGGGTGGGAAGGGCAAATCAAACAACAAGGATGTGGCTGGTCTTGGCTCTGAAGGAAAGGGGGAAGGTTAAACTTCATTTATTAATGCACTCTCATTTCTTCACATGAGGCAGCAGTGTGAGGCAGCAGCCAAAAAGGCCAATGCAATTCTGGGTTGCATCAACAGGGGTATAATGTCCAGATCGAGGGAGGTAGTAGTGCCACTCTATTCTGCTTTGGTCAGGACTCAGCTGGAGGAATCCAATGTCCAGTTCTGGGCACCACAATTCAGGGAGTATATTGAGAAGCTGGAAGTTGTCCAGAGGAGAGTGACCAAAATGATCAAGGGTGATCAAGCTCTGCAACAAATGGCTTAGGGAGCTGTGTATGTTTAGCTTGAAGAAGAGACATGATACCCATTCTTAAATATCTGGAATGGATGATGTGTAGAAGGTGTAGCCGGCTTGTTTTCTGCTGCTCCAGAGACTAGAATCAATGGATGCAAATGTCAAGAAAAGAGATTGTACCTAAACATTAGGAAGAGCTGTCATACAGTGGAAATAGACTTGGAGGGTGGTGAACTCTCCATCTTTCGAGGTATTTAAAGAGAGTCAGGAGCCATGTTTTAAGGCACCAGATCCTGTCTGATATTGGAAGCTAAGCAGGATCAGCCCTGGCTAATAGTTGGATGGGAGACTGCCAATGAATACGAGGTGTTGTAAGCTTTATTTCAGAGGAAAAAACTAGCAAAACCACCTCTGAGTATTCCTTGTCTAAGGAAACCCTATTAAAAAGCCAATTTGACTCTAGGCTGCCTCAATAAGAGTACAGTATCTAGATCAAGGGAAGTAATAGTGCCACTCTATTCTGCTTTGGTCAGACCTCACCTGGAAGACGGTGTCCAGTTCTGGGCACCACAGTTCAAGAAGGATATTGAGAAGCTGGAATGTGTCCAGAGGAGGGCAACCAAAATGGCGGGAGGTCTGGAAGCCTTTATGCCCTGTGAGGAGTAGCTTAGGGAGCTGGGTATGTTTAGCCTGGGAAAGAGAAGGTTAAGAGGTGATATGATAGCCATGTTTAAACATTTGAAGAGATGTCATACTGAGGATGGAGCAAGCTTGTTTTCTGGTGCTCCAGAGACTAGGACACGGAGCAGTGGGTTCAAACTACAGGACAAGAGATTTCACCTAAACATTAAGAAGGACTGCCTCACAGTAAGAGCTGTTCATCAGTGGGATCCACTTCTTCCTGGGAGTGTGGCGGAGTCTCCTTCTTTGGAGGTTTTTAAAGGGAGGCTGGATGGCCATCTGTCTGGAGGGCTTTGATGGTATACTCTGCATGGTAGAATGGAGCTGAACTGGAAAGCCCTTGTGGTCTCTTCCAACTTGATGATTCTATGATTCTATGATAAAGCTGGGAAGCTGGAAATCTGTAGCCTCATGTGCAATGGGTCTTCTGCAAGCCATCAGCCCAGGCCTTTCAAGGGGCTACAGGGCCTTTCTCCAGTAGACATGTAGGGAGGGAGGAAGGGAGGGAGGGAGAAGAAGAAGATGATGATGTCAAAAAACAGGGGAGGCTCCTGAATCTATTGCCAATGGGGCAATGACTCTCCTCTGTGCTTATATCTCAACTACAAAGAAACTAGCAGAGGTGCTGAAACAGTGTGTGTAGTTCCGCACACTGGATAGCTCTCGTCACATCTGGAGCAGTCCACGGACAATGAAGCCACCAGTGTTTATGTACCAGAAAGAAAGAAAAATTAGGATAGCAGAAAAAGAGAGAAAGAGGCTTGGCACTCCTACTTTTGGCTCTGGCCCCATCTCCCACTGGTTTCATCTCTCTCCACCATCATATTTTGGCCACCAAAAGATCACTTTCAAGGGAAAGCAATCCTAGACATGAAAAGGGTTGCCCCCCTTGCCTTAAAACACCATCAGGTGTTGAGTCCAGGAGCCCTTTCACACAAGACAATTGCAGTACTACAATTCCCCTTGAACTGCCATAGCTGCATCGACCTATGGAATCCTGGGTTTGGTCATTTGGGAGGGGGGCAGTAGAGAAGCTCTCTAGCTGAGAATTCCAGTGATGCATTCAAGTATTTTATTCCAAATCTCAAGTGTCTACTGCCAAGTCTCAAGTCCAGTCTCAAGTCTAGGAGCCAACTTTAACAGAAGAAAAAGGAGGAGGCAGGGGAGATGGAGGGAGTTTCTGTCCATTCAGTTTAGACCCACACTCCTCCCTCTACAACAACAACCCCACACACAATGTGTCTTGTGGTTCAGCTATATAGGAGTGCTTGATTGTCAGCCATCTGCCTAGCCACAGCTGTGGTCAAACCCATTTCAGCTGTGCTAGTGTGGTCTGTTGCTCCAACATTATTCTTTTGCACTTAAAGCAATATTACCCTGACAGTTTCAATACCTAGAAAATCAAGAAAATGTGCATAAAGTTAGGTTTTTAAAAAATTAAATTATCAGCAAACACATTAGGCAATGGGCTGGAAGCAAAGGTTGAGGTCTGCTTGGCTTTGAAAAGCTTTAGAAGGATCCTTCTACCTCAAGCCCATTGCCTAACACATTTGCTGCTACTGCTTCCATCACATGATTGGTAGGCAAAAATCAGTGAGATCATGGAAGTGTTGTTCAAAAACATTCTGGATTAATGCATTATATTACTGAACAAGCCCAGCAAGTTGGTTGCTAAAAACATAGAAGTCACTAATCGAGTCGAATCAAGTCAGTACAGGTATGTCATTTATTGTTGAGCTGAGTCCGAGTCAAGTCGTTGAAGTGACTTGAGTCTGAGTCAATCGACTGGAGTCTACATTGCTGGAGAACTCTAAACCAACCAGCCCACCCAGGGCCCCATCTGTACAAGGGGGGAGGGGGCAGAGTACCTTGCAGTAATGGCATTTTGCTGCAGCAGCAGCTTGTCTTAACAATGTTTTTGGCCCCAGAAGCCCCCAGAAGATTTGCATGCCAGACAGCAGCCTTGAGTGATTTACTCACATTAGTATTTACCCACCACCAAACTTTTTTTAATGTCTAAGGTTTGCTGGAACAATAGTGTGATATTTTGATTTAAAAGAACTGCAAAACGGGGGGGGGGGACACCCTGTTTTATCACCTTAGTGATCACTTGCTAAGGCAAAAATCCAACATGGTGACAGCATGTGCTTTGTCCTCTTAGCAAGCCCCACCTCCCATGCTCACCCAGCTAATCAGCTTTGTGCTTCCTCTCATATGGGAAAGTGATTTATATTGAATTACTTGTCCCAAAGAGCAGGAATGCACATGTGCGCACACACTCCTGCCGTTTTTTAAAAAGCTCAGGGAGAAGCCACAAAGTCTTTTCCTGCAGTGTTTTTGCCTTTTGGGGGCCCTCTCCTTCCAAATACTGTGGATTGATGTGGGATCCCATTTAGACAGGTTGTATACCCAGGAAATTCCATGCAGGTTATTTTCATCATTTTGACAAGCTCCAGATCTGCTGAATGTGGAAACCCAATTGTTCACTTAGAGGAGGGAGGAAGGGAGGGAGAAGGTAGATCTGCAGGCACAGTCTCTGCATTGGTGAGGTGGGCATGAACATAATCAGAGAAGAGCATGCAATGGTTAGAAACATGTTGGTGTCTCATGCATGCCTCAGTTTCCCTACAGAGGCAGTTGCCCCATGTGGAGTGGGGCCCTTCAGCATCAATGCAAATGCACAATCGGTTTTGGATTAGGGATGCAATTCTGCACTACGTTTCTTCTCAAAGGAAGCAATGAGTAATTTTATCAATTTTCTTCCCACTGTGAGAAATCCATTGAAAACTACACAGTTTTCAAAGCTCATTCGCAATTCAGGACTTATTCTGTGCAAAATTTGCATGTGGTTGTTTTGCACAGAAGGCAGAATTTTCTATTTAGGAAATGATACACAGAAAAAGTATTTCCTGTTCAGAAAAGTGTTTCTCTGCACAGAAAATGCTGTTTTCTATGCAAACCAGCCATGTGAGAATTTTGTGCAGAATAAGTTCCTAATTACAGCATTTTCTGCACCGAAAACAGCTTTTTCTGGATTTCCATTGCAGAAAATGCTGTTTTCTGCACAGAAAATGGCTGTTTTCTGCATAAAACAACCTATGCAAATTTTGTGTAGAATTAATCTTGATCTGCGAAAATTCTTGCCAACCCAGGAGTCTTCCATCAGGGTTTCTCAACACTTGAGAAACGTGTACAGTATTTTTGACAGTTTTCCAGATATTTTTTGATATTCTTTTCAGCCCTTTTATGCATTCAGTTGCTTATTCCAGTGTGCCTTCAGTGACACAATATCACCATCCCACACAAATGTTCCCTAGCACTATCAACACACAACCCTACCTGTGGGGATTTATGCTGTGCAATCCCAGTGTAGGATGTGTCCAGAGTTAATTAAAGCCAGCTTCCAAGATCTCTGCTTGCTTGAAGGCTCAGAGAAAGCCACAACCTGGGGCATTGTTCCATCCCCACCTTGGCTACATGCCTGCCACCTATCATGCTCCATGTTTCTGCTGTTAAATATTGTCAGTAGGAGAGAAGGGAAACAGGCACGTGATTCTGGATGGAAGCAGCTGGTGGGGAGATTTCTGATTTACAGAATCTTTGCAGAAGTGGTTGAAACACCAAGCCGCACACACCAGGAGAGAACAGATTTCTGGATACATCTGCCTGTCTGTCTGTCTATCTGTCTATCTCTCTCTCTATCTATCTATCTATTATTGTTGTTCATAGAATCATAGAGTTGGAAGAGACCACAAGGGCCATCTAGTCCAACCCCATTCTGCCATGCAGGAATACACAATCAAATCATTCCCGACAGATGGCCATCCAGCCTCTGTTTAAACACCTCCAAAGAAGGAGACTCCACCACACTCCCAGGCAGTAAGTGTATTCCACTGCCAAACAACTCTTATCCTCAGGACATTCTTCCTAATGTTCAGGTGGAATGTCTTTTCCTGTAGTTTGAACCCATTGCTCCATGTCCTAGTCTCTGGAGCATCAGAAAACAAGCTTGCCCCATCGTCAGTACGGCATCCCTTCAAATATTTAAACATGGCTGTCATGTCACCTCTCAAGCTTCTCTTCTCTTCTCCAGGCTAAACACACCCAGCTCCCTAAGCCGTTCCTCATAGGGCATCATGGCTTCCAGACTTCCCACCATTTTGTTCGCCCTCCTCTGGACACTTTCCAGCTTCCTTCTTGAACTGTGGAGCCCAGAACTGGACCCAGGATTCCAGGTGAGGTCTGACCAAAGCGGAATAGAGTGGCACTATTACTTCCCTCGACCTAGACACTATACTCTTATTGATGCCGTCTAGAATCACATTGCCTTTTTTAGCTGCCACATCTTCTTATATACTTGCTCTGATTTTTGTAGATTTCTTTTCATTCATTTAAATGTTTTATCCCACATCCATCAACTCTATCACCAAACTCATTGGTAAAATGTACCATGAATTAAAGCACAAGAATGAGGTTGATCCAGGCTTAAGTAAGGTCTCTTTCATACTATACAACCACAGCACTTCATTTCCATGGCACCACCATGCTACAATATCCTAGACTTTATAGTTTTTTGTGGCACTAAAGCTCTCTGGCTCTACTGTAAATACATCATGAAACCGTTAATATCTGGATTCTGTAGGCAGCAGCCAAGGCAGTTAAAGTGATATCCAAGTGCAGTAATTGTGTAGTGTGAAAGACACCATAATTTCCCTTTATTCCTGCTGAAATCAATGGAATTTAAGGCAAATTCACCCCTTAATTTCAATGGGAGAACAGCTTAACCTAAACTGCATCCAACACGAAAAACAGAACAACTCTTTTGAAAAAACAGCAGTGTAAGAATGCAGCAAACGTGGCATTAATAAGCCGAAGAGGCAGAATAAAACAGATAAAAAAAGAAGTGGGCTTTGTATTTCTTTTTTTTAAATGCAAGAAGAGATGTGTATTGACACAAAAGGTCAGGAAACTCTTGCAGTCAAGGGAGCAGAATGTTGAAACACCAAAGTGTGGAGGCATCACATCAGAGGCAAGATTAGCAAGCTAAAGGTTGCTAAATCCCGGGGAGGGAGGTGGGCTAAAGCACATAGAAGGTGCTGTTTGACTTTAGGTCTCCTGGGACCTTGGCTAGCCCCCTTTAATTTTTGTAAGCTACATTAGGGTAGAGTTAGGGTTAGTCCCAGTTTTGGAGAAGGGGTGGGGTATACAGTAAATAATGGCTGAGGTTCTGCTTGAGACTTGTGTTTGTGTGCCTTCAAGTCACCTGTCAGCTTCTGGCGACCTGATGAATTTCATGGTGTTTTCTCAGGCAAGGAATCCTCAGAGGTGGTTTTGCCAGTTCCTTCCTCTCAAGCAGAGCCTTCAGCATCTGGTATTAGTTGGTGGTCTCCCATTCAAGTACTACCCAGGACAGACCCTGCTTAGTTTCCAAGATCAGACAGGATCTAGTCCCCTTAAGGCAATGATTCTTGACCTGTGGTCTGGGGACCCCCAGGTGGCCACGTTGTCCTCACAGGGGGTCCGCAAAGGCTTGAAGGCTGCTCTGCCCACCTACTGCCTGCAGTGGAGTGGCCACATGGCAGGAGCCAAGGCAAAAGCTGGCTGGCTTGGGCTGCGCATTGCCATGCAACCTGCTTCAGCCACAAACTTGCAGGA
This sequence comes from Gambelia wislizenii, assembly GCA_030847615.1. Lineage (NCBI taxonomy): Eukaryota > Metazoa > Chordata > Lepidosauria > Squamata > Crotaphytidae > Gambelia > Gambelia wislizenii. Next base: position 377,211,990 of record JAUMIR010000003.1, read on the forward strand.
AGAAGTAAGAGAAAAGTCTTCCCTCCCTAGGGATGCCAGCCATGAAAGCCTTCGACTTCAGATTATTTATTAGGGTTTTAAATCTTGAGTTAAGTCTTGGGGGTCCGTTAAACTAAAGATATTTAAAAGGAGCCCCTGGTAAAGAAAAGTTTATGAGCCACTGCTTTAGGGTATTTAGTCCTCTTGCTTATTTATGTAACTTCAATCTGCCTGTCAAAATTGTGGCAATTCCATGAATTCCATAGGGTTTTCTTAGGTAAGAAATCCTCAGAGGTGTTTTTGCAACTTCCTTCCTCTGAAATGTAGCCTACCACACATGGTATTCACTGATGGTCTCCCATCCACGTACTAACCAGATCAGATGGGAACTGCTGCCATGTGTGTGTGCGCGCACGAGCACTTTCAAGTCACCTGTTGACTTATGGCGACCCCATGAATTTCATAAGGTTTTCTTAGACAAGGAATCCACAGAAGTAGTTTTGCCAGTTCCTTCCACTGAAATGAAATTAATCTTTATTGCTAAAAGCTATAAGCTGTTCCAGTGCAATTACTTTTCACAATGCAACTCCAGGGGAAACCCTTCCTCTGAAATACAGCCTAGAGCGCCTGGGATTCCTTGGTGGTCTCCCATCCAATGACTAACCAGGGCTGACCCTGTTTAGCTTCCAAGAATCGGTGGGATCTGGTGTTTTTAGGGTATTTTGGCCATTTAACATCTTCATAGATGGCTTTACATGTGTACAAAACTGAATAGAGTAGTTTCTTAGTGTCCATATTCACCAAGCAGCTGCTGTGCCATTACAATGTACAGGCATGTGTCACACAACTGTAGCCAGTGGAGTGACTGATGTGCCATGGCCTGATGTGCAATTAACATCAATGTTCATTGAGGCACTCCCCAGTGCACATCTAGACACTGGCTAGAAAGCGCCCAAGCATAACGGGAGTGCCCAATGTACAACAGAAGTTCCCAGCGTACCTTAGAATCTGCAATGTACATTAAAGCATTCTTGCTAGTGCTCGGATGCATATCTTCACAATTCACTAACAGGGTTTTGTTGTGTTTCTGCAACGTAGCTACAGATTTGTAAAGTTACAAAATGTAGACTCAGATGTAGGATCTCAGGCATTTATTATTGTTGTTATTTTAGTAATCAATTTTGGGAAAAGGGTGAGACATCAATGAGTTGTTGTTGCTGGTGACGGTGGTTGCATTTCATGCATATCCCACCCTTTCCCCTAATTTGGGACGCAACTCAGCTTGCAAAAAATAAGGAATGTTGTCCACAGCTGGGTGAAGCTACAGAAGATTCCTTGGGACTTTTTGTATATAAAAAGATCAGTTTTCTATAGCATTATGTTGTTGTTGTTGTTGTTGTTGTTGTTACCAACCCTGAGAACCCCCATCTTGGAATATCACATAATTGGCAATATTTAATAAATTGGCTTAATGTGGTTACCATGTGGTTAGCAGGTAAACCAGAGACCCCAAGATACCAAAGCTGGAGTCACATATAACCTAGGGAGGGGCCTTTGGAAATTCCTTTAAACGGTCATACCCAGGTCAGATGGAGACAAGCCATCCACTAATCCACTCAAAGATAGCAGAGTCCTCAATGGTTGCAAAACAGGTTTTTCCTCTCCTCACAATAGAAGTTGCCTGCCCCCATTCAGTTCCAAATGTATTGCCCATTAACAATCATTCACTCTTCCAGAGAACCTTTTGTCTAGTCCTAGGAACCTCTGAGAGACATTGTATTCCACTCTAAACCTCATCTCTTCAGGGGAATTATCAAATATAAATATCACCATAAAACACCACCAAAATGTCCACAGTTCCTCTTCTTACATCCATGCTGCCGGTTTGCTGTGAGACCCTCAGAATGCATCTCTGAGAATCTTCTGCTGCATGAATCTCTGCTCTGGGATCTGTATAGTATAAGCCACAATCACCTTACTCTATTTATCTATCCACATATTTCCTACTTTCTTTGTTAGCCTTGTGTGAGTGCTTGAAGCCTAAGTGTAAGGGTGAATGCTGTTAAGAGTAATTTCCAATAAAAACCATTTAATTGTATGTTCCAGCTTGGAGTCTCCTCTTTTACTACTGGTATATATAGGTCAAAAGATCCTACCGTTACATGGCCTCTTGCTACCATTTTGAGCTAATTAAATATTCCCCATATTGGTCTTGCTGTATTTAATAACAGCAGCAAGGATAATCCTGGCCAGATATTGGAAAACAGGAAATATACCAAAGGTGGATGGATGGCTAATTAAGGTATTAGAAATTATTCAAATGGACAAATTAACATTGTCAATGAAAGGAAAATCAGTAACTGTGATTAATAGCAAATGGGAAGATGTTATCAGATTTATGAAAGAAAGATGGGGAAAAGAATTGTTCTCTGAAATAAACTGAAAATATAAGGAAAGAAAGAAATATAAGGAAAGGAAGAGTACAACTATTACACAGAAACAGGCAAATTGATGATGGTTAAGGAAGCGAGTTAGGTTGTATAAAGAAGCAGGAGAGAGCAACTTAAGATGGATGGCAAATAAGGCAGAGGAGTTCTTTAAAAGGAAGAGGGAAAGGTGAACAGAGGAAGAAAGAAAAGAAACAAGAAGGATACAAACAAAGCAACATAGAATATCAAAGGAGAAGAGGTTTTTATATGTATCTGTATCTATATACAGGTGTAGGCAGGCATATGTATATGTATTTATGTGTATGGGTGTTTATGCATATGTATAGATATATATATGTATATGTGGAGAAATATGTGATGAGAAGATATATCTACTCTGGATATCTCGTAAATAAATAAAATATTCCCCATATTAAGTTTGGACATTAGTGGGATCCTCGCGGACCCTCACACATTTTGGGTAACGTTGTTGTTGTTGTTCACCTTTTATAACCAGAAAAAGCAGGGGGTAGACTGCAACCTTTGGTTGTTGGACTGCAACTCCCATCAGCCCTTGGCAGCATGATCAGTGGTGGGGTATGATAGGAACAGTAGTTTGACAACATCTGAAATGCTGTGCCTTCCAGACTGCCTCCTTGACATAAAGCCTGGCTTTGCCAAGCTATCATTTTGTGGATGCAGGAAACCTATTCAGGGCTAGACATGTTGGCCATGGAGCAAAACAAAATCCAAAATCCACAAAACAGGGATACCTTTATTGGGCCAACTTGCATGATGTATTTTGTGTTTTGAGGGATGCAGTTATTCCACCCCTTGTGCTAACTCCAGAAAAAGGCTGTAAATTTGATTTCCTATTCACAGATGGCTCACAGAAACAGTCATAAACAAGGAAAGGGAGAATCTCCATGTTCCTACAGAGCTCTTGTTCATTCTGGTAGGCCCTGCCTCGGAGGCTGGCCAGCTGGATCGGGCCCAAAGTTTTTCTCCTGCTGTCAGTGGATCATTCATTTCTGGCTTAGCTCGTAACCTGCCACAATGAAATACATCCCCATAGTAGCACTGAAGGTTGGAAGGGGGAAAGGATGCTCTATTCATCATTGCTTGGTCAAAAAGTGGGCTTCCAATCTGTATGAAGACCCTGGACTTTATCAGAGGTAGCAAATACTGTGTCACAACAATGCTTAATGAATGCGAAAGGGAGCCTATACTACACAACATCATGCTATGGCGATTTTAAGTTGTAAATAAGGTGTTCCTTTTTATTGATTGCCCAAGCCATCAATAGATCTGCCATGGTGTTTGTTTGGGGGGGGGGTTGTGGTTTTGCTGGCACCTGAAACCACGCACCATTGTGCTCTCATGATTCCATTGTCAATGGGCAGTCCCACCAGAATACCTCTGGGTGAGAATTGAAAATCAGGTATGGGATGCTCTTTTTATGAACCTCCCCAGTGTACTTGGAAGTTTTTTAGTGTGTTTCCGTGCTTGTGTGTACACTTTGTGTTTCAGTTTAGCTGCTTTTTAACTTTTAAGGGCACTTGCGTCTTCTTGCAAGAACCACCGAGATCACGTCTGCCAGCAAACAAGGAAATAGGCAACATGAGCATTTGTGCCCTGATAATGCTGGAGCTGTTTTTCCACAGTATTACAAGAATGTATGATACAAAGGGTTATTGTGTCAGGACACAAACGCTTCAAAATACAGTGGAAAAGAAATGTTTTCAGAGGCTAGTCTGATAAAGTCCCCTGTCAAGAAAAAGAATAGAGCAGCAAGACTTTTCAGCAGTTTTCTTCTGTATGGAAACATCCATAAGTGTTACGGAGATTTTTCTTGCACAAAAACACACATGGTTTTTCCTGCTAATATATTTGATTTATGTCCTGCCTTTCTCCCAAAGTGGGACTCAAGGGCTGCATTTGCACTGCAGAAATAATCCAGTTTGATGATGCTTTAACTGCCATGGCTCAATGCTATGGAATCCTGGGATTTTTAGTTTGTTGTGGCACAAGAGCTCTCTGACAGAGAAAGCTAAATATCTCACAACACTACAGATACCAGAATTCCATCATAGAATCATACAGATGGAACAGACCACAAGAGCCATTTAGTCCAACCCCATTCTGCCATGCAGGAATACACAATCGAAGTATTCCCGACAGATAGCTATCCAGCCTCTGTTTAAAAACTTCCAAAGAAGGAGACTCCACCACACTCTGAGGCAGTGTATTCCACTTCCAAACAGCTCTTACTGTCAGGAAGTTCTTCCTAAAGTTTAGGTGGAATCTCTTTTCCTGTACTTTGAACCCATTGCTCCATGTCCTAGTCTCTGGCGCAGCAGAAAACAAGCTTGCTCCGTCCTCAATATGACATCCCTTCAAATATTTAAACAAGGCTATCATACCCCCCTCTTCACCTTCTCTTCCCCAGGCTAAACATACCGAGCTCCCTAAGCTTCTCCTCTTAAGGCATGGCTACCAGACCTCCCACCATTTTGTTCACCCTCCTCTGGACACCTTCCAGCTTGTCAATATCCTTTTTGAATCGAGGTGCCCAGAACTGGTCATAGTATTCCAAGAGAAGTCTGACCAAAGCAGAATAGAGTTGGCACTATTACTTCTCTGGATCTAGACACTATACTCCTATTAATGCAGCCTAGAACCACATTGGCTTTTTAAGCTGCCGCATCACACTGCTGACTCATGTTCAGCTTGTGGTCCACTAAAACTCCTAGATCCCTTTCGCATGTACTGCCATCAAGCCAGGTGTCACCCATCCTGTATCTGTGCATTTAATTTTTATTGCCCAAGTTTAGTATTCTACATTTCTCCCTGTTGAAATTCATTTTGTTAGTTTTGGCCCAGCTTTCTAATATGTTGAGGGAGTCATTTTGGATTCTGATCCTTTCCTCTGGAATATTAGTAGTATTAGCTACCCCTTCTAATTTGGTGTCATCTACAAAATCCCAGGACAGAACCCTGTGGCACCCCACTGGTCACCTCTCTTCAGGACGAAGAGGCGCCATTGGTTACTGCCCTTTGGGTTTGGTCAGTCAAGCTTTGGGTTTGGCCCAGCTCTCCAGTCCATCCAGGTAATTTTGAATTTTGATCCTGTCCTCTGGGGTATTAGCTACCTCCCCTAATTTGGTGTCATCTGCAAACTTGATAAGCATACTGTCTATTCCCTCATCCAAGCCATTGATAAAGATGTTGAATAGCACTGGGCCCAGGACAGAACCCTGTGGCACCTCACTGGTCACTTCTCTCCAGGAGGAAGGGGAGCCATTGGTGACTGCTATCCTTTGGGTTCGGTCAGTCAGCCAATTACAAATCCACCTAAGAGTTGCATTATATAGCCCACTGGTTACTAACATTTTTGCAAAGATATCCTGGGGAACCTTGTCAAAAGCCTTATTGAAATCAAGATACACTACATCTACTGTGTTCCCTTCATCTATCAAGTTTGTAACTATATAAAAAAAAGAGATGAAATCAATCTGGCCTTTTGCGATCATGGCATTCCTTTCTAAGTACTTGTAGAGTGTCTGTTAAATGATCTGCTCTAGAATCTTCCCTAGTATTGATGTCAGGCTGACTGGGTGGAAATTATTTGGGTCTTCTCCCCACCACCACTTTTTAAAGATGGGGACAACATTTGCCCTCCTTCAGTCTGCTGGGACCTCTCCTGTTCTCCAGGAATTCTCAAAGATTATTGACAGTGGTTCTGAGATTACTTCTGCCAGTTCTTTTAATACCCTTGGATGAAGTTCATCTGGCCCTGGAGACTTGGAACTCATTTATACTGGCCAGGTATTCCTGAACTACCTCTTTACCAATTTTGTGCTTTATTCCCCCTCCTGCATCATCTGCTCCATCTTCCCCACGTTGAGCACTGTTCTCCCATTGGGAGAAGACTGAGGCAAAGAAGGTGTGGAGTAGTTCTGCCTTTTCTCTGTCCCCTGTTAGCCTTTCGCCATCTTCTCCCCTTAGTGGCCCTACCATTTCCTTGTTCTTCCTTTTGCTACAGACATATCTAAAAAAGCCCTTTTTATTGTTTTTAACCTCTCTAGCAAGCCTGAGCTCCAGCTGAGCTATGGCTTTTCTCATTTCCCCCTACCTGAGCTGGCTATTTGTTTGAATTCTTCTTTGGTGATTTCTCCTTTTTCCCATTTCTTGTACATGTTCCTTTTTAAGCTTTAGCTCAGTTGAGAGTTCTTTTGACATCCATCCTGGTTTCTTTAGACACCTCCCCTTTTTCCTCCTCATTGGAACTGTTTGAAGTTGTGCCTTCAGTATCTCACTTTTAGGAAACTCCCATCCTTCATGAACTCCTTTATCTTTTAGTATTCCTGACCATGGGATAACCCCCAGTAATTCCCTAAGTTTCTTCAAGTCTAGAAGGCATGTCTGACTATGCTTGGCCTCCCCTTTTCTCTGTATCACAAACTCCAGGAGAACATAGTCACTCCTCCCCAAGGATCCTGCCACTTCCACACCATTAACCAGGTCATCCCCATTGGTTAGGATCAGATCTAAAATAACTGATCCCCTTGTTGCCTCTTCCACCTTCTGGACAATGACATTGTCTGCAAGACAAGTGAGGAATTTTTGTTGGACCTTAAATTCTTGGCTGAGCTGGACTTCCAACAAATATCAGGATAGTTGAAATCCCCCATTATTACTACATTTCTCCTTTCTGAAATGTGTGGTCATCTGTTCCAGGAAGGCATCATCCAAGTCCTCAGTTTGACTTGGAGGTCTGTAGTAGACCCTCAGAATGATATCCCTGCTCTTTCTCTCCCCCTTGATTTTTACCCAGATGCTCTCAACCTGGCTCCCAGGATTTAAGTCTTGGATCTGTTCACAGGTGTACACATCCTTAACATATAATGCTACTCCACCATCCTTCCTGTTTGGTCTATTTCTCTGAAATAGGCTATACAATATTTGTACATCCCTATCATGAGACTCATCCCACCAGGTTTCAGTGATGCCTATGATATCATATTTGTTTTGCTGTGCTGAGTTCAAGTTCATCCTGTTTGTTTCCCATGCTCTGTGCATTAGTATAGAGACATCTAAAACCATGAGCCATTTCCCCTATCTGCCTTTTAAAAGGTTTGTTGATCCCATTGTTGGGTTGTTGTGCTACCTCCAGCACTTGATGAACTCCTGTCCTCATGAATACTGTCTTCCTCCTGCACACAGCTCAGTTTAAAGCCCTCCTGGTCAGATCTTTCAGTATCTTAGCAAAAACATTCCTGCCAACTGCTGTGAGGTGCAGCCCATCCCTTGCCAGAAGTCCACTTCCCTGAAACCATGGTCCAGGAAGCCAAATTATTCCCGGCGACACCATCTGTGTATCCAGTTGTTCACCTCCACTATTCTTCTCTCCCTTCCTGGGCCATGCCCTTCCACTGGAAGGACAGAGGAAATGACTACCTGTGCATCCAGGTTCTTCAGCTTCCTACCCAAAGCCTCATAATCCCTTGTGATCTTCTGGAGGCTCTGCCTTGCAGGATCATTGGTTCCCACATGAACCAAAAGGAAGGGATAATGGTCATAAGGCTTGATGAGTCTTGTCAGCCTCTCTGTTACATCTTGAATTTTTGTCCCAGGAAGACAGCATACCTCACGAGACATTTTGTCAGGCTGCAGACTACTGCTTCTGTTCCCTGCAACAGGGAATCCCCTACCACCACCACCCTCCTCCTCCAAGTCTTGGCAGAGGCCACTTCATCTGCTGGATCTACCAAGGTTTTCTGTATGTTCCCTGAGGCCTGGCACTGCTGCTCTTCCTCTTCTTCTCTGGAAAGACAGAGAGCTTCGAATCAATTCTGTAGCTTCAATCTGGCCGAATGAGCCGTGCCCTTTCTACTTCTTGGTGTCACAGTCCTCCAAGTGTTCATTTCCTGTGTATGGGAGATGGCCTCCACCACAGATCCCTCCCCAGTGTCTTCCGCATCCAGGACTGTCTTCTTCACTCTGACCAAGAAAACCTCTTGCTCCCCAATACTCAGAAGACTAGATACCCTGTCCTCAAGATGCTTGACCTTCTCTTCCAGCAGGGCCACCAACTTTCACTTGCTGCAGATATAGCTCCCCACATATTCTGGCAAGAAGACCAACATCCCACAGCTATGCAGGTGACTGTAGCAGCTCCCTCATATTCAGTCTTCTTTAGTAGTCATTGAAAGAGAACTGTAGGTTTCCCTGTCTAGTCTCCTCTAGTATCCCCCCTCCACCCAATGCCTGTTGGCCTTGTTTCTCAGAAGAGCTCCTATGCCCCTGTTATGTTAGAACTGCACAATTTTCCGAGATTAACCTTGAAAGATTGCAGCAGCAGTTATATAGAGCGAGTGGCTGCTAACGCCTCCCCCAGGCTGGTCAGTGGCTCAGCAGAATCCCGCCCCCTCCGACCATGTGCTCAGGGAGAGCAAACCACCAAAAACAAACTCAAGCCTCCCAGCAAGCCTTTAAAAGACAATGGAAAAATGAAGGCTAGCCCCTCATTCACTGCTCAGCTTCTGCTGCTTTTCCAAGATTAACCTGGAAAGACTGCAGCAGCAGTTATATAGAGCTATGGCAGTTGAGCCATGGCAGTTAAAGTGATATCAAACTGGATTATTTCTGCAGTGCAGATGTAGCCAAGGTGGCTTACAATATGTTGTTGTGCAAATGTGCCTTCGAGTCATTTCAGATTTATAGGGACCCTAAAACCAACCTATCAAGGGCTTTTCGTGGCAAGATTTCTTCAGAGGGAGTTTGTCTTTGCCTTCTCTGTGGCTGAGACAGTGTGACTTGCCCAAGATCACCCAGTGGGTTGCATGGGCCAGTGGACCCTGGTCTCCAGAGTCATAGTCCAATGCTCAAACCACTACACCACAATGACTATCTTACAATATAGCTTAAAACAAAATGGCTAAAACAATAAACAATCATACAATCTTTGAGTTGTTGTTGGACTGCAGTTCCCAGCACCCTGAGCCAACATAGGCAATACTGAGGAATGCTGGGATGAGCAGTTCCAACCACATTTGGAGGCTTACACAGCATTCATTTCTGGTCTATTGATAGATTGCACAGCCATTTCAAGAGCATTTTACCCTGAAATGCAGCCTCCAGATATTTTAAATAACAAAAGAAACCTATTTTTTCCCCTCCATTTGCAATAGGTTGGTGCACCACAGGTAATACACATGCTTGCTTCCTGATGCATCTAGGCCCAGAAAATCTTTATAAAATATATCAGGACAGAAATGTTCCTGCTGCAGCGAAGTGCCCTAAGATCAGATTTTATCAGCTCCCTGCTTCCACCATTCTAGAGAGAAGCAAACCTCTCTTGTCTCTTGTCTATGAAAGCCATTGTTCTAACACTGTTCAAATGCTTCTCTGTTCATTTCCCCACTAGTACAGAACAATGTTGATGTTTCCTAAGTCAACATTGGTAGATTTAGAACAAACCAGGCTAAAACATATTTTCTGTATTTTCTTTTCCTCCTATGAGGCCATTCTTTGCTTTCATTCAGTCTGGTCCACCTCTAACTCAGTTTGCACCTAACACAGGAAGGCTCTCTTTAGCCCAAACCGCAGATATTACAAGGGGAGAAAACTCAGCTATGAAAAGCCAGGATAGATCTGAATCCAATTTAGAACTCTTTATACCGCAGTGTTGATTTCTTTTGTTCCTTCTACCCATCCTCTCTCCCTCCTGTAACATTTCATTCTGCTGTATTATATGTCCCCAGCCCAGCCCAAAAACCTTGTGGGTTATGCATTGCAGTGCTACAAAATTCAGCCCCGTTGTCCTTTGCAATACTTCGAGAGCTGAGCTACCACTTGTCTGCTTCCCTTGAAGTGTGCACTACCCAAAACAGGTATATCATGTCATTAAGTGAAGCTTTAGTTCATCAAAATGTGATTAAATTCCCGTCCTGCATTGAGCAAGGAGAATATTTCTTGTTCTTCTAAGATCTGTGCATTAGCTCTTGCCTTTCAAACGATGCCATTTCCCACATTAATGGCATTATTTAAATTCCCTGGATTGATTTATGTCTGGACATTTTACTGGATGTTTCAATTCTAAACCAGGAGAGAGATAAAGCTTTCCCTTCTAATAAGGCACATGTACTTTTCCATGTCTGAGAATGAAATCTGCCTTGAGTCTCTTCTATACTGCGGGGTGAAACCAAGATTTCTTTTATGGCAGGGCAATCCCAGATCTCAGAACGGTTGTGGCTGGTGGATCCCATTTCAATGGGGCAGTGAATCCACTCCAGGTATTGATGTGGGCTTTTAAAAAGCGTGCTGTTCGTAAATAGACTAGGCACTTTGGACAGCTACTTTTAAAGCTAGCAAAACTCTGGCATGGATTAACCACCCCATTGACATGGGATTAGCAGCTGCCACTGTCTCAGAAACTGACCTCAATGCTTCAGACAAGGGAACAAATGGCTTTTGTGCATGTGCAGTTACCCTCTGTCAGCACTAAAGCAATAATAACCCAGGAATGGAAGAAAAGCCATGTTGGATGAGACCCAAGGCCTCTGTAGACTGGGAATGTGCATTGTGATTAATTTCATTTTTGTGTGCAGGAACAAATGATTCCACAAGTTTTCTGTCTGCTGGCTTCTCACTCTCATTTTTGCACATTTGTCTATTGTTTTCTTGGAGTTTGGGATTTTTTTGTAAAAAAATGTTCAGGGGAAAAGGTAGGTTTTGCTTTTTTAAAAAAATGTACTCTGTACAGAAAATGTTGATTTTGTGCAAGAGAATTTTTTGCAACCAAGTTCTGATGATTTTGTAGTGGTTAATGTGTCAAGACACCCTTTCTAATTGACGATAAGAAAATATGCCAGGATATTTTTTACATTCCTATTCTAGTCCAGCTTTCTGATTCCACCATGGCCAGCCAGTAACCCCATTGGGAAGCTCAACAACAAGATATGAATGCAATCATCCTCCTTCTCAAATTCCCCAGGGACAGATATACAGAGGCATTCCTCCTCTGGGATGTGTTTGATGGGGTTGGATTCAGAGAGATAGTTATTGGAGAGAAAAGCCATACAGAGCCAGTTCTCCAGCAAGAGCAGAAGTACTCACCTTAGGAAGATGAGTTTGCAAGGACCAAGTGGAGGAAGAATATAGTATTTAGGCTCCTCCCAAAGAGGAACGAAATAATAGTATCACAGAGCTGGAAGAGACCACAAAAGCCTTCTAGTCCAATCCCCTGCCATGCAGGAATACACAATCAAAGCATTCCCAACAGATAGGGCCATCCAGCCTCTGTTTAAATGCCTCCAAAGAAGGAGGCAGTGCATCCACACTCCGAGGCGGCAGCAGGTTCCACTTCCGAACAGCTCTTACGGGCAGGAAGTTCTTCCTAATATTTAGGTGGAATCTCTTTTCCTGAAGTTGAACCCATTGCTCTGTGTCCTAATCTCTGGAGCAGCAGAAGACAAGCTTGCTCCCTCTTCAAAACAACATCCTTTCAAATATTTAAATATGGCCATCATGTCACCACTTAACCTTCCCTTCTGCAGGCTAAACATGCCCAGCACCCTAAGCCGCTCCTCATAGGGCATAATGGCTTCCAGATCTCCCACCATCCTGGTTGCCCTCCTCTAGACACGTTCCAGCTTCTCAATATCCTTCCTGAATTGTGCTGCCCAGAACTGAAGACAGTATTCCTGGTGAGGTCTGACCAAAGCAGAATAAAGTGGCACTATGACTTCCCTGTCGAGACACTATATTCCTATTGATGCAGTCTAGAATTGCATTGGCTTTTTTAGCTGCTGCATCACACTGCTGACTCATGTTCAGCCTGTGGACCACTAAGACTCCTAGATCACTTGCTATCAAACTATGTGTCAACCATCCTATATCTGTGCATTTCGTTTTCTCTGCCCAAGTGCAGTATCCTACATTTCTCCCTGTTGAAATTCATTTTGTTAGTTTTGGCTTAGCTTTCTAATCTGTTAAGGTCATTTTGGGTTCTGATCCTGTCATCTGGGGTATTAGCTACCCCTCCTAATTTGGTGTTAATCAGCAATGGACCCAGCACTGAACCCTATGGCACCCATTAGTCACTTTTCTCCATGATGAAGAGGAGGGGAGAGGAGGTCCCTCTAGGGCATCCGGAGGTCCTCCAGTTCAACTCTATGGTCAATTTCTGCCAGAGGTTGACCATAAAGTTGTGCTATAGTACCTCCAGATGCCTAGAGAGGTGTCCTCTCCTGGTGTTTTCTAGGCCCTCCAACGTGATTCTGTGGTGTTCTATGTTGGTTCACTAATATCCTCAGTTTCACTTATAAATGGTAAGTCCGGGAATGTTTCCCCTGCAGATATAGGAGGTGACATGTGTTCTTCCACAAGAGCACTTCCCAAGTATTGGGAAAACCTTTTCTCTGAAAGGAACTGAATCGAAACATGACCCAGCAGTGTGATGCTGCAGCAGAGAAGGCAAGGACTGTTTTAGCCTGCATGAATAGAAGCACTGTTTCCAGGTTGAGGGGAGTAATAGCCCCACTGTATTCTGTGCTATTCAGGCCTCAAGTTTGCAGATGACACAAAAGTGAACGCTGTAACTAACACACTAGAAGATAGGTGCAGAATCGCAAAGGATCTTGAGAAACTTGAAAATTGGTCTGATATTAATAGAATGACATTCAACAGAGACAAATGCAAAATTCTACATGGACCCAATGACCTAGAGAGGTGGTGAGATTTTTTTCTTTGGATGCTTTCAAAAACAGGCTAGATAGCTGCCTGCGAGGGATGCTATAGCTGGCTTTCCTGAAGTGAGCAGGTGGTCAGACTTGATGGCCGATGGTGCCCCTTCCAGCTGTAGGATTATAGGACACTATTAATATTTTTTCCATCCCTACAATGGTGCATTGCTCCTGCTTGACTTCTGCCACCCTCACCACCAGAACCACCATCCCATCGATCATTCAGCATCATGACAGCCACTCTGAATACAATGACACAAAGGGGACAATTTAGGAAATGGGCAACAAACAATCAAAACACATACACACCCCAGTGAGGCAAGCATCCATTCTTTTGAATGAATAGAATGACGGCAGTTGTGCTCCCGATTTCGCCAGGGTGGGTGGAGGACAGAGCTTCCTTCATGCTCGGACCTCTGGTGCATGCCAGGTGGCTACAGCCAGCCTCTCTCTCTCTGTCTCTGTCTCTCTCTTTCTCTCCATCTGGGTGCATAAATACAATCTGTCTTTCTTACCACCTTGAAACTCTTTCTACCATGGAGGTCTCTTCCAACTCTAGGATTCTGACTCTAGGATTCTGACTCTACCAGGACAAAAAATAGCACGGAAAAGACCCCCCAGCCCAGGAAGTTACTGAAATTTAGGATCACAGAACTTGAGAGATGGAAGTCCAACCCTCTGCCAGTGCAAGAATCCATGGCTGAAGCATCTCTGAGATGTGGACATGCAACATCTGTTTCAGAACTTCCAATGAAAGTGCATCCACCACCTTCCAAGGGATCCCATTTCACTGTCTTATCTCAAGAAGTTCTTCCTGATGCCTTTGTTTTCATTAGAATCCTCTGAGGTTGGATTTTGTGTGTGTTTGTGTCTTCAAGTCACCTGTTGACTTATGGCAACCCCATGAATTTCACAGGGTTTTCTTAGGCAAGGAAACCTCAGAGGTGGTTTTGTCAGTTCCTTCCTGTGAAAAATGGCCTACAACACCAGGGATTTGTTGGTGGCCTACCATCCAAGTACTAACCAGAGCTGGGAGCCTAGAGCTTAGCTTCCAAGATCAAATGGGATCTGGTGCCTTTAATGTATTCAGGCCTCATGGTTTGGATCTTACCCTCTGGAATAGCAAACAAGCTGGTTCCATCTTCCACCTGATGGCTCTTCTGGTATTTGGCAATGTCTCTCATATCACCTCTTCAGCTCAGACATACCCATCTTCCTCAACCATTCTTCACAGTGTTTCACTTTCTTCCCAGCACAGATAAATATGGGCAGAAGGTGCATCTGGAGGATACAGTAATAGCACTTTCTTGTTAGAATCATAGAGTTGCAAGAGACCAAAAGGGCCATCCAGTCCAACCCCACTCCATCTTGCAGGAATACACCATCAAAGCCCTCCCAACAGATGGCCATCCAGCCTTGGTTGAAAAACCTCCAAAGGAGGAGATTCCACTACACTCCCAGGCAGCGCGTTCCATTGCCAAACTGCTCTTACCCTCAGGAAGATCTTCCTAATGTTTAAGTGGAACCTCTTTTCCTGGAGTTTGAACCCATTGGTCCATATCTGGAGCAGCAGAAAACAAGCTTGCTCCCTCTTCAATACAACAGTGAGGGGCAGCTTAGGGAGCTGGGTATGTTTAGCTTGGAGAAGATGAAGAGGGAACATGGTAGCCATGTTTAAATATTTGAAGGGATGTCATACTGAGGATAGAACAATCTTGTTTTCTGCGGCTCCAGAGACTAGGACACGGAGCAATGGACTCAAACTACAGGAAAAGAGACTCCACCTAAACATCAGGAAGAACTTCCTGATGGTAAGAGCTATTCGGCAGTGGAATCCGCTGCTGCCTGGTAGCACGGTGAAGTCTCCTTCTTTGGAGGCTTTTAAACAGAGGCTGGATGGCCAGATGTTGGGAGTGCTTTGATTGTGTGTTCCTGCAGGGTAGGATGGAGTTGGACTGGATGGTCTCTTCCACCTCCATGATTCTATGTCATATTGAAGAGGGAGCAAGATTCTACCTAAACATTAGGAAGAACTTCCTGACAATAAGAGCTGTTTCTATAGTGGAATGCACTGCCTCTGAGTGTGGTGGAGTCTCCTTCTTTGGACGTTTTGAAACAGAGGCTGGATGGCCATGGGTCAGGGGTGTTTTGATCGTGATTTCCTGCATGGCAGAATGGGGTTGGGCTGGATGGCCCTTGTGGTCTCTTCCAACTCTGTGATTCCATGAAATATAATAAAGCTATCAATAATTAAAACCCATGTAAAAGCATCACATTATTAAAAGCCATTAAAAATCCATACATGGTCAGAAAACTGAATGGTCATTTGGACAAGTCTACTCCCAGAACTGAACACCCTTGCCTGGAACCTGTTTCCTGATACTCAGCAATTTTCTTGTGGCTGTTGTGTGCCTTTAAGTCATTTATGATTTATGCCGGCCCTAAAGTAAAACTGCCATCATTTTTTTGTGGCAATATTTGTTCAGAGGAAGCTTGCCACCATTGCCTCCCTCTGGGGCTGAGAGGGTGTGACTTGCACAAGGTTGCACAGAAGATTTCCATAGCTGAGTGGGGATTCAAACCCTGCTTTCCCAGCATCCTAACACAACACTCAAACCACTTCACCATGCTGGCACTAAAAATTTGGGGTTTTCTTGCCAAGATTTCTTCAAAGGAAGTTTGGCATGATGGCCTCCCTTTGAGGCTGAGAGGTTGGGATGTTACCCGAATTGCATGGAGTCCATGAGGCAGTGTCCGAATTTTAATATTGGGGATTTTAACTACTCAAAATGGCAGCGAGAGATCATGTAACAGCAGGATCTTTTGAACTCTGTATACTGGTAGTAACTGCGGAGACTCCAAGCCATGGGGTGAAATAAAAATGGTTTTTATTGGCAACTAATCAAGGGAACACACCCACACATTCACTTAAGCTTCAAGCAGTCACACAAGGCTAATGAACAAAGTAGCAAGTATTGGGATAGAGGAATGGATTGAGGGGATGATGGGTTATACTATACCTATCCAAAGAGCAGAGATTCATGCAGCAGAGGTTACTCAGAGTTCTGGGGGTCACACAACAGATGGACAGAATGATGGGAGGAAGGGGAGCTGTGCACATTTGAGCTGTGTTTTAGGGAGATATTTATAGTCGATATTCCCCCGGAAGGGGTGAGTTTGAGTGGAATGCAATGTCTGCCGGAGTTTCCCAAGGTTGGACATTCTCTCTCTCTCTCTCTCTCTCTGGCTTTTCTTTGCAAATGAAGATTCAGGAAGGACTCATCCTGCGTTTTCTGCAAGCACGCTGATGACTAAAAAGGCCAATCCGAGATAAACAAGTCCGGTTGCAGAAAGCACAGCAGAAGGTCTCCTTGGGTGATATTTCTGGGTTGTGATTCTTTCTGCGTTGTCGTTTCTCTTCAAGACTTGTTCGGCGTGAGTTCTCAAATAAGGCTGCAGCATTGTGGATTGTGTGTCTCCATGCCTCCCGATGTGAGGCCAGGGCGGACCACTGTTGGTGATCAATTTGGCCGAGCCTGAGATGTTGTTTCAGGGAGTCCTTGTATCGCTTTTTTTTGGAGTTCCCCTCTTACGCTGACCCATGGCGAGTTCACCGTAGAGCACTATTTTTGGGAAGCGATGGTCCTCCATCCTAATGATTGCTAATGTTTGAAACATTAAAACTGAGTGGACTCAGGCAAACCTCTATTGTTTTAGGGAAAGGTGTGAGGAAAAACCAGTTTTGTAATCAAAGAATATCCAACTACCTTAACGGGATTATTGAATGACTCATTTCCAGAGCTGCCCAGGAAGAATTAGCCCATTATCTCCCTAACCTGTCAGTTCCAGGGTATGCCTTTTGGGAATTTTAGCAGGCTACTCACTTAGGTTTTCTGAGCAAACCTGAATGCCTTCTGTTTGGGAGGCCCTGGTCTACCTTTAACCACGTGGAGTGCCACGTATAAGCCAACATATGAAATTTAGCCAATTGTTGAGTTATGAAAAAGATGGGGGCCTGTCAAGGCAGGTAATAATGATTTACCCAAGGTCATCCAGGGAGTTTCCATAGCTGAGTAAGGATTCGAACCCTAGTCTCTCAAAATCCTAGTTCAGCACTCAAACCAGTATAATGTTGGCTCTCTGATGTAGAATTTGTAAGATGTTGTTATTTTTATGTGTTCGAGTTCACTCTAACTTACGGTGACCCTATCATGAAGGTTTTCTTTACCTGATTTGTTCAGAGACAGTTTGCCACCATTGCTTTCCTCTGGGGCTGAGACAGTGTGACTTGCCCAAGGTCATCCAATGGGTTTCCATGGCTGAGCAGGGATTTGAACCCCCATTTCCCAGAATCTTAGTCCAACATCCAAATTACTGCACCATGCTGGCTCTTACTGGCAATTTTATATCCATCTTTTATTGCTCTTGGAAGTTGTCCTTAGCTAAAAGAGCCATAAAAATGGATAAATGCTTATTCGAGAATTAGGATGTATCTTCCTCCTTTACAGATACTTTGGCTGTACTCATTCTGTCTGGGATTATCCTCACCAACTCTCCGCACCTTTGTTATCTCTAAACCGTTCATTTTGGAGATTGTAGTGCAGGTCTTGGATTGTGTCTGACAACTGCCTACCCATTAATCAGATTAATGGATCCATTAATTATCTCCTATCAGCCAAAGGTTTGGAGAAACTGTGTTACCCCTGCAAGGGTGATAAGGCAGAGTCCGAAGTTAAGTCTATTAAAAGATGCTTAAACCACCTTTTAAAATTGTCATTGTCTCTTTAATGGCATCATCACAATCTTGTTTTATTCCAAGCTGCCTGTCAATGTTTCTGTGTTCTTAAATATACCACATCCATAGCGGATAGGGAAGATTAAGCACCAGACAAATATAAACTGCTCAGTTTAAACAATATGAGCAGACGTAAAGACTCTGGGTTTTTTAAGGGGGGGGTGCCTTGAAACAAGTGCTTATGCTATTGTTTCTTTTCAATGTACAAATAAAAAGAAAATTAGATCAGTTTTTAAAAACAGCCTCTGCCAGTTTCTAGACTGAGGAAAATATCATCAGTGTAGATGGGAGAGGAGAGCTGGGTGTAACCTGCGCTGACAGGCCCCCACCTTTTCATAACTGATCAATTGGCTGTATTTCTTATATTGGCTTATAATTGGCACTCCACAGGGTTAAAGGTAGACCAGGGACCTCCCAAACAAGGAGTCAAGGTTTGCTCAGAAAACCTAAGGCAGCAGCCAGCTCAAAATTCCTAAAATACACACCCGGGAAAGGATTATGTGAACCCCACTGGAACTGGTGAGTTATGGAGGAAAGAGGGTAATTCTCCTGGATGTACATAGAAATGAGTCATTCAGTATTCCCATTAAGGTAGCTGGACACTCTTCACTTGCAAAATGGGTTTTTCCTCACACCTTTTTGTAAAATAATAGAGGTTTGCCTGAGACTCATTAGTTTTAATGCTTCAACCATTAGCAATCGTTAACACATCCAAAGAATCCATTGTCTGATCCTGGGAAACTCTGGCAGACATTGTATTCCACTCAAACTCACCCCATCAGGGGGGAAATCAAATATAAATATGCCCCCCAAGTACAGCCAAAGTGTGCACAGATCCCCTTCTTACCACCATGCCGTCAATCTTTGTCACCAGAGTTTCAGCTTCTACACGAGTCTCTGCTCTTCAGATAGGTATAGTACAACCCATCATGCTGAACTCTATTCCTCTAAATATCACCCCAAAACACAGTCAAAGTGTGCACAACTTCTGTTCCTCCTGTCAGTCTGTGTTACCAGGATTGCAGCTTCTATATGAATCTCTACTTGTCAGACAGGTATAGTATAGCCCATCATCCAGAAACTATATTCCTCTATCCCAATACATCCTACTTTCTTTGTTAGCCTTGTGTGGCTGCTTGAAGCCTGAGTGTATGTGTGTGAGAATTCCCTTGATTATTTTTCAATAAAATTATTTTTATTTCACCCCCTGGCTTGGAGTCTCCTCAGTATACGTATATAGCATATAGTACCAGTATACATAGGTCAAAAGATCCCGCAGTTACTCAGCCATCTTGAACTAAGTAGAATTCCCCATATTAAAATTTGGACAGTAGTGGGCTCCCCACAGACCCCACACAACTAAGGTAACATGGGATGCTGTGTTTTCCTTTGCCAGATTGTTTTGCTTAACAACTGCACATTTCGTAATACAGTTGTCCCTTCACATTCACTGGGGTTTGGTTCCAGGACCCCCTGTGAATACCCAAATCCGTGAATACTCAAGTCCCATTATATGCAATGGCATAGCAAAATGGTGTCCCTTATATAAAATGGTAAAATCAAGGTTTGCATTTTGGATTATTATTTTTTAAAGAATATTTTTAAGTCATGAATACTTAAAACCATGAATGCCAAATCTGTGAATGTGGAGGGACAGCTGTATGCAGTCTCTTTACATATAGGGAAAATTGGCCCCATGCATCTTCCTCTTCTAGTTAGTGTAAGGGAAATGTGCCCAGTTTGGGGTTCAAGAGTACGGTATTATGAAATGAAGAAAGCAGTAAATTTAATGACACAGCATCAGTCCAGATGCCAGCATCACAACTGAGCAATTTAGCCCTAAAGCAAACATACACTTCACCATTTGTAGCCATTTTGGGAAAGCTACCTAGCAGCCGCATATAAAAACATATAGCAAATCATAGGAGGAGATAGGAGACACATTAGCCAAACATGATACAGCATTATTTCTATGCTTGATTGTAAAAGCTGGGCAGTGAAGAAAGCTGACGGGAAGAAAACCAAGACATTTGAAATGTGGTGCTAGAGGAGAGCTCTACCACTACCACAGACTGCCAAAAGACAAATGAATGGGTCCAAGAGCAAGCCAAGCCTGAACTCTCCCTGGAAGCCAAGATGACTAAAAGAGGTTGTCCTACTTTGGACACATCATGAGACAACACGTCTCACTGGGAAATATGGTAATGCTGGGAATACTGGAAGGCAGGACAAAAAGAGGAAGACTACGTTATCAATGGATAGACTCCATCAAGGAAGCCTTGGTTGCCCTGAGTCTGAGAGCAGGGTGGTTGATGACCAGCACTCTTGGACATCTCTCCTTGATATGGTCTCCATAAGAAAAAGTTGACTTGACAGCAAATAACAACCACAGTGAAACAGCAGTCGCTAAGCCATAATGGAAAATTACCAAGTGAGCACCACATAAAACCTATTCATATTGAACTTTTTTCTTGCATTTCAGATTGTTACTCTTATTAATAGAAAGCATCAGTTGGTCAGTGATAGGGCCAGAAAGTTCTGGTAGTGCTTAATCTGCTTTTACTTGAGATTCCTGGGAGCTTAATAACGCTGCAACTTCTACGTTTTTCCTTGATTCAGAATACTTTTCCTTTCGATATACATTTCAGGCAGAACTTTTCCCCATCATTTCTTGAGGATCCCTTGTATTCCTTGGTAGCCACTCATCCAACATTTCTTCAGAGGAGATTTTCCTTTGCCTTCCTCTGAGGCTGAGAGAGTGTGACTTGCCCAAGGCCAAACAGGGGGTTTCCCTGGCTGAGCAGGGATTCGAACCCTGGTCTCCAGAGTTCCACTATCCCACACTAGTTCTCACCATTAAACTATCCATGTAAATTAAAGCCAGTTTTAAAACTTAGGTATTAAAACCAACAAATCAACAAAACACAGATAGACAGGACAGCATAACTTTGCAAGGCCTGGTCGTCTTGAGCAGTCAGACTTCAAAGGCCTGCCAAAATAAATTTTAAAAGTCTCCACCTGTCTGCGGAAAGATAGCAAGGTGAGTGTTGGTGTATAATCTCTCCCAGAAGGGAGTTCCAGAGCCTTGGAGCAACCACTGAGAAGGCCCTGTCTCTCCCATGTCCCCACCTGATGTATCTGTGAGGATGGTGGAAGAGAGGGAAGAGCCTCCCCATCAGGTCTCAAGACACAGCCAGGTTCATAAGGAAGAACACAGTCCTTCAGAGAACCTAGACATGTGCCTTATCCAGGTTTCTTGGCCAAAAGCATCACCTTGAATTGTGTCCAGAAAAGAAGTTGCAGCCAGTGGAACTGTTGCAACAAAGGAGTTGGCTGCTCGCTGTAGCCAAGCCCAGTTAACAATCTGGCTGTTGGTTAATCTAGCCCAGTACTGTCCACACTGACTTGCAGCAATAGGATTCCACAGGGGTTCAGGCAGGACCCTACCTGGTCAGCCCACCTGGTGGCCTTCCATCTAATGAATCAGGCCTGGTCCTCCTTGGCTTCTAAACCAGACCAGGTCAGTACCATGGGAAATGGCCTCATACTCAGCCAGGCCCTTGGTGTCCACTGTAGGAAATTATTGGTATTTATAGTAAGCAGCATGCAGCGTAGCCCCAGTGCAATACTGTGAGCTTCCGGTATAAAACAGGATAGAAACTTGCAGGATGCTTCAGTAAGGTTAAAAAGCAAACCTTACATTTATTGTGGCATCTGAGATAGGAAAAACAGATAGATAGAAGAGAATTATCTAACTTGGGTAGAAGAGTCCCTAAAGATGACTCCCATGAGTGTGTGTATGGCATCTTGAGGCAGAGCGGCCCCCTGTCTGCCAGCTTCTTGGCTTCCTGCTTCTGAGACAAAGCGTTGTAAAACACAAAAACCTCTTGGAGCCAGCGGGGAAGTGACGTCTCCATGCAAACCTTGGAAAACACAGATCAGTGGGACCCACAGATCAGACAAAGGGATAGCCATGCAACTTTAGACTCACCCTCCGCTCCCACCTATCTTTGGTTCTGTTTGTTTGAACTGTGGCAACAGTGGCAGCGCTGGGGTGTGTGTGTGTGGAGATGTCAAAGCGCACCAGCCTTTGTGGCTCCACGGTGCTGCAAGCGGCCTCGAGTTCTGTACTTGGAAAAAGAGGAGGAGGAGGAAGGAAGAAGAGGAAGAAGAAGAAGAACAAGAAGAGGAGGAGGAGGAAGAGGAAGAGGAAGAAGAGGAAGAGGAAGAGGAAGAACAACAAGAAGAGGAGGAAACAAGAAGAAGAAGAGGAGGAGGAGGAAGAGGAAGGAAGCAGAAGAGGAAGAGGAAGAACAAGAGGAAGAAAAGGAGGGGGAGGAGGCAGGAAAAGGAGGAGGAAAGAAGAAGAGGGAGAGAAGAACAAGAAGAAGAGGAGGAGGAGGAAGGAAGAAGATGAGGAAGAAGAAGAAGAAGAAGGTCAATTCTTATCTAGATCAGTTTTGTTATTTAAGGGTTTTTTGACTATTTATTTATTGTTGGATCTAATCTATGTAGAATTGACTCGTGTATTTCCATATGTATTGAATATTTGTGTTGATGTATATTTTAATTATAGAATCATAGAATTGTAGGGTTGGAAGAGACCATGAGGGCCATCCAGTCCAACCCCCTGCCATGCAGGAAATCACGATCAAAGCATCCCCGACAGATGACCATAAACAGATTTATTTTAAAAAGAAGAGAGAAGGAGGGGAGGAGGAAGAGGAAGAGGAGGAGGAGGAGGAGGAGAGGAGGAAGTAGTGTAGTAATAGACAAATAGTTGGAGGGACCCCTAAAGCCTGGAATTGTCCATTCTGAGTGGCAGCCATGTCTCTCCAGGGTAGCAAGTAGGATTCTTTTCTCGCCATACTTGATCATAGAATCATAGAGTTGGAAGAGACCACGAGGGCTATCCAGTCCAACCCCCTGCCATGCAGGTATAGACAATCAAAGCATTCCTGACAGATGGCCATCCAGCCTCTGTTTAAAAACCTCCAAAGAAGGACACACCACCACAATCCAAGAAAGCAGCATATTCCACTGTCCAACAGCTCTTCCTGTCAGGAAGTTCTTCCTAATGTTGAGGTGGAATCTCTTTTCCTGTAGTTTGAACCCATTGCTCCGTGTCCTTGTCTCGACCACCAGAAAACAAGCTTGCTCCAGCCTCAGTAGGACATCCCTTCAAATATTTAAACATGGCTATCACGTCCCCTCTCAACCTTCTCTTCTCCAGACTAAACATGCCCAACTCCCTAAGCCGCTCCTCATAGGGCATCATGGCTTCCAGACCTCCCACCATTTTGGTCACCCTCCTCTGGACACGTTTCAGCTTCTCAATATCCTTCCTGAATTGTGGTGCCCACAACTGGACACAGGATTCCAGGTGAGGTCTGACCAAAGCAAAATACAGTGGCACTATTAATCCCTCAATCTAGATGCTGTATTCCTCCTATTGATGCAGCCTAGAATCACATTGGCTTTTTTTCCTGGGATTCACTACTAACTCTGTGTGTGTGTGTGTGTGTGTGTGTGTGTGTGTGATCCAGGTAGTAACCAGATGAGATTAGGTATGTTCCAGAGGCCGGGGGAAGAGACCAGCCTAAGGAGGTGATGAGTGAGGGGGAGAGACAGGGAAACAAGGGGTGAGGACAGAGAGAAAACATGAGGGTTAATTCCACACTGGGACAGTAGATGAAGATGGGTTGGGGGGGTGTGCTTTGGCAGGAGGACGTCACAGGAAGGAAGGAGGCATTTGTGCTGGATGGATGCAAAGCTCATTGGCTTGCCCTTTCCATTTGTTCCACTGTGCAGATGGATCCGCATTTAGAAGAACAAGTTGCCTTACAGAAGGGGAATGTCACCTTGTTGTGTCACATTGCTGTGTAAAAAATAAGATTATATAAGCTTACCCTGAAAGTTCTGCACAGGCTAATTGGATTCGTGTTAGACACCATTTCCCGAATTCCTCAGGGAGAAGAGATACAGAGAGAGAGAGAGACCAGGAGGCATGCTGTGTTGAATGCTCCTAATCCGCCCCACCCACAGGGACATGTGAGCAGCCAGTGGGTTCATTGATGTTCGCTGATGTGGCTCAGCTGCCATGTTTGGACTGGGTGAGTCAGCCACTGCCCATTGGCCAAAACACCCGCTGTCATCACCAGGGAAGGAAAAGGGCAATGCCGTCACCAGCTGAGATCCTACATCATGCTTACGTAGCACAAATCCATGCTCACGCCATTCCACAGTGGTTGAGTCACACCACTCTTCTGCTAAATAGTGACATTGCGTGTTATTGTTCGTATGTGCCTTCAGTGCCAACTTATGGCATTCTTCTATCCTAGGGTCTCCCTGCCGAACCGGTTCTAGAAGAGTTTGCCATGGCCTTACTCTGAGGCTGGGAGAGTGTGACTTGCCCAAGATCACCAAGTGGGGTTACATGGCTGAGTGGGGATTTGAACCCTCGGGCACATCTATATGGGAGGAAATGCCTGCACATTATAGGCAATTCGCAGCAGCATTCCCTTCTCCCCAACAGCATTTTGGCAAAAAGATAGTATGCAAAGCTCTCCTCCGCAATGTTCACACAGCCACAGATCAAAATGGTGGCCATGTCAGTTTTGTGCTGGGGAGTTGGAGGAAGGCAAAGGGGACCCAGCAGTGGCTGCAAGAGAATGGTCTCTCTCAGGCAATGTGAGGTCTTACTACTACATATATTTCAGTGTTTTGGACTCTCTGTGAGTTACTTTCTCCAAGTGGCTGGCCAGGCGCTCCTACCATCCCTTTGCAGCCTCCAATTCTGGCTGCAAAGGGACGGTAGGAGCCACCAGACCTGCTGCTCAAAGAAGGAAGAGGGGGATGGCTCTTCTCCATCTCACCTTCCACCGGAGGGGTGAAGAGCCACCCCCTCTTCCTTCTCCGAGTGGCTTTGCAGCCGGAATCGGATGCTGCTGTCACCACCACTTGTGCCGCCACTGGGATGAGCGAAGGGCAGTCAGTTCTCCTCCTCTTCCTCGTGGTGGCCATGAAGGGCGGTCACCGTGAGGAAGAGGAGCAGCTGCCAGGCCTTCATCCATCCTGGCAACGGTGGCATCGGCATCCGAATCCAAATCCTGCCACATGAAGGGCAGCCATGGTGAGGAAGAGGAAGAGAGAGCCATCAGCCCTTCACCCATATTGGTGGTGGTGGGATGGGTGAAGGGCTGGCAGCTCTCTCCTCTTCCTTGCCATAGCTGCCCTCCATGCGGCTGGATACAGACACCGCTGCCACTAACGCCAGGATGGGTGAAGGGTGGAGGGCTCGGTCTCTCCTCCTCTTTCTTTTGGTGGCCAGCCTCATCATCATCTCTGGGTGCTGCCAAGTTCCCTTCTTTTTAAAAAAAGTTTAAAAGTGCACAATCACTAGCACTTCCGGGCACTTCATGGAAAATCTGCGCACCTCGCACCAATCAGATATTCAGTTCCTCCCTGCACAGACCACACAATAATTCACATGGTTTTCTTAATTATCAGGACTTTGCATTTCCTGCAGCTTTTTTTTTTTTAATAGATTTTCCTTGGGTTTTCTCCAAGCTGTGAGGCCATGTTCTGGAATAGTTTCTTTCTGACGTTTCGCCTGCATCTGTGGCTGGCATCCTCAGAGAATAGTAGGAGTGTGCTAGGGTTGATATGCTGTGAATCCTTATTGGGAAGTATATGTAAATTTGTGTAACTGAATGGTTAGTTTTTGGGTATAGAAATGCAAAGCTCGTTAGTGTCTGGCTGATGGTTGGTTGATGGGCCATTATCTGCTGAGAATCCCCCTGTCCCTGGGTGGAATTCTTTTGTAAGTGTTGAGTTTTAATTATATTGTATTTCAAAACTGGGAGCCAGATTTTGTTTACTTTTAAGTTTACTTTTTTTGTTGTTTACCTTTTTTTTTTTTTAAGTTTGGGGAAATTCCCAAAGTCTATTAGTGTGGAGTTTTTGTTGTTTTTGTGCCCCTCTTTCTGAATATGATATCATCCTCTGACTGCACAGAGGAAGTGGCTGTGGAGGAGAGGGTCACTTCACGGACACAGGAAGTAGACAGCTAGAGGAATGTCACACACAGAACAAGAAAATCCAGGGATTCTTCCAGCAGCTTGCAGCTACAGAATCGATTCGAAGCCCTTTCCCTTATCAAGGACAACGAGGAAGAACAGCATGGACAGACTTCAGGGGTAGAGCAGGGGACCTTGAGAGGACCACCGCAAGGAACAGCAGCTGCGAAGCCTCAGCGGAGGCGTGTGGTGGTGGTGGGGGACTCCTTGCTGAGGGGTACAGAAGCAGTGGTATGTGGGCCTGACAAGATGACTCGGGAGGTGTGTTGTCTCCCTGGGGCAAAGATCCGTGATGTGACGGAGAGGCTGACAAGACTCGTCAAGCCTACGGATCATTACCCCTTCCTTTTGGTCCATGTGAGAACCAATGATACTGCAAGGCACAGCTTTCCCAAGATCAGAAGAGATTATGAGGCCCTGGGGAGGAAGCTGAAAGAAATGGATGCACAGGTGGTCATCTCGTCTCTTCTGCCAGTTGAAGGGCATGGTCCAAGAAGGGAGAGGAAAATAGCCGACGTAAACAACTGGCTCCGTA
Source organism: Gambelia wislizenii (assembly GCA_030847615.1). Classification (NCBI taxonomy): domain Eukaryota; kingdom Metazoa; phylum Chordata; class Lepidosauria; order Squamata; family Crotaphytidae; genus Gambelia; species Gambelia wislizenii. The sequence goes on from JAUMIR010000003.1 coordinate 377,238,554, forward strand.
GATGGTGTCGCCGAGAACAAATTGGATTCTTGGATCATGGACTGCGCTTCCATGCGGGGGGACTTCTGGCAAGAGATGGGGTGCATCTTACAACAGTTGGAAGAAACAATTTTGCCAACAGTCTCAAGAATTTGATCAGGAGGGCTTTAAACTGAGTCAAATGGGGGAGGGAGACAGTATTCTGGAAGGCAAAAGGACTGGAGAAAATAGTCAAACTGTCATAGAGGGAACAAGGCAAACAGCGCAAGGACCCAACAGTGGGAGGCAAAAAAACTTGCACAGGGAGCAAGTAAAGGGAACACATGGTCTCAGATGTCTCTACACTAATGCACAGAGCATGGGAAATAAGCAAGATGAACTTGAACTCCTTGCACTACAAAACAAATATGATATAATAGGCGTTACTGAAACCTGGTGGGACGAGTCTCATGATTGGAATGTAGGAATAGAGGGGTATAACCTTTATAGGAGAAACAGGCCAAACAGGAAAGGAGGAGGAATAGCATTATATGTCAGGGATATTTACACCAGTGAAGAGATCCATGACATCAATACTGGAAGCCAGGTGGAGAGCATCTGGATAAAAATTAAAGGGGAGGGAAACAACAGGGATGTTATTGTGGGACTCTACTACAGACCCCCAAATCAGACGGAGGAATTGGATGTTGCCTTTCTAGAACAGATGAACATACATGCAGAAAGGAGAGATGTAGTAGTGATGGGGGACTTCAACTATCCTGATATTTGCTGGCAATCTAACTCAGCCAAAACTACAAGGTCTAGCAAATTCCTTACATGCCTGGAAGACAATTTCATGGTCCAAAAGGTGGAAGAGGCAACAAGGGGGTCAGCTATTTTAGATCTGATCCTAACCAACAGAGATGACCTGGTTAATGGGGTGCAAGTGGTGGGATCCTTAGGTGAGAGTGATCATGTTCTCCTGGAGTTTGTTATACAATGGAAAGGAGAAGCCAGGCATAGTCAGACACGCATTCTCAACTTTAGGAGAGCTGATTTCAATAAACTCAGGGAAATACTGCGGGTGATCCCATGGTCAGGAATACTAAAAGAGAAGAGACCTCAAGATGGATGGGACTTTCTCAAAAGGGAATTACTGAAGGCACAATTTCAAACAGTACCATTGGGGAAGAAAAATGGGAGGTGTCTCAAGATACCAGGATGGATGACTAAAGCACTTTCAATGGAGCTAGGTTTTAAACGGAACATGTCTCTCTAGGAAATGGAAAAGGGGGGAAATCACCAAAGAAGAATTCAAACAGATAGCGAACACGTGTAGGAGTAAAGTCAGAGAAGCTAAAGCGCAGAATGAGCTCAGGCTTGCTAGGGAGGTTAAGAACAATAAAAAGGGTTTTTTTGGGTATGTCCGCAGCAAAAGGAGGAAGAAGGAAATGATAGGGCCGCTACGTGGAGAAGATGGCAAAATGCTAACAGGGGACAGAGAAAAGGCAGAATTACTCAACACCTTCTTTGCCTCAGTGTTTTCAGAAAAGGAAAAGGAGGACCAACCTGAGGAGAATGGAACAGAGGACACAATAGGGGAAATCCAGCTCAAAATAAGTAAAGAGGTAGTACAGGAATACCTTCTTAATCTAAATGAATTTAAATCTCCAGGACCAGATGAACTACATCCAAGAGTATTAAAAGAGCTGGCAAATATAATCTCAGAGCCATTGGCAATAATCTTTGAGAACTCCTGGAGAACAGGAGAAGTCCCAGCAGACTGGAGGAGGGCAAACGTTGTTCCCATCTTCAAAAAGGGGGAAAAAGAGGATCCCAACAATTATCATCCAGTTAGTCTGACATCAATACCAGGGAAGGTTCTAGAGCAGATCATTAAACAGAGAGTCTGTGAACATTTAGAAGGCAATGCCATAATCACAAAAAGTCAACATGGGTTTCAGAGTAACAAATCATGCCAGACTAATCTGATCTCTTTTTTTGATAAAATTACCAGCTTGGTAGATGAAGGGAACGCTGTGGATATCACATACCTTGATTTCAGTAAGGCCTTTGACAAGGTTCCCCATGACATTCTTGCAAACAAGCTTGTAAAATGTGGGCTAGACAAGTTAACTGTTCAATGGATTTGTAATTGGTTGACCGGCCAAACCCAAAGGGTGCTCAGCAATGGCTCCTCTTCGTCTTGGAAAGATGTGACCAGTGGGGTGCCACAGGGTTCTGTCCTGGGCCCAGTGCTATTCAACATCTTTATCAATAACTTGGATGAGGGAATTAGCGGCATACTTATCAAATTTGCAGATGACACCAAATTGGGAGGAGTAGCTAATACCCTAGAGGACAGGATCAAAATTCAGAATGACCTGGATAGACTGGAGAGCTGGGCCAAAGCTAACAAAATGAAATTCAGTACGGAGAAATGTAAAGTACTGCATTTAGGGTGGAAAAATGAAATGCATAAATATAGGATGGGAGAGACCTGGCGGAATGAGACTACGTGCGAAAGGGATCTAGGAGTCCTAGTAGACCACAAGTTGAACATGAGCCAACAGTGTGATGCGGCAGCTAAAAAGGCCAATGCGATTTTGGGCTGCATCAATAGAAGTATTGTGTCTAGATCAAGGGAAGTAATAGTGCCGCTCCATTCTGCCTTGGTCAGACCTCACCTAGAATACTGTGTCCAGTTCTGGGCACCACAATTCAAAAAGGATATTGACAAATTGAAGCATGTCCAGAGAAGGGCAACTAAAATGGTGAAAGGCCTGGAAACGATGCCTTATGAGGAGAGACTTAGGGAGCTGGGTATGTTTAGCCTGGAAAAAAGACGGTTAAGAGGCGATATGATAGCCCTCTTTAAGTATTTGAAGGGGTGTCACGCTGAGGATGGAGCAGGCTTGTTTTCTGCTGCTCCAGAGACTGGAACACGGAGCAATGGATGCAAGCTCCAGGAACAGAGATTCCACCTCAACATTAGGAGGAACTTTTTGACAGTAAGAGCTGTTTGGCAGTGGAACGCACTCCCTTGGAGCGTGGTGGGGTCTCCTTCCTTGGAGGTCTTTATACAGAGGCTGGATGGCCATCTGTCGGGGATGCTTTGATCGTGATTTCCTGCGTGGCAGAATGGGGTTGGACTGGATGACTCTCATGGTCTCTTCCAACTCTGCAGTTCTATGATTCTATGATTCTATGATCATGATTCAATGTGATATCTCTTTAGGACAAAAGGAATTCCCTTCAAATTCCATGAGGAGTTTTTTCACTGTATAGATGACCACCAGGTCTCACGGAGTCCTAGCCAGCACTCAAACCACTACATCATACGGATTCTCCAAAGAGATTCACACTGAGTAACTCTCTAGAAAGAAACATAGCTCTACATATATACCATGAGGCATTTGCATTTGTTCATCTTGACTTCATACATCTCAGGGATGCTCTCCAACCAGGGTCCCTAGAGCTATTGTTTAAAATTTGACTGGCCTCTTTCCAAAGACCTGGATGCACCTGATACTGGACTGCTGACTTTTAACCCCAGGGGCCAAAGTGCCAGGGGGGCAATTAATCTGCTCCATGCTGTAATCCAAACTTTAAAGGAGTTATAATTAAAAGCATGGAATCTTGAAGATAAGAGAGGAACAGTTAAGATGAAAGAGAATAAGATGGATATGTGATAATTTGAACTGAGATGGAATAAGAAAGGTGTAAAAAGCGGTAACGACAGAGGCATATAAGAAGTCTATAAGAGGTATAAGGGGAAAAACTTGCTTACTTAGAATTGTATGTAAGGAAGTCAAAGAATGAGGATGTATAGAAGAATAGCTGAGATATAGAGTATAAAGTAAGTAAAAAGTAAAATGGATCGAAATTGAATGAAGGAATGTATGGAAGAAAAAGGAAGAGAAATTATGTTGAAAATATGGATGTAAAAAAGCAAAATTGTGAATATAAGAGAATATTGTTTGTTTGTTTGTTTGTTTGTTTGTTTGTTTGTTGTCTGGAAAAAAATAAATTAAAAGAAAAAACCTAGCACGGACTCACTGGCCCACTAATAAGGGAGCCAGCAGCTGCCATTGTGCACATTTCTCTCTCTGGCTTCCCTTCGCAAACGAAGATTCAGGAAGGACTCTTCCCGCGCTTTCTGCAAGCGCGCTGATGACTAAAAAGGCCAATCTGAGATAAACAAGTCTGGTTGCAGAAAGCACAGCAGAAGGTCTCCTTGGGTGATGTTTCCGGGTTGTGGTTCTTTCTGTGTTGTTGTTTTTCTTCAAGACTTGTTTGGCGTGAGTTCTCAAATAAGGCTGCAGCATTGTGGATAGTGCGTCTCCATGCCTCCCGATGTGAGGCCAGGGCGGACCATTGTTAGTGATCAATTTGGCCAAGCCTGAGATGTTGTTTCAGGGAGTCTTTGTATCACTTTTTTGGAGCACCCCTCTTATGCTGACCCATGGCGAGTTCACCATAGAGTACTTTTTTGGGAGGCGATGGTCCTCCATCCTAGAAACGTGCCCAGCGCAGCTGCGTTCTCAATATCATGGCCTCAATGCTGGTGATCCCTGCTTGCTCAAGGACAGCAACATTCGTCACATAGTCAGTCCAGTGTGCATTTAGGATTGTGGATATACACATTAAGAACTCCTTGATCAAACAGTCTTTCTCCTGCTAACAGGCCCTCAAGTCTTTCCTTAATTCCTTTAGTTGTTTTGCTTTATTAATTTTCTGGAGCCAGCTTTTAACAGCAACCTCTTTCCTTCCTCCTTGACTTTCTTGAGGACAACGGGGTTCAAAGAGCACCCACTTCACACCAATCCAATTTTTTCATGTTGCCCCAACTGGAAATCTCTGTAGCAATTAGTGGGGGGAAGTTACACTGCAGTGAATTGACTTGTTGGAGGATCAATGGAAGAGGGCGGGCATTCTCGCTGGGTTAAGCAGCTTATTTAATTTGACAATCTAAGGGGAAGGAAAATTGGAGTCCAGCAGGGCAGTGGTCACATCTGTTTCTCTCCAAATAGAAGCCAATCAATGTTACCATCCCAGTTGTGCCAACAGAGAGGATGTCTCCAGCTTGTTACTCAAATTGCAGAGGTCCATAGAATTTCCATGCATTGGAATCTTATATGGGGGAATTTTAATTAGCTCTAATTGGCATGTGAGAGGCCGGGTAACTGTGGGATCTTTTACTTGTGTTATATCAGTACTCACTGAATAGACTCAAGACCAGGAAGCAAGAATAGACTTTTTTTAAAAAAATTGAAAAACCGTCTAAGCAGCATTCACACCAACATGCAGGCTTCACGCACTCTATTTGGATAGAGGAATAGATTGAAGGGATGCTAGGCTATGCTGTACTGATCCAAAGAGCAGAGACGTTTAAGCAACAACAGGCACAAAGGAAGGGGGGAAACAAAAGGGAATTGGTGCCACAGGCTAATGGCTAAACAGACAGGAGAGGTCCTTGCACGGCAATGGATCAGCAACAAGCAAGCGAGTCAGAGAGAGAGAGATTAGGAAGAGAGGGGTGGAAACACAGTCTAGCATGGAGACAGGGGGAAAGGAATCTGTGCACACCGAGAGAGAGTTTTGGAGTGGTATTTATAGTCAATTTCTCCTTGAAGAGGTAATTTTGAGGGGAAGGCAATGTTTTGCCAGAAATTCCCAAAGATGAATAATAATAATTATTATTATTATTATTATTATTATTTTATCCCACCCCTCCGTTAAAAACAATCAGGGCAGCTTACAAATATTAAAATACCAATACAGATTAAACAGTTAATTTATTAGTTATTTATTTATTAGTTATTTATACCCCACTCTCCAACCACAAGGCTATCAGAGCGGCTTACAAATTGTTTTAAGCAATAGTAATTTACACATCTACACGGCATTGAGCAGTTTCCAATGTGTTTTTTAGCTAATTGCCCCCACAAGCCAGGTACTCATTTTACCGACCTACGAAAGGATGGAAGGCTGAGTGAACCTTAACAACGGATACCTGGATATGTCAATGGTCATGATGGAAGGGATGTTTTAGGACTGCTGAATGACGGGCCACTCTCTTTTTATATGATGATCTGGAAAGGTGAACCACCATCTGGGATAACATTGAAACTTCCAACTACCTTTGATCCATGAATGTCTCACCTCCAGAGACTCCTAGAAAAGACCAGCCTTTAACACTTTAACTGTGGTCTTCCAAGGTTTCCATCCTTATCTGGGGATATGACCCTTTGAGGAATTTATGGGGGCCCTTCCTTAGGTTATATGTGCCTGTAAGCACGACCCCTGCCCTGGGTATAGGGAGGCCTGATTTGCCATCACCTCGTGGAAGGCCACATCAAGCCAAATTATAAAATATAGCCAATTTATGAGTTATTAACAATATGGAGACTGTGATGTTTGGTTACAAGCTGAAGCCCTAGAAATCCTTCTTCTGTGCTTAAGATCTCACATTGGATCTTAGGAAACCAAGAAAAGCAACCACCATTATTTATTTATATATTTATGATGGCCAGGGCCCGACAGAGTGTCATGTCCTACCAGGAGGAGGCCTCCTAGATGAAGAAAGGGAAGAAGAGTGGTAGGATGGTGGGCCCCTATTGAAGCAGAAGGAGTCTGGCTGTCCTATCATGGCACCAGCAGAGCTCTCTGTGTATGCTTACCTGTGTATGCTTTCCTGGTCACTCACAAGATGTAAACAGGATGCATTGTGCTTGCATAGTGTAAATCTACACTCATGTTCTTCCATGTGATTGTGACACACCACCCTTCTGTTAAATACATAGACATGGTGCAACTGAGGTCATCTCTGTCCATATGCCTGCTTCTTGTCCCAGTGTGCAATATGGAATGATTGCATAAAGTTTGTTCCTGAACTTCCAGTGAATTGTGTGGGACATGAAAGGGATCATAGACTCATAGAGTTGGAAGAGACCTCAAGGGCCATCCAGTCCAACCCCCTGCCATGCAGGAATACACAATCAAAGCATTCCCGACAGATGGCCATCCAGCCTCTGTTTTAAAACCTCCAAAGAAGAGACTCCACCACACTATGAGGCAGTGCATTCCACTGCCAAGGAGCTCTTACTGCCAGGAAGTTCTCCCTAATGATTTTCCTGTAGCTTGAACCCATTGCTCCATGTTCCAGTCTCTGGAGCTGCAAAAAACAAGCTTGCTCCATCCTCAGTATGACATCCCTTCAAATATTTAAATATGGCTACCATGTCACCTCTTAACATTCTCTTCTCCAGGCTAAACATACCCAGCTCCCTAAGCTGCTGCTCATAGGATGGATAGCTAGCTAGATAGATAGATAGACAGACAGATAGGTAGTTAGATTTTCTGCCTTTCTCCCAGCATGGTACCCATCATAGCCATTCACATAAATTGTCTGGACAATTCTGGCACACTGAGCTTATTAAGAATCAATCTCGAGATTACAGAACAATTATTATTCAGCTCTTGTACCCAGGGAAAGTGAGGCCAGGGCAAAGAGGTCAATTTGAAATACACACACACACACACAGACACCAGGTAGACTTGAAGATTTTGAAATTAGCTGAAGGCGCTATTTTCTTTTATCCTGCATCTCCCTCACTCTGGTTCTCTTTCTCTCTCTCGCTGCCCGACATAAGAATGGAGCAATCGACATAACGTTGAGCCATCAATTAAATGTGCAGAAGGCTGTAATGGATTGTCTGGAATCAATGGCAGTGAGCGGAAAAAGGAGGCTTTTGTGAGGAGCTGATGAGCAAACGCATTACATGGAGCCATGCAGATAAAGCATCGCGCTTTTGAGCAAGGCGTGCTTCGTGGAACGGTGCCTCTGAGCTGAAAAAGAATATCATCCCACTTTCTTTTTTCTCCAGTTGTAATCAAAGGGGGGCTGTTGGCTGAGATCCTACATCATGCTTATGTAGTGTAAATCTACACTCAATTAATTCCATGCCGGTTGTGCTACATGGTGCTTTTGCTGAATACAAATATTGTGTGGCATATTGCATATCTGTCAACAGGCTTGCTTATTGCCCCATTCTGCAATGGGGAAGCACAATGGGGGCTGTTTCTGCAATTCCAGTGGGAAAAAGCTAGCAAATAGTTACACACCATCCAAGAATGCACAATTGCATGCAATTCGATGCTTTCGCTTCTGGGCCTCTGATCAGTATTAGTATTAGTCTCCCACCTTCTTCCCAAAAGCGGGACTCCAGGCAACCTACCATAAAAAAAGAACAATGCAGCTAAAAAGTAAAGATTGAAATGAACCTTTAAACTATTCTCTCTTAAACTATTGTTAATTTCACAGATTGAAACAGATATTCTAAGGACTCTATCAGATGCAGTAAATATGGCATCATAACAATGCCTAATGAACACAAAAGGCTGCCTGTTTCACATGACATTGTGCTTTTGCAATTTTGTATGGTCAATAAGACATTCTTTTTTATTGATGGGCCAAGCCATCAATTGATCGTCTGTGCCATTTTTTTCATGGAATTGCAAGCATGTGAAACTGTGCCCCATTCTGCTGTTGCAATTCCAGCATCAATGGGCTGTCCCCACAAGAACACTTCCAGGTGAAAATGCAAAAACTAGCTATGGGACGCTTTGTCTTTGAACCTCCCCATTTTGCAGGCAACCTTTTAAGTGTGTTTCAGTGCTTGTGTGTTCATTTTGTCTGTTTATTTAGCTGTTTTTAAACTTTCAAGTGCACTCACATCTTCTCGTGAGAACCACCGAGATCATGCGCACCCGCCAACGCAGAAGTACGGGGCTGCTTTTTCATGCTATTATGGCAGCATTTGATATAAAGGGTTCTTTTGTTGGCAAACTAATGGTTTAAAATATGGTGGAAAAGGAACATTTTTAGAGGCTTGCCTGATAAAGTCCTAAGTAAAATACTGGATTGTGTTATTAAATAAGTTTAATGACATTGAGGTAGGATTGGCAGTATATTATAAAAGAAGAGATAAGGCATGCATAATAAAATACATGAAAAGTTTTGTTAAGAGGGCATTAATGAATGGAGTAGAATGAAGGTTTATAAGAGAAGAAAAGGAAATACTGGAAGAGAAGATTGTATGATTGTTGTAACAGAATGTAAGATTTTTTAACTTTTATTATTAATATTACTTACTATTATTAATTTTTATTACAATATTTCTATACAATGTTTTAAAGTCAATAAAATATATAAACAAAAAGATAAATTATTCACATGATAGTTGTTGGCCTGGTCCAGAATGTCTGTGTTTTCAAATAGCATTTTGTGTCCAGGTTGTTTTATAACATGTTCTGCTACTGCTGATTTTGATGGCTGGCCCAGTCTACATTGTCTCTCATATTCCTTGATTTGTGTTTGCACACTACATTTAGGTGAACCTATCATGGGGGTTTCTTGGCAAGATTTGTTCAGAGGGGACTTGCTTTTGCCTTCTTCTTTCTACCCTCAAGTAAAGATCTTTTTATTTCTGCAGGCCTTTGTCTCTTAACTTGTTGCAGCAGAACAATCTTTTAATGCGGTGTGCTGTGCTATACCTTTTTAACAGGGTGTGTTTTTTTAAAAAAAAAACCTATCTTTTAAATACGTTTTCAATGAGTTTTAACTGTTTTAAATTAATGTTTTGATTGCATTGTATGTTTAATGGGTTTTTCATCTTTCTGCTATACATTGTTTAGTTATGCTTTGTTTTAATTTATACTATAAGCTGCTTTAGGTCTCATATTGATGGAAAGATAGGATAGAAATGAAATAAATGTGCAGAAAACATCAACGGGCTTCCCAGCCAATGTGTGATAAGGACCCAACATATCTTGCATGTGGTGGTGGTGATGTATTACTGAGTTCTTGTGGTTTGCTCTGCACACACAAACTACATCCATATGCTGGCATCTTAAAACCCAAGGGTGGGATGATGGCTGTGATGTGGCAAATCTACTCTGGCATTTATTCTGAACCTTTAAAAAAAACCTGTCCATGGTGCTGAACTCTATACTCAAAATAGGCTCAACACATTGAGAATCTTCTTTAAAGTTTGGAATAAATGTCAGAGTGGATCCATCACACTCCTCCTGACACTGGAGCCAAAAGATGCCAGTGCCTTGACCATAAGGTAAAGACAAAGGGCCCTTCAAATCCCTCAAGGGCTGCCCCAGAGAAGAGTGGGGCAGCCTGTTCTCTGCTGCCCAGAGGGGAGGACCAGTCTCATGGTTTTAAGTTACAGGAGGGTAGATGTCCAGGAAAGCAGCCAACAGGATGGATGATAAGATGGAGACACACAAGAAGCAAAGCTTTGCAACAACATGGAAGCAATGCAGAAGCACTGTACCAGTCCAATAGCAGAAACCAGCGGCAAGCCAAAGATCCAAGAGTTCAGAGAGCATGTCAGTGAGTCCAGTCCAGGGTCAGGAGTTCCAGCAAGCAGGTCAGCAAGTGCAGTCCAAGGTCAAGAGTTCCAGGTAATCCAAAGTCTAGGAGGCAAGGTTTCAGGCAACAAAATAGTCAAGAGTCAGATGCTTTCACCAGGGAATGCAGATAGGCTCTGACAAAGAAACTTGGCATCTCACAGCTGTTTATATTGGCCCAGCTCCTAATCACAGCTGATTGGTGATCGCTGAGCTTTTCTCATATAATCTCCGGGATCGCTGGAGACACGTCATTTCTGATCTTCTCTGACTAAAGGTAAGTATGTCTCTTTATGTCTCCCAGGCCTGGACCCTGTGCTGGGGGAAGGCTAGGCTGCTGAGACATGGGCTCTGATGTAGCTGGCATAACAGGGCTAGGTTCTGGTTCAGCCAGCTCTGCTGGAGCTGGCTCAGCCCCCTGGTCCCCTGACTCCTCTGAGTCCTCAGCCTGACTGGCCATGACAGTAGATTTCAATTGAATACAGAGACTGGAACATGGAGCGATGGATGCAAGCTCCAGGAACAGAGATTCCACCTCAACATGAGGAGGAACTTTTTGACAGTAAGAGCTGTTTGGCAGTGGAACGCACTCCCTCGGAGTGTGGTGGGGTCTCCTTCCTTGGAGGTCTTTAAACAGAGGCTGGATTGCCATCTGTCGGGGATGCTTTGATCAAGATTTCCTGCATGGCAGGGGGTTGGACTGGATGGCCCTTGTGGTCTCTTCCAACTCTACAATTCTATGATTCTATGATTCTATGAATATCAGAAGGAATTTTTTGACAGCGAGAGTGGTTCAGCAGTGGAACCGATTGCCTAGAGAGATGGTGGGGTCTCTTTCTCTGGACGTCTTCAAAAAGAGGCTAGGCAGATCCCTGCTCCTGGGGATGCTCCATCTGGAGATCCTGCAGTGAGCTGGGGGTTGGACCTGATGGCCTCTAGGGCCCCTTCCAACTCTTCCAGGAATCTATGGACTTTATCAGATGCAGCAAATATGGCATCGTAAGGAACACCTAATGATCGCGAAAGGGTGTGCATACCAGATGAGGTTGTCCTTTCGCGATCATGTAAAGTCTAAAACCTGTTCCTTTTTATTGACAGCCCAAGCTGATAATAGATCTGCTGATGTGCTTTGTTGTCCACATTGCTGGTGTTTGAACCCTTGCGCCATTGTACTCACATAAATGCTAAGTCAATGACAGAACACGTCCAGGTGAGATTGCGACAGCCAGGTAGGGTATTCTCTTTGTTCACACACACACAGTGTATCTGGGACTTTTAAAGTGTGTTTTTGTGCTTTGCTGTGTTTTTTGTGTCTTGCTTTTGCTTTTATTTTTGAATTTGCCGCGCTAGTGTCTTCTCACAAGAATCAGCGAGATTTGGAACCCGGAAGTAAATGGAATTCCATTTGTGCTCCATTTATGCTGGGGATGCCCTATTGACGCTAAGTCTAGTAGGGGTGATTCTTTTGCCGGCATAAAAACGCCACAATTTATGCTGGCAAAAGAACATTAATGGGGGGGGTGTCTGATAAAGTTCAATGATTCTCTGTTGTTGAGGGACATCTTGAAAGCTCCAGTTAGCTGCTGTACAGAACAGAACATGAGATGCAACCAGGACTTAATAACAGAGCATCTTCAGGCAGTATCTACTTGAAGGTTGGGATTTGCTACTGCAAAGTTTAGTGATGATCGTTGCACTGGTATAGCTTTAAAAGAGGATAAGAAAAATTCACAAAAGGCCAGATTATCACTGATGGCTACTAGCCACAATGAGTATATATATTACCTCCAACAGAATACATCGACGGTACACCTCTCCTGGCCTCTATCTGGGGAACTTGAGCAGGTGGTGGGTCCTCAGTGATCCCTCAGCATGGAGCTTGTCTGTCCAGTCCTCCTGTGTCTTGTTTGCATGAGAGATCAGTATTTAAATAATAATAATAAATAAATAAATAAATAAATAAATAATCAGTATTTCCTCTAACAAACAGCAGAAGCTTTTAAAAGTTACCTTTTCGATGACAGATTCCAGAATCCCCCAGTCAGTATGGCTGCTGGGATTCTGTAATGCCACACATACACACACAGCAACTTTTCCATCCTCTGTATGAAGGCCAAGGCTTCTGCTTTCTGCTTGAAGAGCTGAACTGCCAGAACACATTTCCTTTAGACTTGTGTGTTTTTGCCTGCCTGAGTGGAGTGACAGACAGGAGGTGCCCTTTCATTGCCCCCGGGCACAGCAACGGGCAGTCTTTACCAGCTGCATTGGCAGAGGCAGCTGTCACCCTTGGCCCCTGGTCCTTTCCCTGTGGAAACCCAACCCTTGGAGGATGCCGTGGTGCTCTCTTACTGAGCATAGTACCGGTATGTTGGCCTTGGATTTCATTCAGCTGGGACTGAGTGTGATGGGCGGCTGTCATAGGGCAAGACCCCCACCTCATCAAAGGTGATGCCCTTTCCTTCTGGGAGGCTGGCATTCAAAGTCATATTGGGCAGGATCCTGTTGCTGCCTTACGCATGCACACATCTCCTTATGGTAGCTGTTTGGTATTTTGTCCAGTACAGAGCAACCACATTGAACTCAAGGTTGCAAAAGTTGAGTTCCATCCACCATCCATCCGTCCCATTATTTCTGTCCCACCTTTCTTCCAGACTAGAACGCAAGGCAGCAGGAGTTATGCATGGAGGGCTCTTGCCCATGGAGATGAGCATTCACAGTTCTGGGCACCACAGTTCAGGAAGAATGTTGACAAGCTGGAACGTGTCCAGAGAAGGGCGACCAGGATGGTGGGAGGTCTGGAAGTCATGATGCCCTATGAGGAGTGGCTTAGGGAGCTGGGTATGTTTAGTCTGGAGAAGAGAAGGTTGAGAGGGGACATGATAGCCATGTTTAAATATTTGAAGGGATGTCATACTGAGGATGGAGCAAGCTTGTTTTCTGCTGCTCCAGAGACTAGGACACAGAGCAATGGGTTCAAACTACAGGAAAGGAGATTTCACCTAAGCATTGGGAAGAACTTCCTGACAGTAAGAGCTGTTGGGCAGTGGAATGTGCCACCTCGGAGTGTGGTAGAGTTTCCTTCTTTGGTGGTTTTTAAACAGAGGCTGGACAGCCATCTCAGGAGTGCTTTGATTGGTTATTCCTGCATGGCAGAAGGGGGTTGGACTAGATGGCCCTTGGAGTCTCTTCCAATCTATGATTCTATGATTCTGTGAAATATTGGAGGGAGAGCAGGGATATGGATCTGGTGTGTCCAAGGTGGTGGGTTCAAACAAGAAGAGTTTGCCAGTCAGCTGCTCTCCGCCTGAATCTCCTCATCCGGCTGCCTGATGGAAAAGATGCAGAGAGCAATACCCCTGCCAAGTGGGACTCAGCATGGGACTCAGCACCTCTGTAGTTCTGAGGAGCTCTCTTGTCAATCCTGCCATGCTGGGTTGTTTTGTTCACATTTATAAGCCTGGTTGGGGGGCTGTGGATAGGAAGGGGGAAAGAAAGAAGATGGGGAGAGAAAGGAAGGGTTTTTGCAAAGAGCTGGCAATAGAGTTAAAATAAGATAGCAACAATGGGGTTGGCACCTCCTGCAGCTTTTACAGACCTAAACCACGCTGGAGTTATTACAGGGAGGGAGGAGGGAGGGAGTTCAGTGGCAAAGGAGATTTTTATTCACCTCCACTGATCTGGCAACAGTGTGTTTTCAGATTTGCTACCATGGAGGTAGATCCATGCACATCGCTTATGCTCAGAGGCAGTGTTGTATTGATTCATTCATTCTTGGTTCAGAGAGCTTTTAGCTGTATCTGTTTTAATATTCATAAACCACCATGAGTCCCAGGGCTGGGGAAAAAGCAAGATATAAATAAATAAAATTAACAACATCAGTAACAACCACCAAAAAAAGAACACTTGGATTATCATAGAATCATAGAATTGCAGAGTTGGAAGAGACCACGAGGGCCATCCAATCCAACCCCATTCTTCCACGCAGGAAATCACGATCAAAGCATCCCCGACAGATGGCCATCCAGCCTCTGTTTAAAGACCTCCAAGGAAGGAGACCCCACCACACTCCGAGGGAGTGTGTTCCACTGCCGAACAGCTCTTACTGTCAAAAAGTTCCTCATGTTGAGGTGGAATCTCTGTTCCTGGAGCTTGCATCCATTGCTCCATGTTCCAGTCTCTGGAGCAGCAGAAAACAAGATTATAGGTGTGGTCTCATTGTCGCAGCCTCACTCCCTGGCAGAAGGGGGATATATTTATTTATTTATATTCTATTTCATTTGTATGCCTCCTTTCTCCCAAGATTGGACCCAAGGCAGCTTCCATAAAACAACAGATTGAAAATACAATATATACAATTAAAATATTTTAAAAAACAGATTAAAACATAAAATCTGAAAACATATAAAATCTAAAACATACCAAATCAAACAAGCCCTGCTGCTTATACATTAAAAGCCTGCTTAAAAAGTCTTTGCCTGGTGGTGTAAAGAAAGGAGGGAGGGGTCCATCCTAGCCTCCCATGGAAGGGTGTTCCAGAGGGTGGAAGCAACCGCCGAGAAGGCCCTCTCAGATGGAAATGTCCTCCTCTTTGTGCCCAGATCAGAAGATGAACAGACCTCTTTCTCCTGACATGGCTGCTAGCTGTTGATACAGGACTTTATCAGACAAGCCTCTACTAATGTTCTTTTGCCAGCATATTTTGAACCGTTTTTCTGCCAGCAAAAGAACCCGTTTTATCAGATCTACCTTTACTTGCATGAAAAGGCAGTCCCAAGCATTCCTGGAGCATGAAAGCATCTCTGTTTACTTCCGCATTCATGATCTTGTTGTTTCTCACAAGAAGATGCGAACGCAGGTAAATTTAAAAATACATTTTAAAAAACCCACAAAAAGTACACACAAGCACAGAATCACAATCACAAAGTCCCAAGTAAACCGGGGAGGTTCATAAAAAGAGCATCCCCTACCTGGTTTTCTTGATCTCACCTGGAAGTGTTCTGCCCATTAACCCTGTATTCACGTGAACACAATGGTGCGCAGTTTCAAACGCCAGCAAAATCATGAAGAAAATGCTACAGCAGATCTATTGATGGCTTGGGCTTTCAATAAAAAGGAATGCCTTGTTCTCTATTTTAAAATGCCAAAGCACAACATCATGCAGCATAGGCATGCTTTCGCGGTCATTAGGCATCGTTAGGACACCATATTTGCCACATCTGATAAAGGCCATAGCCTGGCAAAGACATTTCCTTAGTCTTATAGTCATCTTATACAGCTTCCCTTTGGGGTGTAAGGAAGGCAACATTTCCACCCCACTTCCACTAGCCAGCAAGTGAGGCTGCGATAATCAGAAGAAGGACCTCACCTGATCCAGCTGCTGGCTCTTAAGGTGGGCTGCAGAAGGGTCAGACCAGTAGTTGTTATTTAGTTATGCAAATGTAAGTAAGTCTCTGGCTTTTCTTCGCAAATGAAGTAGCTGCTGTAGAATCTTGGTGATAATTTCAGGAACTTACTTATTTATTTGTTTGTTTATTTATTTATTTATTTATTGCTTTCCTGATAACTTTTACAAAGAAAACAGTCTGTATAGCATGGGTTAGTTCCAGTTAGAGGAGGCCCACTGAATCAATTTGCATGGTGACCATGCAACGGTAAGTCCCATTGAGTCCTGCCCCACTACCTTAACCAAGCATCACATCTGCCTTAGCACCAAGTGACCAAAAACATCCATTGTGAGTCCCACCTAGCTTAGACCCATTGATTCCACAGGATTTATGTACATATTGATTCACCATTCAACAACTCTACTACTCTAGTTGGGGCTAAGCAGTAGAGTGCAGACCTTTAAAGCTGGACTTAACAAATAGCAACACTGCACTCAAAATAATGAGTACAGCAAAGAACATCTCTTCTTATCCTGAAATCCAGTTTTGTCTCTTCCTCTGATCAGTGTGGAGCTTGTTAAGTGAGTTGGGCAGGGATCTGGAATCATAGAGCCACAAAGTTAGAAGTGAAATTGGAAGGCCATCCAGCCCAGCTCCCTGCCAGTGTAGGAGTCCACTGCTCAAGTATTCATACAAGGCAGTGACCCAATCTCTGTTTAAAAGCCTCCAGTGAAGAAGAGTCCACCACTTTCCAAGGCAGGGTATTCCACTGGTGACCAGCTCTTACTATCAAGAAGTTCTTCCTAATTTTTAACGGGAGTCTCCTTTTTTGTAATTTGAATCCATTAGGGTTCAGGTCCTGCCCTCTCAAGCAGCAGAGAAGAAGTTCCCTCCATCTTCCCTCTGATGAAAGCCATTTAGATATTTGAAGAGGGCTCCATCGCTTCCACCTCCTGCCCTTCCCTTCTCCAGGCTCATCATATCCACCTCCCTCAACTCTTTCTCTTAGGGCTTGGATTCCAGTGTTAAGAGATTAAGTTGCAAGTCTGACTAAGTCTGAGTTAATAATACAATTAGCACTTTCAGTAGCTCATATGAGTCAAATTCTACCCACCACAACAGTGCAATCTCCACCAATGCCTCTAGGAAGTGAATTTCCAAAGTTTTGATCATCTTGGTCACAGTCCTCTGTGCACATTCTAGCTGGTCAATACCCTTCTTGAACTGTAATGCCCAAAAATGGACACAAGACTTTTCCAAGTACAGTTGTCCCTTCACATTCGCTGGGGTTTGGTTCCAGGACCCCCCGTGGATACCCAAATCTGTGAATACTCAAGTCCCATTAATATGCAATGGCATAGTAAAATGGTGTCCCTTATATAAGATGGCAAAATCAAGGTTTGCTTTTTGGATTATTATTTTTTTTAAGAATATTTTCAAGCCGTGAATACTTAAGACCGTGGATACCAAATCTGTGGGTACGGAGGGACAACTGTAATGTCTAACCCAAGTAGAATACCTTCCTTGCTTCCTTTCTATAAACATATGATGGCCATGTTGCCTTCAGCATGTTCAAGGCTGCAGTTCCACCCAAAAACTAATCTGTCTCTTTCATTTTCCTCCATCTTTGTTTCCTTCCTCTCTCTCTCTCTCCCTTTCTACCTTCCTTCTTTCCCCTTTTCTTTTTTCTTCCTTCCTTCCTAAAATGAGGTGAGATAATAGTGCAAGAAAGGTGTCTCAGAGACACCTGTCTACTCTCTACATCCAGTGTGTTACTTCTTTTAATTGTATTATTTTTAGCAGTAATCAATCTGCCTTTTATAATTTCTAATTGTTGTGGTTTAAATGATTTTAATGTTTGCATATTGAGCTTTGAATCCTGTTGGTTCATACAGAGTAGGGTGAATCCACAGAATCAATCGATGAATGGTGAGTCAACATATAGATAAACCCATTGGATTCAATGGGTCTACTCACCCTAGAATTAACAATGGGATTTAGGCTTTAATGTTTACTGTTTAATTGCACTTTTTATGATTTAGCTCTTTTGCACTTGTTTTAATGTGTCAGCTGTTGTGAGTTTTAGGGGCAAAGGCAGGATTTAAAGAAATGCCATTGCCATCATCATGGAGGGAGATGAACATTTTCACTGTCTAAACTGTACAGACACTGGGAGAGGGGAATTAAAATGGGAGGATGCATAGCAAAGGTTGTCCCATAAATGGAATCCATGCATCTAAATACTGTGCCTGTTCGATGTCCAAGCAAGATATGATTAAAGCGACTCGTAATCAAATCTCTGAACTGCTTTTGTCTTGGGTCAAAAGCAGAAGGGAAAGGACGACTGTGGTACTGATGCCTTGAACAGCCGACATGATCCAGTGCAAGAGGGTGAGGGTAACTGCGGGGGTCCATGGACCATTCTTTTTGCCACTGATACCCTCCGGAGGCCAATGGATTGCCCCAAATAAGAAAATAGAGGATCTAGAAGTGGCTGGAAGTCAGGTGTTTTTGTTTTTGTTTGTTTGTGTTTTTGTTGTTGCTGTTTTTTTTTTTTTTAGAAATTGAACAATGCAACACTCTCTTGCAACCTAGAATGGCAGAATCATAGAATGAAAGGGACAGCAAGGGCCATCTAGTCCAACCCCTTGACACACTGGAATACAAAACTAAAGCACCCTGGAAAGATGCCTATCCAGCCTCTCTTTAGAGAACTCAAAGGAAGGCACCACTCTCTGAGGAGGTCTCTTCCACTCTTGAACAGCTCTTAATTGTCAGGAATTTCTTCCTAATATTTAGTTGGTATCCCTATTCTTGTAATTGGAAGCCACTGGTCTGTGGTCTAGTCTCTGGAGCAGCAAGAAACAGGCTTGCTCCCTTTTCTACATGACATCCCTATTCAAATGATGTTTTTGCTCCCAGAGGCAATTCCTGCATGTGTATACCTGCATGGCAGGGAGTTGGACTAGATGGCCCTTGAAATCTCTTCCACCTCTATGATTCTATGATTCTGTCTTCATAAAGTCCAGAAAAGGGGGAGTCCAGGGAGTCTTCTGTTGTCAAGGGCAACAGAAACAGCCTTCAGGAGCCACATGATCTAGGGTTTATAAAGTCTATTTTGCTTTGGTCAGACCTCACCTGGAATACTGTGTCCATTTCTGGGCACCACAATTCAAGAAGGATGTTGAAAAGCTGGAACGTGTCCAGAGGAAGGTGACCAAAATGATGGGAGGTCTGGAAGCCATGATGCCCTATGAGGAGCGGCTTAGGGAGCTGGGCACGTTTAGCCTGGAGAAGAGAAGGTTAAGAGGGGATATGATAGCCATGTTTAAATATTTAAAGGGATGTCAAACTGAAGATGAAGCAAGCTTGTTTTCTGCTGCTCCAGAGACACAGAACAATGGACTCAAACTGTAGGAAAAGAGATTCCATCTAAACATTAGGAAGAACTTCTTGATGGTAAGAGCTGTTCGGAAGTGGAATCCACTGCTGCCTGGGAGTGTGGTGGAGTCTCCTTCTTTGGAGGTTTTTAAGCAGAGGCTGCATGGCTATCTGTCGGGAGTGCCTTGGTTGTGTATTCCTACATGGCAGGGGGTTGGACTAGATGACCTTTGTGGTCTCTTCCAACCCTACAATTCTATGGTTCTATGCAAGCTGTAAAGGTTACATGTGTCAAAATCCACTAATGCAACCATGCACTGCATGTGAACATTAAGCAGTGGCCAAAAAATGAAAGGCCGCAGGTGTCAGGGAACATATGTGTGTATGAAACACCAATAGGATTCCAGCCACAAGCTCACAAAGATACAAGATAAAAACCATGTCAGCAGAGAGGAAAGATGAGGTAGAACAGCCCCCACAGGAGTAATAATCCCTAGCCTGGAACAGATTGTCCCAGATAATAGAGAAACATCCTTGGGAAACAATGAAGGAAGACTGAAGGGCCACCTGTTGAGGTAGAAGCTACAGATACAGCCTGAGCTCACAAGATAAACCTGCCAAAAACTCTTTTTTTCTCCCAGTTCTCTAAACCCTCCCTCCACAGGAGAGCAAAAAGGCATTAATGCTTGCAACCCCCCCCCGAGAATGGGTTCTAAGGTGCATTGCACAACTATTATTATCGGTGTTATGAAACATGTGCTGTGTGCGCAAGGAGACCTGTTGTATCCACATCCCCAATAGGGCTTGGTTGCCAAGGTCTCCCGTGTAGCCATGGAAACCTCCCCACAGGATACAGCACGGATGGCAACCAATCCAAGGTGCATCTCTGGGAAGAACGGCTCTTCTCCTTCGTTAAATCTTTTCTCTTTTTTTAGAATAAATAAATAAGGAAGCCAATAAAGACATTGAATCATAGACTCCTAGAGTTGGAAGAGACCACCAGGATCATCCAGTCCAACCCCATTCTGCTGTGCAGGAATATACAACCAAAGCACCCAAAACAGACAGCCATCCAGCCTCTGTTTAAAAACCTCCAAAGAAGGAGACTCCACCACACTCCCAGTCAGCAACATATTCCACTTCCGAACAGTTCTGATCATCAGGAAGTTCTCCCTAATGTTTAGTTGGAATCTCTTTTCCTGTAGTTTGAACCCATTGCTCCATGTCCTAGTCTCTGGAGCAGCAGAAAACAACCTGGCTCCATCTTCAATATGACATATTCCCTTCTGCCATGCAGGAAGACACAATCAAAGCATTCCCGACTGATCGCCATCCAGCCTCTGTTTAAAAACCTCCAAAGAAGGAGACTCCACCACACTTCCAGGCAGCAGCGGATTCCACTGCTGAACAGCTCTTACTGTCAGGAAGTTCTTCCTAATGTTTAGGTAGAATCCCTTTTCCTATAGTTTGAATCCAACTGCCACATTATTTGGAGGGTTGTATAGCAAAAGAACATTTCTAAAAAGAAATAGCTAGAAAGTTTTGAATTTCAGGTCTTCTCTACCACATCCTCCTCTTTCTCTCTCTCTTTGGGTATCATTCTGCCCACTCCAGAAGTTGACCAGAGTTACTGGCTGAGACAAAAAGGGTTTCCTTGTTATTATGTTGGTTAAGGCAGTAGTGGGGAAAATGGGGCCTGGTGGCATCACTAGGGGTACAGGGGTTTCAGACCACACCGAGTGACACCATCAGAGGGGGTGACATCAAAAAGACTGTCTATAAAATTTTTGTGCAGTGTTTCAAGAGAAATGTATTATTTAAAAAAAAATCCCTGGCATCATGTCTGGTCAGGTAAGGCAACTACAGGAAAAGAAATTCCACCTAAGAATTAGGAAGAACTTCCTGACGGTCAGAGCTGTTTGACAGTGGAATCCATTGCTGCTGCCTGGGAGTGTGGTGGAGTCTCCTGCTTTGGAGGTTTTTAAACAGAGGCTGGATAGTCATCTGTTGGGGATGCTTGGATTGTGTCTTCCTGCAGGGCAGAATGGGGTTGGACTAGATGGCCCTTGAGGTCTCTTCCAACTCTATGTTTCTTTGAGTCTAAGGAGATTTTCACACAGGGGAAGTAATCCCTGGGGAGATCGGGAGAGAAACAGGGCTGTTCCGGGTCCAGCACTCCATTTTGTATGCCCCCTTCCTTCTTCCGATCTCCCGTCATCCTCCCTCCATGCTGCTTCCATTTCCCTCCCGCTATGTTTTACTAACAAAAGTTCTTTGTTAGTAAAAAATTGTGGAACATAGTAGGAGGGAAATGGAAGCAGCACCGAGGGAGGACGATGGGAGATCAGGAGAAGGAAGAGGGCATGCGAAATGGAGCTCTGCTATCGGAACAGCCCCATTTCTGTCCCAATCTCCCTGGGGATTACTTTCCCCATGTGAAAATCTCCTAAGACTTCCTTTTTCCTCTCCCACAAGTAGGTTTTTTGTTCCCTCAATGCTGCATGCAGGTATCTGGGAAATGTGTATTCCAGAACTTCCTCTTGGTGCTTCCTAATCCGGCTTGCTTTCAAAAGAAGTGTGATGTGTCATTTTGGAAATGCCCACACAATATGAGAAACAGAACACAGAAGTAGAAGACCAGGTCTTGAAACCTGATCCTTTCATTTTTACTCTCTAGTTTTGGGTTTTAAAGTTATAAGATGTCCTCAGTGTTCAGTCTGATGGTCTGGTATGGGAGGAAATCCATGGAGTGACACCCATGAGTTACCGCACTGGACGACACCAACCCTAGTGAAGCCACTGGTGTGACCCACAGGCCACATGTGGTTTTGGGGGCCCATTTCTTGTCCTCCAATAGCCCCTAGAGGCCCCTGAAGACCTCAGGTCCAAAAAAAAAACAGTAGAAAGAAATAACTGAAAAGCCCCCCAACCAACTCCCAAAACTTACCCTCTTGGGTCCCCTTGCCCCCAACAACCCAGGAAACACCCCCACACACACCAAAAAAAAATCTGCTGAATGAGGATCTTGATCTCCTCCCACTCTAGTAAATTTCTTCTGAGTTTTCCTCTGTCCCCTTTCTTTCAGCCCCATTGCATCAAAGTGCAATTCTTAGTTTTAATTCTATAGATTGTGCAATTGTTTTTTAAAATCACACACACACACACACAACTGATGGTTTTGTGTGCATTTAATTTGTTCTGGTTTTAATATTCTATAAACTGCCTTGATTCCCAGTGCTGTGGGGGGGGGAGTGAGATATAAAAGAATAAAATGGATAAGTAGGTAGGTAGGTAGTAAGATAGATAGATAGATAGATAGATAGATAGATAGATAGATAAGAGGGGGAAGAGATTAATATATAAACAGACAGACATAGAGAGGGAGAGAGAACTGGAGGAGGAAGAAATGAATACCTAGATGGACAGACAAAAAAATAGAGAGGGTGAAGGAAAGAGAGGGGGGAAGATAGATAGATAGATAGATAGACAGATAGAATTAGGTAGAGGGGGAAGGAGGGAGAGAGAGGGAGAAATGGATAGAAGATGGGAAGGTAAATAAAAAGAATGAAAGAAAGTATTAGAGGAGGGACATATGGATGGGTGGGTGGGCAGATAGATAGAGAGACTATCATAGAATCATAGAATTGTAGAGTTGGAAGAGACCACGAGGGCCATCCAGTCCAACCCCCCTGCCACGCAGGAATCACGATCAAAGCATCCCCGACAGATGGCCATCCAACCTCTGTTTAAAGACCTCCAAGGAAGGAGACCCCACCACGCTCCGAGGGAGTGCATTCCACTGCCGAACAGCTCTTACTGTCAAAAAGTTCCTCCTAATGTTGAGGTGGAATCTCTGTTCCTGGAGCTTGCATCCATTGCTCCGTGTTCCAATCTCTGGAGCAGCAGAAAACAAGCTTGCTCCATCCTCAGTGTGACATCCCTTCAAATACTTAAACAGGGCTATCATATTTTCTCTTAACCATCTTTTTTCCAGGCTAAACATACGCAGCTCCCTAAGTCTCTCCTCATAAGGCATCGGTTCCAGACCTTTCACCATTTTAGTTGACTAGATAGATAGATAGATAGATAGGATAGGATAGGATAGGATAGGATAGGATAGATAACTGATAGACAGACAGTTTTTAGGACGTTATGGTTGTGTGCCCATATTCTACATCATATGCACATCTTAGCATGAGGATCTTATAGCACCTTTGAGACTAACAGAGAAAGAAATTGTAGCATACGGTTCATAGATTTGGTCTACTTCCTCCGATGCATGGACTCTACGAAAGCTGATCCCCTTGCTTACAGTTATTCCAGACTAACACGGCTGTGCCTTGGAATACATAACAAAGTCATGTCTATTGATCCAGTGGGTCTACTCTGCTTTTGGCTAGGATTCCAGACTTTGCTTCATCACTGTCACTTCTTTTTTTTTTCCCCTAAAAAGAAAAAAAGAAAAGACAAATTATTAACGTCACCCTTTCATGGTTTAGGCAGCATTTGATGTTCTTTCCAGAGCTGATGAATGTGTCCGACATCTCCACAGCACACAAAAAAGCCCGCAGGCAAAGAAGGCCGACTGATACACACGCTAATCTGGGTGTCGTTGTTCAAAAATAAAAGCTAAACCCAGAGCCAGACTAATGAAGACAGACAAAGCCAGCGAGTGGCACAGACAGAATCTTTAAAACAAAGGCGAGAAAAGAGAAAAGCATGAAAAGGAAGGGTCAGCCAGCTTCAGAAGGGCAAAGCCAGAGGCAAGGCTCAAACCCAGCATCAACGCGCAGTGCAGCATTCAAACGGCAGTAGCAAGTATAGTGCATCTGAGCTAGTGCAGAGTGCATTTCTCTTTGTACTGAGGAAGAAGGCCTATACAGCAGCCTTGCCCAAGTAAGAGCTGTTCCAGCACACCCTCCACCTGTCCTGATTTGGCAGGAACCAGGGCTGGTTTAAGGCACCAGTGGCATCAGCATCCGCAGGGGGCCCCATCATTGTGGGGGCCCCAGTAGTAACTCTCCTCCTGCAAAAACATTATTAGTAATAATCTGAATATACTGTACTGTGAATAGGTTAGGTTAATTTTCCTTGTTTTTTTCTGAGCTGTGAGGCCATGTTCTGGAAAAGTTCATTCCTGATGTTTCGCCTGCATCTGTGGATGGCATCCTCAGAGAATGGTTGGGTAAGAGTGTGTGTGGCGTTTATATACTGGGAGCCCCTGTTGTGGAGGATATGTAAATTTGTGTAATTTTGAATGGTGAGTTTCTGGGTATAGAAATGCAAGGCTCGTTAGTGTCTAATGGTTGGTGGATGGGCCATTATCTGCTGGGAATCCCCCTGTCCCTGGGTGGACTTCTTTTGTAAGTGTTGAGTTTTGATTTTATTGTTCTTCAAAACTGGGAGCCAGATTTTGTTTACTTTTAGGGTTTCTTCTTTCCTGTTGAAGTTGTCCAGCTGTTTGTGGATTTCAATAGCTTCTTTGTGCATTCTGACATGATAGTTGTTGGCCTGGTCTAGAATTTCTGTGTTTTCAAATAGCATTTTGTGTCCAGGTTGGTTTATCACATGTTCTAGCAGTAGCATGGCCAAACGTCATCGATGCTTTGATTGTGTATTCCTGCAAGGCAGGGGGATGGACTGGATGGCCTTTGGGGTCTCTTCCAACTCTAGGATTCTATGATTCTAACTCAGCAGTGGGGAGAAGATATTAGAGGAGAGGAGAGGGCTGAGTCTTGCCCTTCCCTGGCGGCCCAGGAAAAAGCAAACTGCTGCAGCCTCTTCTACAGTGTCTGTATTTTTCTCCCTAACAATTTTTTCCATCTTGACCATACTCTGGTGTTACTTGACTACACGTATCCCACTTTTCATCTGTGAGATGTCGGAGGGTATCCTCCCAAGCTCTACAACTCCCAGCTCAATGGGCTGGGGCCTTCTGGGAGTCATAGTCCAACACCTCTAGAGGGCTCCCGGGTAGGGAAAGGCTGCCATAGGGACTCATTACACTACACAAGTCTACCTCTGTGATTCCACTTTAACTGCCACGGCTGCATCATCCTGTGATATCCTGGTATTTGAACTTTGGGGGGGGGATATTTGCAATTCTTTGCCAGAATCTTCCAGTGCCTCACCAAGCTGCAAATCCCAGGATTTCACAGGATGCAGCCTTGGTTGTTAAAGTGAAATTTTGCATTATAATTGTATAGTGGAACTGGCCCTTAGAGAATTCCCCAGATGCATCAGGAATTAGGAGATGGTGTTTTGGGCAGAGCTGGACACCCAAATTTTGTCTTGTTTCAGAAACCCTGGCTTCTCACAATCCTGTTATGTGCAAAATATTTCTCCTCCCCCCTCCCCCAGCATCTCCATCCTTTTATTTTAAAATCTCCTCTGCCTGAGGATATGATCAGGCTGGTTTGGTTTGCAGAGGTACAGACTGCCTGGGAAATTCACACCTCTGTTTCCCATCCCTGCTCTGGTACTGTTTTTGTTTTTAGAAAAGGGCATTACCCCACAGTCAGTCCCAGCTAGATCTGGATCAATTTATTGATTGGTGAATCCACACATGGGTTAATCCCTTTGATTCAATGGGTCTACTAGGGACAGGAGAAAGGACAGAATTCAATTGCTGTCTTATGAATGTGCAAGTTGGACCCGTTTGGATTATTGTAATGCACTCTCCATGTGGGCTGCCTTTGAAAAGTGAAAACAAACAAAACAGCAGTAATTGGAAAGCTTGCAGTAATTTACAACCACTAAGGACTTACCTTTACAATCAAGAACTTACTTTTGGAGAAATCTGGAAAATCTTTTTTTGTATGCTACATGTAAGACTGTATATATGTTGAAATAAGTCTGAATTTTTTACATAAAATTTGCAGAAATTTACAACATTTAAGGACACATTACTTATATACATTTGGTTCTGGTGCTCTATTTGTAGTATTAGTGAATCTTCATTTGCGAAGAAAAGCTAGAGAGATTAGTGCCTTTGAAAAGTGCTCAGAAACTTCAGCTAGTTCAAAGACCTGCAGCCAGTATGTTAACTGGAGCAGGTTACAGGGATACTACACTTGGGCAGTAAAAGTGAAATGCACAGATATAGGATGGGTGACACCTGACTTGATGGCTGTACATGTGAAAGGGATCTAGGAGTCTTGGTGGACCACAAGCTGAACATGAGTCAGCAGTGTGGTGCAGCAGCTAAAAAAGCAAATGCGGTTCTAGGCTGCATCAGTGTACATCACACATGAGCGCACACAAACACAGACATCCATGTGTCCAGAGGAGGGTGATCAAAATGGTGGGAGATCTGGAAGCCATTATGCCCTATGAGGAGCAGCTTAGGGAGCTGGGTATGTTTAGCCTGGAGAAGAGAAGGTGAAGAGATGACATGATTGCCCTGTTTAAATATCTGAAGGGATGTCATACTGAGGATGGAGCAAGCTTGTTTTCTGCTGCTCCAGAGACTAGGACACGGAGCAATGCATTCAAACAACAGGAAAAGAGATTCCACCTAAACATTCGGAAGAACTTCCTGACAGTAAGAGCTGTTTGGCAGTGGAATCCGTTGCTGCCTGGGAGTGTAGTGGAGTCTCCTTCTTGGGAGGTTTTTCAAGAGAGGCTGGATGGCCATCTGTCAGCAGCGCTTTGGGGTTGGATTGGATGGCCTTTGAGGTCTCTTCCAACTCTATGATTATATGATTGAATTGAATGCGAGGCAGGCAAGTTCTCAGGCTCAAGGGTGAGTAGTAATATAAGCTCTTTATCAAACCCTGAGTACCTAGCACTTGGTGATAGGATTAGCTGCTGACTCACCTTATTTGGAATTTTAGGAACAGCCCCTCCCTAGGGTGTGCATGACTGTGTTTAAGTGTCCCTGGCTTTGGGAGTTCCTGATATACCTGCCATTCTACGTGGGGGGGCTACAATGAACCAAATTATTAAATATTGCCAATTATTATAACGTGGGCACATGGAAAAGAGGGGAGGGGTGTCAGGGCTGCTAACGTTCTGTAACATGCTCTATGTGGGGCTGCCTTTGGAAACTGCTTAGAAACTTCAGTGGGTCCAAAATGCTGTGGCCAGGCTGTTGACTGGGGCTAGCTACAGGGTTCATGAGAGTCCCCTGTTGAAACAGCTTCGTTGCCTACCTCTCCGTTTCTGGGCAGGATATAACGTATTGGCTTTGACCTTTAAAGTCCTATGCACCTTGGGTCCAGTCTATCCAAAAGACCGTATCTCCCTCTATAAGCCAGCCCAAGTGTTAGGATCTGCAGGGAGGGCTTTCTCCCAGTCCCACCACCTTCGCAGGCATGGTTGGTGAGAACTTGGGAGAGAGCCTTCTCCATGGCTGCTCCCAAACTGTGGAACTCCCTTCCTCTGGAGGTCCAGTTGCGCCCCCCCCCCTGCTCTCTTTTTTCCGGAAGGTGAAGCAGGCTTTTGAAATGTGATTTTAATTATGGAATTATATGGCCGGTAGGAGTAATTGGTGTGCTGCTTTTAATGTGATTTCATATTTGTAATTTGAATTGAAAATATGTTTTTAATCAAATCAGTGTTTTTAACTGTTATGTTTTAATATTGGTAATTTATTTAATTCTTTTTAACTTTGTAATGTTTCACTTGTATTTTTTAAAATTAGTATAAGCCACCTTCAGTCGTACCGTGGAAGAATAAAATAAATAAATAAAAGAAAGAAAGAAAGAAAGAAAGAAAGAAAGAAAGAAAGAATTGTTTGACAATGGAATGAACTGCCTTGGAGGGTGGTGGACTCACCTTCTTTGGAGGTCCTGAAACATGGGTTGGATGGGCATCTTTCAGGAGTGCTTTAGCTGTGTATTCCTGCATGGCCTGGGTTTGGACTATATGGCCCTTGCGGTGCCTTCCAACTCTAAGATTCTATGATTCTATGAAATCCACTTGATTCAGTGGCTCAGTCCTGACCAGAGAAGAGCCACTGAATCAATTGATTTTACCATACACCATTTAGCAATTGATTCCATGGGTCTACTCTGGTTAATACTCGCCAACACATTGCTGCTAATTGGCTGTTACCAACAAGATTTCATGCTCCGCTGTCCATTCCATTGCACCATGTCACCATTCCATGCAACAGGTATGCAGCACCATCAATGCATTACTCTCATAGAATCATAGAATTGCAGAGTTGGAAGAGTCCACGAGGGCCATCCATTCCAACCCCCTGCCACGCAGGAAATCACGATCAAAGCATCCCCGACAGATGGCCATCCAGCCTGTTTAAAGACGTCCATATTTGTGTAAGTGGAGTTTTGCATGTATAACCATTTCACATGCGGTTGCACATTTTCGCATGGAATCAGAGAGCTGGAAGAGACCACAAGGGCCAACCAGTCCAACCCCCATCTATGCAGGGACACATAATCGAAGCAATGCCATTCAGCCTCTTTTTAAAAACCTCCAAAGAAGGAGATTCCACCACACTCCAAGGCAGTGCATTCCACTATTGCACAGCTCTTACCATCTGGAAGTTCTTCCTAAAGTTTAGGTGGAATCTCTTTTCCTGTAAAATCATGGAATCATACAGTCGGAAGAGACCACAAGGGCCATCCAGTCCAACCTCCTGCCATGCAGGAACACACAATCAAAGCATTCTCAACAGATGGCCATCCAGCCTCTGTTTAAAAACCTCCAAAGAAGGAGACTCCACCACACTCCCAGGTAGTGCATTCCACTATAATTTGAATCCGTTGCTCTGTGTCCTAGTCTCTGGAACAAGAGAAAACAAGCGTAGTGTAGATCTTGAACAATAGGACCCAAACCAGCATTCCCATGATGCTTGGAGCTGGAGAATCCAGCAATTCAAAGGCCTGATCTGCCATGGAGTGGGGAGAAGGATTGTGGGAATGATCTGTTCGGAGAGAGCTGTTGTCAAGTCTGACATCTCACACCTACCGGTAACAGCTTTTTGCATTTTCCCAGAGAAGAAAAGCAATGTGTGGGCAGCTAATGGAGAAGAAAGCTCCTGGAAAATTGGGGGGGGGGGGAGGGAAGGAGATGTGCCAGTGGATTGAAAGGGTTTTTAACTAAGGGAGGGGTGTCTTTCTTTCTTTCTTTCTTTCTTTCTTTCTTTCTTTCTTTCTTCTCACTCTTGAAAGCTTTCCGTTGTGCCTGAATACATGCCTAAACTCACAAATTTTCCATCTACGCCCCCTTAGTTTAAATGAGCCTGCAATTAAAAGCTGTTTATTGCTTGTGACTTTGTTATGCTACCCTTCTTTCAAGGAGTTCAGAACAGCAGAATTGGCTGGACTTCTTCCTTGTTAGCCACACAACAGACCTATCAAAGGCTTGTATATACAAGGAAATAAAAAGTGGATTGATGCGCAATAACACCAATTCGCAGCAGCTCTCATTTGTCTCCATGGTTTTTTGGCAAGATTACAGATTAGCAAAGGCATATAGTGCATTTGGAAGACTTCACAAAAGAGTCTGGAGCAATAAACACCTGAGGCAAAGCACAAAAATCAGTGTGTATAGAGCCATCGTACTGTCTATCCTCCTTTATGGATCTGAAACATGGGTCACCTATCGCCACCACCTACGACTCCTCGAGCGCTTTCATCAGCGCTGTCTACGCACAATCCTAAATATACACTGGACTGACTATGTGACAAATGTTGCTGTCCTTGAGCAAGCAGGGATCACCAGCATTGAGGCCATGATATTGAGAACACAGCTGCGCTGGGCAGGGCACGTTTCTAGGATGGAGGACCATCGCCTCCCAAAAATACTACTCTACGGTGAACTCGCCATGGGTCAGCGTAAGAGGGGCGCTCCAAAAAAGCGATACAAAGACTCCCTGAAATAACATCTCAGGCTCGGCCAAATTGATCACCAACAATGGTCCACCCTGGCCTCACATCGGGAGGCATGGAGACGCACTATCCACAATGCTGCAGCCTTATTTGAGAACTCACGCCGAACAAGTCTTGAAGAGAAACGACAACGCAGAAAGAATCACAACCCAAAAACATCACCCAAGGAGACCTTCTGCTGTGCTTTCTGCAACCGGACTTGTTTATCTCGGATTGGCCTTTTTAGTCATCAGCGCGCTTGCAGAAAGCGCGGGATGAGTCCTTCCTGAATCTTCGTTTGCGAAGAAAAGCCAGAAAGAGAGAGAGAGACAGGCATGCGAAGCCAGGCATGCCTGCGAATCAAGATGGTGGGTGCAAGTGAATTATTCCCATTTTTACTTACCAATTTGCCACTTCCGAACAGGTTTTTTTTTTAAAAAAAAAAAAAGGAAATCCAAGGTGCGGAAGTACAATCTGCCTCTTAAATGAATGGGGGGGGGTGTTTCGTCGCTTCAGTGCACCATTGCTACAGCAAAAATCCAAAATGGCAATTCTGGGTGCTGCCTTGCTGACAAGCTTCATGCCCTACGCACATCCGACCAATCAGCTTTCCACTTCCACTCTTATGGGAAAGCGCAGCAAAATGAATTGGTTGTCCAAACGAGTGGTAATGCACATTTTCTTCAGAGTTTTAAACAAAAGTTGGGAAAAGCCACAAAGGCTTTTCCTGCAAAATATTTGGAGTTCCCTCCCCTTTCCAAATCAATGTGGAATCTCATTGAGATAAAAGGTATTCTCCTCGAATTCTATGAGGAGTAAGATGGCATCTATATACGCTACCGTACTGATGGTAGCTTGTTTAACTTAAGCCGTCTGAGGGCTCACACTAAGACTCTAAACTGTCTAGTCCGTGAGCTGCTCTTCGCCGATGATGCTGCCCTTGTTGCCCACACAGAAGCAGCTCTGCAGCGCCTAACATCCTGCTTTGCAACAGCTGCAGAGCTGTTTGGGCTAGAAGTCAACCTGAAGAAAACAGAAGTTCTTCACCAGCCTGCACCACAGGATGAACACCACCATCCCCACATTGCCGTCGGCAAATCTGTGCTCAAGTCCGTTCAGCAGTTCACCTACCTGGGAAGCATCATCTCCTCAGATGCCAAGATTGACAAAGAGATCGATCACAGATTAGCAAAGGCATATAGTGCATTTGGAAGACTTCACAAAAGAGTCTGGAGCAATAAACACCTGAGGCGAAGCACAAAAATCAGTGTGTATAGAGCCATTGTACTGTCTATTCTCCTTATCGCCAACACTTACAACTCCTCGAATGCTTTCAACAGCACTGTATACACACAATCCTAAATATACACTGGACTGACTATGTGACGAACGTTGCTGTCCTTGAGCAAGCAGGAATCACTAGCATTGAGGCCATGATATTGAGAACACAGCTGCGCTGGGCAGGGCACGCTTCTAGGATAGAGAACCATTGCCTCCCCAAAATAGTACTCTACGGTGAACTCGCCATGGGTCAGCGTAAGAGGGGCGCTCCAAAAAAGCAATACAAAGACTCCCTGAAACAACATCTCAGGCTCGGCCAAACTGATCACCAACAATGTTCCGCCCTGGCCTCACATCGGGAGGCATGGAGACGCATTATCCACAATGCTGCAGCCTTATTTGAGAACTCACGCCGAACAAGTCTTGAAAAGAAACGACAATGCAGAAAGAATCACAACCCAGAAACATCACCCAAGGAGACCTTCTGCTGTGCTTTCTGCAACCGGACTTGTTTATCTCGGATTGGCCTTTTTAGTCATCAGCGCGCTTGCAGAAAGCACGGGATGAGTCCTTCTTGGATCTTCATTTGCTCAGAAAAGCCAGAGAGATTTGCACTCTCTAGACAATCCCCAAGGTAGATTAGGCTATGAGGTGGACAGCTGGCAAGGGAGATGAATGAAGCGGTGGCTGGTGTCACAGAATCAGAGCATCTTAGGGCTGGAAGTCACCCCAAAGGCCATCTAGTCCAGCCCACTACCATGCAGGAATCCACAATTAAATTGTTCTTGATAGATGCCCACCCAACCTTCCTTAGAAAGACCTCCAGAGAAGGAGAGTCCAGCACCTTCTGTGCCAGTCCATGCCACTGTCGAACAGTTCTACAGTTTTTAAAAAAAAGTTTTTCCAAATGTTTAGATTGAATCTCTTTTCTTGTAATTTGAATCCATTGATTCATGTTCTAGTCTCTGGAGCAGCAGAAAACAATATGGCTCCAGCCCATGACCATTCCAGATTTTCCTCACTTTGAAGGAGCTCTTCCTAATCTTCTTCCTAATGTTTAGGTGGAATATGGAAAAGCCAGAGAGAGAGTTTGAACCCATTTCTCCGTGTCCTAGTCTCTGGAGCAGAAGAAACCAAGCTTGCCCCATCCCTCAGTATGACATCCCTTCAAGTATTTAACATGGCTATCGTGTCTGTTCTTAACCTTCTCTTCCCCAGGCTAAACAGACTCAATTCCCTAAGCCACTCCTCATAGGGTGTAATGGCTTCCAGACCTCCCACCATCCTGGTTGCCCTCCTCTGGACATGTTCCAGCTTGTTCATATCCTTTTTGAAATGTGGTACTACAATTTCCCTTGTTCTAGACACTATACTCCTATTAATGCAGCCTAGAATCGCATTGGCTTTTTTAGCTTCTGAGTCACATTGCTGACTCATGTTCAGCTTGTGGTCCACTAAGACTCCTAGATCCCTTTCGCAGGAACTGCCCTCTAGCCAGGTATCACCCATCCTATATCTGAGCATTTCATTTTTACTGTCCAAGTGTAGTATCCTACCTTTCTCCCTGTTGAAATTCATTTTCTTAGCATTGGCCCAAATTTCTAATCTGTTGAGATCATTTTGGATTCTGATCCTGTCCTCTGGGGTATTAGCTACCCCTCCTAATTTGGTGTCATCTGCAAATTTGATAAACATACCCTCTAGTCCCTCTTCCAAGTCATTGATAAAAATGTTGAATAGCACTGGGTCAGGACAGAACCCTGTGGCATCCCATTGGTCACTTCTCTCCAGGTGAAGAGGAGCCATTGGTGACTACTACCATTTGGGTTCGGTCAGTCAGCCAATTACAAATCCACCTAACAGTTGCATTGTCTAGTCCACAACTTACTAACTTCTTTGCAAAAATATCATAGGGGACTTACTGAAATTAAGATACTCTACATCCATGGTGTTCCCTTCATCTATCAAGATTGTAACTCTCTCAAAAAAAAGAGGTGAGCTTATTCTGGCATGACTTCAGGAAACCTCAGGAAAAGAGATTCCACACACCCCACTGGTCACTTTTCTGTGGGATGAAGAGGAGCCATTGGTGACTACTACCCTTTGGGTTCGGTCACTCAACCAATTACAAATCCACCTAACAGTTGCATTGTCTAGTCCACAGGTTACTAACTTTTTTGCAAGAATATCATGGGGGACCTTATCAAAGACCTTACTGAAATCAAGATATGCTACATCCACTGTGTTCCCTTCATCTATCAAGTTTGTAACTCTATCAAAAAAAGAGATGAGATTAGTCTGGCATGACTTGTTTTTGAGAAATCCATGTTGACTTTCTGTGATCACGGCATTCCTTTCGAAGTACTTGTAGAGTGTCTGTTAAATGATCTGCTCTAGAATCTTTCCTAGTATTGATGTCAGGCTGACTGGGTGGTAATTATTTGGGTCTTCTTTTTCCCCCTTTTTAAAGATGGGGACAACATTTGCCCTCCTCCAGTCTGTTGGGACCTCTCCTGTTCTCCAGGAATTCTCAAAGATTATTGACAGTGGTTCTGGGATTTCTTCTGCCAGTTCTTTTAATACCCTTGCATGAAGTTCATCTGGACCTGGAGACTCAAACTCATTTATTCTGGCCAAGTATTTCTGAACTCCCTCTTTACCAATTCTGTGCTGTATTCCCCCTCCTGCATCATCTGCTCCATCTTCCCCAGCTTGAGCACTGTTCCCCCTTTGGGAGAAGACTGAAGCAAAAAAGGTGTTGAGTAGCTCTACCTTTTCTCTGTCTCCTGTTAGCCTTTCGCCATCTTCGCCCCACAGTGGCCCTACCATTTCCTTGTTCTTCCTTTTGCTATGGACATACCCCCCAAAAAGCCCTTTTTATTGTTTTTAACCTCTCTAATGAGCCTGAGCTCCAGCTGAGCTTTGGATTTTCTGATTTCCTCGTACATGAGCTGGCTATTTGTTTGAATTCTTCTTTGGTTATTTCCCCCCTTTTCCATTTCTTGTACACGTCCTTTTTATGTTTTAGCTCAGTTGGGAGTTCTTTCGACATCCATCCTGGTTTCTTTAAACACCTTCTCTTTTTCCTCCTCATTGGAACTGTTTGAAATTATTTCTTCAATATCTCACTTTTTAGAAACTCCCATCCTTCATGAACTCCTTTATCTTTTAGTATTCCTGACCATGGGATCACCCCCAGTAATTGCCTAAGTTTTCTGAGATCAGCTTTCTTAAAATTTTAAGAACTTCTAAAGTTTTAGAAGGCATGTCTGACTATGCTTGGCTCCCCCTTTCCCCTGTATCACAAACTCCAGGAGAACATGGTCACTCCCCTCTAAGGATCCCGCCACTTCCACACCATTAACCAGGTCATCCCCATTGGTTAGGATCAGATCTAGAATAGCTGATCCCCTTGTTGCCTCTTCCATCTTCTGGACAATGACATTGCCTGCAAGGCAAATGAGGAATTTGTTGGACCTTAATTTTTTGGCAGAGTTGGACTTCCAACAAATAACAGGAGAGTTTAAATCCTCCATTACTACTACATCTCTCCCATCTTAATGCACGGTCATCTCTTCTAGGAAGGTGTCATCCAAGTCCTCATTTTGGCCTGGAGATCTGTAGTATACGCCCAGAACAAAATCCCTGCTGTTTCTCTCTCCCTAATTTTTACCAGATGCTCTCAACCTGGCTCCCACGATTTAAGTCATGGATCTGTTCACAGGTGTACACATCCTTAACCTATAATGCTAATCTTCCTCCCTTCCTGTTTGGTCTATTTTTCTGAAATAGGCTATACCCCTCTATTCCTACATTCCAATCATGAGACTCATCCCATCAGGTTTCAGTGATGCCTATGATATCATATTTGTTTTGCTCTGCTAAGAGTTTGAGTTCATCCTGTTTATTTCCCATGCTCTGTGCATCAGTATAGAGACATGTAAGGCTATGGACCATTTCCCCTATCTACCTTTTAAAGTGTTTATTCTTCCCACTGTTGGGTTCTTGTACTATTTGTGTTACCTGTATAACATTTGGGGCATTTTCTCCAGCACTTGATGAACTCCTGTCCTCATGAATACTGTCTCCCTCCCCCATGCAACTCAGTTTAAAGCCCTCCTGATAAGATCTTTCAGTGTCTTAGCAAAAACATTCTGCCAACTGCTGTGAGGTATCCAGTTGTTCACCTCCACTATTCTTCTCTCCCTTCGTGGGCCAGGCCCTTCCACTGGAAGGACAGAGGAAATGACTATCTGTGCATCCAGGTTCTTCAGCTTCCTACCCAAAGCCTCATAATCCCTTGTGATCTTCTGGAGGCTATGCTATACGTTGGAAATGAATTGAAGGCACACAAAAACAACAAATAAACACTTTCATAAATAAATAGATCCTTTAACCTTCAGACTAAGACCTCTTCACTGACATGGGAGCTGGCAGCCACCACTGTTTCCTAGAATCATAGAGTTAGAAGAGACCACAAGAGCCATTTTGTCCAACCCCATTCTGCCCTGCAAGAATACACAATCAAAGCCCTCCCGACAGAT
Organism: Gambelia wislizenii; assembly: GCA_030847615.1. Lineage (NCBI taxonomy): Eukaryota > Metazoa > Chordata > Lepidosauria > Squamata > Crotaphytidae > Gambelia > Gambelia wislizenii. Next base: position 377,274,365 of record JAUMIR010000003.1, read on the forward strand.
GGCCATCCAGCCTCGGTTTAAAACCTCCAAAGAAGGAGACTCCACTACTCTCCGAGGCAGTGTATTCCACTTCCGAACAGCTGTTTAGTTGGAATCTCTTTTCCTGGAATTTGAACCCATTGCTCCGTGTCCAAGACTCTGGAGTGTCAGAAAACAAGCCTGCTCCATCCTCAGCGTGACATCCCTTCCAATATTTAAACATGGCCATCATATCCCCTCTTAACCTTCTCTTCTCCAGGCTAAACATACCCAGCTCCCTAAGCCACTCCTCAGAGGGCATCATGGCTTCCAGACCTCCCGCAATTTTGGTCCATGGACACATGGATGTGTGTGTGTTTCGGTGTCTGTGTGTGTCTGATGTACACAGATGCACATTTTGGTTGTGCATTAAGCTGCACACTTGGGGATGTGTTCATTTGTGCAACATTGCCATTCAACAGAAGGACTGTATAGCAAAATCAACATGGAACTCACAAGCAGAAATTTTCATTATGCCATGGGGGATCTCCACCGCCCTCTGCCTTATCTTGAAAACCTGCAACCACTAGCTTAGATCAGCTGCCACTGAAAGGCTGCTGGGATGCAAAATGCAGGGTGGGGGGGATACCTCATTGTGATGTTTAAAAAAGGAGACTGGAAGGTCTCTTGTCAGCTTGCCCTGTTTCCAGGAACTTCCGTGTTGTTGAAGTTGGACAGTGTGCAGGGATCATTGGTTAGGCTTCGTCCAGCTTCAGCAGAGGGAAAAGGCCCAGGCCTGGAGTGGGGAAAGAACCCTGCTTGGTGTTTTTACAGTTTGCAAATTTGGAGCCTGTCAGGACGAACAGTGATGGGTGGTGGGGAGAGAAGCAACTTAGGGGTGTGAGGAGCTGACAATTTAATGGGCTGTCTGATGAAATAATGACTGTTTTAAAGTCTGGCAAAGTGCGGCGGCAGTTCTATTAAATCTGCGCTGTTCCTAATCGGCAGCAGTTATTACCACTTCAGTGTAGGTTGAGGTTAGGAGGAAGCTGGGGGACAGTTTGCAGGGTCTTCAGCTCTGGGGTGGGGGAAAGGAGAAGAATTTCCCTGTGGGAACCTTATGGGTAAAAGGAGGTACCAATGGGAGGCCCATGGCTAGGCTGGAAAGGAACTGGAGAAGGGGGAAACATTGGGGGCATGGGGGAAAGATCCAATGGGGGGGGCTCTGGGGGCAGAGAGGACAGGAGGAGAGATTTAGGCCAGGTTGTAGGTCTAGCAGAGGAGTGGGCATAACACAGCCTGCAGACCACATGTGGCCCATGAATCCCACTGTTATAGCCCCCCAAGACTTCACTGGACCCCCATAGTTCAGCCTCTCCATTTAAAAAGAAAATGGGTGTGATTTTCAAATGATTTTTAACCCCAAACTACACAGAAAAGCAGATGAAAACATGCAGATATCTCCCCAACTTACTCCCACCAGCACCCAGAATGCCCTACTGTCTCCCAAATACTGGCCACAGAATCACACTGGAGGACCTAGAAAATGCCTAGAACCAGAGTTGGAAGAGACCACAAGGGCCATCCAGTCCAACCCCATTCTGTCTTGCAGGAAGACACAATCTAAGCATTCCCGACAGATGGCCATCCAGCCTATATTTAAAAGCCTCCAAAGTAGGAGACTCCACCACACTCCCAGGCAGCAGATTCACTGCCAAACCCTCAGGAAGTTCTTCCTAATGTTCAGATGGAATCTCTTCTCCTGGAGTGGCAATCCACTAACTATTACCTTTTTTGAGGAGGACTGCAGTACTTGGACAGTAAAAATGAATTGCGCAGATATAGGGTGGGTGACACCTGGCTTGATGGCAGTACATGTGAAAGGGATCTAGGAGTCTTAGGGTGAGGCTATACGATCATAAAAAAATCCGTATGGGGAGCAAAAAATACGAACAGCCTGTCGTTCCTATGCATACGAACCGGCTATACGATTTTTAAGCCCCCTAAGCTCCGTATGACTCCCTCTTCCCGAAGCTGGCTGCAGCGAGCAAGCCAAGCGGCAGTTTTAAATCTCCCGCCGCTTTTTTTTTAAAAGGTTCCTGGTTTGCGGACAGTTGGTTTTCCGTATTTACAATATAAAATAAAAATAAATAAACATATAAATTCACGGACTTACCGGACGCTCGCTAGCCGGGAAACCAATATGGCGGCCGCTCCCAATTCCCCTCCGTGCTAGCCCCGCCCCCTCTACTCAGCCAGCCAATCAGATTACCCTGCCTGTTCGTATGTGTGCGAACGGACCGTACAGACCCGTCAGCCATCCGAACGTCGTATGGATTTCTCTTCGCGATCCGCTTTCCCTCCCGAATGCCACGTATGCGTATTTCAGGGTGGAAAACCGCCCCCCCTCTTTTGCATTCGTGTGCATCCGAACGGCCGTTTGTACCGAAGTGCGAACTTCCGCACGCTGTACGTATTATTTAAATCATGTAGACGGGACCTTAGTGGACCACAAGCTGAACATGAGTCACCAGTTCAGCTCTTACTGTCTCTCTTAAATGCCTCTAGTTTACGCATTCATACGTGTGTTCATGAATTCCAGCCAATGTCAGAATGGCTCACCGTATTGGGGGGGGAGTTCAAATATATTCCATTTGCGCACTTTGTGTACATTTTAGACTCCATGGGCACAGGAGGAGGAGGAGGATTATTTTAAGCACTATGTTCCCATCGTCCTGTCTAAAGTGAGTCCAGGAGCAGCTCCCAGGTCAGTGAAGCAGGGAGTCCACTCTATGTTTTCATCTAAACTTTAAAGGAGCAACCTGAAAAACTCTTTCCAAAAATAGGCTTGGCAACTTGGCCCAAATAGCCTAAAGGCACCAGATTCCATCTAATCTAGGAAGCTAAACAGGGTGAGCTCTGGTTAGTACTTGGATGGGAGACTACTAACAAATACCAGGTGCTGTAGGCCCTATTTCAGAGGAAGGAACTGGTAAAACCATCTCTGAGGATTTCTTGGCCTAAGAAAAGCCAATAAAACTGAGTCATAAGTTGACAGACAACTTGAGAGCACAGCTACACACACACACACACACACACACACAAATTACACATCTCTTAAGTTCTCCTGCAGAAATGGTTGAACATCCAAGTACTAACCAGGACTGACCCTGCTTAGCTCGCAAGATTAGACAGAATCCAGTGCCTTTTTGGAGCACTGCACTCCATTCGAAGTGGTGGAAATAAGAGTTTCACATGTGGTGCTGTTGTGAGTGTGGATGTATGTTGTGGGATGATGCATATCCATCCGCTCAGCATAAATTGACGGTGGCACTGCTTTGCTTACGCATTTGTTTGTGCATATAGTTATGCAGCGTTGCCATGCAACACAATCAATGCATAATTCTCAGGAAAGGAAAGAATAGGAACAGATTTGAGGGAGGGAGAATAAAGAAAGGGGCTTTTAACATATCTGAAGCCCCAATGAGGAGAAGCCTCCCCTCCTCATCTCCCCAGTCCTTAAAAAGACTTAAAAACAACTCCCACCTCCAACTTAGACTTACCTATTTCCTGCCCCCCCACAACATAACAAAATGTCCATGTATAGTGGATGGTGGGACAACCAAAAGAGAAGGATTGTTGTGGGCTGATCTTTAAATACAGTTGCCCCTCCACATTCGCGAACTCAGCATTCGCAGTTTTGATTATTCGCAGTTTTCGGAGGCCCCCCCGCCCTCCCAAAACCGTGACACAGGGCCTCCGGAGGCCCCATGAAGGCCCTGGGGGAGAGGGGGGAGAGCAGGGGAGGCCTCCACGGGGCCTTCAGAGACCCTCCGGAGGCCCCGTGAAGGCCCTGGGAGGGAGCGGGGAGGGCCGCAGAGGCCTCCACGGGGCCTTGCGCGGCCCCATGAAGACCTTGGGGGGGAGTGGAGAGGGCTACAGAGGCCTCATGAAGGCCCTGGGGGGGAGTGGGGAGGGCTGCGGAGGCCTCCACGGGGCCTCGCGAGGCCCCATGAAGGCCCTGGGTGGAAGGGGGAGGGCCGGGGAGGCATCCACGGGGCCTCGGGAGGGTCTCCGGAGGCCCCGTGAAGGCCTTGGGAGGGAGTGGGGAGTCCGGGGAAAGTGACCATGGGGCCTCCAGAGGCCCCATGGTCGCTTTGGCGGGGGGGCAACCAATATTCGCGGTTTTTTCATGTTCGCGAGGGTCCGTGGAACCTAACCCTCGCGAATATGAAGGGATGACTGTATTTGAAGGGATCTCATACTGAGAATGGAATAAGCTTGTTTTCTGCTGCACCAGAGACTAGGACACAAAGCAATGGACTCAAACTGTAGGGAAAGAAATTCCACCTAAACATTGGGAAGAACTTCTGGACAGTAAGAGCTGTTTAGCAGTGGAACACACTGCCTGGGAGTGTGGTGGAGTCTCCTTCTTTGGAGGTTTTTAAACAGAGGCTGGATGGCCACCTGTCATTGGGAGTGCTTTGATTGTGTAGTCCTGCAGGACAGGGGGTTGGACTAGATGGCCCTTGGGGTCTCTTCCAACTCACAACTGCATAATTGTGAACCAGCTATCAGAACACAGGCAGTAACAGCATGATCCTTTTCACTTGGCTGCACACACACACACACACACACACACCACATCAGGAAGGGGGAGCCAAGTTTACACAATCCTTACTTGGTTCTCCCTACCCCAGCCCCTGCCAGTGGCCATTATGTGACCTGTGCAGACTGGAAAGAAAGTGAGCGGGGGGGGGGGGTTTCTTCCCTCTGAGACTCCTTTGAAAACTGTGTTGTTTTTCAAAGACGAATGACTTTGGGGAGAAAATTAATTAGATTAATTCATTCTTGCCTGTGGGAACAAATAATTTAAAACAGTGCATGCCTAACAACTCTGCACGTGGAGATGTGTACTACAGATCTCAGTCATGGACTGCATGCCTACTTTGGTTTTTCTTTGGCACTCTCTGGCACTTCTTTGTCTCTATCCACTGGCTCTGCAGCAATGGGTATCCTCCTTTGTGGGGTGTGATGTCCAGAATCCTGGGGGCGCACTATGCTTTCCAGATCACACAACAACAGAAAGCAAAGGCAGACAAAGGTTGGCATTCATAGAATCATAGAATTGTATTTATTTATTTTATTTATTTAGTTGGAAGACACCACAAAGGCCATCAAGCCCAACCCCCTGCACGCAGGAATCACGATCAAAGCATCCCCGACAGATGGCCATCCAGCCTCTGTTTAAAGACCTCCAAGGAAGGAGACCCCTCCATGCTCCGAGGGAGTGCCTTCCACTGCCGAACAGCTCTTACTGTCAAAAAGTTCCTCCTAATGTTGAGGTGGAATCTCTGTTCCTGGAGTTTGCATCCATTGCTCCATGTTCCAGTCTCTGGAGCAGCAGAAAACAAGCCTGCTCCATCCTCAATGTGACACCCCTTCAAATACTTAAACAGGGCTATCATATCGCCTCTTAACCGTCTTTTTTCCAGGCTAAACATATCCAGCTCCCTAAGTCTCTCCTCATAAGGCATTGTTTCCAGACCTTTCACCATTTTAGTTGCCCTTCTCTGGACACGCTCCAATTGGTCAATATCCTTTTTGAATTGTGGTGCCCAGAACTGGACACAGTATTCTAGGTGAGGTCTGACCAAGGCAGAATAGAGCGGCACTATGACTTCTCTTGATCTGGACACTATACTCCTATGGATGCAGCCCAAAATCGCATTGGCCTTTTTAGCTGTGAGTGACATGTTGTTGTTGTTAATTGTCATCAAGTCAACTTTGCCTTATAGGGATCCTATGAATAAGAGACCTCCAACACACCCTGTCATCAACCACTCTGCTCAGGCCTTGCAGACTCAGGACAGCCTCATGGCCTCCTTGATGGAGTCTCTCCATCTGGAATGTGGTCTCCCTCTTTTCCTCCTGCCTTCCACCTACCCAGGCATTATTGTCTTTTCCATTGAGTCCTGCCATCCCATGATGATGGCCCTCGTGGTTTCTTCCAACTCTGCAATTCTATGATTCTATGACACATCCAAAGTATCATATCCTCAGCTTAGTCAACTTGGCTTCTAGGGAGAGTTCAGGCTTGATTTGCTCTAGATCCTTTTAGCTGTCTTTTTACCAGTCCAGGGTATCTTCTCACACCTGTGAACAGATCCATGGTCTCTTCCAACTCTATGATTCTATGATTTTCCAGCACCACATTTCAAAATGAGTTGATTTTCTTCCTATTGGCTTTCTTGACTGTCCAGCTTTCACAACCAGACATAGAAATGGGAAATGCGATGCATGGACAATCCTGACTTTGGTGCTCAATGAGAAATCTAGGCATAAGTTGTGTATGGATGCAGTGTCGCTTCCCTGGACAATTCACAGTGTGAAGTCTGTCTATTAAATAATAAGACTGATAACAATAACCCGTCTTTATTTATATGTATGACAATTCTAATGCTTGTCCCCTTCAGTACACTCCCCGTTCACACTCACACACCGATGCAATCTGGTTTTCCACTGGTCGAAGGCGTGGAGCAGATCAGTTTCTGTCAGCTGTTTCAATACATCTACTGTTTTCTTCTTTATTGCCTCAGTTGAGTCAAAACGTGTTCCTTTAAGCACCGATTTCACTTTAGGGAAAATAAAAAAGTCACATTGCACCAAATCTGGTGCATATGGAGGATGTTCAAGTGTAGTAATGCATTTATTGGCCAAAAACTGCTTCGCAGAAAGTGCTGTGTGAGCAGACACATTGTCTTGATGAAGAATGAAACCATTTCCCCACCATTCTGGCCTTTATTTTTCTGACTCTTTCAGCTTTGTCAAAACTTCCTTGTAATAATGCTGGTTCACTGCTCTGTCTTCTGGAACCCATTCTGCCCAAATTACGCCCTTGATGTAAACCCCCCCCCCCATAAACATGGCTTTGAATGCTTTGACGTGCTTTTTTCATTCTTGGTGATGATGGTGTTTTCCAGTGCACTGACTGTTCATAGAATCATAGAATTGCAGAGTTGGAAGAGACCACGAGGGCCATCCAGTCCAACCCCCCTGCCATGCAGGAAATCATGATCAAAGCATCCCTGACAGATAGCCATCCAGCCTCTGTTTAAAGACCTCCAAGGAGGGTTTTTTGTCTCAGGATCATACTGGAAGATCCAGGTTTCATCACAAGTACTGAATTTTTGGAAAAGGTTTGGATCTGCCTCAAGTTGCTATAGAATGTCTCATTGCTCAACTTTTAAACTTAGTATTTTTCCAGCAGACAACAGGCAACACAGCTGCTTTAAATGACAACTCACAATTAACTGAACGGCCAAGAGTGTTGATGTTTGTCATGCTGGTACAGATATGTTCAAGATCACCACTCAAGCGTTCACAATCAGGTCTTCCTGATTTGCTTGAAAGGGGAAAACACAGCCTAATTATTTAGTAGACAGACTTTGTATATGGAGGTCAAGGTGATAGAAATGCATTTGATTGTACTACAGCATAACAGACTTGTTCACTGCCCACAATTATGTTGTGCTATATTGCTATTCAGTATAGGGGTGACGTAATGGAAGCAAAATGTAATTATGCTGGGTGGAAGATGGATGGAACTCAACTTTTGCACCCTTGAGTTCAATGCGGTTGCTCTGCACTGGACAAAATACCAAACAGCTACCATAGGGAGATGTGTGCATGCGTAAGGCAGCAACAGGATCCTTCCCAATATGACTTTGAATGCCAGCCTCCCAGAAGGAAAGGGCCTCACCTTTGATGAGGCAGGGGTCTTGCCCTATGAGAGCTGCCCGTCACACTCAGTCCCAACTGAATGAAATCCAAGGCCAACATACTATGCTCAGCTAGATAGCACCACGGCATCCTCCAAGGGTTGGGTTTCCACAGGGAAAGGACCAGGGGCCAAGGGTGATAGCTGCCTCTACCAACGCAGCTGGTAAAGACTGCCCGTTGCTGTGCCCGGGGGCAATGAAAGGGCACCTCCTGTCTGTCATTCCACTCAGGCAGGCAAAAACACACAAGTCTAAAGGAAATGTGTTCTGGCAGTTCAGCTCTTCAAGCAGAAAGCAGAAGCCTTGGCCTTCATACAGAGGATGGAAAAGTTGCCTTTTTTTTCATTGCAGAATCTGGGACCTGTCGTACAAAAAGTAACTTTAAAAGCTTCTGGGTGCCAGTTACCATGACTTCCTGATCCCGTATTCGTCCCTCGCTGTTTATATGATTTTTGTCACTCTTCTGGAAATCCTGGATGGTCCCGTGACTGATATCTACACGACAAAAGTTCCATTTTTTATTTTGGGTCCCGTGCTGCTATATCCCGTGCTTTTCTTGTTTACATACATTTAGTGTACCGGGATTTTTTTTTTTTTTGGCTGTCAATCAAGGATGCGATTACTCGTTTTTTCACAGTTTGAGCTACAGCGATTGGCTACATTTTGAACAAAGAAGGACATCACATGTTCTTTTGATGTATCTCTTCTCCTATCCAGCACTTTATGGCAACATGGAGGCGAGCACATTAGCAGCTCTGGCTACCGCTGCCCGTTTGCGGTTATCTCTTTTAGCTCTGAAGAGGCGGGCAATCATCAGACATAGGAGAAGGATGCTTCTTATTTTCTTGACCCTTCTCCATTCCCAAATGATGGAATCAGCTATTTTCCATCCACAGTGTATGCACTTCATGGCCGTGGACCCACCGGAGGTTGTAATGCATGTTCGCCCCAACTGGCGGAAGCGACGGTGGTGGGTGTACCCGACAATGGAGGAGTGGTGGGAGGAATTTGTGATGAACATCTGGTCAGACGAACGATGGATAATGTACTTCAGGATGCCTCGGTTCCTCTTCATGTGTCTTGCTGAGATACTCCATCCAGAGATTGCAAAGTCAGACACGAACATGAGGAAAGCCATCCCTGTGGAGAAGAGATTTGCTATAGCTGTTTTCCTTCTCGCCCACCACTGCTCATATGGGGCTGTTTCCCAGTTATTTGGTGTCGGAAGAGCAACTGTGTGTAAGATTTTTGTGGAGGCCATCCTCGCTATGGAGAAGGTTCTTCTAAAGCAGATGGTATTCCTCGGAGATCATAGAAAGTTTTTTTTTTTTAATAATTTGTTTCCTTGTGAAAATCGGGTACTCACATCTATTCCTAAGAGTTAACAAAATTCAATCTGCATGTCCTGCTGTGAAATCAAAGTGATGACATATATACCTTCCCTACTGTTCTGTTGTGGCAACTGGATATCATGCCAAAGGCTTCCGGAATATTTATCTGTACATCGGTGTTTAATCGAAAACTCGTGTTTCCATGATCTCATATTTTCCTTTCTTTGGCTTTGCAATTTTTAGGTAATGGATGCCTTCGCAGCAATGGGATACCCACAAGTGGTTGCTTGATTAGATGGATGTCATGTTAATATAATTCCCCCCATCCAGCAAGGAGATGAATTTATCAACAGGAAGAATAGGTACAGCGTTCTTCTGCAAGGGACTTGTGATCATAGAGGAGTTTTTATTGACACAGAGATCAGTTGGAGCGGGAAGAATCATGATGCCAGAATGTTAAGGAACTCTGTTTTTTTCAAGACAATGGAGGCTGGCATCTTTGTGCCTGGTAATCCAACAATAACAATTATGGGGAAACAGGTAGTGCCATTAACTCTTGTTGGTGGTGCATATCCAGTAAGGAATTGGCTGCTGACACCTTATAGAGGGACAACATATGCCAAACAGAGACTGTACAATAGGTACCATAACAAAATTTGATCTACGGTGGAGAGGTGCTTCGGCCGTTTGAAATTGAGATGGAGGGCTTTAAAATACTGTATTGAGGTTGCTGAGGAGAATGTATGTTCTGTCATATGTGCATGTGTTATTCTACACAATATATGTGAAACCAAAGGTAGTATCCTTGATGATCCTCATCGGCGTGTGCAAAGGTTTGTAGTTGACACGCTTGGAGCTCCGATGGTTAATAATGATGCTGTGGAGAAGGAGCGGGGGGAGGCCATTCACAACACTTTGAAAGAATATTTTTGGCTTGAACATCATTGGGAGGGGGGAATAAGTAACTTTACTGTTTCTTTTATATCATTTCCTGAAATACATGAACTTCTGCTTAATAAAATCATCTGATTTTTAAAGGTGAACTGCATTTGCTTTGCCCTTCTTAAATCGCATCTCAGTTTTCCCCTCTGGTACATTAGCAGTGTTCTTTCCCTTAGAATTATGAATGTCTCCATCACACTTTATGGCTAGTCGAAGTATACCTTGAAAAGTAGGTCAGACTGGCTACAAGTTTATTTTAAAACAATCAGCCAGATTCAATACATTGTTGCTGTTTGGGTGGTTAAAGCAATTGGCGGGCTTTTGCAAGGGATTAGGCTTTCTGGTAAAGGGTCCAGACACTGCCAAATTCCTTTACATAGTTTCCTCCGCTAATTCACCAATCGATTAGGCTACACAATTTAAACTTTAAAAAGTTAAGGTTATTCCTAACACAATAGGGTTATTTAAAAAATGAAACGGTCAACTCGAAAACTTATAAACTCGAGTTTCCACATCCCACCACATGGCGTTACGATGGCCAAAGGGGGGAGAGGACGTGCCAGGCCAGGTTGGTGCATCGCCTACTGGGGCACCAGGGAGACCAACCTGCTGTTGGAATCCCTGGCCCAGCAGGCCGGTGCGCGGGACCAGCTGATGCGTTCCTCTAACCAGAGGAACCGCAACTTCTTTGTGGAGGTAGCACGATTCCTCCAGTTGAGGGGCTACATCTGAACTGGCCTCCAATGCAGCTCAAAATTCAAGAGGGTAATTTTTTTGCAGCATTGGAGGCCAGTGATGGCAGCCCCCCCCCCCGAAGGCAGCCGCCTTTTTATGCAGTCCTGTACAACCTGTGGGTCTGTGCAGGGTGGCCAAGCTGGCGCGACAGGCTCCTATGAGGTAAGTTTTGCCAAGGGATCTCTGGTCCTATGTAATGTGTACCCTTGTGTGTGTGTGTGTGTGTGTGCCTGCCTGCGCATGGAGCTAACATGATTTTTTTTCTTTACATTTTCTGTTACAGCTGTTCGGATTCAGAGACGGGCTACCGGAGAGCACGTCTCTGATTCCTCGGAGGAGGAAGAAGCAGGCCTGGCACCTGCTGCACCCCCCCCCCCAGGTACCTGTTATTTTTTATTTATTAAGCATATTTATAGGGAACATAAGAAATATTACTGATTAGTGATTATAAGTAAAGTCACACCTATGCTTTACTTTTTTAAAAGGTCCCCAGGCTGCACAGGAGGCGGCAGCCCAATTGGCTGGCCTCAACATAATTGCCAGGATAGAGGAGCTTGGTAAATATATTTTAGTATACCTTTTCAAAGAGGGCTTTTACTTTGCACATAACATTAGTTACTGAGAATTAATGATTTGTTATTGCCCAATACAGGAAGGAGTCTGAGAGAGGAGATATGGGACCTGGCAAGGAGGGTGCAAGCCATTGAGGAAAGGCTTGCTTTGTAAATATTGTACATAGTTCTTGTTAATATTGTAAATATTTTATTGCAGCAAAAGATGTTGTAAAAATTGTTTATATAAATATTGTAAATACTGTTCATTGTCTTCCCAAAAAATACATGTATATATCTTGTAAATACTTTTGTAAAACACCTGTTTCCTATGTTTACTAGTATGTATGTATGGTTTCTTTGTATTTATTCCCTGTATGTTACCCCAAAAAGTATATTTGTTATGTTGACACTGTCATTGCTATTGTTTCTCATTCAAATTTACCCATTTATATAATTTTTATGTGTATGTCAACTATATTTATTCTTGGTTGTTAATCCATGTAAATATGAATCTTTGTTTGTATCACTGTATCCTGTAAATATGTAAATATACCTTTTATATGCAAAAAATATGACTTGTAAATATGTATATTTTGAACTAATTTTTAAAAACTAAACAGTTCATGTTTTGAAATAAAATGCCTGTTTATTTTCAGTTATATCCTAATTTCCTTCTCATAACTGTAAACTTGTACATTCATCATGGGTGTAATTACATGCTAAATATTTGTGATAGAGAAGTATCTTAGCAGCAATAGAAAAAATTAAAACACTGTACATTACATCTTTTCCCCAATAAAAGGGAAAGCCACTAATACTGATTAAAGAAAACTATAATGATAGGGGAACTTTTTTTTTTAATTACCCTCGTAGGCCTACATGAAGTGGAAGCACTCCCCGCCAAACTTTTGGTGGGTGTACAATGATGGTTTTCTTGGGTGTTCTCCTTATTTTCCTCACCTACATTTTTTGGATTACACACTCTCTTTACCACAACACGTTTTTTAAAATTATCCAAAGACTTAATGTGAGTTACCAGGTCCCCAAATAGATCATTTGTCTTTGTATTTCTTTGAGCATTTGCTGAGATTCCTCAACTGAATGCTCATAGAATTTCTCAAGGTACCCTTGCAAAGACAAGGTCTGCTTGTCAGATATTTTTTCCATCTTAGACACAAAAATTCCAGCTATTGATCTAGAGTTCGCCATCAGATCATTCACATCAGCAGACCGTTTCTTCCTCCAAAATAAGGTCAACCTTTCAGCGGGGGATAAAGTAGCTGTAGGATTACTCAAATCTGCAACTGAGAAAAGAGGTAAAAAATTAATGATATTCCAAGTGTACAACAATATTTACAATGTCACAGGACATATCTTATTTAATAATGAAGTGATACATACCATTACGTGCTGGGGTAGTTGACCACATAGTATCAATCTCTGTTACCATGACCGTGAAGTTTTCCTCAGTCTCATTAACTACCAGGGTTTCCGAAGGCTCCCCACTTAAGGTTACAGTAACAGCAGATTCATCAGATCCTGGCTACCAGAAACATCTGGTTGAAAAAGAAAATGATGGAAAATTAGACAGTTGGGTAACAAAAGACAGAGAAGCACAGTGATTATTTCTTCAGGTAAAATACCACGCAGCTTGTGGCAGAGGTAAACAAAGAATAGTCTTCTTTGTTTATGGCTGCGGCAGGAGACGCCATAGCAAATGAGCCAAGACGCACACACTAGTTTACATGCCTATGGCACATACACAGAATCGTGCCATTTGGCTTTAACAGCCTTAATTAGCAAAATAAAGGAGAACTCACAGACCACAGCAGCACCTTCTGAGGCCATGTAGGCAAATATGGCGAAATGGTCCTTTGTAGCAAGGTCTAAAGACATGGAGTTACGGATCATTTCTTCACGACAGAATGCAAAGTTACAGATGTGGTTGCGAAGTTGTGAAAACGGATTTTTAAACATCCGAGTTTTCACATTAATACCATTTATTTTGGCTAATGACATTAAACCATATAAATTGTAAATGTAACAGCCTGCACAAGTAAAATACATATCATGCATATCATGCATGGGATTGCCATGAGCACATTTAAAAAAAAAGTACAGAGCTTATTTGGGTAGAGTTTGAAATCTGAGAACGTGCTTAATCGAGTTTTCATAGAATCATAGAATTGCAGAGTTGGAAGAGACCACGAGGGCCATCCAGTCCAACCCCCCTGCCACGCAGGAAATCACAATCAAAGCATCCCCGACAGATGGCCATCCATCCTCTGTTTAAAGACCTCCAAGGAAGGAGACCCCACCACGCTCCGAGGGAGTGCATTCCACTGCCGAACAGCTCTTACTGTCAAAAAGTTCCTCCTAATGTTGAGGTGGAATCTCTGTTCCTGGAGCTTGCACCCATTGCTCCGTGTTCCAGTCTCTGGAGCAGCAGAAAACAAGCCTGCTCCATCCTCAGCGTGACATCCCTTCAAATACTTAAACAGGGCTATCATATCGCCTCTAAACCGTCTTTTTTCCAGGCTAAACATACCCAGCTCCCTAAGTCTCTCCTCATAAGGCATTGTTTCACATAATACGAACTCATTTAAAAAAAAAAAAAGGAAACCTTACCTAGGGATGTGAGAACAATTCCTCAGAGTACCCCTGCAGCATCTCCTGGGATGAGGGAGGGAATCCCACATCTTCATCGGGAAGGGGAGCGTGATGGGGAGTCACTAACCCACGTGGAACACGCACAATGTCGTTGGTGCTCCCCAGCCGCTTCGGGTGGTAGTTGGCATTGCCGCCCAGAATGGCATGGAGTTCTTTATAAAAGGGCATGGTGGCCGCATTGTTGCCACTTTTAGAGTTGTGGTCGTTTACCTGGCGGTAATTTTTATGCATCAGTTTTGTATTCGTCCTGCACTCCTCAGCGGTGCGTTCATGCCCTTTGGTTTTCATTTCGGCAGCAATTTTTTCAAAAAGATCAATATTTCTATGGGACCCCCTCAGCTGCTCCTGCACCTTTTCCTCGCCCCATATCGCCAAAAGGTCTATGGTCTCATTGTCAGACCAGGAGATCCCATGGCCGCCTTTCCTGGGGCGAGGTGCAGTTTCGGCATCCATCACTTAAACTGCACAGGTAAACAGCCAGGAGAACAATGGAGATGTATCTTCAAATTTTGGGCAGGTAAGAAAAGGGGCAGGTAGACTTCCCACTTACTGGCCAGAGCCCGCCCATGGTCAGGGCAATTTCCGGTCATCTCCTGTGTCCGTGATATCTTGTCATGGGCTGTTTACATTTCTGATTTTCCGAATCCTCCAGTGACTTTTTAAAAAACCGGCACAACCCACGGGATTGAAAGTCCCGCGGATAGAGAGACAAATGGTGGCCCCCCCTTCCGAAAAACACATGTCTGACACCATGTACGTGTAAACAGCCAGGGATCGACATGAATTTTTCCTGGAACATTTTCATTGTGTAAACGGCACCCTGCTGTTTGTTACAGAAGGTGCTGGTTGCTGATGTGCACAAGACCTAGGAAGACTGAACAGAGATGCTCCATTCTGAAGTATCACTGAAGACTAGTGGGAGAGGAGACGAACAACACTCTGCGTCTGCTCATTCCCCAGGAAGAGGTTGTGAGAAGTGGAGGTCTTTCCCCTCCCAAAAACCCAGGACCAACCTTGGTTAGTACTTGGATGATGAATAAATAACAAGTACTGTAGGCTCTACTTCAGAGGAAGGAACTGACGAAACCACCTCTGAAGATTCCTTGCCTAAGAAATCCTTTTGAAATTCATGGGGTTGCCAGAAGTCAACAAATGACCTTGATCCCTTTCTGACCTTGGTCCCTTCCTGCAGTCTAGAACTTCCAGAGCATGGGAAAAGATGCCTTTTTGGACTGTCACTCCCAGAACCCCCCAGCCAGCTCTGCTGGCTGGGGGATTCTGGGAGTGGCAGTCCAAAAAGAAGACCCTTCCCCAAGCCCAGAAGGACTGCCAAGGAATCCCAGGTGCTGTCGGCTTTATTTCAGAGGAAGCAACTGGCAAAACCACATCTGAGGATTCCTTGCCTAAGGGGTTGTCAAAATGGCGAAAAAACTCCTCATAGAATGTGAGGAAAATACCTTTTGTCTGAATGGAATCCTGTCGCAATTCGACATATTGTGAAGGAGAGAGGCAAAAACTTCAAATACTCCACCGGACCTTGGCAGTTTTTTCCCGTAATTTTTTAAAAGCTATGAAAGAAATATGCATTCCTGCTCATTGAACACTGATGCAATTTGTTGAGTGGTCTGGAGAGGGGGGAACCCTTCATCGGATTGGTTGGACATGCACAGGCGTGCTAGCTAGGAAGTGCTAGTGATCATGTGCTTTTAAAAACTTTTATTTTTAAAAACTTTTTTAAAGAACCGCAGTGCCTGGAGATGACAAGGAGGGCAGCCACCAGGAGGTAAAGGTGGGGAGCCACCCACCCCCCAGCCATTCTGGCAGAGGCAGGAGCCTATGATTCCAGCCGCAAAGGGATGTGAGGAGACGTCTGGCTATCCACTCTTTGCCACTCCAGCTTCATCTCGCCTTCCCGGGCTGGGCTGCAATATAGTGTCTAGATCAAGGGAAGTAATAGTGCTACTGTATTCTGCTTTGGTCAGGCCTCACCTGGAATCCTGTGTCCAGTTCTGGGCACCACAATTCAGGAAGGATATGGAGAAGCTGGAACATGTCCAGAGGAGGGTGACCAGGATGGTGGGAGGTCTGGAAGCCATTATGCCCTATGAGAAGCGGCTTAGGGAGCTGGGCATGTTTAGTCTGGAGAAGAGAAGGTTGAGAGGGGACATGAGAGCCATGTTTAAATATTTGAAGGGATGTCATACTGAGGATGGAGCAAGCTTGTTTTCTGCTGCTCTAGAGACTAGGACCCAGAGCCATGGGTTCAAACTCCAGGAAAAGAGATTCCACTTAAACATTAGCAAGAACTTCCTGACAGTAAGAGCTGTTCGGCCATGGAATTTGCTGCTGCCTCAGAGTGTGGTGGAGTCTCCTTCGTTGGAGGTTTTTGAACAGAAGCTGGATGGCCATTTGTCAGGAATGATTTGATTGTGTCTTCCTGCATGGCAGGGGGTTGGACTGGATTGCGCTTGTGGTCTCTTCCAACTCTATGATTCTATGGTTCTCTCATGCACAAGCCCAGCTCCTGGAGCAGCAAAGATCCGCCCTCCTCTTCCTTCTCCCAGCGGCTGTCCAGGCAGCTCCTCCCATTCCTTCACAGCCAGAATTGGACGTTGCTACCACTGCCACCAAACTCGGTTAAGGGCTCTCCTCCTCTTCCTCGTGGTGGCTGCCCTCCTCCTCATTTTCTCTGGGCGCAGCCAAGTCTCCTTCGCCTTCCTCACCTCCCACCAGGCAAAACAATGACAGGGCCACCATCTTGATTCATGGCCATGTGAACATCATGGTGGAGATCTTCACATAATATCGTTTTTGCCAAAATGCAGTGGAGACAAAAGAACGCTGCTGCAAATTGCCTATAATGTGCAGGTATGTGCATTATTTCTTTTCGTATAGACAAGCCCTAAGAAAACACTCTGAAATTCATGGTGTCGCCATAAGTCAACAGGTGATTTGAATACACATACATCTTGGGGAGCTCATTTAATATTTGGACTAACCCCTGTATTTGCAACCCCATTGATGTAGTGGCCACTGAGTGCTACTGCTGCTGCTGCAAACTCTTTCCTCAGACAAATTTTGATTCTTGCTCCCTGTGGAGTGGGGAGATCTTAGCCTTCTATCAGCCAGATGAGTTCCCCCCATCCTCTGTCACACAGTGTTTCAAACAGCCCAATCCTTCCAAGAAATGCCAGCACCAGCAGCTTAGTTGGAAATATCTGTCTCGGCTCCCTTTTGATCCCGGAGACATCATGACCCACATCCCTCAGCGCTGGATCATTATGCCGCTCAGCATAAGCCGTGGGCCTTCACCCAGCCCGCCTTTGGCAGCTAGGAGGATAACTGTGGCAGCAGCAAGCTGGCATGGCCATAGGGATAGAAGGAGAGGCGAGGGCTACCACCATGATTAAAGCCGGGATGCTAAAATTGCTCGACTCAGCAACAGAGCTGCCCTTCCAGAGGCTTTGAAGATCATCAGAAGGAAATCCTGCAGCTGAGAAGCAAATTAAAGAAGCCAGCTGAAAAGAGGGAGGGAGAGCGTGTGGAAAGGGGTGCCTTTGCTACCATCACAAGCCAGGTTGGCGGCGCCTTGGCAAGCTGGAGACAGATTGGAAGTTGCGACAGATGAACATGGGCTTTTCATGTCACACAAGAAGGCTTTCATTAACTCTCATATAATTGGAAAAATGAGTGCCAGCGTTCCTTGTCAGAATCACATAGGGCACCCTCCTGTTCCCTCGGTAAGAAGGCAGCTATCCTGCAACACACACACACACAGATGAGTAAAATGCACTGGCTAAGAGTTTACATTGTGCTTGCATAGCATAAATCTGTACTCATGTAGTTACACAGTGGTTGTGCTACACCATTCTTCTGCTGGACACCTAAAGAAATTTAGACAGGGTCATGAGAGAAACAGGATTCCAGACCAATTTTAGGTCTCATAGTAAAATGCACCGAGTATACTTTTGAGAAGAGAGCCAGTGTGGTGTAGCGGTTTGAACATTGCAGTATGACTCTGGAGACCATGGTTTGAATGCCCACTCGACCATGAAAACCACTGGGTGACCTTGGGCAAGTCACACTCTCTCAGCCTCAGAGGAAGGCAAAAGAAAACCCTCTCTGAACAAATCTTGCCAAGAAAACCCTGTGATAGGTTTGCCTTAGGGTTGCCGTAAGTCAGAAATGACTTGAAGGCACACAACAACAAATACTCTGGAGCCCAGAGCACCCTGTTAAACAGTCAAATCCAATTCCAAGTTGTATTTTTATTCAAGCAAGGCCCTTGCAAATATAGTGGGCCCTCCAGGTTCTGGACCCCGCCCCCCGCAGATAACAAAAACCATGGATGATTAAGTCCTATATAAATCAAATGGTGCCACCATTTTAAGTATGTGGTGGTGCCATTTTAAGCATGGGTGCTGCCATTTTAAGTTTGAGCATTGGCATTTTATGTATGGGTGTCACCATTGTAAGCAGGAGCACTGGCATTTTAAGTATGGGTGCTGCCATTTTAAGTATTTGGCACTGCCATTTTAAGCATGGGTGCCACCATTTTAAGTATGAGCACTGGCATTTTATGTATGGGTGTCACCATTGTAAGCATGTGGTGCCACCATTTTAAGTATGGGTGCTGCCATTTTAAGTATGTAGCGATGATCTGCAGATGCTGGAATCTGCTGATCATAGAATTATAGAATTGGAAGAGATCCCAAGTGTCATCTAGTCCAACCCCGTGCCCTGCAAGAATAAACAATCAAGGCATTCCTGACAGATGGCCATCCAGCCTCTGTTTAAAAACTTCCAGAGAAGGAGACTCCACCACATTGCCAGGCAGCTGTGGACAGGGAGGGACCACTGTATAACAATAGAAAAGTGTGTATTTGTCTCTGCTACAACTGGAAGACCATAAAACCTAGATAGTAGAAATTTAATGTGCATACCAAGGGGAGTATTTGGCTGTCCACCTCAGAACAATTTTAGCTGCTTTTTAGAAAAAGCTATTAATTCATTTTAATTAATCAAGATCTGCTTGGAGTGTGCACCACCATCTTCAGTCACAGCATGACAAAGTTCTCTAACAAAGCTGGAGGTAGGCCTAGGCTGTGCATTTCTCCACGGTCCCTGCAGGCAGCTCCATGTCAGACTTCCCTGCTCAGGTCCCCTGAAATCTTCAAACAGTTAGGGTAGAAAGAGGGGGGAAGCAAGCCCTGCTGCATTAGGGCAGGAGTAATGAGTCTAAATAGGGGGTGGGGACCCTGAATAGGAGGGAGAAAGATGAGTGAGGGGAAAATGCAGGGAGGGAGAGAAAAAGCAGACGGAGATAGCCAAAGCACTAGGATGGGTGTGAGACTAAGGTTTTTTATAACCCTATGACACTGGTACTTCTGCTAGCCTTTCTTGCTGTTGCTAACCTCTCTTAAGTTGAGTTCAACTTATGGTGACCCCCATGAAAGAGAAACCTCCAAGTCACCCTGTCCTCCACAGCCCTGCTCACATCTTGCAGACCCGGGGCAGCTATTGTGGCTTCTTTGATGGTGTCTATCCATCTGGAATGCAGTCTCCCTCTTTTCCTCCACTTTCTCAAGCATGATGGTCTTTCCTAGAGAGTCCTGTCTTCTCATGATATGACCAAAGTACAACAGTCTCAGTTCAGTCATCTTGGCTTCTAGAGAGGTCTGATTTGCTCTCAGACCCATTGGTTTGTCTTTTTAGCAGTCAACAGTATCTCAAGAGCTCTTCTCCAGCACCACATTTCAGATGAGTCAATTCTCTTCCAGTCAGCTTTCTTCACTGTCTAGTTGTCACATCCATACATAGAAATCGGAAACACAATGGCCTGGATGAATCTGGCCTTGGTATTTACACTTGAGGATCTCATCTTCCTCCTTCATGGCTTTCCTTTCAAGTCTTCTGATTTCCTCACTCCACTCTCCAATGTGGCTCAGCCCAAGGTTTAGGAGATCTTCAACTATTTCAAACATTACTCTCTTGTAAGCTGTGTAAATCATCTGTGGTCATTATTTTTTACTTCTTAATAGTAAGTGTAGTCCTCCTTTTGCACTTTCTTCCTTAACTTTATCTGTAGTCATTCTGAGTCTTTTGTTATTTTCTGCATACAATATAGTGTCTGCTACCTTTTTACCTATAAGAACATAACCTGCCCTGACAGTCCCACACCTTTTAATAACTCATCAATTGGCTATATTCCATAAATTAGCTTATTACTGGCACTCCACATGGTTAAAGGTAGACCAGGGACCTCCCAAACAAGGTGTGCTCAGAAAACCTAAGGCAGTAGCCTTCTCAAATTCCTAAGAGATATCTCTCTCTGGCTTTTCTTTGCAAACGAAGATTCAGGAAGGACTCATCCCGCGCTTTCTGCAAGTGTGCTGATGACTAAAAAGGCCAATCCGAGATAAACAAGTCCGGTTGCAAAAAGCACAGCAGAAGGTCTCCTTGGGTGATGTTTTTGGGTTGTGATTCTTTCTGCATTGTCGTTTCTCTTCAAGACTTGTTCGGCGTGAGTTCTCAAATAAGGCTGCAGCATTGTGGATAGTGCGTCTCCATGCCTCCCGATGTGAGGCCAGGGCGGACCACTGTTGGTGATCAATTTGGCCAAGCCTGAGATGTTGTTTCAGGGAGTCTTTGTA
Source organism: Gambelia wislizenii (assembly GCA_030847615.1). Lineage (NCBI taxonomy): Eukaryota > Metazoa > Chordata > Lepidosauria > Squamata > Crotaphytidae > Gambelia > Gambelia wislizenii. Next base: position 377,294,989 of record JAUMIR010000003.1, read on the forward strand.
TCGCTTTTTTGGAGCGCCCCTCTTACGCTGACCCATGGCGAGTTCACCGTAGAGTACTATTTTTGGGAGGCGATGGTCCTCCATCCTAGAAACGTGCCCTGCCCAGCGCAGCTGTGTTCTCAATATCATGGCCTCAATGCTGGTGATCCCTGCTTGCTCAAGGACAGCAACATTCGTCACATAGTCAGTCCAGTGTATATTTAGGATTGTGCGTAGACAGCGCTGATGAAAGCGCTCGAGGAGTCGTAGGTGGTGGCGATAGGTGACCCATGTTTCAGATCCATAAAGGAGGATAGACAGTACGATGGCTCTATACACACTGATTTTTGTGCTTTGCCTCAGGTGTTTATTGCTCCAGACTCTTTTGTGAAGTCTTCCAAATGCACTATATGCCTTTGCTAATCTGTGATCGATCTCTTGGTCAATCTTGGCATCTGAGGAGATGATGCTTCCCAGGTAGGTGAACTGCTGAACGGACTTGAGCACAGATTTGCTGACGGCAATGTGGGGATAAGAGATATACCCAGGTGAGAATTATGTGGAAACCCCTGGAACTGATAAGTTAGGGAGGAAATGGTTAATTCTTCCTGGGCATCTCTGGAAATGAGTCATTCAATAATCCCATCAAGGTACTTGAACACTCTTTGTTTGGAAAACTGGTTTTAACTACCACCTTTTCCTGAAACAATAGAGGTTTGAGATTTATCAATTTTAATGTTTCAGGCATTAGAGATCATTAACATACCCAGAGAATCCATTGCCTGATCCTGGGAAACTCCAGCAGACATTGTATTCCTCTCAAACTCACCCCTTCAGGGGGGAAATTAAATATGCCCCCCAAATATAGCCAAACTGTGCACAGATCCCCTTCTTCCCACCACACCATCAGTCAGTGTCACCAGAGTTGCAGCTTCTACAAAAAACTCTGCTCTTCAGATAGGTATAGTACAACCCATCATGCTGAACTCTATTCCTCTATGCCAACACTTCCTACTTTCTTCATTAGCCTTATTTGACTGCTTGAAGCCCATGTGTGTGCATGTGTGCATTCCCCTAATTATTTTTCTATAAAAAACCTTTTTATTTAACCCTCTGGCTTGGAGTCTCACCAGTGCATACCAGTATACTCAGGTCAAAAGGTCCCATCTTTTCCCAACCTCTTGCTGCCATCTTGAGCTAATTAGAATTCCCCATATTAAAATTCAGACACTAGTAAAATTCAGACACACGGACCCCACACAATTCAGGTAACAAGTTGAAAAAATAATTTGCATCTAAGTGTGTGGGTCTCCTTCAATAACTTCCAAGATCATGAAACCTAGACGCCTGAACCTGACATGGATACTAATGGGACACGTAGAATACACACCAGAGAGTTATTCTGAGTGATGTAGTTGTGCTTTCCTGCATGGCAGAGGGTTGGACTAGATGGCCTTTGAAGTCCCTTCCAACCCTACAATCTGTAATTGCATGAGTCTATGTTTTGGGGTTGCAGGTTGAAAGCTGTTGGGAAGCTTCAGGAGACACTGTGGGGTTCTCTTTGAGGTTGCAGAGATGCATTCAAATCCACAAGGAAACTAGCAGAAGGCCCTTCTCTGTTCTCCATTCTACAGAGCCTGGGGAATCCGGGAGCGGCAGCTGGTACATTAAACCTGAAGTGGCAGGAGGCAGCTATTGTAACAGGGAGGATGCGAGAGTCCACAGTGCCAGCTGCAAATGAGCTGACAGGGGAACAACTTCCAGAAATGCCAGAGGCCTGCATTGCAAAAACATTGGAGGTGAAAGCTGGCTCCCGGAGGCTGGTCTTTCTGGAGCTTCTGGACACATCCACCCCCATTGCAATGTCATTGTCTGAGGACAGAGCTAAGCCAGACTGGCATCTTCATGCCAGCGCTTTAGGCCTTCAAAAGCAGTCATTGGGAGAGGAGCTTATTTGGAGAGGGGAGAGGCGAAACCTGCCATCAGTTTGGGATAAGCTAAGAATAGCTGATAGGTTTATTAGAGCTGATAAGGAGATGCTTCAATGGGAATCCACATTCTTACTTCCTCAGTAGCAGAAGCAGTGGCAGCTGGTAGCTTTAATAGCGGGGAGGGGGGAGGATTGCTTAGCCTCCAACTGTCCCAGTCTGGCAGGGACAATCCCAATTAATCCTCTGTCATCCCATTTGTGCAGCTGCTTTTAAAATGTCCTGGTTTCTCTCTCCCTCCTCTTCCTTTGTCCTCAGCTTGCTTCAGTGGCTGCAAACTGAGTTTAAAGTGTAAATGTAGTTTGCACTCAGTTAATTCAACCAGCAGAGAGGAGAGGAAAAAAGAGAAAAGAGGTGGAATCTTGCCCTTCCCAGGATTCTTGGTCAAAAGTAAACTGCTGCACACTCTCTTAGTTTGTGTGTTCTTCTTCATTAATAACTGTTGCCATCTTGACTACACTTTGATATTTCTTGGCCTGACATATCCCAGGTTTTATTTGTGAAGTGTTGGAGAACATGGTTTTGTATTAAATCTGTTCTGGGTTTTAGTCCAAACTTTAAAGGAGCTCTCCATAATGCTGAACCTTATTTCCCAAGATATGGGTTCAACACCTTGGCAAACTTCTTCAGAGTTCAGACTTAAAACCAAGGCAGGTTCGCTGCCACTGAGCATCATTTCCTTGTGATCAGAATCATAGAACCACAGAATTGTGGATTTGGAAGGTACTCCAAGGATCACCTAGTCCACCCCTCTCTGCCAGTAGAAGAAGCAACCACTAATACATACCTGAGCGACGGTCATTCGGACAATCGGGCCTAAAAATAGAACCAACAAAACCACCAGGCCCACTTTCATTCTTCCAGTGAGTGGATTTTGGATTTCTTGGCTTAGAAATTTCTGTAGCATTGATTTCAAATCATCCTCTAAAGAAGGCCTCTACAGGCTGAAATGCATCAGGCTTTTTAGAAAATAAGGCCTGATTTTTAACATCTGGAGACACATTTCCTTCTTCTTTGTGGATTTTCTTGGATAGTCTCTAATATTTATTTTTATTTTTTTGTCTAAAGGTGAGGCAAACAAAATCACCAGGCCAGGTTTTCTTCTTGTAGTGAACAACCCAGTCCTCTGGAAAACTAGGATTGCTGGAGTGAAAACTGAGAGATGAGGGTTCCTTTAAGAACCATAGAACCATAGAGTTGGAAGGGGCCTCAAGGGCCATCTAGTCCAGCCCCCTGCCAGGCAGGAATAAACAACTACAACACTCCAGAGAGAGTTGTCATTCAATATATTTTTTTATTATGCTTTTTATTCAAATAAAAATTAATATACTTATACATACACATACATACAGCAACCTCAGTCTTCTTTCGGTTGCTTTAAACAAATCAAATATCCAAATCACAGAATACTGTATCTTTATAATATAACTTACATCATTCCATCATTCTTTCTTTTGTCTCTTCCATCTTATTTTCACTTATCTATTCCTCTACCTCCTTTTTCTTACTTTTCAGTACTCTACAGTGAACTCGCCATGGGTCAGCGTAAGAGGGGCGCTCCAAAAAAGCGATACAAGGACTTCCTGAAACAACATCTCAGACTCGGCCAAATTGATCACCAACAATGGTCCGCCCTGGCCTCACATCGGGAGGCATGGAGACGCACTATCCACAATGCTGCAGCCTTATTTGAGAAATCATGCCGAACAAGTCTTGAGGAGAAACGACAACGCAGAAAGAATCGCAACCCGGAAACATCACCCAAGGAGACCTTCTTTTAAAAGCTCCCTGGGGAATGCACATTCCAGCTTGTTGGGACATCCGATTCACTTTCGTGCACATCCCTGATAAAAGCAGAAGTGGAGAGCTGATTGGTTGGATGTGTGCAGGAGTGAGCTTGCTAACAAGGCAAATGCCTGGAACCACCATGTTGGATTTTTGCTTTAGAGATCATGCATTCGGGCAACAAAACAGTTTTTTCTCATTTTTTTAAGTGGAATAGCACTCTTCCACACCTAGGATATGTTTTTAGAATCATAGAATCATAGAGTTGGAAGAGACCACAAGGGCCATCCAGTCCAACCCCCTGCCACACAGGAAATCATGATCAAAGCATCCCCGACAGATGGCCATCCAGCCTCTGTTTAAAGACCTCCAAGGAAGGAGACCCCACCACACTCCCAGGCATTCCAATGTCAAACAGCTCTTACTGTCAGGAAGTTCTTCCTAATGTTTAGGTGAAATCTCTTTTCCTATAGTTTCAACCCATTGCTCCGTGTCCTAGTCTCTGGAGCAGCAGAAAACAAGTTTGCTCTATCCTCAACATGATATCTCTTCAAATATTGAAACATGGCTATCATGTCCCCTCTCAGCCTTCTCTCCTCCAGAATAAACATGCCCGGCTCCATAAGTCACTCCTCATAGGACATAATGATTTCCAGACCTCCCACCATCCTAGTCACTCTCGTCTGAATTACATGTGTAATTCCATCGCACCCACCATCTTGATTCTCAGGATGCCCATTTGAACAATGAATGCAGATAGCTTCGCGTGCCTGCGATCTTTCAAAAAATTCATTAAATGAAAGCTGCAGCAAGTTGGCATTAGTGCGCATGAATCCACATTCTTTGCCTCGTATTGACAAGGTCCCCCATGATATTCTTGCAAAAAAGTTAGTAACCTGTGGGCTAGACAATGCAACTGTTAGGGGGATTTGTAATTGGTTGACTGACCAAACCAAAGGGTAGTAGTCACCAATGGCTCCTCTTCATCCTGGAGAGAAGTGACCACTAGTGGGGTGCCACGGGGTCCTGTCCTGGGCCCAGTGCTAGTCAACATCTTTATCAATGACTTGGATGAGGAAACAGAGGGTATGCTTATCAGGTTTGCAGATGACACCAAGTTAGGAGGGTTAGCTAATACCCCAGGGGACAGGATCAGAATCCAAAATGATCTCCTTAACAGATTAGAAAGCTGGACCAATACTGACAAAGTGATTTTTTTAACAGGGAGAAATGTAGGATACTACACTTGGGCAGTAAAAATGAAAAGCACAGATATAGGATGGGGGACACCTGGCTTGATGGCAGTACATGCGAAAGGGATCCAGGAGTCTTAATGGACCACAAGCTGAACATGAGTCAGCAGTGTGATGCGGCAGACAGAAAAGCCAATGCGATTCTAGGCTGCATTAATAGGAGTCTCTCTCTCTCTGGCTTTTCTTCGCAAACGAAGATTCAGGAAGGACTCATCCCGCGCTTTCTGCAAGCGCGCTGATGACTAAAAAGGCCAATCCGAGATAAACAAGTCCGGTTGCAAAAAGCACAGCAGAAGGTCTCCTTGGGTGATGTTTTTGGGTTGTGATTCTTTCTGCGTTGTCGTTTCTCTTCAAGACTTGTTCGTCGTGAGTTCTCAAATAAGGCTGCAGCATTGTGGATAGTGCGTCTCCATGCCTCCCGATGTGAGGCCAGGGCGGACCACTGTTGGTGATCAATTTGGCCAAGCCTGAGATGTTGTTTCAGGGAGTCTTTGTATCGCTTTTTTGGAGCGCCCCTCTTACGCTGACCCGTGGCGAGTTCACCGTAGAGTAGTATTTTTGGGAGGCGATGGTCCTCCATCCTAGAAACGTGCCCTGCCCAGCGCAGCTGTGTTCTCAATATCATGGCCTCAATGCTGGTGATCCCTGCTTGCTCAAGGACAGCAACATTCGTCACATAGTCAGTCCAGTGTATATTTAGGATTGTGCGTAGACAGCGCTGATGAAAGCGCTCGAGGAGTCGTAGGTGGTGGCGATAGGTGACCCATGTTTCAGATCCATAAAGGAGGATAGACAGTACGATGGCTCTATACACACTGATTTTTGTGCTTTGCCTCAGGTGTTTATTGCTCCAGACTCTTTTGTGAAGTCTTCCAAATGCACTATATGCCTTTGCTAATCTGTGATCGATCTCTTTGTCAATCTTGGCATCTGAGGAGATGATGCTTCCCAGGTAGGTGAACTGCTGAACGGACTTGAGCACTGATTTGCCGACGGCAATGTGGGGATGGTGGTGTTCGTCCTGTGGTGCAGGCTGGTAAAGAACTTCTGTTTTCTTCAGGTTGACTTCTAGCCCAAACAGCTCTGCAGCTGTTGCAAAGCAGGATGTTAGGCGCTGCAGAGCTCCTTCTGTGTGGGCAACAAGGGCAGCATCATCGGCGAAGAGCAGCTCACGGACTAGATAGTTTAGAGTCTTAGTGTGAGCCCTCAGACGGCTTAAGTTAAACAAGCTACCATCAGTACGGTAGCGTATATAGATGCCGTCGTCTTCTTCAAGCTCTGCCATAGCCCTTTGGAGCATCATGCTAAAGAAGATTGTAAATAAAGTTGGTGCAAGAACACAACCTTGCTTCACTCCATTAGTTATTAGAAAGGGCTCTGAAAGAGCATCGCCATATCTGACTTGACCACGCTGTCCCTCGTGTAGCAAGATAATCATTTTAAGGAATTTGGGGGGGCATCCTAGTCTTTCCAGGATCTGCCACAGACCTTTTCTACTTACAGTGTCAAAGGCTTTGGTGAGGTCGACAAATGTTACATAGAGACCCTTGTTCTGCTCCCTACATTTTTCTTGCAGTTGCCTAAGGGCAAATACCATGTCTGTAGTACTCCTATTGGCTCTGAAGCCACATTGGCTTTCAGGGAGAAGTTCTTCTGCAATAGCAGGAACTAACCTGTTCAGGAGTATCCTTGCAAGGATTTTTCCAGCAATAGAGAGCAGTGTTATGCCTCGATAGTTTGAGCAGTCGGATTTTGCTCCTTTTTTCTTGTACAGGGTGATGATGACTGCATCTCGGAGGTCTGATGGCAGTTCCCCTTTTTCCCAGCAATTCACAAGGAATTCGTGGAATTTTTCGTGGAGTGCATGACCTCCGTGTTTCCAAACTTCAGGTGGGATTCCATCAATCCCAGCTGCCTTGCCGTTTTTCATCTGCTGTATGGCCTTAAAGGTCTCTTCCAAAGTGGGAGCTATGTCCAATTCATTTTTCATTGGTTTTTGTATCATATCTTGGATAGCTGAGGCTTGGACTACTCGGTTGGCGCTAAAGAGACTTTGAAAATGTTCAGCCCAACGATTTAGGATGGAGGCTTTATCAGTAATTAATGTTTGACCATCTGTACTGTATAAGGAGCTTTGGACCTGATAAGTAGGTCCAAACACTGCTTTAAGAGCTTCATAAAATCCTCTATGATCACCCAGATCTGCACAGCGTTGTGTCTTTTCTGCTATACTGATCCACCACTTGTTCTGCATGTCTCGGAGTTTTTGTTGTAGTTTGCTACATGTGAGGCGGAAAGCTGCTTTTCTTACATGACAGGTTGGCTGGGCGAGGTATGCCTGGTGAGCAGCTCTCTTCCTTGCCAACAGTTCCTGGATCTCTTGGTTGTTTTCATCAAACCAGTCTTGATTTTTCTTGTGGGAGAAGCCAAGGGATTCTTCTGCAGACTGGAGGATACTGTTTTTGATATGTTGCCAAAGCACTGTAGGAGAAGGATCTGTAGGGTGGTCTTCAAGTTTCGTTTGTAGATTTGCCTGGAAGTTGTCTCTCATGGTAGCTTGTTGAAGATTGTTGACTTGGAGTCTCTTCTTTAAGATGCCACCCCTCTTAGGTTTGAACTTAAGATGAAGATTTAGTTTACATCTGACAAGGCGATGATCTGTTTGGCATTCTGCACTGGGCATCACTCGGGTATGACGGACATCACGAATGTCTCTCTGACGGACTAGAACGTAGTCAATGAGGTGCCAATGTTTGGATCGGGGATGCATCCAGGTTGTCTTCAAGCTATCTTTCTGCTGAAAGATTGTGTTTGTAATAGTCAGCTGTTGTTCTGCACAGAACTCTAGCAGGAGGCGTCCGTTATCATTGCAATTTCCAACACCATGCTTGCCTAAGACACCTTTCCAGGCTTCGGAGTTCTTTCCTACTCTGGCGTTGAAGTCACCAAGGATAATAATTTTATCTTCTACAGGGACTTTTTGTATGAGTTGGCGTAGGTCTGTGTAGAATTTGTCTTTCTCTACAGGGTCAGCTTGCATAGTTGGGGCATATACACTAAAGAGAACAACATGTGGGAGGCGTAAGGAAATAATGCGATCAGAGTGTCCTGTTGGCAAGGTTTCGAGTTTGGAGGCAATGGAGTTTTTAATCATAAAGCCTACTCCTGACAGATGTTTTTCGGTTTTGGGTTTGCCAGACCAGTAAAGTGTGTAGCCGGCGCCATGTTCTTTAAGGCTGCCTTCCTCATGGAAGCGAACTTCACTAAGAGCAGCGATGTCAATATTAAGCCGTGATAGTTCAAGGGCTATTAGGGCAGAACGACGCTCAGGCCGTCCACTATCTTCAGAGTCTTGCATGGTTCTGATGTTCCAGCATGCAAGTGTCAGTTTATTTACACCTTTGGAGGCCGGTGTGTGCCTTTGTTTCTTTGCCTTGGTTTGACCGCATCAGAAGATTCCCGTTGGCCGCGGCTAGCCAACCAGGTAGTTGGGGATGAGCTTTCTTTAGGCCACCTTTTCTAGGCCCCTCTCCATGTGGAGCAAGCAGTGCTCTCCTTAAAAAAGGCTGCTTGGTCGTTCAGAATGCTGCCGAACAAGACTGTCATCTCCCGGGTCAGGCTTGAGCGACCAATGTCCTGAACCGCCTGCATGCAGGGTTGGGGCTGCGGCTTCCAGTGCATCTTTACACCTGCCGGTTTCGTCCCTCGCCAGTCGCTACAGGGCTTTTTTGGAAATGGATTTGTCCTTCGAGCCTGTGCAATGGATTTTTCTGGTGGAGCGCAGCGTGCACAGAACTGGCCTCACCCTTTAAACCAGAGATTCATCTGCCGTGGCCTTGCAAGCATGGACGTGGCAGTGAGGTCCTCGGGCCGTAGGTTTGATTAGAGTTTCCTTCTCTTAGATGGTTGACCTTACAGGGTTGGACGAGCACCATCTGCCCGGGTTTGGGATTGGAGTTTTCCTTCTCCTAGGACGGTTGCCACAAGGCTGGAGAGCCCATCCTGCCCTTTGACGCTCTTTGTCAGACCCTTCGGTTTTGACCTGTCTGGCATGGGAGACCCTACCAGTGGCTATTATGCCACCGCCAGCATAGCTCAAAACATCATTAGGGTACGCAAGCCTCTCTCCCACGACAAGGGGGCGTCAATGGAGAGGGGTCTCTAGATAAAGGGAAGTAATAGTGCCACTCTATTCTGCTTTGATCAGACCTCACCTGGAATACTGTGTCCAGTTCTGGGCACCACAATTCCGGAAGGATAGACAAGCTGGAACGTGTCTAGAGGAGGGCGATCAGGATGGTGGGTGGTCTGGAAGCCATTATGCCCTATGAGGAGTGCCTTAGGGAGCTGGGTATGTTTAGCCTGGAGAAGAGAAGGTTGACAGATGACATGAGAGCCATGTTTAAATATTTGGAGGGATGTCATACTGAGGATGGGGCAAGCTTGTTTTCTGCTGCTCCAGAGACCAGGATCTGGAGCAATGGGTTCAAACTACGTGAAAAGAGATTCCACCTAAACATTAGGAAGAACATCCTGACAGTAAGAGCTGTTTGGGAGTGGAATCCGCTGCTGCCTGGGAGTGTGGTGAAGTCTCCTTCTTTGGAGGTTTTTAAGCAGAGACTGGATGGGCATCCATTGGGGATGCTTAGATTGTGCATTCCTTCATGGCTGAAGGGGGCTGGACTGGATGGCCCTTGGGGTCTCTTCCAATTCTTTGATTCTATGATTCAAGTGATGAGCTTTGTAGCTCTGCTCTCTCTTTCTCTCTCAATTTCATGCACGCAGCTCACATTCATGCACACATACTTCAGTTACTTTTCACGCTACTGGAGATCTAAATCATTCAGCCTTCCTCCTCTCTGCACACATGACTACAGCTGCCAATCTCTCCTGTGTAACAGATGGTGACATCTTTGACCAGTCACTGAGAGTTAAAACTGGAAAGGATCCAAAAAAAAAAAAAAACCCACCCCAACAACTCAATTTGGGTGCTGATTTTTTATTTCTCCCTTAGGAGGGATGGGTAAGAAGGAGTATGGGAAGAGAGGAGACGCTGACATTTTTCAAATACTGAACCTCAGAAAGAAGAGTGGGAAGACAACATATCTGGGTGTTTATGGGAAACAGAAGAGAAGAAGCAACATATTTGAACTTTTCCGGATGGCTCATCCAGCCCAAAGAACTGGGACTGGTGCCTCACCTGAAAAAGCCATGCCAGCTGTGAGCTCTCCTTCCCTGGAGCTGTTCAAGAAAAAGGAGTTGAGTGAGAAAGCATGGAGACAACTGGAAGATATCAGACTTACTGTCTTGAAAGATGACTAGCTTTCAGTCAGACACTGGATGGTTATTTCATTTAGTTATATCCTGCCTTTTCTCCAGGACTAGGACTGGAAACAGTTTGCAAGATCAAAACAAATGCAGGACAGCCAAAAACATAGACGTGACTCTCATCTGAATGAAACTGAACTATTGGTTCACCAACTTTAAGTGTGCAAATGGCCTGAATACCCTAAAGACACCAGATCCAGACATTTAAAAACCAGAAATTTTTATGCCAGCAGGCTTTTAATACATAGCTGGGCTTATGGAGGCTTTCATTGGGGTGTGTTTTTATTTTTATTTTGTTTATATTTATCTATTAGGAGGAACTTTTTGACAGTCAGAGCTGTTCGGCAGTGGAACACACTCCCTCGGAGCGTGGTGGTGTCTCCTTCCTTGGAGGTCTTTAAACAGAGGCTGGATGGCCGTCTGTCAGGGATGATTTGATCGTGATTTCCTGCATGGCAGGGGGTTGGACTGGATGGCCCTCGTGGTCTCTTCCAACTCTGCAATTCTATGATTCTATGATTCTATGATCTTTGAACTTTAATATGTTTTATGTAATTTTAGATGTTTATATTGTGAGTTTTTATTGTTTTAAATTGTATTTTATGTGATATCTTGTGAGCCACCTTGGGTCCCTTCTGGGAGAAAGGCAGCTTATAAATAAAATAAAATAAAAAGATCCTGTCTGATATTGGAAGCTAAGCAGGGTCAGCCCTGGTTAGTACTTGGGTGGGAGACCAGGTGCTGTAGGCTCTTTTTCAGAGGAAGGAACTGGCAAAACCACCTCTAAGGATTTATTGCCTAAGAAAACCAAGTGAAATTCATGGGATTGCTGTAAGTCAACAGGCAACTCGAAGGGACATGCACACACACATACAAAGATATACTTGCTTAGCCACCTTGAGTCCCTATATCAGGAGAAAGGCAGGATATAAATAAAGATAACAACAACAACAATTGTCTTCCCAGCCATCACAGAACCCTTGGTATCCAGAGTTACAGTTGCATCCAAGCTTTCACCCAAACTGTAAACCTGCCTCTTCGTCCCATCCAGCACAGACTGAATCCCTATTCCCAGATCTGCCTCTCGATTGACTCTTTTCTTGTCTGGATTAAGCTTTGGTTTCTTTGCCTTCATCCAGTCCATTAATGCTGGCAGGCACTAGTTCAGAACCAAAACAGCTGCCTTAGTTCTTGATGGAAGGAAGAAATAGCCTTGGATTTCATCAATGCACGAGCAACTCCAGACTGCAAAAGGCAGGAGACCTGTCCTGGTGGCTTCCATGCATGTGTTAAACAGCATGGTGGACAAAACAGAATCAACTGCCCATTTCTAATTCCCACAGACATATAGTAAGTCCACTTATAAAGACGTAAGGATCTGAGAGGATTCTGGGCCAGGATTTCCCCAGCACCAACTTCTGGGCTCATTCCTCCAAGATGAAAGGGAGCCAGGGTCAATAAGTGCCTCCAACATACTCTCCAACTGCCCCGATTTGGTTGGGATGGTCCTGATTCATCCTCTGTTATCCCACTTTTTAAAGCTGATTTTAAAAGGTCCCAGTTTCTCTCTTCTTCTCTCACTTTCCCTCTCAGCTCACTTCAGTTGCTGCAACCTCAGTTCAAAGTACAAATGCATTCAATTAACTCAGCAGGGAGGAGAGGAGAGGAGAGGAAGGGGTGGAATTTTGCCCTTCCCAGGAGGGTCAGGCAAAAGCAAACTGCCAAAGTGTCGCCTTGCTTGTGTGTTCTCCCTCATTAAGAACTTTTGCCATGTTGATCACACTCTGATGTTGCTTTGGCCACATAGCTCCTGCTTTTCATCTGGGAAATACTGGAAGCTCCAAGTTCCATCTCAACAAAGCAGCCCAGATGGACACCACATGCAATTGTATGAAAGCTGTGCAGAGGTCCAGCATATTGCCACCGTCCGGTTCTTAGCACTGGCCATCCAGCAAGGAGATCAAAGCTACCTTCACCACATAACCAGGCCTGAAGCCCATTGTAGGAAATGACAGAGTAGAACTTCACTTACAATGAAGATAAAGGCAATTCCCCTAGGAACAATGGGAGAGAGAGAGAGAGAGAGAAAGAGAGAAAGAGTTCCTCAGGTTTCCTTGATTCCTTGGAACATTTTAGCATAAAACAGGGATTCTTAACTCTGAGTCACTAGGGGGTCACTAGGGGGTGACCCCCTAGTCACTAGGTGGTGGAGCTGGGAGCCTAGCTCTATATAACTCCTTGCAGAGGCTTTCCAGGCCAGTTTCCTGCCAGGGAGAAGAAGGAGAGCAGCTTCTGGACAGCCATTTTGACTGGGGAGATTGATTTTTTAAAAACTGTTGGGAGAGGCTGCTTGTTGCTGAGGGGGTGGAGCTTCTGTGAGTCACACCTGTGAGTCACACCTGTGAGTCACACCTGTGAGTCACACCTGTGAGTCACACCTGTGAGTCACACCTGTGAGTCACACCTGTGAGTCACACCTGTGAGTCACTAGGGGGTGGACCTTGGAGCCTAGCTCTATATAACTCCTTGCAGAGGCTTTTGTGGGAGGTGCAGCAGGGGAGGTGTAGCCCTTCAAATTTTCCCGAGAGGCTAATGTCTCCCAGGGTTGCACAATGACAGTCAAAGATGTTGCCCACCAATGTGCATTCATCGTGCTACATTGCTACTCACTGATGACTTGATGGCAGTGCATGCAAAAGGGATCTAGAAGTCTTAGTGGACCACAAGCTGAACACGAGTCAGCAGTGTGATGCGGCAGCTAAAAAAGCCAATGCAATCCTAAGCTGCATCAATAAGAGTCTAGTGTCTAGATCAAGGGAAGTAATAGTGCCACTCTATTCTGCTTTGGTCAGACCTCACCTAGAATACTGTGTCCAGTACTGGGCACCACAGTTCCAAAAGGATATGGACAAGCTGGAATGTGTCCAGAGGAGGGCAACTGAAATGGTGGGAGGTCTGGAAGCCATGATGCCCTGTGAGGAGCAGCTTAGGGAGCTGGGCATGTTTAGTCTTGAAAAGAGAAGGCTGAGAGGGACATGATAGCCATGTTTAAATATTTCATAGAATCATAGAATCGCAGAGTTGGAAGAGACCACGAGGGCCATCCAGTCCAACCCCAGTCTGCCACGCAGGAAATCACGATCAAAGCATCCCCGACAGATGACCATCCAGCCTCTGTTTCAAGACCTCCAAGGAAGGAGACCCCACCATGCTCCGAGGGAGTGTGTTCCACTGCCGAACAGCTCTTACTGTCTAAAAGTTTCTCCTAATGTTGAGGTGGGATCTCTGTTCCTGGAGCTTGCATCCATTGCTCCGTGTTCTAGTCTCTGGAGCAGCAGAAAACAAGCCTGCTCCATCCTCAGCGTGACATCCCTTCAAATACTTAAACAGGATGTCATACTGAGGATGGAGCAAGCTTGTTTCCTGCTGCTCCAGAGACTAGGATACAGAGCAATGGGTTTAAACTACAGGAAAAGAGATTCCACCTCAACATTAGGAGGAACTTTTTGACAGTAAGAGCTGTTCAGCAGTTGAATGCACTGCTGCCTGGGAGTGTGTTGGAGTCTCCTTCTTTGGAGATTTTTAAAGAGAGGCTGGATGGCCATCTGTCAGGGGTGCTTTGATCATGATTTCCTGAGTGGCAGAATGGGGTTGGACTGGATGGCGCTTGTGGTCTCTTCCAATTCTATGATTCTATGATTACCGCACCTGCACAGTTGAAGCATAACATAACTCCACGGGCAGATATTTATGCTACGCTGAAGTGATGGAGGGCCTCGGCCAACATGTTTCTGCAAATTTTTCTGAAGTGGAGGAGAAGCCATAACTTTCATGAGATTCCGAAAGGGTCCCACAACCCCCAAAACGTTAAGAACCATTGCTTTAGGGGGGAAAATGTTGCTTATAAAACAGTGCCTGGTTTGGAGAAAAGGGATCTATGCCTCCCCCCTCCACACATACGCCCATGCTGCATGCTAAAAAAACATTTGCCCTTGTGAATGCATAAACCTCCTTCTTCATCCAGTACATAGATAATAAGACCATTCACTGCATGAACAGAAGGCCCCTGGGGTTGTGGGTTTCCAGGGCTTTTGAAAACTCTGGACAATTGTTCGGCTTCATCTGGACTTATTTCATACACGAAAACAATTGTGAGTCCCCCACACTCTCTTAGTACTGAAAGGCAGCCTTGGGAAGGAAGAGAAGCAACATGTCACCCGGAGAATGAGACTCCAAAGAATGAAGCTCTTATCTCCTCTGCACAAGGTTCAAATGCACTCCCCAGTTATGCCCAAACACTCATACCGAGGATGACACCTTTGTATCCCCGAACACAACGGCCAAGATTCCTTTCTCTCCAGATCCCTTATACTGTATACATTCTCTCCTTTTTTTATTTCCTCTGAGCGCAGCTCTGAATGGCATCTTGCCGATTATCATCTCTCACTCGAGAGGTAACAAAGGAGCCCATGACTCTGGCGGACACAGAACTCTTGGAAACGGCACAGAGACTTCAGAGAGATGGGTGACCCCAAGCATTCTGTCTCCCGTTTCTGCTGCTTGTGAGTCATCCTCTTTGGCCATGAAACCAGCCCTCGCTTCTCGAACGCAAGCGCTGCTCATGTTTCATAACCCAACCAGCCTCCTTCGCAAGGTTTGGTACACGTGCCAAGCTTTTCTCTCCCATTTATGCAGCCTCCACACTAAAGTTAATAATGGAGGAAGAATTTTGGCCTTCGAAAGCGATTCCCTAACCGACTGCTTTCCATAAATGTGGGACTACAACTTACATGATGTCCAGCCAGCACAGGGCAATGGCCAGTAGCCATGCTCACTGTGGCTGATGGAGGTCCTAGTCCAACGCATCTGGAGGGCACTAGATGTATGTGTTTGTGGATGGGTGGAAATACTGTACAGTTCTACCCCCGTATCCATGGAACCAATATCCATGGTTTCAGTTATCCATGGCTGAAAAATTAGGGACACATACCGTAGAGTCACACTGGAAAATGCCTAGAGAGGTGTCTTCTCTAGGAAATACTAGGTCCTCCAATGCAACTCTATGGTATGTTTATACCAGAAGCCCTTTATTTTAATAGGGTTTGCTATTACCCATAGTTTCACTTATAAATAGTAAGTCCAGGTACATATTCCCCACAAATGGGGGGGGCACCTCTATCTTACAACAACTTTACATGAGTAAATACATGAGTTTTATTTGTCATAAACTTTTGGGAGGCCCAACCCTCTTTGTGAGATAGAGCTTGCAGCTGATGAAACAATCCGGAGTCTGTAAAAGCTTATGCCAGTTAAAATATGTTAGGCTTTAGCTTTCACAAGACCCTTTGTTACTTTTGCTGCAACAGCTAGCATGGCTACCCCCTGCCTCCTAAAATTCTAGCAGTTTGGGGAGGCTAGGATAAACACTGGCAGGCTGAAGTGACCCCAGGAATCAGGCTAGCTGAAGAACCATTTCTTCTGATATGAGCCTGACTAGACTCTGATATCATCAGTGGAAGACCCTTTTCTCTCTGACCTCAGAGGTACCTCTTCTGTCAAGAATGTCGTTGACCTAAGAACAATGATGCCATCCACAGGGACTTCCAGAGAACCTCTAGAGGTCCCTGTGTATGCATCATGCCTCACTCCGGAATAGCAGCAGTACAGGAATGTTTGTGGAGAAGCTCAGCACACCTGAAGTTCAGTTGCTGCTGCCCCAGACATTTTCACTGAACTGGTCTGGTCTAGATAAGACAAGCAGCAAACACTCGTCACTGGAAGCAACGTCTAGCTCACTCTGTGCAACAGATATCCAAACCAGCTCTGCTTTCTAGACCCTCGGAGCTGGGCCCTGACTGTTCTTTTATGCTTTCCTCTGCCCCTCTCGGGTTTCCTGATGATAGACTGAGGCTTCTTGACCTCTGAGCTGCTAATTAGAATAATTAGATTCTCTCTCTCTCTCTCTCTCTCTCTCTCTCTCTCCCTCTCTCTGGCTTCTCTTCGCAAACAAAGATTCAGGAAGGACTCATCCCACGCTTTCTGCAAGCGCGCTGATGACTAAAAAGGCCAATCCGAGATAGACAAGTCCGGTTGCAGAAAGCACAGCAGAAGGTCTCCTTGGGTGATGTTTCCGGGTTGTGATTCTTTCTGTGTTGTCGTTTCTCTTCAAGACTTGTTCGGCGTGAGTTCTCAAATAAGGCTGCAGCATTGTGGATAGTGCGTCTCCATGCCTCCCGATGTGAGGCCAGGGCGGACCATTGTTGGTGATCAATTTGTCCGAGCCTGAGGTGTTGTTTCAGGGAGTCCTTGTATCGCTTTTTTGGAGTGCCCCTCTTACGCTGACCCATGGCAAGTTCACCGTAGAGTACTATTTTGGGGAGGCGATGGTCCTCCATCCTAGAAACGTGCCCTGCCCAGCGCAGCTGTGTTCTCAATATCATGGCCTCAATGCTGGTGAGCCCTGCTTGCTCAAGGACAGCAACATTCGTCACATAGTCAGTCCAGTGTATATTTAGGATTGTGCGTAGACAGCGCTGATGAAAGCGTTCGAGGAGTCGTAGGTGGTGGCGATAGGTGGCCCGTGTTTCAGATCCATAAAGGAGATTCTATGAATTACCCATGTGGTTTTTCTCCTTGCACAGTGAATCATAGACTCATAGAGTTGGAAGAGACCCCAAGGGCCATCCAGTCCAACGCCATTCTGCCCTGCAGGAATACACAATCAAAGCATTCGCGACAGATGGTCATCCATCTGGAAGGAAGGAGACTCCACCACACTCCCGGGAAGCAGTGTATTACACTACTAAACAGCTGTTAACTGTCACAGGTTCTTCTTAATGTTTAGGTGGAATCTCTTTTCCTTGACTTTGAGTCCATTGCTCCATTTCACAGTCTCTGGAGCAGCAGAAAACAAGTTGGCTCCCTCTTCAATATGACATCCTTTCAAGTAGTTCATACAATCATAAGTTGGAAGAGATCACCAGGGCCGTCCAGTCCAACCCCATTCTGCCATACAGGGATATCCAATCAAAGCATTCCCAACCGATGGCCATCCAGCCTCTGCTTAAAAACCTCCAAAGAAGGAGACTCCACCACACTCCCAGGCAGCAGCAGATCCCACTGTCCAACAGCCCCTCTTCCTAATGTTTAGACGGAATCTCTTTTCCTGGACTTTGAGCCCATTGCTCCGTGTCCTAGTCTCTGGAGTGTCAGAAAACAACCTTGCTCCTTCTTAAATATGACATCCCTTCAAATATTGAAACATGGCTATCATGTCCCCTCTCAACCTTCTCTTCTCCAGACTAAACATGCCCAGCTCCCTAAGCCACTCCTCATAGGGCATCATGGCTTCCAGACCTCCCACCATCCTGGTCACCTTCCTCTGGACAAGTTCTAACTTGTCAATATCTTCTTGAATTATGGTGCCCAATTGCACAATTATAGTGTGAATGGGTGGTTGTCTTCTCCCCCTCTCCTTTCCCAACAAGAACACATACTTAAACTTCCGGGGGAGAACATGAAGAGGACCTACAGGACACTCTTTTAATCAACTGTCACCTTTTCTTGGTAGCTTTTTATGTTTATTTAAGTGTTTATTTGTGAATTTCTTTGGTTATTTATTTGTTTTTAGTGTTTTAGAGCAAAGTCAGATCTTCTCACAAGAACAGCCAAAATCTCGCCCACGCAAAATTGTGGAAGTAAGAGAAAATCTTTCTTAAAGGCTCATGTTACTATAGCATGAGCTGAAATCCCATTCTTATACCGCTAGTAGTGGTTGTGCAAGAATTCCATGGTGGTAGTATTACATGATTACAGCAGTGTGCGATAATTAATGTGATCATGCCACTATGTTTCCACTTTCCTCAATAGCAGAATTACAGTGATTTTAGACGCTCGTCTGATAAAGTCCTTACAGGGAAGAAGTTCTTCTTGATGTTTAGGTGGAATCTCTTTTCTTGTAATTTGAATCCATTGGTTCATGTCCTGGTCTCTAGCGCAGCAAAAAACAAGCTCTCTCCACCTTCCACTTAATGGCCCTTCAGTTATTTAACGATGAGCTCTATCCAAGTGTATCATATCGCCTCTCCTCCTTCTCTTCTCCGGAGTAAACATGCACAGCTCCCTCAACTGTTCTTCCTAGGGCTTGGATCCCAGTGTTACAGATTGAGTTAGACATCTGACCAGTGTTAATAACATGACTGTCACTTTCTGTATCTCTTTCCTGTCTGATTTCAGCACCCACAACTCTGCAACTATGCAAATGTACCTGAGGCTTGAATATTATACTCCATTCATGCTTCTGAGGAAATGGATCGCATACTGTAACTCTAGCTTGTGGGTTCTTCCTCATTAATACCTTTTGCCATCTTGATCACAATGGATGTAGTCATCTGATGTTGCTTGGCAACATGTGTCCAGTTTTCATCTGTGAAAAGTTGGAAGGTACAGGATTTGGCATCGATGGTCCTGCTGTCCTCCCATTTTTTCAGCTGCTTTTAAAACGTCCCAATTTCTCTCTCCTCTGTTACCTGAATTGCGTGGGGTCCCTGAGGATCCCACTAGTGTCCAAAATCTAATATGGGAAATTTTAATTACGTAGTTCAAGATGGCAGCAAGAGGCTGGTTAGCAGTGGGATCTTTTGACCTATGTATACTGGTAATCACTGAGGAGACTCAGTTGATAATTTAAAGCCAGTGGATAAATTAAAAATGTTTTTTATTGAAAAATAATCAAAGGAACACAAACATGCATACACTCAGGCTTCAAGCAGCCACACAAGGCTAATGAAGAAAGTAGGGGGTACTGGGATAGAGGAATAGGTTGAGGGGATGTCATGATGGAGGACAGGGCTCCTTCACAGGGGATGATGGAGAATACTGTACTGATCCAAAGAGCAGAGGTTCATACAGCAGAAGATACTCAGAGTGGCATTCTGAGGGTCACACAGCAGAAGGACAGAGTGGATGGGTGCAGGCAAGCTGTGCATTTGGTGATACAGACTGACGTTCAGACTGAAGGAAGGGAAGCTGCGCATGCTTTGGCTGTGTTTTGGGGTCATATTTATATTCAATATTTTCCCTAAAGGAGTGAGTTTGAGCAGAATACAATGTCTGTCGGAGTTTCCCAAGGTTAGACAATGGATTATCCGGATGTGTTAACAATCGCTACTGGTTCAAACATGGAACTTGAGTGCTCCTGGGCAAACCTCTATCGTTTTAGAACAGGTGCAAGGAAGAACCAGTTTTGCAAGAAAAGAGTGCTCAGCTACCTTTGATTGGATTCGCAAGTGACTCACTTCCAGAGCTGCCCAGTAAGAATTAGCACACTTCTCCCTAACAAATCCATTCCAGGGGATTTTCACATAATTCCCACCTGGGTGTGTCATTTTTAGGAATTTTAGCAAGCTGCTTCCTTAGGTTTTCTGAGCAAACCTTGGCTCCTTGTTTGGGGGTCCCTGATCTACCTTTAACCACGTGGAGTGCCCCTTGTGAGAATAAATGAAATTTAGCTTCCGCAAATAAAATACTGTACAGTTGTCCCTCTGTATCCATGGATTTGGTATCTATGGATTTAAGTATTCACAGCTTGAAAATATTCTTTAAAAATAATAATCCAAAAAGCAAACCTTGATTTTGCCATCTTATATAAGGGACACCATTTTGCTATGCCATTGCATATAATAGGACTTGAGTATTCATGGATTTTCATATCTACGGTGTGTCCTGGAACCAAACCCCAGCGAATATGAAGGGAAAACTGTACTGTATACTCCAGCTATGAACTAATCAGGCAATAGGGCTTTGCATCTTAAAATAAACCAGACAGATTTTATCTAAAAGAGCTCCCTTCTCTCCCTGTTCTGTATCTTTCTAACAAAGTTGCATTTACAAGAATGTACAGAAGTCTAAGAACAAAAGGCGCTTTCTAGCTGATATGGCCTTCTACTGTGCCAAATAGTTTCTTTAGATGCATAAATAGAAGTTGACACTAGTAACTGTAATACCAGCTATAGCAACTGGTATTTGTAAGCCAGCCAAGATAAGGGTATAAGGAATTTACTTTTAAAGTTTGCTATATATATTAACACTACATATAACTTTTAAATATTGGTGTTTATATTTTACCTTCCTGATTGTGAACAAAGTTACATAAAGGGGAATGCAGGTAACACAAAGATACCTGGATATGTGTGTTAGAAGGCTGGAGGCAGAGATGAAACTTTTAGAATGGGACATTCAATCCTCAAATAGACTGGGCAAGTTTTCAAGGATGTAGATAAGCTTTATCTATACAAGGAGGTTTTGAGCTATGTGGGAAGTCAGAGCTCAGGAGGATGAAGTACTTCAAAGACCCTTATATGGAAACTAGTAAATAAGGGTGAGGGTCTGAGGAATTAGAGGAGTGAGCATGTGTAAACAGGGGTGAGACTTCCTTTACGGGAATAGGCGTTCGGGATACCTCGTAACTCCTGATGGCCTTGTCCAATGGGCAGGAAGGAGAGGGCTCTCTCAGACAGGAAAAGGATATAAAAGAGCTAGGTGTATCTAGCTGAAGGTGTGTCTTTCTTTTGAGGGAGATCACCCACTTTCCTGCAGAAAACTGTAAATAAATTGTTAAGACTGCTTCCTCTGATTTGTTCTGAGTATTTTCTTTTAGGTGAGACTGAGATCCATTTCTCACACACTTACAGTTGTCCCCCCGTATTCCCAGATTTGGTATCAACGACTTTAAGTATTCACGGCTTGAAAATATTCTTAAAAAAATAATAATCCAAAAGGCAAACCTTGCTTTTGCCATCTTATATAAGGGACACCATTTTGCTATGCCATTGCATATAATGGGACTTGAGTATTCATGGATTTTGGTATCCACAGGGGGACCTGGAACCAAACCCCAGCAAATATTAAGGGACAACTGTATAAGCCAATATATGAAATTTAGCCAATTGATGGGTGATGAAAACACCTCTTCCCCCTTCCCCCCTTTGCCCTTAGCTTACTTCGGTTGCTGCAAAAGTAGTTGGCACTCAGTGGTTATCTACACAGGCCAGAATATGCCGGCCCCCATCAGCATATTCCTGCTGCGGATCTAGTCCATTCCTCCCCTATTACTTGGGGTGGGATGAGTCCTTCCTGAATCTTCGTTTGCAAAAAAAAAAAAAAAAAGCCAGAGAGAGAGAGAGACCTGAACAAAACAGAACGGAGTCCAGAGTGCAAAGCCGGCCCATCTCTGCAGCCGGCATACCCCCTGCATGTGTCCAGCCTTGGCCACATGCTGTGGGACTCCTTCCTGGTTTCGGAGCGAGCGGTGCAGATGGCAGCTGTAGCAATTGGGCCGGCCGGCCAGTATGGGCTTCAGCAGTCATGTGGGGCCCAAGCTATTTTTTTTTCCAGCTGAGGTGTTTTTTCTGGGTATTTTAGTATAACTAGCTATACCTGGCATAACATACATATCTCTACATATATAAAACACTTTGGTATGTCTCCTTTCCCACTCTGCTCACTAGCCACTTAGGAAACATGTCAAGAGTACAATCATTTGACACATTAATATATAACCTTTCAAATCAGCTATAATGGTGTATGGTACACCGGGTACAGCTAATTTCATAATGAGACCCCCTCTGCTGGCACCATGCAACCACACCTACACACACACACAACAATAAACAGACACACGCACCACGCACGCCAGGACGCAAGGGCCCCTCTGCCACCATGGAACCGTGGGTACACACACATACCATGCTACACACACGCACACACACCATGCTACACACACACCGCCACTGCCATGCAATCGCACATACACATACACACCATGCACACCAGGATGCAAGAGCCCTGCTGCCACCACCATGCAACCACACATACACCACGCTACACACAAACACACACCACACTACACACATACACCATGAAGCCCCTCTGCTGCTAGCATGCAACCACACATACACACACACACCACACTACATACATACATACATACACACACACACACACACACATGCACATCAGGACGGAAGAGGCCCTCTGCCACCACCATGCAACCATGCATACACACACACACACCATGCGCACCAGGATGCGAGAGCCCCTCCACCACCGCAATGCAATTGCACAAACACCCCATGCTACACACCCACACCCACTACACCCCCACTCTACACACACTCACACCACACTACACACCCCATGCTACATCCCCCACACTACACACACACACACACACACACTACACCCCCACCCCACGCTAAATACACACACACACCATACTACACCCCCCACGCTACACACATACCCCATGCTACACACACACACAAACACACACACATACCTCACTGGAGAGCCCCTCTGCTGCCGCCATGTTTTGAAAGGGCTTGAAGCTTTCCACATGTTTTCTTCGCCCAAAGGAGAGTTTTGATTGGTTGGGAAGTTTCCTAAGTGGCCAATCAGCACACTGAAAATGGTAACATAACCAAGAGAATTTTGTATATATATATATATATATATACAGATGTTTAATTGAGCTTTACCCTGTTTTCCCCCCATCTTTGCCCCAGGCATTGTGAGGACTACCCAGGGGCCAGGACCAGTTTAAGGAATTTTGGGAGGCCCTGCAATGCTTTATTTTGGTGGCCCCATATGTTTATCTCAGGTCAATGTCACCTAACTCAACCGAAGCTATTCATAGTACAGGATATTCAGATTATTACAAATAATGTTTTCGCAGGAGGAGGGTTACTACGAGCCCCCCCCACAATGATGGGGCCCCCTGCGGATGCGGGATGCCGCTGCAGATGCCGCCAGTGCCTTAAACCGGCCCTGCCGGGGCCAAAACAGAGCCAGAGCCCTGTGTGGTTAGGAATGCAGGTCTCTAAGATGGAAGCTAGATGGGGCAAACAGCCTGTCTGGACAAGCCCTCAGTTAACTCTGGACAAGGGTGGCTAAAATGGTGAAAGGTCTGGAAACGATGCCTTATGAGAGAGACTTAGGGAGCTGGGTATGTTTAGCCTGGAAAAAAGACGGTTAAGAGGCGATATGATAGCCCTGTTTAAGTATTTGAAGGGATGTCACGCTGAGGATGGAGCAGGCTTGTTTTCTGCTGCTCCAGAGACGGGAACACGGAGCAATGGGTGCAAGCTCCAGGAACAGAGATTCCACCTCAACATGAGGAGGAACTTTTTGACAGTCAGAGCTGTTCGGCAGTGGAACGCACTCCCTCGGAGTGTGGTGGGGTCTCCTTCCTTGGAGGTCTTTAAACAGAGGCTGGATGGCCATCTGTCGGGGATGCTTTGATCGTGATTCCTGCGTGGCAGAATGGGGTTGGACTAGATGGCCCTTGTGGTCTCTTCCAACTCTGCAATTCTATGAT
This sequence comes from Gambelia wislizenii, assembly GCA_030847615.1. Taxonomy (NCBI): domain Eukaryota; kingdom Metazoa; phylum Chordata; class Lepidosauria; order Squamata; family Crotaphytidae; genus Gambelia; species Gambelia wislizenii. Next base: position 377,318,697 of record JAUMIR010000003.1, read on the forward strand.
TCTAACTCAGCAGAGGGGAGAGGAGGGAAGGGAAGGGAAACAATGTTGTCCTTCCCAGTAGACTCAGGCCAAAGCAAACTGCTGCAGCCTCTCCTAGCTTTTGTGTTCCTCCTCATTCATACCTTTTGCCATCTCGACCACGCTGGATGCGGTCATCAGATGCTGCTTGACAACATGTGTCCCAGTTTTCATCTGTGAAACGTTGGAAGGTGTGGGATTGCAATCCCCAAAAACTTCCTGCTCAAATAAATTCCTTGGTAGCTGATGTGGTCTCTGGCAAGGTCTCCCCTCTTGCAACCTGCTGCTTTTCCCAGTCCTCAGCTTGTGGAAGCCAAGTGGGGAGGCCTACTAACCATGCAAATAGATGCTGGGAGAAAGGAGCCGTGGAGAAGAAACGGGGAGGGGGGGCTGCATTTTCCCCAGGCGCTCAGAGTCAGAGTGATTCTATTCATTGTTCCCATTTCAATTTTCTTCCATTGATTGTGTTTCTCATTTTAAACTTAATTCTTTTTGCTTTTTTGCTCTTGTCAGGAAGCAAAGAAGCGTCTAATTGATTGTCTCCTTCCTTCCCCAGCAACCATACAATGTATGACGGATAACAAGAAGCAGCCCCATTAATAATGCCATCGAGGGGCTGAAATCAATGATGCCTCCACACCTCCATCTGAACAATGGCCACAGGGGCTGCTGTCCTTGTTTCTCCATCTACAACCGGACGCTTCACCTGCAAAAAGTGTCTCCTGGGGTGGGCAACCATGGCAGATCCAGGGGCCAAATTTCTATCTCCAGGACCCTCCCATGTCCAAAATGTGCCCACCCTAAAACCAAAACAGGGGTAGCCAGAAGTTAGACTGACCAACTCTCCTATTTTCCGGGACCTCCCTTATTCAAGCTAAATTTTTTGGATCCTCCTAGCTCCCTTATTGACCTTATATTTCTCCTGTATTTTGACATTCAGATGTCAAGAGCCAGCAAGTTGGTGCACAGAGGGAACTTGTAAAGGCTGGATGTGTGTGTGTGTGTGTGTGTGTGTGAGAGAGAGAGAGAGAGAGAGAGAGAGAGAGAGAGAAGATCATCAAAAAGCAAGCCAGGAAACTCCTGCTAGCTTGAGGTGTGTGTTTGCATTTATATCCGAGGGATGTGTGTGTGTGCGTGCAGGAAGGAGGGAGAGGCATGCGTGTGTTGTTGCATCTATGTGCATGTGAAAAATGGAAGTGTATGTTTGCATGTCCCTGTAAGAGGGGGGAGTGGGATATATGTGTGCTTTTTCATCTCTGTATATAAATGAATGTTTTTGATTTGCGTGGGGGTGAGTGTGTGTCTTTGTGTGTTCCTTTTGATAAGATATCTGTAACTATTCTTTCAGTTTTCTTTAAAGTTAGTAGTGGTGCTTGGGATCTTTTTAGAATGGTTTTTGTTGTTGTTCTTGTTCTTGCTATTTTAAGTTCCCTGGATAGCGCACATAGGCACAAATATATAAAGCCAATCCAAATATGAAACAATATGGCCTGGCCATTAAAGATGTCATCCTATACCAACAAACATTTTCTGGAATGGCGCCACACCGCTAAAAATGCACAAAATTTGTTGGAACTAAATCTCCCTTAAATTCATGACCAAACATTGGTCACCCTACCAGAAGTCCACAGGCAGTTGAGATGCTGAGCTAGTGCTGCCAGGTTTTCAAAAGAGGAATAAAGGCCAGGTGAAATTGATAACATGGAAGGTTAACAATTAAGAAGAAGCAGTTATTAATAAGTTCATGTTTTACCTAATTACCAAAGGAAAGTGTTGATTTCAGTTAACTCGGGCATGTGCTTCTCTGTGAAATTAACTTATTGCAATCATAAACTGGATGCATTTCTGTCTTTGGGAAAGGCCCATCCCCCAAAATATGTCATTCAGGCTATATAAAAATAATATAGTTCCAGCCCTCAAATAGGGGACATCTTTTTTATAATAAGGGACACCTCTCGCTCCTATAACGGACAAGCTTTCTGGCCCTCAAATAAGGGACATCCCTTAAAATAAAGGACACCTGACAACACTAGGTTGAATATTAGATTCAAACTCCAGCAAAAGAGATTCCACGTAGACATTAGGATGAAGTTCCTGGCAGTATCAGCTGTTGGACAGTGGAATAAGCTGCTGCCTGGGAGTGTGCTGGAGTCTCCTTCTTTGGACGTTTTTAAACAGAGGCTGGATGGCCATCTGTCAGAAATACTTTGATTGTGTATTCCTGCATGGTAGAAGGGGCTTAGAATGAATGGCCCATGGGGTCTCTTCCAACTGTGATTCTATGGGTCTATGATTCTATGTTAAGCGTGAAGAAGAGAAGGTTAAGAGGTAACATGATAGCCATGTTTAAATACTTGAAAGGATGCCATATTGAGGATGGAGCAAGCTTGTTTTCTGCTGCTCTAGAGACTAGGACACAGAGTAATGGGTTCAAATTCCAGGAAAAGAAATTCCACCTAAACATTAGGAAGAACTTCCTGATGGTAAGAGCTGTTTGGAAGTGGAATACACTGCCTCATAGTGTGGTGGAGTCTCCTTCTTTGAATGTTTTTAAGCAGAGGCTGGATTGCCATCAGGAATGATTTGATTATGTATTCCTGAATGGCAGAATGGGGTTGGACTGGATGGCCCTTGGAGTCACTTCCAACTCTGTGATTCTATGATTCTATTATTGCTGCTTTTTATAGTATATAGTATATAATCCCCTGCCATACACAATAAAAGCCCTCCCAACTGATGGCCATCCAGCCTCTGCTTAAAAACCTCCACTCCACCACACTCCAAGGCAGCATATTCCACTTCCGAACAGCTCTTACTGTCAGCAAGTTCTTCCTAATGTTTAGGTGGAATCTCTTTTCCTGTAATTTGAACCCATTGCTCCGTGTCCTAGTCTCTGGAGTCCCAGAAAACAAGCCTGCTCCATCCTCAGAATGACATCCCTTCAAATATTTAAACATGGCTATCATGGCCCCTCTTCACCTTCTCTTCTCCAGGCTAAACATGCCCAGCTCCCTAATCAACTTCCCTCATAGGGCATAAGGGCTTCCAGACCTCCCACCATCCTGGTCACCCTCCTCTGGACACCTTCCAGCTTCTCAATATCCTTCTTGAATCGAGGTCTGACCAAGGCAGAATACAGTGGCGCTACTACTTCCCTTGATCTAGACACTATCCTCCTATTGATGCAGCCTAGAATTGCATTGGCTTTTTTGGCTGCTGTATCACACTGCTGACTCATGTTCAGCTTGTGGCCCACTCCTAGATGGGGAAGGGAAACTATGGGAGCTTGTGGGGAATAATAATGCATGGAAATTCTCTCACGACCACCATCTTTAGTCACAGGCATGCTCTGTGTGAACTTCAATCATGGATAGCCTTCCAGGTCAGGGATCTTGCAAATGTATTGTGGAGACAAATAAATGCTGTGATGGTGAGTTAATGCACTATTTCCTGCAATTAATTCTCCCGGCACTATTTCCTGCAATTAATTCTCCCGTCTAGCTGAGCCCTAGGATTTTATGACTCCATGGCATGCATAAATCCCACTGATCCAATAGGTCTACTCTAACTGGGACTAATTATAGGATTTAGGCCCTGCAAAAGTAACTTTCCTAAACTCTCCTGTAGACCAGCTGGAAAGCATTCCTAGGCTAGCAAATCCTCCCCCGCATGCACACACACACGCAAAAAAATCTTGCTTAACCACCTCCCCATCCTTGCTGTGCATGCAACCTATCTTTCCTTTCTATATGCCAACACTTCTCCTCCACCCTTGAGTTTCATTCCTTCTTTGTGGGACTTTTGTGTCATCCTTCGAGGAGGAAATGTACAAAGCCAGAACAGGTCAGAAGAAGCGAATGGGGACAAATAATTTAATTTTCCTCTAGACTGGAGAGCCTTTTGCTCTTCTCCACTCCTTTGTCTAAGTCCTTGGCTGCGGAACATGTGAGCACTTAGACAAACGTTTAGAAACCCGTGAGCTAACATTGGCGGTGTTCCCACCAGCTTCTTTGTGTTGTATAAGCTAAAGATTGCCAAGGTTTTTTTTTATATACAGATTAGCTATGACAATAACCAGCTACCATCCCACCTGTAACAATGAGGATTCCTTTTGTTCCATTTTCTTCCACCTCAATTTCCCCCCATTCATCGCTGTGCTCCTTCCCTCTCCAAAAAGCCTCTTCAAGAAAGGCAATTACGAAACCATTCAAGGTGTCCTTCACCACCAGCTTGGTGGGTGTCATCCCACCCACTCCATGTCACACTCCCACCAACAAGTGGTGATGACTTTCCCTGGCACATCGCCTTCCTTCGTGAACCTGAGACTCACCGCCCGTGCTATGTAAATATCATCGCTGCAGCAAAAAAGCAGAGAGGAATGGCACGTTCTCAAATGTCAAGGCAAGGCTGGGCTTTGCAGAAAGTGCCAGGGAATTGCCTTGCAGTCAAAGTCAGCAGGAACACAGAGGCAGGATGATTTGAGGATTTAACTGCCATGAGGGGAAAAAAAGCATGGTTGTAGGACAGAGGTGTGGGAAGTGTGGCCCACACACCACATGCAGCTTCTATACTCCACTTTTGTGGCCTGTGAGCCCTCCAAAGTGCTGCCACCCCCCACTCACCCACCCAAAAATGTCAGGAAAAAATCAGCATTGGGATCAGAATCATTGAGTGGGAAGAGACCTCAAGCGCTATCTAGTCCAACCCCCTTCTGCCATACAGGAATACACAATCAAAGCACTCCCAATGACAGATGGCCATCCAGCTCCTGTTTAAAAGCCTCCAAAGAAGGAGACTCCACCACACTCCCAGGAAGCAGTGGATTCCACTGCCAAACAGCTCTTACTCTCAGGAAGTTCTTCCTAATGTTTGGGTGGAATCTCTTTTCTTGGAGTTTGAGTAGATCCAGGAAACCTCAATAGGAAACCTCAATCCAGCACATGATGTAGCCTCTGCCAAGACTCGAAGGAGGAGGGTGGTGCTGGTAGGGGATTCCCTGCTGCAAGGAACAGAAACAGTAGTCTGCAGCCTGACAAAATGTCTTGGGAGGTATGCTGTCTTCCTGGGGCAAAAATTCAAGATGTAACAGAGAGGCTGACAAGACTCATCAAGCCTTATGACCATTATCCCTTCTTTTTGGTTCTCGTGGGAACCAATGATCCTGCAGGCATAGTCTCCAGACGATCACAAGGGATTATGAGGCTTTGGGTAGGAAGCTGTAGAACCTGGATGCACAGATAGTCATTTCCTCTGTCCTTCCAGTGGAAGGGCCTGGCCCATGAAGGGAGAGAAGAATAGTGGAGGTGAACAACTGGATACACAGATGGTGTCGCCGGGAACAATTTGGCTTCCTGGACCATGGGGTGTGGTTTCAGGGAAGTGGACTTCTGGCAAGGGATGGGTTGCACCTCACAGCAGTTGGCAGGAATGTTTTTGCTAAGACACTGAAAGATCTGATCAGGAGGACTTTAAACTGGGGGAGGGAAACAGTACTCTTGAAGGCAGGAGTTCATTGAGTGCTGGAGAAAATGTCCCAAATATTATACAGACAATGCAAATAGTGCAAGAACCCAGCAGTAGGAGGAATAAAACCTTTAAAAGACAGATAGCAGGAATGGCCCATGGTCTTACATGTCTCTATACTGATGCACAGAGCATGGGAAATAAACAAGATGAACTTGAACTCTTAGCACAGCAAAACAAATATGATATCATAGGCATCACTGAAACCTGGTGGGATGAATCTCATGATTGGAATGTTCTAATAGAGGGGTATAACTTGTTTCAGAAAAATAGACCAAACAGGAAGGGTGGTTGAATACAATTATACGTTAAGGGTGTGTAGCACTTGATGAACTACCTGTGAACAGATCCATGACTTAAATCCTGGGAGCCAGGCTGAGAGCATCTGGGTAAAAATTAAGGGGGAGAGAAACAGCAGGGATGTTGTTGTGGGGGTCTACTACAGATTTCAAAGCCAAACCAAGGATGATGGATGATGCCTTCGTTGAACAGATGACCGCACATTCAGAAAGGAGAAATGTAGTAGTAATGATGGATTTCAACTATCCTGATATTTGTTGGAAGTCCAGCTCAGCCAAGAATTTAAGGTCCAACAAATTCCTCACTTGCCTTGCAGACCATTTCATTGTCCAGAAGGTGGAAGAGGCAACAAGGGGATCAGCTATTTTAGATCTGCTCCTAACCAACGGGGATGACCTGGTTAAGGGTGTGGAAGTGGCAGGATCCTTAGGGGGGAGTGACCATGTTCTCCTGGAGTTTGTTATACAGAGGAAAGGGGTAGCCAAGCATAGTCAGACATGCCTTCTAGACTTTAAGAAAGCTGATCTCAGAAAACTTAGGGAATTACTGGGGGTTATCCCATGATCAGGAATACTAAAAGATAAAGGAGTTCATGAAGGATGGGAGATTCTAAAAAGTGAGATATTGAAGAAACAATTTCAAACAGTTCCAATGAGGAGGAAAAAGAGGAGGTGTCTAAAGAAACCAGGATGGATGTCGAAAGAACTCTCAACTGAGCTAAAACATAAAAAGAACATGTACAAGAAATGGAAAAGGGGGGAAATAACCAAAGAATTCAAACAAATAGCCAGCTCATGTAGCGGCAAAGTCAGAAAAGCCAAAGCTCAGGTGGAGCTCAGGCTTACTAGAGAGGTTAAAAACAATAAAAAGGGCTTTTGGGATATGTCTGTAGCAAAAGGAAGAACAAGGAAATGGTAGGGCTGCTGCATGGAGAAGATGGCGAAAGGCTAATAGGAGACAGAGAAAAGGCAGAACTTCCTAACACCTTCGTTGCTTTGGTCTTCTCCCAAAGGGGGAAGAGTGCTCAACCTGGGGAAGATGGAGCAGATGATGCAGTTGGGGAAATACAGCACAGAATTGGTAAAGAGGGAGTTCAGGAATACCTGGCCAGAATAAATGAATTCAAGTCTCCAGGGCCAGATGAACTTCATCCAAGAGCATTAAAAGAACTGGCAGAAGTAATTTTAGAGCCACTGTCAATAATCTCTGAGAATTCCTGGCAAACAGGAGAGGTCCCAGCAGACTGGAGGAGGGCAAATGTTATCCCCATTTTTAAAAAGGGGAGAAAAGAAGACCCAAATAATTACCACTCAGTCAGCCTGACATCAATACTAGGGAAGATTCAAGAGCAGATCATTAAACAGACAGTCTGCAAGTACTTAGAAAGGAATGCCGTGATCACAAAAGTCAACACAGAATCCTCAAAAACAAGTCGTGCCAGACTAATCTCATCTCTTTTTTTGATAGAGTTACAAACTTGATAGATGAAGGGAACACAGTGGATGTAGCATATCTTGATTTCAGTAAAGCCTTTGATAAGGTTCCCCAGGATATCTTTGCAAAAAAGTTAGTAACCTGTGGGCTAGACAATGCAACTGTTAGGGGGATTTGTAATTGGTTGACTGACCGAACCCAAAGGGTAGTAGTCACCAATGGCTCCTCTTCATCCCAGAGAGAAGTGACCAGTGGAGTGTGTGGAATCTCTTTTCCTGAAGTTTGAACCCATTGCTCCGTGTCCTAGTTTCTGGAGCAGCAGAAAAAAAGCTTGCTCCATCCTTAGTATGGCATCCCTTCAAATATTTAAACATGTCTATCATGTCCCCTCTTCACCTTCTCTTCTCTAGGCTAAACATACCCAGCATTCTAAGCTGCTCATCGGGCATAATGGCTTCCAGACCTCCCACCAGTTTGGTCAGCCTCCTCTGGACACCTTCCAGCTTTCAGGCAATTGAGAGAAGTAGGAATCCCAGTCTATTCTGTTTTTGTCAGATCTCATTTGAAAACCTGTGTCCAGTTCTCAGCACCATAGTTCAAGGAGGATATCGACCAAGCTGGAACGCATCCCCAAAAGGGCAACCAAGAAGATTAAAGGTCTGCAATCCAAGCCTTATGAGGAACAGCTTAGGGTTCTGGGGATATTTAGCTTGAAGAAGAGGAGATTGAGAGGTGGCATGCTAGAGCCACCTTTAAAGGGATGTCATGTCAAAGATGGAGCAAGCTTGTTTTCTGCTGCTCCAGAGACTAGAACAAGAACCAATGGATTCAAATTACAAGAGAAGAGATTCCATCTAAACAATAGGAAGAACTTTACTCTGAAACAGGTGTTTGGCAGGGGGATATACTGCCTTGGAGAGTGCTGTATTCTCCATCACTGGAGGTCTTTAAACAGAAGTTGGGCGTCCATCTTTCAGGAGTGTTTTAGCTGTGTGTTCCTGGCTGGAAAAGGGTTGTTCTAGATGGCCCCGGTGGTCCCTTCCAACTGTAAGAGAAAGCCCTCCAGGGAATGTCCAATACTACTGTTTTCATTAGATTTCATCTCCAAATAGTCACAGGAAGTCATAGTACCAAAGAGTTGGAAGAGGCCCCGAGGGCCATCCAGTCCAACCCCATTTTGTCATGCAGGAACACAGTCAAAGCACACTTGACAGATGTCCATCCATCAGTATAAGCTGTTTGGCAGTGGAATACACTGCCTGGGAGTGTGGCTGAGTCTCCTTCTTTGGAGGCTTTTAAACAGAGGCTGGATGGCCATCTGTCGGGAATGCTTTGACTGGCTATTCCTGCAGGGATAATGGGGTTGGACAAAATAGACCTGGGGCCTCTTCCAACTCTATGATTCTATGATTTTGGAGGAGAAAGGGGGGGAAACAGACATATTTTGGTGAGTAGCCCCATGGGGGAGAGGAATTAGCTCCTAGTTACCCCCCTCCCAGGTAACTGCCCATCCTGGCTTTATAGCATCTCTTCCCATTGCGCACGAGGGGCCATCTGGTCCTGTACAACTCCCTCCTGAAGAATCACACCCAACAGTTATTCAATGGAAATGGGAAAGCCCTCTGTACATGCTCAGATGCACTCTTGCTTCCACCTTGCCTGTTGCACCAGGGCTGAGTGAGCTTGTGATACACTCTTTTTTTCTTTTTTGGAGTAACAGAGAGGGGGAGAGGATTGCTTACTTTACCTGCGTTGATTTAATCAATGCCGCAGCTCCGCATCCCACCCACACCAAGCTTCTGTCTTTCCTTTCTTGAAAGGAGCCCATTATTCCCACGCTGCCTCCGCCTCCGCCTCCCACCTGCTAATGGAGCATTAGCAGCCAAGTGCCGCTAACAGGATCCAGGGCTCTGCACAGAGAGGAAAGGAATGGACAGTCTTCCATTAGCAGGAGAAGACTCAGACCCAGCTTTGGCGTTAATGGATAATGGCAACTTGTTCTTTTTTCTTTTTTTTCCAAAGAAGAGAAGCACAAATGTGCTCTTTAAAAGGAAAGGAACAACTGAGCTGCAAACATGCTAGGAAAATGCCTATCAGCTCTCAGGCCAATTCCTGGTTGTAGAACTTCATACTAGCGAGCCTAAAACACCCAATCAATTCTTGATTGTTTGATCCCTGCATACAAGGAGGAATAATTACTATAGTTCTTATCCCACTGTGCAAGAAAACAAGTATTTCTGTGCAATAATCTCCCCTTATTTGTACACCCCAAAATGTTCCAGGAAGATTGTTCTGCACAAAAAATAAACATTATTCATTTATTTTTTTTTAGTGCATACAACAACAACTCCCTTGTTGCAACAGCCCCACTGCCTTCCGGCCTCTTTCTAGGCACAATTCAAAGTGCTGGGTTATGACCTATAACACTCCATGGGGCTCAGGCTAGGGGAAGGACTACATTTTCCCATATGAATGTTTTTGAGATCTTCTGGGGAGGCCCGTCTGTCTGTCCCACCACCCTCAGAAGTACATCAGGTAGGAACAAGAGAAACAGGACCTTCTGGTGGCTGCTACCAGATTTTGAAATTCCCTCCCTAGAGAGGTTAGACACCTGCCCGTCCTGTTATCCGTCCATAGACAGGTGAAGATTTTTTTCTGTTTGGTAGGCCTTTGAAGACTGATTGCTCAAGTGGAACAGACCTTGTACAGGTTGAGTCTCTCTTGTCTAGAATCCCGAAAACACAAATGCTCCAAAATCCAGAATTGTCCGCATGGGTGGCTGAGATAGTGACACCTTTGCTTTGGGGTGGTTCAATGTACACAAACTTTGTTTCATGCAGAAAATTATTAAAAATATTGTGGACCACAATATTTGGATAAAGGTATATGTATAAGGTATCTCTCTCTCTGGCTTTTCTTCGCAAACGAAGATTCAGGAAGGACTCATCCCGCGCCTTCTGCAAGCGCGCTGATGACTAAAAAGGCCAATCCGAGATAAACAAGTCCGGTTGCAAAAAGCGCAGCAGAAGGTCTCCTTGGGTGATGTTTTTGGGTTGTGATTCTTTCTGCGTTGTCGTTTCTCTTCAAGACTTGTTCGTCGTGAGTTCTCAAATAAGGCTGCAGCATTGTGGATATTGCGTCTCCATGCCTCCCGATGTGAGGCCAGGGCGGACCACTGTTGGTGATCAATTTGGCCAAGCCTGAGATGTTGTTTCAGGGAGTCTTTGTATCGCTTTTTTGGAGCGCCCCTCTTACGCTGACCCGTGGCGAGTTCACCGTAGAGTAGTATTTTTGGGAGGCGATGGTCCTCCATCCTAGAAACGTGCCCTGCCCAGCGCAGCTGTGTTCTCAATATCATGGCCTCAATGCTGGTGCTCCCTGCTTGTTCAAGGACAGCAACATTCGTCACATAAATGAATTTTGTGTTTAGACTTGGGTCCCATCTCCAAGATACCTCATTATGTGCATGCAAGTATTCCAAAATCTGAAATACAGAACATTTCTACTCTCGAGCATTTCGGATATGGGATACTCTACCCTACACAAGAGAGCCTTCTCGGTGGTTGCTCCCACCCTCTTAAACTCCCTTCCACAAGAGGCCAGGCTGGCCTCCTCCCTGCTTTCCTTTTGCCAGCAGGCAAAGACATTTTTATGCAAGCAGGCTTTTAATAAGTAGCTGGGCTTATGGAGGCTTTTATTGGGGGGGGGTGTTTTTAATTTTTAATTTTGCTTATTTTTATCTTTTAACTTTTATGTGTTTTATGTAATTCTAGATTTTTATATTGTGAGGTTTTTAATGGTTTTAAACTGTATTTTATGTGATTCTGTGAGCCACTTTGGGTCCCTTCTGGGCATATAAATTAATTAAATAAATACATAATAAATATATTATGTTTATAGGTTGTCTTCTTTTTAACAGCTATGTTTTGAACTACAGCCGTCCCTGCACATTTGCGCGTTAAGCATTCGTGGATTTGATGATTCGCAGATGACAACAACAAACAACAACAAATGATGATGATTTCTTACCTGCTGCTGCCCTATACATGACACACAGAAAAATGTTCTCTCTAGGCATGTCTAGTCATCCAGCATGATTGTATGGTCACCACAGAATCACGCTGGAGCATCATTTTAGATTAGTTGTTTTTGATTTATATTGGTTTAATATCTTTTTATGGGGGTGGGTGGGTGGTGTTTAGGGATTTTAATCTGTATTTGTATTTTAATTTTTGTAAGCCGCCCTGATTGTTTTTAACAGAGGGGCGGGGTATAAATAAACATGATAATGATGATGATGATGATGTCTAGAGAAGTGTTCGCTCAGGTAAAAAAAAATGTGGGCCTATATTGGTATATTTTTCAATTTTGCAGGGTTCCTGCACCCCTATCCCCCTTGAGACCCAACTATAGTTCTAATTTTATTGACAATTTAATTACATGTTTAACTTTTGTACAAGGCGTATTATTTTTAGCTATGTTTGTTTTAGCCATTGTAAGCTGACTTGCATACCAGACTGGAGAAAAGTCAAGATATATATAATAGTAATTTTGAGTGTGTGCGTGCGCGCGCGCACATGCGCTAGGACCTAAATACCATAAAGGCACCAAGGAGGTCACCCCTGAGATTGTTTGTTTGTTTAATTTATATGCTGCCTTCCTCCTGAAGCATGACCCAAGGCGGCTCACAAAACAACTGAAATAACAGTTATAACTAAAATTAATTAAAATCATACAAAGAAAAAAAACCCTGAAACAAAACAGCATAAAAAACACACCCTGAAAAAAGCCACACTTTAAAGCTAAAGGCCTGCTTAAACAAAAATGTTTTTGCTTGCCAGTTCTACAGGTTCGTAGAGGGAGATACGATCTTTTGGATATCCTGGACCTGAGCCATATAGGGCTTTACAAGTCAAGACCACTACTTTGAACTGTGCTCAGAAACGAACCAGTAGCCATACTTGGAGCTGTACTTGGAGGCACTGTTTTAAAACATTAGTCCAAGGTTTCTCAACCAGGGTTCCCTGGAACCCTAGGGTTCCACAAGAGGTTGCTAGGGGTTCCGCAAGGGATTGAGATTGAAAAAAATAAACATTTTTTGAGCTGTAGATATAATAGATTGTAAATAAAGTTGAAGCAAGAACACAACCTTGCTTCACTCCATTAGTTATTAGAAAGAGCTCTGAAAGAGCATCGCCATATCTGACTTGACCACGCTGGCCCTCGTGTAGCAAGATAATCATTTAAGGAATTTGGGGGGACATCCTAGTCTTTCCAGGATCTGCCACAGACTTATCGGGAGGCATGGAGACGCAGTATCCACGATGCTGCAGCCTTATTTGAGAACTCACGCCGAACAAGTCTTGAAGAGAAACGACAACGCAGAAAGAATCGCAACCCAGAAACATCACCCAAGGAGACCTTCTGCTGTGCTTTTTGCAACCGGACTTGTTTATCTCGGATTGGCCTTTTTAGTCATCAGCGCGCTTGCAGAAAGCGCGGGATGTGTCCTTCCTGAAACTTTGTTTGCGAAGAAAAGCCAGAGAGAGAGAGACAGAGACAGAGATATAATAATTTTTAGGCAGGGGTTCCCTGACCCCTGAAAATTGTTTCAAGGGTTCCACAGGGGTAAAAAGGTTGAGAAAGGCTGATCATTATTCTTTGTCTTTTGCATTAGTCTTTCTGTGGAAGATCATCAATGAAGACCAGGTGCTCTAGGCTATATTTCAGTGGAACGAACTGGCAAGCCACCTCTGAGTATTCCTTGCCTCAGAAAACCTTATGAAATTCAATTTATTGCCAGAAGCTGAGAGGTGAATTGAAGCTAAACACACAATTTTTATTTTTCCACAGAAAATCATACATGTTTCTGTGCAGAATAACCCCCCCAGAAGACTTTCGGATATCAAAACACCAGAAGAGTACTGTGCAAAATTCTCATGGCTCTGTTAAATTTTCCACCCATCCGCCCACCCAATGGGGCTTCCCAACTCTTGGGAAAACCCTTTTTCAACTAGGAAAAAAAAATGATGGGAGAACAGTCTCTCCACCCCAATCCAGTTATGGGGGAGGAAGGTTCAGGTGACCCGACAGAGCAGGGGAGCAATAAGACCACTACACCAAATATCCTCTGAGGATATTTATTAACAATACAAAAAGACAGCAACAAGAAAGAGAGAGAAGAAAAATAGGATGATGCTTGAGAAAGATGGTACCCGCCCCCCTTTTTCACAGCTTTCCAAAAGAGGCATAACTTTCTCCTTCCTGCGTGTCAGAGGAAGAGGGCAAGAAGTAGTCCCTGGACAAAGTCTGGCCCCCTCGACACCCAAGTGTCGCCTGGTTTGAAGCGCCTGCACCCCTGCAACCTCCCTTTGTAGTCAACAGTTGCTTTCTAACTCGTTTGCCCAGCAACTTGCCCATTTTATTGTCTGCCCTCTTCCTCCCCTTCCATGAATGGACCTCTGGACCTGTCACAGGAGTGAGAGAGACAAGCAAGGGCTGAAAAACCCACAGTGTGTAGTTAATGCAGTACTTTAAGAAAAGGAACTGGCAACCAGTTGTGCTGAGAGGTCAGAAGAAGGCAACCAGGAATCTCTTCTGCTTTTATCACCCGCTCTGTCTGGAAGCCAAGGCACAGCAAAAGAGAGATTGGTGTTAATCTCCCCAGTCCTGTCTTTTCTGTAGCACCGCCAGGACCTCCACCAGCGCCCAGGAAGCAGTTTCTGTTCCTCTCATTTCACGTTGTCACTGGCCAAGTTTTAGATCAAAACAAAGATTGGTAAAAAGCTCAGCCAAGTTCCGGCTGCAATTTGCCCAAAATCCACAGCCTTCCTCTGTACTAAGTCGATGGTTTTAAGGCTGCCATCCAAAATTGGTTCAAGGAAGAAGGAAAACAACGGCAGGGCAGTCCTGACCAAGGGCACCAGGACTCCAGAGTCCAGCCACAGGGCAGGTTAGAGACTGAATTTTGCACAGGCTGACTGGAGGTGCATCTTTTTCTCAGCCTTCTTCATAATGCTCCTCTGCAGTGCAGAGACGAAGATCCAGTTGGCGAAATCAATCCCTTTTAAAGCTATTCCAGTCTCTGGGGTTTTCCTCAAGCCAACCTCACTTCCTTTGCTTTGCTGTGACTTTTGCTGATGGGTCGGGATTCTCAGGGAGACGGTCCGTTGGGGGGAAAAAGTAACTGCCCTTGATTCTGAGTATACCCCCCTCCCCATCCCTGGTGGGACAGCCAAGTCCTGCCTTCCGTTCGTCCTGGCACCCTCCTCTTCCTCCTCGATCATTATTCTTTGTCTTTTGCCAACAGATCTGCAGGCAGGGAAGGAGAAAGAAACAAAAAAACATGATTTTCAAGTACTGGAATACTGGGCAAAAACTTTTAGAAGACTACTAAGATGGGGTTTGGGGTTTGGTGGGGGGTGAGATTGCCTTAGGATGTGGAGGAATCTTTATCTGGGCAAATTCTAGATGCTTGGTCAGGGGTCTATCTACCCACTCTGAGAGACTTCAGAGGATGGAGGGAGTCCTGGTTGTGCAGAGGTTAAATGCCAGTACTGCAAGCCACCATGTTGCAAGTTCGATTCCAGAGGGCTCCAAGGTTCACTCAGCCTTCCATCCTTTCCTAGGTTGGAAAAATGAGTACCCAGCTTGTGGGGGCAATTAACGAACACACGTTGGAAACCACTTAATGCAGTGTAGATGTGTAAATTGCTATTGCTTAAAACAATTTGTAAGCTGCTCTGGGAGCCTTTGTGGCTAAAGAGTGGGATATAAATAAATAAATAAATAAATAAATAAATAAGCTCTATCCCTCTGCTATCCAAGACTCAATCCCTTGAAAAAATTATACTGGCTGTTCAGGGGCTCTTTAACACTACAAAATGTTAAACACTAAACACAAGTCAAACCTGCTTACACAGGATTGGCACCCATGGTTTCATTTCCCCATGATCTGGCGGGGGAGGAGGTCTCTCTAGGCATCTGGAGGACCATAGAGTTGCAGTGGAGGTGGCCTCTCTAGGCATCTGGAGGTCCTCCAGCATGACTCTATGGTCAACTTCTGCTGGAAGTCGACCATAGTAGCGCCAGATGCCTAGAGGTTTTCTAGGTCCTCCAAAGAAATTCTATGGTGGTTCATTATTATATGTGGTTTCATGCATCTGCTGTAACTCCAGGAATGTGTCTCCTGTGTAAATGGGAAGCGACCCATACATACTATATTCCCACTTGAATTGCCATGGCTATATCCTATGGAATTCTGGAGTTTGTAGACTGGTAAGGCACTACCGGAGGTCTCTGGTTGAGAGTTCTAAGTAATCTCATGAAACTACAAATCCCAGAATACCATGGGATGACGAAGCCACGGCAGTTAAACTGGAATCACAGTGCTACTATTGTGTAGTGTGAAAGGGACCCTGGTCTCTTATCATGTATCCATATGTAGGCAGGGGACCTTTCACACAACACAACTACAGCATTATTGTTCCTGTTGTGTGCCTTCAAGTTGTTTCCGACTTATGGCGACCCTAAGGTGAACCTATCATGGGTTTCCTTGGTAAGATTTAACATAGAATCATAGAATGTTCAGAGTGGGTTTGCCATTGCTTTCCTCTGAGGCTGAGAGAGTGTGACTTGCCAAACTTTCCAGCGCCAAGTGGGGATTTGAAGTCTGGTGTCCCCAAGTCCTAGGCCAAATCCATACTACACAAATAATCCAGTTTGAAACTGGATTATTTGCCATGGCTCCTTCCTATGGAATCCTGCGGTTTGTAGTTTTACAAGCTCTTTAGCCTTCTCTGCCAAAGAGTGCTGGTACCTCACCAAACAATAAATCCCAGGATTCCATAGGAAGGAGCCATGGGAAATAATCCAACTTTCAAACTGGATTATTTGTGTAATGTGGATTTGGTCCCAGTCCAACACTCAAGCCACTGAATCACACTATTAGCACAAAGATTTTCCTTTAATTGCCTGGGTTCCATCATCCTATAGAATTCTGAGATTTGCAGTTTAGGAACAGGTACTTAGGATTCATAACCAGACAACCTCTCTAGCGCCTCCCCAAACTACAAATCCCAAGAGTACACAGGGCAATGCAGACATGGCAATTTAGAGTGGATCCATAGCACTCTAAGTGTGTAGTGTGAAAGGCCAAGCTGTGGTTCAAAGCCAAAATTACCTGATATGTCCGTCTCCCGGTTTCACACATCCCGAAGAAGCTGGAGGGAAAAAGAAACGATTTGAAAAAGGAAGTAGATACCATCCTGGGCAAAGTTTCATCTTCTCTAGCAAAAGTTGCCCAGAAACTGAGCTGGGAACATCCTACAAACCCTGTGTCTGTGGAGATCATCCAAGCCTAGGTTCAGTTTATTTCACCAACAGCAGAGTTTGGAATAGTTACTTTTCAGAGCCTACAACTTAAAGTTACTATTTATTTTAATATATCTTCTGCATTTGTTCAGGGATTCAAGGCAGTTTACAGCATTAACACAAACACAGTAAAGAACAAAGTAAAATTAACACCACACTGTTAGATTTTCCTTGGTTTTTTTCAGAGAAGATGCCAGCCACAGATGCAGGCAAAATGTCAGAAATAAACTCTTCCAGAACACGGCCCCACGGCCCAGAAAAAAACCCAAGGAAAATCTATGGATGCTGACCGTCACACTATTAACTAAACTAGCTAAAATATAGAGATTCCACCTCAGCATTAGGAAGAACTTCCTGACAGTAAGAACTATGCCATAGTGGAATATGCTGCTGCCTGGGAGTGTGGTGGAGTCTCCTTCCTTGGAGGTTTTTAAAGAGAGGCTGGGTGGACATCTGTTGGGAGTGCTTTGATTGGGTACTCCTGCATGGCAGAAGGGGTTGGACTGGATGGCCCTCAGGGGTCTCTTCCAACTCTAGGAGTCTATGAAAAATTTGAAGGATGCCATATTGAAGAAGGAGCAAACTTGTTTTTTGCTGCTCCAGAGACTAAGACATGGAGCAATGGGTTCAAACTCCAGGAATAGAGATTCCACCTCAACATTATTAGGAAGAACTTCCTGACGGTAAGAGCTGTTCGGAAGTGGAATGCGCTGCTGCCTGGGAGTGTGGTGGAGTCTCCTTTAGAGGTTTTTTTAAACAGAAAACAAGCTGGCTCCCTCTTCAATGTGACGTCCTTTCAAATATTTCATAGAATCGTAGAGTTGGAAGGGAGCCCAAAGGCCATCTAATCCAACCCCATTCTGTCCTACAGAAATACACAATCCAAGCATTCCCGACAGATGGCCATCCAGACTCTGTTTTAAAATCTCCAAAGAGGGAGACTCCACCACACTTGTGCCGAACAACTCTTACTGTTAGGAAGTTCTTCCAATGGTTAGATAGAATCTCTTTTCCGGTAGGTTTAAAACATGGTGTTTAAACTATTTCTTATTTAAATTTGTTTTTATATCGACTTTGTTAAAGGATACCCTGATATTTTTTGCTATAGGGTGTGATACTGGCATTTTAATAAAATGAGCAAGTGATTGAATGAATATATGACCTAAGCCCTAAACTGCGGATGCCCTGAACACAGCTGACTCCAACTGCTCTAAGGCCCTTTCACACTATATAGGGTCTTACCGCACTCCAAAGTAAAGCAGCAGGGGAACAGGAAGGTTCTGTCTTCCACGCTGCCTTACCACATGATGTTGTTGTTCTTTTGGCATTCTTTTGTTCCGGTCCCATGGGGGACCGAAGTAAAACCACATCTTTTTGCTAACAGGTTTTTCTGGTTAGCAAAAAGATGCAGTTTTACCTCGGTTCCCCACAGGACCAGAATGAAAGAACAATGTGGGAAGGCAGCAGGCTATGAGTCCACTTTAACCACCATGGTTTCATCCTATGGAATCCTAGGAGGGGCAGTTGAGGGATGGGCATTTAGAATGCTCTGTCAGGGAGCTCTAGCGCCTCACCAAACTGCAAATCCCAGGATTCCACAGGATGCAGCCAGGGAGTCCAAATGGAATCATTCTGCTACAACTGTATCGTGTGAAAGAGCCCTTAGAATATATAAGGAAGGCTGAGACCATGCAAGGAAGTGTCACAATCAAGAATTCATATTTCAAGTTGAGGCTGCTTTCCTCTGGGATGATGTAAAATTTCAAACCCCGTATCTATGATACTTAAGGGTCTTGTACAGCAGCCAACACACCCATTCTGCCCTGATTCCATCTGGTCTCCTGCCTGTCCAAGGCAGCTGGGCATAGCATCTGCTCTCCTTGCATTTAGACGCTACAACACCTATGCTGGCCCACCCTAGATCCTGCCTGCAAGGTCGATACAGATGGGCCAAACAAGCCAAAGAGGGCAGGGGCTGAGCTCACCGTCAGAGGGTCAGTCGTGAAGGCAGCAACGCTGTTCCTCATCTCGCTCTCATTGCCCCGTAGTGGGATTAGGGAGATGTTGCCCAATCGAGAATCCTGTTGGATGCGGGATGCCCGGACCTTGGACGACTCTGAGGGCCACAAGTTGCCTCCGTGCTGGGGAAAGTGGGAAAAGGGAGCAGGAGAAAAGACAGATTACAGGAAGCCCCCACCTTTCAATGGCTTGTTATCTGACGACTTGCTCTTTCAATGCTCGCAAATGAAGGACAAGTTCCATACATTCACCGAGGAATCTATTCTTTCAACAATTTTTGCCTATGGAGGCTTGCTTGGGCTGACCCTGCGTAGTGCTTGCAAAGCGAGCTGAGAAAAGAAAAACATCACCAAGCTGATTGAGAATCTTTGCAAGTAACCGGCAGGCGCAGGCGCCCATGGGCACGCATAAACAATCCCAAGCGAGCCACCATGTTCCTTACACGGGTTCTGCTTTTCAACCAATTCCGGTTTCTGACACTGCTAAGACGTGTCCCAGGGGTTGTCTAGATGATGAAAAGACTCCTCACGGAATGCGAGGGGAATACCTTTTGTACTGATGAGATCCGCAGAGATTCGCCGTATTCGAAAGGAGGAGGGCCAAAAACTCCATGTATTCCGCGATAACAGCCTTCACTGTTTCTCATGAAGTGTTTTTTTTTTTTAATACACAGAAATGCACATTCCCGCCCATTTGAACAACCAATTTGAACTCAGGCACATTCTGGAAGTTGAAACATGATTGGTCGGGCGTGCGCAGGACAGGCTTGCTGGTGACAAAGTGGCTGGAGCTGCCATTGTTAATTTTCACGGAAGCGATTGTACACAATTTTCAAGTGGTAAAGCGGGGGGGGGGATTTTTTAAAGCAGAAGATCACTCTACTGCATCTTGGATTTAACGAGGGGGGGGAATGTGCAATGGAGGGAGCTTTTGAAGAACAGAAACATGGGTAATTCACTTGTAGCCACCATCTTTATTCACAGGCGTGCTTTGTGTGAACTTCAAACATGGATAGCTTCCGATACCAGCAATCTTGAGAAAAAATTGTGAAGACAAATGAACTCTGCTGTGATGGTGAGTTAATGCACAAATATCCGCTGTTAATTTTCCTGTCTAGCTGACACACACACCCCAACAGTCTCTTCCCATCAAGGTCCTAAAATCTAGAATCTGTCCTAGGGGAAGCCTGTTTCTGACTATGACAAATGAAAGGAGGAGACAAGGAACTACGCAAATGTGGCACTATGATTTCACTTTAGCTGCCATGGTTCTATCCCACTGAATCCTGGGATCTGCAGTTTGCTGTTGCTATTGTGTGCCTTCAAGTCATATCCAACATATGGCAACCCTAAGTTGATCCTAACACAGGGTTTTCTTGGAAAGATTTGTTCGGGGGGGGGTGTTGCCGTGGCCCTCCTCTGAGGCTGAGAGAGTGGGACTCAGGATCCTCCAAGGTTGAGCAGGGATTCAAACCCTGATCATCAGAGTCCTAGTCCAGCACCCAAACCACTACACCATGCTGGCTCTCTTTTTTGCAGTTTAGGGAGGAGCAATTACAATTCTCAGCCAGAGTGCTCCTCTGGTGCTTCACCAAACTACAAATCCCAGGATTCCAGAGGTTGCCGCCATGGCAATTAAAGTGGCACCATAGCACTGTAACTGCGTAATGTAAAAGGGTCCCTGGTGTGTGTGTGGCGGGGGGTGCAGAAAGAAACAGGGAGAGATGGCCTTCAGCTGCGGACCACACTGAGAGTGGCCGCATTGCAAAACCTGGTGGGAAAATGCTAGAAAGCAGAGGGGGAAATAAAATGGTATTTGCTTACTCTGCACCATTCCGTGCAGTGGTGCCTTCCAGATTTGTTGGACTACAACTCTCATCATCCCACAGCCAACATAGCTAGAAGGCACCAGGTTGTGGAAGAGTGGCTTATGGCAGGGTTGAGGAGAGTATGGCCCATGGCCCATATGTAGCTCACTCCCTCTCTCAAACGCCCTCCCATTTTGAAAAAATAAAATTTTGGGCAATTTCCTCCCCAACATCTTAATCCCCCAAATAGTGCCAAATCACTCTGAACCACACACAAATTTATTTAAGTTATTTATTTATTTATTTAATTAATTAATATCCTGCCTTTTTTCCAAAATGGGATTAAAATGCAGCCATTTGCCTAACTGAGCCTTTTTGGCCAGTTACGGTTCTCCTTGTGGTTGTTGCTTGGCCAGTTAAGGTTGTTGTCAGCCATATTACCCACAGGGTGACCTTGGGCAAGTCACAGAGTCTCAGCCTCAGAAAAACTGTGATAGGCTCACCCTGTGGTTGCCATAAGTCGGAAACGACTTGAACGCACACAACAACAACAACAACAACAGATGAGAGATCTCCAAGCCCCCTGTCATCAACAGCCTTGCTCAGGTCTTGGAAACTCAGGGCAGCCATTGTGGCTTCCTTGACTGAAACAATCCCCCTGTAGTGCAGTCTCTTCCTTTTCCTATTGCCACCCACTTTCGCCAGATTTATCATCATTTCCAATGAGACACAGCTTCTCATGCTATGTCCTAAGAATGATAGCCTGGGTAGTATAAATCTCTCTCTCTGGCTTTTCTTCGCAAACGAAGATTCAGGAAGGACTCATCCCGCACTTTCTGCAAGCGCGCTGATGACTGAAAAGGCCCATCCGAGATAAACAAGTCTGGTTGCAGAAAGCACAGCAGAAGGTCTCCTTGGGTGATGTTTCCAGGTTGTGATTCTTTCTGCGTTGTCGTTTCTCTTCAAGACTTGTTCGTCGTGAGTTCTCAAATAAGGCTGCAGCATTGTGGATAGTGCGTCTCCATGCCTCCCGATGTGAGGCCAGGGCGGACCACTGTTGGTGATCAATTTGGCCGAGCCTGAGATGTTGTTTCAGGGAGTCCTTGTATCGCTTTTTTGGAGCGCCCCTCTTACACTGACCCATGTCGAGTTCACCGTAGAATACTATTTTGGAGAGGCGATGGTCCTCCATCCTAGAAATGTGCCCTGCCCAGCGCAGCTGTGTTCTCAATATCATGGCCTCAATGCTGGTGATCCCTCCTTGCTCAAGGACAGCAACATTCGTCATATAGTCAGTCCAGTGTATATTTAGGATTGTGCGTAGATAGCGCTGATGAAAGCGCTCGAGGAGTCGTAGGTGGTGGCGATAGGTGACCCATGTTTCAGACCCATAAAGGAGAATAGACAGGACAATGGCTCTATACACACTGATTTTTGTGCTTCGCCTCAGGTGTTTATTACTCCAGACTCTTTTGTGAAGTCTTCCAAATGCGCTATATGCCTTTGCTAATCTGTGATCGATCTCTTTGTCAATCTTGGCATCTGATGAGATGATGCTTCCCAGGTAGGTGAACTGCTGAACGGACTTGAGCACAGATTTGCCGACGGCAATGTGGGGATGGTGGTGTTCGTCCTGTGGTGCAGGCTGGTAAAGAACTTCTGTTTTCTTCAGGTTGACTTCCAGCCCAAACAGCTCTGCAGCTGTTGCGAAGCAGGACGTTAGGCGCTGCAGAGCTGGTTCCGTGTGGGCAACAAGGGCAGCATCATAAGTGAAGAGCAGCTCACGGACTAGATAGTTTAGAGTCTTAATGCAAGCCCTCAGACGGCTTAAGTTGAACAAGCTACCATCAGTACGGTAACATATATAGATGCTGTCGTCTTCTCCAAGCTCTTAAAGTTGGTGCAAGAACACAACCTTGCTTCACTCCATTAGTTATTAGAAAGAGCTCTGAAAGAGCATCGCCATATCTGACTTGACCACGCTGGCCCTCGTGTAGCAAGATAATCATTTTAAGGAATTTGGGGGGACATCCTAGCCTTTCCAGGATCTGCCACAGACCTTTTCTACTCAGTGTCGAAGGCTTTGGTGAGGTCAACAAATGTTACATAAAGACCCTTGTTCTGCTCCCTACATTTCTCTTGCAGTTGTCTAAGGGCAAATACCATATCTGTAGTACTCCTATTGGCTCTGAAGCCACATTGGCTTTCAGGAAGAAGTTCTTCTGCAATGGCAGGAACTAATCTGTTCAGGAGTATCCTTGCAAGGATTTTTCCAGCAATAGAGAGCAGTGTTATGCCTCGATAGTTTTTGAGCAATCGGATTTTGCTCCTTTTTTCTTGTACAGGGTGATGATGACGCATCTTGGAGATCTGATGGCAGTTCCCCTTTTCCCAGAAATTCACAAGGAGTTCGTGGAATTTATCATGGAGTACATGACCTCCGTGTTTCCAAACTTCAGGTGGGATTCCATCAATCCCAGCTGCCTTGTCGTTTTTCAACTGCTGTATGGCCTTAAGGGTCTCTTCCAAAGTGGGCGCTACGTCCAATTCATTTTTCATCAGTTTTTGTATCATATGTTGGATAGCTGAGCCTTGGACTACTCCGTTGGCACTAAAGAGACTTTGAAAATGTTCAGCCCATCGATTCAGGATGGAGGCTTTATCAGTAATTAATGTTTGACCATCTGTACTGTATAAGGTGCTTTGCACCTGATAAGTAGGTCCAACACTGCTTTAAGAGCTTCATAAAATCCTCTATGATCACCCAGATCTGCACAGTATTGTGTCTTTTCTGCTATATTGATCCACCGCTTGTTCTGCATGTCTCGGAGTTTTTGTTGAAGTTTACTACATGTGAAACAGAAAGCTGCTTTTCTTACATGGCAGGTTGGCTGGGCGAGGTAAGCCTGGTGAGCAGTTCTCTTCTTTGCCAACAGCTCTTGGATCTCTTGGTTGTTTTCATCAAACCAGTCTTGATTTTTCTTGTGGGAAAACCCGAGGGATTCTTCTGCAGACTGGAGGATACTGTTTTTGATATGTTGCCAAAGCACTGTAGGAGAAGGATCTGTAGGATGGTCTTCAAGTTTCGTTTTTAGATTTGCCTGGAAGTTGTCTCTCATGGTAGCTTGTTGAAGATTGTTGACTTGGAGTCTCTTCTTTAAGATGCCACCCCTCTTAGGTTTGAACTTAAGATGAAGATTTAGTTTACATCTGACGAGGCGATGATCTGTTTGGCATTCTGCACTGGGCATCACTCGGGTATGACGGACATCACGAATGTCTCTCTGACGGACTAGAACGTACTCAATGAGGTGCCAATGTTTGGATCGGGGATGCATCCAGGTTGTCTTCAAGCTATCTTTCTGCTGAAAGATTGTGTTTGCAATAGTCAGCTGTTGTTCTGCACAGAACTCTAGCAGGAGGCGTCCGTTATCATTGCAATTTCCAACACCATGCTTGCCTAAGACACCTTTCCAGGCTTTGGAGTTCTTTCCTACTCTGGCATTGAAGTCACCAAGGATAATAATTTTATCTTCTACAGGGACTTTTTGTATGAGTTGGCGTAGGTCTGTGTAGAATTTGTCTTTCTCTACAGGGTCGGCTTGCATAGTTGGGGCATATATACTAAAGAGAACAACATGTGGGAGGAGTAAGGAAATAATGCGATCAGAGTGTCCTGTTGGCAAGGTTTCCAGTTCGGAGACAATGGAGTTTTTAATCATAAAGCCTACTCCTGAAATATGTTTTTCAGTTTTGGGTTTGCCAGACCAGTAAAGTGTGTAGCCGGCGCCATGTTCTTTAAGGCTGCCTTCCTCATGGAAGCAAACTTCACTAAGAGCAGCGATGTCAATATTAAGCCGTGATAGTTCAAGGGCTATTAGGGCAGAACGACGCTCAGGCCGTCCACTATCTTCAGAGTCTTGCATGGTTCTGATGTTCCAGCATGCAAGTGTCAGTTTATTTACACCTTTGGAGGCCAGTGTGTGCCTTTGTTTCTTTGCCATGGTTTGACCGCATCAGAAGATTCCCGTTGGCCACGGCTAGCCAACCAGGTAGTTGGGGATGAGCTTTCGTTAGGCCACCTTTTCTAGGCCCCTCTCCATATGGAGCAAGCAGTGCTCTCCTTAAAAAAGGCTGCTTGGTCATTCAGGATGCTGCCGAACAAGACTGTCATCTCCCGGGTCCGCCTCGGGCGACCAATGTCCTGAACCGCCTGCATGCAGGGTTGGGTCTGTGGCTTCCAGTGCATCTTTACACCTGCCGTTTCATCCCTCGCCTATCGCTACAGGGCTTTTTTGGAACTGGATTTGTCCTTCGAGCCTGTGCAATGGATTTTTCTGGTGGAGCGCAGCGTGCACAGAACTGGCCTCACCCTTTAAACCAAAGGTTCATCTGCTCTGGCCTTGCAAGCATGGACGTAGCAGCGAGGTCCTCGGGTCATAGGTTTGATTAGAGTTTCCTTCTCTTAGATGGTTGACCTTACAGGGTTGGAAAAGCACCATCTGCCCGGATTTGGGATTAGAGCTTTCCTTCTCCTAGGATGGTTGCCATAAGGCTAGAGAGCTCATCCTGCCCTTTGATGCTCTTTGTCAGACCCTTCGGTTTTGGCCTGTCTGGCATGGGAGACCCTACCAGTGGCTATTATGCCACCGCCAGCATAGCTCAAAACATCATTAGGGTACACAAGCCTCTCTCCTACAACAAGGGGGCGTCAATGGAGAGGGGTAGTATAAATACCCTGAAGGCATCAGATCCCGTCTGATCTTAGAAACTAAGTATGGTCAGCTCTGGATAGTACTTTGATGGGAGACTGCCAAAAAATCCCAAGTGATTCCACCTCAACATGAGGAGAAACTTTTTGACAGTCAGAGCTGTTTGGCAGTGGAACGCACTCCCTCGGAGCGTGGTGGGGTCTCCTTCCTTGGAGGTCTTTAAACGGAGGCTGGATGGTCATCTGTCGGGGAGGCTTTGATTGTGTATTCCTGCATGGCAGGGGGTTGGACTGGATGGCCCTTGAAGTCTCTTCCAACTCTTACAATTCTATGATTCTGTAAACTAGATTTCAGAGGAAGGAACTAACAAAGCCACCTCTGAGCATTCCCTGCCTAAGAAAACCCTACGAAATTTATGGGGTTGCCTTAAGTCAAGAGGGAACTTGAAGGCACACATACAAGGTCTGTCCTTGGTGCCTTTCTCTCCAATGCTTCAGGTTACTTCCAGAGCATAGGGAAAAGTGCTTTTTTGGACTGCCACTCCCAGAATCCACCAACCAGCTCTCGGAGTGGCAGTCCAAAAAGAAGAACCTTCCTGAAGCCCAGAAGTTCTGTCAAGGAATCACAGGTGCTGTTGGCTACATTTCAGAGAAAGGAACCAGCAAAACCACCTCTGAGGATTTCTTGCCTAAGAAAACCCAAAGAAATTCATGGGGTCACCATAAGTCGGCAGGCAACTTAAAGGCACAGACACAGACAACATCTGACTTTGGCCCCTTTTCCCCAAATGCTGCAGGCTAGAATTTCCAGAATATGGGAAAAGGTGGCTGGCTGGGGGATTCTGAGAGTGGCAGTCCAAAAAGAAGAACCTTTCCCAAGCCCAGAAGGACTGCCAAGAAATACAAAATGCTGTAGGCTCTCTTTCAGAGGAAGGAACTGGCAAGACCACCTCTGAGGATTCCTTGCCAAGGAAAACCCAAAGAAATTCATGGGGTTTCCATAAACAGACAGGCACCTTGAAGCCACATGCAGAAGGCACCAGATCCTGCCTGATCCTGGAAACTAAGCAGGGTCAGTACTTGGATGGGAGACCACCAATGAAAACCAGGTGGTGTAGATTTCAGATTTCAGAGGCAGGAACTGGCAAATCCACCTCTGAGGATTCCTTGCCTAAGAAAACACCACGAAATTTATGGGGTCACTGTAAATTGACAGGTGACTTGAAAGCGCGCGCACACACACACACACACACACACACTAGCCTCAGTTTAGTCATTTTCACTTCTATTATTATTATTATTATTATTATTATTATTATTTCTATCACACTTCTACCCCAATTTGGGACTCAAAGCTAGGGATTGTTCAGGTTCAATTTGCTCTCAGTCATTTTTGGCCTAAAATGGTGAACATTTTAGCCCAAAATTGTGACCAGAAGTGACACGACATCACTCCCAGGAGAACTGGGTGTTCCAGTGAAGCCTACTGGGGCTGGGGTCCTTTCCCCTATGCAGTTGTTCACCGCCACTTATGGCATGGCTGGGGGATCTTGACCAATAGTTCTCAACCATTGGTCCATCAGACGTTTCATTTCCCCCAAAGCCTGACCACTGACCATGTTAGCTGAAGCTTCTAGGCACTGAAACCCAACATGCCCAGAGGACCAAAAGCTGACCTCTACTGTGTTAGATACACTGTCACACCCTTCCTCAGTTGTAGGGATGGTGTGGTCTGGTGAAGACCAAGGAAAATTGCAGAACGTGGTACAGAAATGTTTCTGGCCCTTGTGGAAGCACGAAGAAGCATGGCCATAAACACTGAGGACAAGGGACTGGCTGTCTGGTTGAGTTCTCTGCCTAGGACTTGCAGAAGGGCTATGAATTATGCAAGGCCAGAGATGAGGCAAAAATGTGTGCTCTGTGTGCATAATTCATGGAGGTCCGCTTGCATGGGGGTTGGGGGTGGTTCATGGGACAAAAGACTCCTTTGGAGACAGA
Source organism: Gambelia wislizenii (assembly GCA_030847615.1). Lineage (NCBI taxonomy): Eukaryota > Metazoa > Chordata > Lepidosauria > Squamata > Crotaphytidae > Gambelia > Gambelia wislizenii. Next base: position 377,345,879 of record JAUMIR010000003.1, read on the forward strand.
TTTTGTTTCTCAGCACAGAACACAGTGGGTGTAAAAGCTGGGGGTTGTCTTAACAGTGAAAAAGCGCCTCACAGAATGCAAGGAGAACCCTACCTGTCTAAATGGCAAGCCGCATCGTTTTGCCGTTTTGTGAAGGAAGAGGCTCCCCAAAACGTAAAAAAAAAACCCTATGCGGGAAAAACCTTTGCGGATTTTCCTGGAGTTTTAAAAAACTGCAGGGAGAATGTGCATTTCCCCTCATTGGGACAAGCAATTTGATATGAATTGCTTTCCCATAGGAGAGGAAGCACAGAGCTGATTGGCCAGATGAGCGCATGGGCAGGGCTTGCTAACAGTGCCAGCGCCCAGCATCGCCATGTCGATTTTTTTTTTTTTTTTGCCTTAGCAAGCGAACGCTAAGGCGAGAAAACGGGGTGTTGTTGTTGTTGTTTTCCTTTTTTTGGAAAGGCAAAACATTTCTCCAGTGCGCAGTTGAAATAAAAAAAAAAAGATTGGCGGCACCAGCTTATGGTAGGTGAAAACACGACTAATTCACTCATGGCTGCCATCTTGACTGGTAGGCATGCAACACTTTTAGGAGCCAAAATACCATTAAGACGGGTCGCACCTGCCACGAAATGCCATTACTGCAGGGCACTCCGGGTTTTTTGGGCTCGTATAGACAGGTCCCTGGTTTGTGGGTTCAAGCCGGACCCCAGAATTTGTCCAGACCTTGGGCAAAGACTGAAAGGAGAGGGAATTAAGGCAGTTCAGATCTTACGAGGGCAGGGAATGAACTAATGTTCTGGAGAGGTGCCATTTTGGACTGCGACTCCCAGAATCCCCCAGCCAGCTGTAGCTGGCTGGGGGATTCTGGGAGTTGCAGTCCAAAAAAATTAAAGCACCTTTTCCAAACTCCGAATCAGGGATCAGGGGAGTTACCTGCACAGAGAGGAAGGTGGCAAACCAGGCTCGGAGTTCCATCTGCGTGTCACAGCAGAGATACCTATAGAAGAAAAAAGGCGAAAGCAGAGTCAGCGAAATGCAAGACTCCCCACACACACCTTCCCTGCCCTTTCTCGCACTTTGCTTGCTCGCCAAAACGGGCTGAGGCTATTAACGCAAAAGCCATCTCAAGCAGAAGTCCCCAGACGGGCACCCGATGCACAAAAAAGGAGGCAGTGTTTTAAGAGCGATGGACGCTTCAGTTTGCTCTGGCTCACTTCGAATCAGTGCCGCATCGCCGGACGCCGCTTTGTCAACGGGAATCGCGCTGACAGCCCAGCACCCTGGGGTCCAGCCAGCCAGCCACGTGCCCAGGAACGGAGACAGAAGTCAGACTTCATAATGAATGGAGGAATGAGGGGGTTGCTAGGGGAAGGTGGGAGCATCTCGCTGACCTCCCAGACAACAGGAGTCCTGATTCTAGAAAGGTCAAGTCCCGGTCCTAGCAAGGTCAAGTCCTTGCTCGTAGAGAAGTCACATTCCTGACCCTAGAGAAGTCAAGCCCCTGTTCCTAGAGAGGGCACGTCTCCATTCCTAGGAAGGTCAAGTCCCTGTACCTAGAAAGGCCAAGCCCTTAAAGATCAACCCCCTGTTCCTAATAACATCAAGTCTCTCCTCTTAGAGAGGTCAAGTCCTCATTCCTAGAAAGGTCAAGTCCCCATTCCTACAAATGTCATCCCCACTCCTAGAGGTCCAAACTGTCTCCCTCCCTCTTGTCTTTTCCTCAGTAAAGACAAGCTTGCAGGAACTGACTGTTTATAAGGAAAGGGCTTTTAATAACCTGCTGCGTGATATTGAGAACACAGTTGCGCTGGGCAGGGCACATTTCTAAGATGGAGGACCATTGCCTCCCAAAAATAGTACTCTACGGTGAACTCGCCACGGGTCAGCGTAAGAGGGGCACTCCAAAAAACCGATACAAGGACTCCCTGAAACAACATCTCAGGCTCGGCCAAATTGATCACCAACAATGGTCCGCCCTGGCCTCACATCGGGAGGCATGGAGACGCACTATCCACAATGCTGCAGCCTTATTTGAGAACTCACGCCAAACAAGTCTTGAAGAGAAACGACAACGCAGAAAAAATCACAACCCGGAAACATCACCCAAGGAGACCTTCTGCTGTGCTTTCTGCAACCGGACTTGTTTATCTCGGATTGGCCTTTTTAGTCATCAGCGCGGTTGCAGAAAGCACGGGATGAGTCCTTCCTGAATCTTCGTTTGCGAAGAAAAGCCAGAGAGAGTGTTGCTGATAATAATAATAATTTATATCTGCCTCTCTCCCAATAATGGGACTCAAGGCAGCTAATTTGGAACAATACAAATTAAAAACAACATGAACGCTTTAATAGAAGTATAAGATTTTAAAAACAGTTGAACAATTTATGAAGTTAAAAACATTAAAAATATTTAAATGCATTAAAAGTCTATATGCAAACCTTAGAAAACCTTAAAAAGAGCACCGCCAAGCATTAAAAGCCCAAGCCTAGTCAATTTGTAAAAGGCTGATGGCACAAAAATGTTTTGACTTGCTGACAGCCCTTCTGGAGAGGGAGTTCCAAAGTCGGGGACCAGCCACGGAGAAGGCCCTGTCTCTTTTCTTCGCACCAAAGAGAGCCTGAGATGGTGTTGGGACAGAAAGAAGGACTTCTCCAAATGATTTTGGAGCTCTAATTGGCTCATAATGGGCTTATCAAGGGAGATATATTCCTGCAAATAACCCGGACCCAAGCCATATAGGGCTTTACAGGTGATTTTAATACAAAAATGCTGGTGGTGGTGATGACAATGATGATGATGATGATGATGATTTACCCCTCCTTTTCCAAAAATTAGGACTCAAGGCAGCTTACAAATCAAAATTATTTCACTATAGTTATAACCTGAATATCCTAAAGGCACCAGATCCTGTCTGATTTTGGAAGCTAAACAGGATCAGTCCTGGTTAATACTTGGATGGGAGACCAGCAATGAATCCCAGGTGCTGTAGGCTCTATTTCAGAGGAAGGAACTGGCAAAAACCACTTCTAAGGATTCCTTGTCCAAGAAAAACTTCTGAAATTCATGAGGCCGACATAAGCCGACAGGGAACTTGAAGGCACAGACACACACAAGAGCTGACCTGGGTCACTTTTCCCCAAATGCTGCACCCTAGAGCTCTCAGAAAAGGTGCCTTTTTGGTTTGTCACTCCCAGAATCCCCCAGCCATCTATGCTATTCCAGTGGGAGTTGACCATAGAATCACACTGAAGGACCTAGAAATGCCTAGAGAAGTGTTCTCTCAGGTAAAAATAAAAATAAAAAAATAGTGGGCCTATATTCATGGTTTTTCCATTTTCGCAGGTATCCTGCCCCCTAACCCCCACGAAAGTGGAAGGTCTACTGTATTTATAGAATCATAGAATTTTAGAGGTGGAAGAGACCCCAAGGGCCATCCAGTCCAACCCCTTTCTGCCCTGGAGGAACACACAATTAAAGCATTTTTGAAGGGATTATATTTGAAGGGATCATAGAATCATAGAATTGCAGAGTTGGAAGAGACCACGAGGGCCATCCAGTCCAACCCCCCTGCCACGCAGGAAATCACAATCAAAGCATCCCCGACAGATGGCCATCCAGCCTCTCTTTAAAGACCTCCAAGGAAGGAGACCCCACCATGCTCCGAGGGAGTGCGTTCCACTGCCGAACAGCTCTTACTGTCAAAAAGTTCCTCCTAACGTTGAGGTGGAATCTCTGTTCCTGGAGCTTGCACCCATTGCTCCGTGTTCCAGTCTCTGGAGCAGCAGAAAACAAGCCTGCTCCATCCTCAGCGTGACACCCCTTCAAATACTTAAACAGGGCTATCATATCGCCTCTAAACCGTCTTTTTTCCAGGCTAAACATACCCAGCTCCCTAAGTCTTTCCTCATAAGGCATGGTTAAAAAAAGAGAATACAATACAATTAAAAAGATAAAAAGCTCTAAAAAACGGTCAAGAAGTACAGCACACCTTAGCTCATTCTTTAAAAACATTCGGTTTTAAAAGCCCATCTGATTGGAAAGGTCTTAGCCGGCCGGCGGAAGGACAACACAGAAGGGACCATTCTGGACTCCCTGCAAAGGGAGTTCCAGAGTCTAGGGGCAGCTACTGAGAAGGATGATGATGTGATGAGGCCATAGGCTTAATTAACACACACACACACAAAACCACCATGTTTCTTGGAAATAAGTCCCAGTTTCCGGTAAAAGAGATGGATGCAAAGATGATGATAGCACGAGGAAGATACCCACTTGGCCGGTTGGCTCAGGTACTTACCATTGCTGCTTCTCCGTCTTTTCATTTTCAAAGAAGACGGTGAAGCCCCAGCTGCAAGAGAAAAGCACACGAGCTATTTATGTGTGTGTGTTTGTGTGTCCCGTGTCCCACTATTCTGCAGAAGGATGGTGGAGTACAGTCAGCTCTCCATATCTACAGATTCTGCATCTACAGATTCCACCAGCCACGGCTTGAAAATATTTCCCTCCTCCCCAAAAATCCAAAAAGCATATCTTGATTTTGTCATTTTATATCAGGGACACCATTGTATAGAATGCAACCTGAGATCCATGGATTTTGGTATCCGTGGGGGGTTCCGGAACCAAATCCCACCAAGGGCCCACTGTATTGCTACAGGAAACTGATTGATGCCTGATTTTCCCTGGGACCGCAGGAGAAGAGTGGGAGGTTGGACAGGAGGCGTTTTCTGAGGAGGGGGTCTTTCCTCCACCCTCCCTCCCCCCCATATTCACAAAGAAAGGTTTCACCCTGTTGGAATGCTGTTACATAGCAGTTCAGGTTTTCAAAAGAGCAATAAGGGAGTTGAAATTCATGACAGGCAGGGTTAACAATCAGGAAGCGGCTATTAACAAGTCTGCATTTTAGCTAAAGACCAAATGAAAGTATTGATTTCATTTAACCTAGCCATGTGTTTCCCTGTAAAATTAGCATGTTGTCCATATCCATGCATTGCATCAGTTGTTCTTAACCTGTGGTCCACGGAACCCCAAGGGGGCTGCAATATCCTCACAGGGGGTCTGCAAAGGCTTGAAGGCTGCGCAGCCCACGTGACAGGAGCTAAGGCAAAGTCTGGCTGGCTGGCTTGGCCTGCACATTGCCATACAATGCACTCCAGCCACAAACTTGCAGCAAGAAGCAGGAGAAAAGTCTTCCCTCCCCTTCCAGCACCTCTGAGGGAAGGCTTAATGGATGGTGTAATTGTATTATTATTATTATTATTATTATTATTATTATTATTATTACCACCACCACCAGGTATTATTATTGTGCTTATAAAATTTGAGTTAAGTCTTAGGGTCTGTGGCAAGAAAATATATTTAATGAGGGTCCCTTGTAAAGAAAAGATTAAGAGCCACTGCATTACATGATGCATACCTTTCTGACTTTACAAAGAGCCCACACCAAAAAATGCTGGATTTGGGGGGCATCTTGTTCAGCCCATATGAAAGGAGAAGCTTCCCATCCTTCAAATAGGGGACATCCCTTATAATAAGGAACAAGCTTCCTTTTGGGCCCCCAAATAAAGGGCATCCCTTATACTAGGAGGCAACTGCCAGCTTATCTGGCCCACAAATAAGGTAAATCTCTTATAATAAGGGATACCTGTCAACCATAGAAACAAACACCATTTGATCTTTTGAAGGCTGAATCTGCACCCCAGAAATAATCCAGTATGACACTGCTTTAACTGCCATGGCTCGATGCAATGAAATCCAGGGATCTGTAGTTCTATGAGTTATTTAACCTTCTCTGTCAAAGAATTCTGGTGCCACAACAAACTACAAATCCCAGGAATCCATAGTATTGAGCTACAGTAGTTAAAGCGGTGTCAAATTAGATTATTTTTGCAGTGCAGATGCAGCCTAAGTGTAGTTTTAAATCAATTTAATATTGTGGATAGTTGAATTCTCTACAGTGAACTCGCCATGGGTCAGCGTAAGAGGGGCGCTCCAAAAAAACGATACAAGGACTTCCTCAAGCAACTTCTCAGGCTCAGCCAAATTGATCACCAACAGTGGTCCGCCATGGCCTCACATTGGGAGGCATGGAGACGCACTATCCACAATGCTGCAGCCTTATTTGAGAACTCACAACGAACAAGTCTTGAAGAGAAACAACAACGCAGAAAGAATCACAACCCAAAAACGTCACCCAAGGAGACCTTCTGCTGTGCTTTCTGCAACCAGACTTGTTTATCTCAGATTGGCCTTTTTAGTCATCGGTCCACTTGCAGAAAGTGTGGGATGAGTCCTTCCTGAATCTTCGTTTGCGAAGAAAAGCCAGAGAGAGAGAACTCCATTTTAATATTAATTTTTTGTATGCTTTAGCTCTATTGTTTGTTTGTTTGTTTTTAAATTGTAAGTTGACATGAGTCCCAATTTTGGGAGAAAGGCAGTATATAAACAAATATAATAAGAACAACAACAATACCTTGGGAGCAGCCACCAAAAAGGCCCTCACCCTCTTCCTCACTAAAGGCACTAAATGTGAATGTAGTGGAACAGAGAAAAAGCCTTCCCTCGAAGATCTTAAAAACTGGGCGCACTCATAGAAGGGGACAGACTTGCAGTCATTCCTAAACTTGGTCCTCCAGGGTTTTGGACTTCAGCTCCCAGAATCCCTGAACATCAGCCAAAGTTGGCCAGGAACTTCTGGGAGCTGAAGTCCACAATATTCAGGGGCTTAAGTTTGGGAGCCACTGAGATACAGCCTTTCAAGCAGTCTAAACTCAAGCTGTCAGGAGTGCTTTGATTGTATATTCCTGCAGGGCAGGGGGTTGGACTAGATGGCCCTTGTGGTCTCTTCCAACCCTATGATTCTATGTGTAGGGCTTTCATGGCCATTACTAGCACTTTGAACCGTGCCTGGCAGACCTTTGCAGAATGGTGTGTGTTTGAATTGGGCAACGCTGGCCCATGAAACCACAACTATTCCGTTAGGCATCTCTACCATCTAGTGGCAGAAAGGAACAAGCACGCATTAGCAAAAGGCTTCCCTCTTCCAGCAAATCTGGTTTGCACTTCCCTTTCAAGAGTCCAACAGTTCCTCTGCCTGCAGCAGTTTAACAACCCACCTTTTGCTTCTTGGCTTTTCATCTTCCCCAGCCTCACCTGGCCCAACAGAGCTAAGCCATGAAAGTTTAAAGAGGAACAAGAAGGCAGCTGTGAGCAGAATGCGAGAGAAGAGCTGCATTTGCCAGCGGGCACAGCCTCCATGGCAAGGAGCCCTTGGCATTTGGAGCAACCAGGTCTGGGCATGGACCTCTTTGTCCTGCTCCACAAAAGGAGACAGCTGTCCTCCCAGCAGGGAGGGAGCAAAGATGTAAAATTGACTAGGCAGTGATGGGACAATCCTCTTTGCTTTGCTGTACAACAGCAAGCAACTATGTAAGACTGTTAATGTCAAGATTGTTAATGTTAAGAAGAACCAAGGGGAATCATAGAATCCTAGAGTTGGAAGAGACCCCATGGGCTATGCAGTCCAACCCCATTTTGCCCTGCAGGAATACACAAAGCACTCCCGACAGATGGCCATCCAGCCTCTGTTTAAAAACCTCCAAAGGAGACTCCACCACTCCCAGGCAGTGCGTTCCAGATAATGCTAAGAACTAGGGAAAAACACAGCACTAGGGAAACAGTGCTAAGGAGAATTAGGGGAAACATAATGCTAAGTAGAGCTGGTGGGAAATATAGTGCTAAGAAGAACCAGTGGGGAAATAGTGCTAAAGACAACTGGGGTACACATAGCATTAAGGAGAAACAGAGGGAAATTCAGCACTAAGAAGGACCAGGGAGAAGCAAAGTGCTAAGGAGAATCAGGAGAAACATAGCACCAGGAAGAGCTGGTGGGAAATGTAGTGCTAAGAAAAACCATGAAGAAACATTGGGCTAAGGAAATTCTAGTTCACTATGTCCAGATCAGGGAGTTATGCAGAACCACAGGAAATGGGATAGCTTCTCAGCCCACACAGTTCCTGTTCTTCCATGATCTAAAACCAAAGCTTTTCCAAGTTTGTTGTTGTTGTGTGTCTTCAAGTCATTTCTGACTTTCGGCAACACTAAGGCGAACCTATCACAGCATTTTCTGAGGGATGAGAGTGTGTCATTTGGCCAAAGCCACCGAGTGGGTTTTCATGGCCAAGTGGGAATTCGAACCCTGGTCTCCAGAGTTGTAGTCTAACGCTCAAACCACTATGCCACGCTGGCTCTCCTCTTTTCCAAGTTTACCTACAGTTTTAATTAAGTTGTGCAGATTTAGAGTCTGGTCCAAAAATGGTCTAGACCAGGGCTGGGGAACTCCCACAATGTTGTGGGACTCCAACTCCCATCTGCCCCAGTCAGCTTGGCCAATGGTGAGGGATGATGGGAGTCATAGTCTGACAACATTTGGGAGGGCCAAAGGTTCTCCAGCTTTGGAAGGGGCTTGCTCACCAGCTTGGAGGACGGACTTTCTTCTTGATACCCAGGTAGATTTTCAGGTTCTTCACCGGCCATTCTTTCTCTGGTTTGTGGCTCTGAGGAGAGGAAACAGGAAAAGGAAAGGAGTGTGTGAGAAAGAGAAAAAGCAGGATGAAGAAAAGGCCGTCACCAAAATGAACAGAGGATGGGCAGGGGAGCCCCAATGACCTCTGCCCCTACCGGAAGCTGGCCACAGAATCACACTGGAGGACCTAGAAAATGCCTAGAGAGAACACAGAATCATAGAGTTGGAAAAGACAACAAGGGCCATCCAGTCCAACCCCATTCTGCCATGCAGGAATCGCAATCAAAGCATTCCTAACAGATGGCCATCCAGCCTCTGTTTAAAGACCTCCAAGGAAGGAGACTCCGCCACACTATGAGGCAGTGTATTCCACTTCCAAACAGCTCTTACTGTCAAGAAGTTCTTCCTGATGTTTAGGTGGAATCTCTTTTCCTGTAGTTTGAACCCATTGCTCCATGTCCTAGTCTCTGGAGCCGCAGAAAACAAGCCTGCTCCATCCTCAGTATGACATCCCTTCCAATATTTAAACATGGCTATCATGTCCCTTCTCAACCTTCTCGTCTCTAGACTAAACATGCCCAGCTCCTTAAGCTGTTCCTCATAGGGCATAATGGCTTCCAGACCTCCCACATCCTGGTCTCCCTCCTCTGGACACGCCCCTGCTTGTCCATATCCTTCCTGAATTGTGGTGCCCAGAACTGGAGACAGTATTCCAGTTGAGGTCTGACCAAAGCAGAATACAGTGGCACTATTACTTCCTGATCTAGACACTATACTCCTATTGATGCAGCCTAGAATCACATTGGCTTTCTTAGCAGCCGCATCACACTGCTGACTCATGTTCAGCTTGTCGTCCACTAAAACTCCTAGATCCCTTTCACAGGTTCAGCAGGACCCCTTATCCACTGGGGATTGGTTCTGGGGTGACCCGTGGATACTGAAAACCGTGTATAATAGCGACCACCATTGAAAATAATGGAACTTCCAGTTTAAAATACCATAGAGTTGCCTTGGAGGACCTAGAAAATGGCTAGAGATTATACACTTTCTAGGAAGACTCTATGGTAGGTGTGCTGTTTTGTGTCCCGTGGATAATTGAATCAGTGGATAATTAATCAGTGGATATGGGGTCCTACTATACTGCTATCAAGCCATCTTTTTTCGGACACGGGTAAGTGGAACCACGGGTACTAGTTCCACGGGACGGGAGTCATACTGTACACCATTAGGGTGCCACAGCAGAGAAGGTCTTGCTGCCACGGCCACTCAGAGTATTCCACTCAGAGAGGGCATTTGATGACTCACCCGGACTTCCTTGTAGAGTCGGAGGCAGGTGCTGTTCAGGATGAAGTATCGGTCATGGAAGCCAGTGCTCAGCCCCACGCCAAGCAGGTTCTTCTCTTCCCTGAACTTCATCATCCCGTGTTTGCTGTCGCCCACCTTGCTGGCTGGGGAAGAAGAAAAGGATTGGAGAACTTGAGAGAAGATGGAGGAATGAAGTAAAAGACCCTGAACAGAGAGCATCCTTCTTACAAATACAGGCGGACCCCCATATCGGCAGAACGAAAATCCATGGTTTAAGTCAGACCTACAAAACTTGGCAGTAGGTAGGGGCCGAAATTAAAACAGGCTAAACTTCTAAGGGCCGCACTTAGGTTTTCAGCCCAAGGAAAGGCACGGGAAAAGGGGATCCCAGCCCCAGAGGGACTTGCCTTTGCCTTCCCTGCTGGAGCTGCTCTTTCTCGCATGCCTCTCCCAAGTGCGCATTGCCTGCCGCCACCGCCGCTGCTAAATCAGAGGCCATTTGAAGGCCAGTGCTCAGGAGTCAGGACAGGGCCCCAGCTTCCCTAGCTGTCAACGGCCACCGCCACTAATGGCAAGCAGGGAAGCTGGGGTCGAGGTGGGCTTCCCTAGCTGCCAAAGGCTGCCATTGCTAAACCCAGCTCAGTACCCAACGGGCCTCCCTTACGTGCCAGCCAGCTTCCTATGACAGCTTCCCAGTAACAAAGATCCATCTGCCGCACCTTCTCCCCCACCAGTGTGGGGCACAACCAGGCAAGCTGTTCTAAGTTTGTACCGGCACTCCTTTTAATTGGTTGTTTGGAGTTGATTATTTTTAAAAGGATTGGTGGCCACCGTGAACCAGGGGGAGGACAAGAGATAAGTTGGGGGGTGGGTGGGAAGAAAATCATCTTCTCTTTGCAGGCCACAAAAAATCCTTTGTGGGCTGTATGTTGTACAGATGTGTTTTAAGTTATCCGCAGGACTCAAACAGGGACACATACCATAGACATCCTAGAAAATGCCCAGAGAGGCATCCTCTCTGGACATCTTCTAGGTCCTCCAAGGCAACTCCATGTTTGTTTGTTTGTTTGTTTTACCAGACCATTACTTTTAATAGGGTTTGCTGTTATCTGTGGTTTCCTGTATCCATAGTAAGTCTGGGAACCGAATCCCCGTGGATACAGAGATCCGACTGTACAGAGAAGAAATGGCAACTGCCAATCAGCAACTACTGAAAAGAGACTTTGTTAAGTGAAATTTTAAAGAGGGGGAATGGCCAGTGGTATTCATCAGACTGACAGACTTTGACCATATCAAAGTGAAGACAGTGAGTCCGAAGACAGGACTCACTAGAAAAAACAATACAGACAATATTAATAACAATAACAATAACAGACAATAACAATGTGGTGTTGGAGGAGACCATGGACTGCCAAAAAAAGAGAAATGAATGGGACTGAGAGCAAATCAAGCCTGTACTCTCCCCAAAAGTGAAGATGACTAAACCAAGGCTGTCGTATTTTGGACATATCAAGAGATGTTGTGATTGGAAACGATGGTAATGTTGATAAAGTGGAAGACTTGGGAAAAGAGGACAGCTGCATGGCAGGTGAGTAATGCAGTCAAAGAAGCCATGGCTGCTACCATGATTGTGCAGGGTGTTATGCCCTGCTTCCAGAACTTGGAAATGGACTCTGACTCAGAGGCAGAAGCAGCGGACATGCCAGGACCTGCTGAACCAGAGCAGGAGGATGTCCAGAGCCACAGGCCTCAGACAGAGGGTCCTGATCCCCTTTAGATACAGAGGACAACTTACCTAAACCTACCTTCATAGCATGGAAACAACAAAAGGAGGGCTTGAGGCAGTCTCAGTGTATTTATAGCAAGCAGCAATTAGCTAAGCAGCAGCTGCATTTGCTATAAATATGCAGCCCTGACCTCCAAGTGTTGTCGGAGATTATCTGACCTACCTGAGTACCTGTCGTGTTCCTGCTTGCTGCGTTTGACCCAGACTGTGAACTCTGTTTGCCTGACCTGGATTCTGCTGGACTACCCTGAACTCTGTTTGCTGGACATGAACCTTGTATATTGGACTTTGCTTGTGAACCTGTGTTTTGCTTGCTAGTAAAGTAAGTGTCGGACTTCACGCTGCCTTGATTCCTTTGCCTGTAATTAGTTTGACTGTGCCTCTGCTATCAGCTGTGTAGTAACAAGCCTTTGGCTGGTTGCCCAGACATCAGCCCCCGCATGGGGTGGAAGAGTGACCACCAGCTACGTACCTAGATACAGCAACATGTTCTCCATAGACAGCTGCCGCTTCACCACCAGGTAGCTGTCCTTTCCCAGGCTGTGCAAGATTGGAAGGACCTTCTCAGTGTAGTGCAAGGGCCGTTCTGTGCATCGAAAGAAAGCAGGGAGGGTGAGATGGAGGGATGGCAAGGCAACACACACTTGAATGGGTAAGGAGCTGTGGTTTAGTGTACAGTGCAGGACAGTCTCTATAGCACTACCTACCACCTTGGAGAGTCCCAAAACGCAAGGCACTGCCTGTAGAAGATGGTGCCATTTTCTGCCACTCCAGACACCTGGGCTGCTGAGACACACTGTAGAAATAACACAGTTTGACACCACTTTAACAGCCATGGCTCAATGCTATGGAATTCTGGGATTTGTAGTTTTGTAAAATATTTAACCTTCTCTGTCAGAGAGCTCCGGTGCCATGAAAAATTAGCTAACACATTGTAAACTGCTTAGAGAGTGCCTAGCGCAAAAAAAGCGGTTGTAGATGTGTAAGTACTACTGCTAAACAATTTGTAAGCCGCTCTGAGAGCCTTTGTGGCTGAAGAGCAGGGAATCAATACTCTAATAAACAAACAAACAAACAAACTACAAATCCCAGGATTCTAAAGGATGGAGCCATGGCAGTTAAAGTGGTGTCAAACTGCATTATTTTTGAAGTGTGTCAGATGCCTAGGACACCAACAGATTCAATTTACAAGAAAAGAGATTCCACCTAAACATTAGGAAAAATTATTGACTATAAGAGTTGTTTGACAGTGGAATGGGCTGCATCAGAGGGCAGTGGACTCTCCTTCTTTGGGGGTCTTTAAACAGAGGTTGGATGGGCATCTTTCCAGGATGCTTCAGTTGTACATTCCTACATGGCAAAGGGTCAGACTAGATGGTCCTTGGGGAACCCTTCCAACTCTAAGATTCTAGGATATGAAATGGTTCACTCTACATGGGGCTACCCTTGTGCTTGACTCGGAAACTTCAACTAGTTCAGAACATGGCAGCCAGGTTGATTTCTGGCGCTTCCAGAAGAGAGCATATAACACCTGTGCTAAATGCTCTCCACTGGCTGCCAATTCGTTTCCGGGCACAGTACAAGGTGTTGGTTATGACCTTTAAAGCCCTACATGGTTTGGGTCCAACTTACCTCCGGGACCGCCTCCTTGCGTACGACCCTCCCCGCGCACTTCAGTCCTCTGGGAGGAATCTGTTACAGCCTATGAAAACAAGGCTGTCGGTGACCTCCCAGATTAGGGCCTTCTCCACTGCTGCTCCCAGATTATGGAATGGCCTGCCGGACGAGATCCGTCTTATTACCACCTTAGACAGCTTTAAAAAAGCTGTCAAGACGGATCTTTTCCGGCAGGCTTTCCCTGAATAACTATCCCGGCCCAAGACTCAGCTGTCCTTTCTAAGCGGCAACTAGATTTTTTAACCATTGTATGTTTTAATTTTTGTCTTTTTAATTTATCTATTTTAAATTGTTGTATGTTTTTAATCTTCTATAATTTAATATTATTTTAAGGGGTGGGTGGGTTAGGGTACTGGGACTATGGAATTTTTATATTGTAAGCCGCCCCGATTGCGTTGCAGAGGGGCGGGATAGAAATAAAATTTTATTATTATTATTATTATTATTATTATTATTATTATTTCCAGGGCTGTAAACCTGTTGGTAATGTACATATATAGAATCCTGGGTTACACATACATGTGTGTGTTTTCTTGTGGAGAGGGTGCAAGGGACTATTCTCTAGTTTAGCTCAACAAGATGGCCATATCTGTGGAAACACTGCTGCCAAGACACATCTGGACATGTCTACAATGGAATCTCTTTACCTAGAGAATAGTTAGCTGGAAAAGGCCCCTGGTCAATTCCTGTAGCCAGCACACATTTCTGAAAGAACATGGCTCCATTATCTACCATCACCAGTTTGCTAAGATTACTGATTAAACTCTTGGGACACAACTGAATAGCCCGAAGGTGAATTTCTGTTCCTCCCAGTGTAATTTTCTGCTGGTGAAAAACAATGTGTGATGGAGAAGAAATGACAGACAGGAAAGGGTCACCTTTGGGGCACAGGATTAGGGAAAGTATCATATTGCCCTTACTTTTTGAATCTCTTTAACTTCCATTTATCCTTCCCCTTAACTTCAGGTGGCTAAACCCCAAACCCTCTCATCCTTGCAAGTTTGGACATCTCAGTTGGTATTTCCCCCTCCAAAAGCAACTGTACTTGGTTAGGTAGTTATTTGCATTTTGTACCTACCATTGACAATTATGAAGTTCTACCATAATATCTGCTATTCCCCAATGCAATTATTGTGTATATCTTGATTGTTAAGTGTTCAATAAGATTCCCCTTTAGACAGTTCAGAGTGGATGTGGTTTATTCACTCCAATTTGCCTAAGAGGCACTATTGCCAAGATCCCTTACAGGCATGTGTGCTCAGAACATGTATGAATACATTTTAAGAAAGAGTCAGACAAGTTGGAGCAGGTTCAGAGAAAGGCAACAAGGATGATAAGAGGCATGGAGAACAAAACACAGGAGGAAAGGTTGAGCGAATTGGGCATGATCAGCTTGGTGAAGATGGGCACCACAATTGAAGAAGGATGTTGACAATCTGGAGCGTGTCCAGAGGGTGACCAAAATGGTGGGAGGTTTGGAAGCCATTGTGCCCTATGAGGAGCGGCTTAGGGAGCTGGGCATGTTTAGTCTGGAAAAGAGAAGGCTGAGAGGGGACATGATAGCCATGTTTAAATATTTGAAGGGATGTCATTCTGAGGATGGAGCAAGCTTATTTTCTACTGCTCCAGAGACTAGGATACAGAGCAATGGACTCAAACTGCAGGAAAAGAGATTTCACCTAAATTTCAGAAGAACCTCCTGACAGTAAGAGCTGTTCAGCAGTGGAACACACTGCCTTGTAGTGTGGTGGAGTCTCCTTCTTTGGAGGTCTTTAAAAAGTGGCTGGATGGCCATCTGTCAGGAGTGCTTTGACTGGGTATTCCTGGATGGCAGAAGGGGACTGGACTGGATGGCCCTCGTGGACATTCCTGTGAACATACCCATCTTCCTAAATTGCTCCTCAAAAGGCTTCCAGACCTTTTACTATTTTGGTCACCCTCCTCTGGACACATTCCAGCTTCTCAGTATCCTTCTTGAATTGTGGTGCCCAGAACTGGACACAATCTTCCAGGTGAGGTCTGACCAGCACAGAATAGAGTGGTGCTATTAGTTCCCTCAGTGTAGACACTGTACATTGATGCAGCCTAGAATCACATTGGCTTTTTTAGCTGCCGCATCACACTGTTGCATGTTCAGCTTGTGGTCAATTAAGACTCCTAGATCCCTAAAGATTCCTAGAATAGTGTTTAAACTAGTGTTTAGACTTTCTCACAGCAAAGAGATCATTGCAAAAAGTTACTCTTTTCTTTCTGCAAGAAGAAAATTAGCCAAGAATTATATCCCTCGTGACTTGTCCGTCTCATTCCAAGTCCCTGGGCAGCTTCTGTGGTCAGCTCAGAGAAGGAAGCTATGAGAGGCCAGATGGTTCAATCTTTTTACAGGCACTTTCCCTAGAATTGCTGACCTGCCTCCTCCCGTTCATTAACTTCAAAACAGCTCCAGAAGTCTTTCTCCTTCATGATGATTTTCCTCCGGTCCAAGATTTCAAAAACCAGCTCCTCCGCTGTCATCGTGGCAGGAACCTGGAAGGGTGGCAGAGACCCAAAAGTCAGCCTGACTTCATGACATTTCATCAGACCTCAGGTCATCTGGTCCGACTTTCTATTTACCCAGAGGCCAGAGTGGTGCCCCATGGGAAACCTCCGCATGCCTCCGAATATTGGTTTCTGGGCAACCACAACTGTCCTTATGCCCTGCGCAGAGCTTGAAAAAATTACCTTTCTGGAGATGCTGGCTGTGGGACTTTGGGAGCTGCAGCCCAGAAAAATAACTTTCCCAAGCTCTTCCTAGAGACATTCTGATATGCACATATTATAAAGGGAAAATGAGGATCCTAAAGTTGCCCAGATATTCTTTGACTTCAGCTCCCAGCATCCTCCACTGCTGGTAATGATGGCTAAGCCTGATAGGAATTGCTGTCCATCGACACCATGACAGCCACATAACTGACTGATTTAATTACCAAAATTAAGTGTGACTGTGTGTGTATGTTTCTACAAACAGGCTCGGCCAAATTGATCACCAACAATGGTCCGCCCTGGCCTCACATCGGGAGGCATGGAGACGCACTCTCCCCAATGCTGCAGCCTTATTTGAGAACTCACGCCGAACAAGTGTTGAAGAGAAACGACAACGCAGAAAGAATCACAACCCGGAAACATCAGCCAAGGAGACCTTCTGCTGTGCTTTCTGCAACCGGACTTGTTTATCTTGGATTGGCCTTTTCAGTCATCAGCGCACTTGCAGAAAGTGTGGGATGAGTCCTTCCTGAATCTTCATTTGTGAAGAAAAGCCAGAGAGAGATTACTGAAATATGCCCCAAGTGCAGAGGGCAGTTGCACTATGTTTGTAGATTTTCCCTTTAAACTGGTTTTGAATAAACACTACTACTACTACTACTACTGCTAGTACATCATCATCATCATCATCATCATCATCATCTTTATTTCTATCCTGCTCCCCCCCCCCCGATTTTCCCAATAAAGCACCGAAATCACACGGGAGAGGAAAAAAATACAGCAAGACTACCCATCCACATTTCATAGAGGGTGTGGAGGTGATCTTTTCAGGAACTTTTTATTCAAAGCACTGGTCATGACCTATAAAGCCCTATACAGCCCAAGCCAAGACTATCTGAAAGACCCTTCATATCCACAGAACCAATATTTCACTTATCCACGGCTGAAAAAAGAGGGACATGTACCATGGAGTCGTGCTGGGAGATGCCGGGAGAGGTGTCCTCTCTAGGAATCGCTAGGTTATAGAATCATAGAATCACAGAATTGCAGAGTTGGAAGAGACCACGAGGGCCATCCAGTCCAACCCCCTGCCATGCAGGAAATCATGATCAAAGCATCCCTGACAGATGGCCATCCAGCCTCTGTTTAAAGACCTCCAAGGAAGGAGACCCCACCACGCTCCGAGGGAGTGCGTTCCACTGCCGAACAGCTTGTACTGTCAGAAAGTTCCTAATGTTGAGGTGGAATCTCTGTTCCTGGAGCTTGCATCCATTGCTCCGTGTTCTAGTCTCTGGAGCAGCAGAAAACAAGCTTGCTCCATCCTCAATGTGACACCCCTTCAAATACTTAAACAGGGCTATCATATCGCCTCTTAACCGTCTTTTTTCCAGGCTAAACATACCCAGCTCCCTAAGTCTCTCCTCATAAGGCATGGTTTCCAGACCTTTCACCATTTTAGTTGCCCTTCTCTGGACACGCTCCAATTTGTCAATATCCTTTCTGAATTGTGGTGCCCAGAACTGGACACAGTATTCTAGGTGAGGTCTGACCAAGGCAGAATAGAGCGGCACTATTACTTCCCTTGATCTGGACACTATACTTCTATTGATGCAGCCCAAAATCGCATTGGCCTTTTTAGCTGCCGCATCACACTGTTGACTCATGTTCAACTTGTGGTCTACTAGGACTCCTAGATCCCTTTCGCACGTAGTCTCCTTCAGCCAGGTCTCCCCCATCCTTTATCTACGCATTTCGTTTTTCCGCCCTAAGTGCAGTACTTTACATTTCTCCGTATTGAATTTCATTTTGTTAGCTTTGGCCCAGCTCTCCAGTCTATCCAGGTCATTCTGAATTTTGATCCTGTCCTCTAGGGTATTAGCTACTCCTCCTAATTTGGTGTCATCTGCAAATTTGATAAGTATGCCCCTAATTCCCTCATCCAAGTCGTTGATAAAGATGTTGAGTAGCACTGGGCCCAGGACAGAACCCTGTGGCACTCCACTGGCCACATCTTTCCAAGACAAAGAGGAGCCACTGAAGAGCACCATTAAGTCCTCCAACACAACTCTATGGTATATTGTACCGGAAGTCCTTTATTGTAATAGGGTTTGCTATTATTTGCAGTTTGACTTATAAAAGGTAAGTCCAGGTACGTATCCCCTGTGGATATTGGGGGAGGGGTGTATCTCCTTATATGAGCCTATTTGGATTTTTAGGATCTTCAGGGGAAGACTTTCTCTCTGTCCTACCATGACCACAGGTCCATCTGGTGAGGACATGGGAGACAGTGCCTTCTCGGTGGCTGCTCCTAGGCTATGGAACTCCCTCCCACTGGAGGCTCAGTTGTCCCTCCCTCTGCTCTCCTTTTGCTGGCAGGCAAAGACCTTTTTGTTTATAAACAGGCTTTTAATGTGTGAGCAGAGAGGCTTCTTATCGGGGTATGTGCTTTATTTATTTATTTTTAACTTCTGTGCATTTTCAATATAATATACTGTTTATACTGTTTTAAATGTGCTGATTTTAATTGTTTTTAAAATTGTATTGTCGGGTTTTAATTGATTTCTTTTGTGAGGCACCTTGAGTCCCACTCAAGGGGAAAGGCAGCATATAAATAAAAGAAAATATTTTTAAAATAGGGGAGGAGTTCTGGGCAGACCCCACCGGAGGGGGCCAGGTCTGGGACCCTCTGGGCTACACTTTGTCTCCTCCTTGCACTAAGTTCTCCAATTTCCTCAACCTGCCCACTCTTCATACCTTGATGTGTTGCTCTGTTTCCGTCTTCTTCTCCTCCAGGTATACAGTACAGATGAAGTCACCAGCTTGCTGTGGGGTAAAGAAAAAACAGGCCATGAAATGAGGTTACAAAGGTTGTGCATTCCCATGCGGCTGAATCTTCAACTGTGTCTGAAATTCACACACACACGCTGTCATCCTATGACTGCTAGCTCTTCTCTTTTTTAAAAAATTCACATTTCTTCTTCATCTTTCCCTACCAGGATTGCAGAACCTAGCAGGTACAAAGTAGTGGCAGATTTGATGGCTTCAACATCAGTGGAGTGGTGAATCTGCTCCGGGGTTTTAGTCTGAACTTGAAAGGAGATGTCCAAGGTGCCAGACCTGCTCACTAAACTACGCCGCACATTTTGGATAGCTCCTTTAAAGTTCGGACCAAAACACAGCACAGATTCACCACCCCACTGACGTGGGAACTAGCAGCCACCACGGGTACCACTCCTTTCACTATTCCCGCCAATCACCTTGGCAGACACACTCCACCCAAAACATTTTACAGCTGTCACTCAATCTTCATACTAAGGACACTAAGGCCCTTTCAAGGTACAAAAGTATAGTGCTATGATTCCACTGTAACTGCCACAGAATCTTGGGATTTGTAGTTTGGAGAGGCGCTAAGAGCTCTCTGGCTGAAAATTCTACACACCCCAGCCTAACCTGCAAGTCACAGAATCCCACAGGATAGAACCATGGCAGTTAAAGTGGAATGATAGTGCTATAACTGCACGATGTGAAATGGCCCATGCTTAACATAAAGAATCATGGAATCTTAGAATCATGAAGTTGGAAGGGTCCCTAGAGGCCATTAAGTCCAACCCCTTGCTCCATGTAGGATCTCCAGCCAAAACATCCCCAGTAGATAGCTGCCCAGCCTCTTTCTGAAGTCATCCAGAGAAGGAGACCCCACCAATTCTCTAGGCAATCGGTTCCACTGCTGAACTGCTCTCACTGTCAAGAAGTTCATTCCAATAATCGAAATCTACCCTCCTGTAACTTAAAACCATGAGACCCCGTCCTCGCTCTGGGGCAGCAGAGAACAGGTCTGCCCCACTCCTCTCTAGGGCAGCCCTTGAGGGATTTGAAGAGGGCAATTGTGTCATCCCTCAGTCTTGTCTTCACCAAGCTGAACACGCCCAGCTCCTTCAACTGCTCCTCATATGTTTAGTTCTCCTCTTATCATCCTTGTTGACTTTCTCTGAACCTACTCCAACCTGTCTATATTCTTCTTAAAATGAGGCGCTCAGAACTGACCACAGTACTTCAGTTGAAGCCTGATCAGTGCAGAATATAGAGAGACGCTTACTTTGCTCAACTTGGAAACTATTCTTCTATTAATGCAGGCTAAAACAGCATTTGCCTTCTTGGCTGCAGAATCACCCTGCTGGCTCAACTTAAGATCAACAATAATCCCAGGGTCCTCTTCACATGTACTGCTGCTAAGCCAAGTGTCCCCAAACCTTTAAGTGCACATCTGGTTTTAGTGGCTTAAATGTAGGTTTTTGCATTGCTCTCTGTTGAAAAATATAGGGACACATCCCATTTTTAAAATGAATTCTGTAACATCAGAATGGAGAAAATCCAGTTGCTGCCATATATTCTATGCAGGAATGCTGCCAGCTAAAGCAGACTTTACTGAGCCAGACAGACAAATGGCACTAAGTTGGTTTCTGATGTTTCTAAAGTCCATGTCAGTGCAGCGGTAAATCCAATGTGGGGTTAATCTGAACTTTGAAGGAGCTATCCCAGTTGCTGAGTACTATCCCTCCTCCCCCACCAAAAAACCAGTTTAGTACCTTGGAGATTTCCTTTAAAGTTCAGACTAAAACCTAGAACAGATTCACTGACCCCATGACAAGGGAACACAGATGGATGGCCATCTGTCGGGGATGCTTTGATCATGACTTCCTGCATGGCAGGGGGTTGGACTGGATGGCCCTCATGGTCTCTTCCAACTCTGCAATTCTATGATTCTATGATCTGCCACAGAATATGCCCCCATCTCCCCTCTTTGGCTCTGCTCAATGTTATGGATCCCTTAGACCAGTGGTTCTTAACCTGGGGTCCGGGGACCCCAGGGGTCCATGATGTCCTCACAGAGGGTCCACGAAGGTTTGAAAGTTACTTGGTCCACCTCCTCCCTGCAGGGGAGTGCCCACGTGACAGGAGCCAAGGCAAAGGCTGGCTGGCTGGCTTGGCCTGTGCATTGCCATTCAATCCACTCCAGCCACAAACTTGCAGGAAGAAGCAGGAGAAAAGTCTTCCCTCCCCCTCCAGTGCCTCTTAGGGAAGGTAAATGGATGGTGTAACTGTATTACTACTGTTGTTGTTTTAAATCTTGAGTTAAGTCTTAGGGGTAGGTAGCAACAAAAGATATTTAAAGGGGATCCCTGGAAAAGAAAAGGTTAAGAACCACTGCATTAGATCACTTACCCAGGATCTGTTTCATGCAAGACCCTTCACAACCCCAAATCTGATCTTACAAAACCACATCCACCCACAGGAATGGATTCTATGATTTCATAGAATCATAGAGTTGGAAGAGACCACAAGAGCCATCCAGTCCAACCCCATTCTGCCATGTAGGAACACAATCAAATCATTCCTGATAGATGGCCATCCAGCCTCTGCTTAAAAACCTCCAAAGAAGGAGACTCCACCACACTTCCAGGCACTGTATTCCACTTCCGAACAGCTCTTACCATGAGGAAGTTCTTCCTAATGTTTAGGTGGAATCTCTTTTCCTGTAGTTTGAACCCATTGCTCCGTGTCCTAGTCTCTGGAGCAGCAGAAAACAAGCTTGCTCCATCCTCAGTATGACATCCCTTCAAATACTTAAACATGCTCCAATGAAGCAGAAATACATGGCATCCTTGCCACATGGTGTCACCCTGCCCGGCTTTCTCATGAGAGCCCTGTGCCACCTACCTGCGTCCCGCTGGATGAACCTGCGATCCGCATCTTCATGATGGCTGTGATCTCCTCTTGCTGCTTCCTCATCTCCTCCTCATCCACCTGTCAAGGAAAGGAAAAGAAAGATTGAGGTGCTGGTTCAGTCTCAAGCAACTGTCTGACATTCTGTTCTTGGTGGGGGTGCTTTCAACACAGCAATGGGCCAGTTGGGTGGTGAATCCACTCTGGGATTTAGTTAGAACTTTAAAGGTGCTAGGCCTTATCCCCCAAATTGCCTCCACACCTTATACTCCCTCAGGGTGGGAATATGTTTGGGGTATCTAATAAAGGCCCGTCGATGCACTTTGGTGTGTCTTTTGGCAGGGCTCTGGGGCATTTCTAGGCAGCTACTCACCTGGAGAAAATTAAATATTTGTGTGTGTCTAGGGTAGGGATAGGTACCATAAATACCCTAAAAGGCACCAGATCCCATCTGATCTTGGAAGCTAAGCAGGGCCAGCCCTGTTTAGTCCTTGGATGAAAGACTGCCAATGCATACCAGGTGCTGTGGGTTCTATTTCAGGGGAAGGAACTGGCAAAACCAACTCTCGAGTATTCCTTGCCTAAGAAAAGACTAGGAAATTCATGAGGTTGGCATAAGTCAACAGGGGACCTGAAGACACACAGACACACACAAGAGCTGAACTTTGTCCCTTTTCCCCAAATGCCACAGGCAAGAACTTCCAGAACATGGGGAAGAGGTGCATTTCTGGACTGTCACTCCTAGAATCCCCCAGCCAGCAATGTTTGCTGGGGTATTCTGGGAGTGGCAGTCCAAAAAGAAGAACTTTCCTGAAGCCCAGAAGGGCTGCTAAGAAATATGAAGTGCTGTCGGCTCTGTTTCAGAGGAAGGAACTGGCAAGACCACCTCTGAGGATCCTTGCCAAAGAAAACCCCATGAAATTCATGGGGTTGTCATAGACCAACAGGGGACTTGAAGGCACATAAACCCACACAGAGGGTAGGGATGGAAGGAATATTCCAAGTATATTCACAAAATGGTCGACAATCCCACCCCCCTCCACAAGTGTTAAAAAGTCTTAATAAGAAGAATTCTGAACTGATAAGAACCTTCACAGTTCAGGACTTCTCCTCCTGATTCTAATGCAGCTGCTTTGAACAATAAACAGCATTTTCTGCAGAGGAAAATAGTACTTCTGTATAAAAGTATTATTTTCCACACAGAAAATGCTGCCTTCTGCCCAAAACAACCTCCATGCAAATTTTGCACAGAATAATCCCAACCTGCAAACAGGCTTCAACAATTGTGGTTTCAAAAGACTTTCTTGCAGTGGGAATAAAATGGTTAAAATTACTCGCTCTCCTTTCAGAAGAAACCTAGTGAGGAATGGCATGCCTAGCCTTGGAGTTTTTGTGGGAGGTTCTTTGGGGAGGTTCTAGGAAAAGGGCCTCGAAAAAGGGCCAGGAGTGTACGGTTGTCAAGGCCTCTTGTCTTAGGGAGAGGAGTGTAATCACACCATAGTTCCGATTCTGCCGAGGTGACAAACGAGGGCATGCCCATTGCTGGCATTTCGATTATTTCATCTCAACCCCTTTTGGTATTGTTCTCCATCATCATCCTGCCTTTCTCCCAATGTAGGGAACCCAAGGAGGCGAACAGTGAGTTTAAAAACAATACACAAACATTAAAAATATAAATATGAAATTTAAAAAACAAATCAAACAATTTTAAGTGTTCAAGCATTCCAAAGCAGTAACAATTAAAATGTAATAAAACGATATACACGTTAAAAAACCCAAAAGCCCAGCCCCCATCCGACTGTAAATGCCTGATGGCACGAGAATGTTTTTAATTGTAGCCGAAAGGAGAGCAGAGACAGGGCCACCCTGGCCTCTCCACAGAAGGAGCTCCAAATCTGGGAGCAGCCACCGAGAAGGCTCCGTCTCCCTCATTCCCACCAAACACGCCTGAGAAGGTGGTGGGACTGACAGAAGGGCTTCTCCAGATTAACTACGGTAAGATCTCTAGTGGGCTCATAAAGGGAGTTATGGTCCTTCAAATATCTATCACACAGAGGGTGAGACCTCCCCACCTCATCCACCCATCCAAACGTACGCTAAAAATATCCACATAGCATCTGATGAGATCCTCCACCACTCGCCCAGCCTTGTAGTCTTTGCCATCTGTCTGGAAGAGCGTCGGGCCAAAGACGATGGCCAGGTTGTGCGTGTTCATCTGGTTCATGTCAGCAAAGCACTGGACTCTGCAAGGAAAACCAACAGAGTTGCAAAACTGCCTCCTGTCCACTTCTGACCGCTATACAGGTTCTGGGCCTTTGCCTATTAACTGGCCCTGCAGGAATGTGCGGTATTGATGATCTGTGTTTTATTTATAGCTATGGTTTTTAATTATTTTTAATTTTATGGGTAGTTTAATCATATTGTTTACTTTTGTATTTGGTACATATTTTTAGCTATGTTTCTTTTAGGGTTTTAAGCCGCCTTGGAGGGCCTAAATTCCCTGAAGTCACCAGAAGCCGCCTGATCGTGAAAGCTAAGCAGGGTATTTGGATGAGAGACTGCCAACAAATACCAATACCACATGCTGTGGGCTAGATTTCAGAAGAAAGGAACTGGCACCTCTGGCAATTCCTTGCCTAAGAAAATCCCATGAAATTCATGAAGTCGCCATAAGTCGACAGGTGACTTGAATGCACATAAACACAAAAAAAGATGGAATAGGAAGGAAAGAAGGAAGGATAGATTGTGGGCAGTTTCTACGCACCACCCTCTCAGGTATGTTTAGTAGGAACACAGGAAAGTCAGGAGCCTTTTAGTCGCTTTCTAACAGATATGCTTTCGCATGGCAATAGTTTAATAACAACTTAACTACTGTAGTGATGTGAGCTTCCATCTCTATCTATTTTAATTTTTGTAAGCTGCTTGGAGTCCGGGTGCTGGGGGAAAGGGAGTGACACACACACACACACACACACACTTTCCTTTGTTTTGTCTTGTTTTTTTGGGAGGGGGTTGTCATGATGGCTTACTCTGCCATCATGGGAGTTCATTTCAACAACTTACATTTTACTATATGGGAACTTCCACTCCTTATTTGGAAATGGGAAGTGGGTGGGAGAACCTCATTAAATAAACATGACGTCACATCACTTAGGATAGCCACTCTGATTTGGCACTGGCAGAGCCAATCAGGAATCAACAAGAAGGACTTTTAAAAGTGCTTTATCCTTCCTTTGTTCTGAGTCAGACTGGCTGAGCACATGGCCAGCTAGATGGGGCTAGCTAAGAGGAACTCTGACCCTATGGCCTAGCTCTGGGGCCAGATGGCATACACAACCATGAAATACCCCCCAAAAGCCAACCTTATCCAGAGGCCTCCAAAAGGATCCAAAAAGACTCTGAATCCCATCTACAGAGACTGTAAATTAATCTGCATGTTGTAGTTAGGGACTGTGTAGTTAGACTGCATTAGATTTTATGGTTTTATTTCTAAGTGCTCTGAATGAATGTATATGTATAATCCTTAAGCTGAACCTGGGAATGTTTTACCTTCTCAAGTGACATAGATCCTAAGATTGAAATAAAAGCTTCTGTTATTTCTCAACCTCGCCTCGAAATCGCCTGCTTTCGTCAGCTATCAAGAACCTTCTTTAGATTAGAGAAGAGGGGTATTCTTATTCTCATAACCGGTCTAGTTCCTGTTGCACTGGACAAGGAAAGAAACTCCTCATTTTTTTAAGTCAATGGGTGGTGGCAACGAAGAGGAATCCCTGGGTTTGGGATAGGAGTAAGGGCCAACCCTGGACTTCAGGCAGCAGAAATCCTAGGGTGGCCTTTATGACATGGTGGCAGCAAATTTTGACCCTTCAAGGGGTTGGGAATGGCAGTGCAGCTCTCTCTACCATGGGGGTGGGAGACTGGCTTTTAGAGGAGTTCTGTTGAAGCTTTACCTGTGTCCTGTTTGAGTCTGAGGGGCTGAGTTGTGTGTGCATGCATGCTGCAGTTTCTTTGTTCTGCTTCCAGCCCTTGTTTTGTGCCCTGGACTTCAGGCAGCAGAAATCCTAGGGTGGCCTTATTACAGGGGGAACACTCACATATATTGGAGCCTGCATGTTCAGGTGCAGAGCAACTTCCTCTGGACCCAGAAGATGAATTACAGGGAGCCATCAGAGCTAATTCCAGGTTGGCTGGTTTAAACCTTCGTTTAAATCAAATGACTTTCTAAACACACACACTCCTGTTGCATCACTTTCTGTCACCATTTTGAAAAGGACTCAGACAAAAATAAAAGGTATTTGTAGAGTGCTGGGGAGCTTTCTGAGTGGGGAATGGAGTTATGACTGCACATTTGGGTGGGTTCTCCGTGCAGTTTTGTGGCAAACCCCCCCCCCAAAAAAACCTTGACAATTTCTTTAAAATGGGGGTATGGAGGGGGCTTTCTGACAACCGGTAAGGGGTTCAGGGACTGCAAAAGGAGGGTCCAGGGACCACATGCAACATGTGGGCCACGCTTTAGCTACCCTCGCACTTGCATAGCAGTAGCGTTATGTCGCCAAAAGGATTCCAGTCACAGTTTCAGGGAAAGAGGGCCTTTGAGGGTTTCTTCTGGCAAGAATATATGTACCTACAGACAAGTCCCGGTCCACTCCCCACACTACATTCCCCCCACCCCACTTGAACAACCCTCTATCCCTTACCGGTAGAGGTGGTTGATCAGAGCCTTCACGGTGGCTCTGTTGACTGCAGGAAGGCTGCTCAGGAGCTTCCGATACCGGCTGATCCTTTCTTTGTCATCGTCAACAGCTGGGAGAAAAAACAAGGGAGAAGCCCCCACCAAAAAAAACAGTGAAAAGGATTGCTAGGGACATCTCTGCTCTCAATCGTCCCTCTAGTGCAGGGGTTCTTGATCCCTGTGGACTTCTAGTGGCTCCATGAGTGGGCTTCAAAGTGGGCTTTAATTACATTTTTCCTCTTAAAATCATAGAATCATAGAGTTGGAAGAGACCACCACTGCCATCTAGTTGCGACCAGGATGGTGGGTGGTCTGGAAGCCATTATGCGCTATGAGGAATGGCTTAGGGAGCTGGGCATATTTAGCCTGGAGAAGAGAAGGTTGAGAGGGGACATGATGGCCATGTTTAAATATTGGAAGGGATGTCATACCGAGGATGGAGCAGGCTTGTTTTCTGCTGCTCCAGAGACTAGGACACGGAGCAATGGGCTCAAACTACAGGAAAGGAGATTCCACCTAAACATTAAGAAGAACTTCCTGACAGTAAGAGCTGTTTGGATGTGGAATGAGCTGCCTCGTAGTGTGGTGGAGTCTCCTTCTTTGGAGGTTTTTAAAGAGAGGCTGGATGGCCATCTGTCAGGAGTGCTTTGATTGTGTATTCCTGCATGGCAGAAAGGGGTTGGGCTGGATAGCCCTTGTGGACATCCTTGTGAAAATATCCATCTTCCTAAGCCATTCCTCAGAGGGCTTCTAGACCTTTTATATTTTGGTCGCCCTCCTCTGGACACATTCCGGCTTCTCAATATTGTCTTGAATTGTGGTGCCCAGAAGTGGACACAATCTTCCAGGTGAGATCTGACTAGAGTGGTGCTGTTTAAAAACTTCCAAAGAAGGAGACTCCACCACACTCCCAGGCAGCAGCGTATTCCACTATAGAAACAGCTCTTACTGTCAGGAAGTTCTTCCTAATGTTTAGGTGGAATCTCTTTTCCTGTAGTTTGAGTCCATTGCTCTGTGTCCTACTCTCTGGAGCAACAGAAAACAAGCTTGCTCCATCCTCTTGTTGTGTTCCTTCAACCTGTATGACTTTCCTAAGGTACATCAAAAGCTGTTGGACAGTGGGATCTGCTGCTGTTTTAGAGTGTGGTGGAGTCTCCTTCTTTGGAGGTCTTTAAATAGAGTCTGGATGGCCACCTGTCAGGTGGGCTTTGATTATGTATTCCTGCATGGCAGAATGGGGTTGGACTGGATTGCCCTCATGGTCTCTACCAACTCTAGGATTCTAAAATCATTGTCATTATTTAACACTCTTTTAAATTATTTGGACTGGCTTTACTGTACACTGCCCTGGATTAGAGGGCAGGGTATAATTATTTTTGTTCTGTCCCTGTTTTCCAGTGGCTTCATCCCAATCTATTGGAGACCATGAACCAAACGGAGGCCCGTCCTGAGTATTGTGGGTTCAGTGATGGCAATTTGGGATGGGAAGAATGTTCCACCTAAAAGATGTCATATTGAAGAGGGAGCAAGCTTGTTTTCTGCTGCTCCAGAGACTAGGACACAGAACAATGGACTCAATCTCCGGGAAAAGAGATTCCACCTAAACATTAGGAAGAACTTTTTGAGAGTAAGAGCGGTTCGGCAGTGAAATGCGCTGCTGCCTGGAAGTGTGTTGGAGTCTCCCTCTTTGGAAGTTTTTAAACAGAGGCTGGATGGCAAATGGTCAGGAGTGTTTTGATTGTTTATTCCTGCATGGCAGAATGGGGTTGGACTAGATGGACCTTGGTGGTCTCTTCCAACTCTATGAATCTATCACAGGGTTTTCTTGGCAATATCCTCTTTATACTCTGAATATAAATCTCAAGTGTGGTCAAGATCATTTCATAATTGCACATTCTACTTCACCATCCAAACATACAAATCAAAAGTGTTGGGAGGCACCTGAAGCAGCTGATGGATTGAGTTCAAAACCTTACTGCAGGCTTTTCTCCATACGCATTAGATAATACACTCAATTTGGGACTATGTGATTCATAGAATCATAGAGTTGGAAGAGATCCCCCCTCCAAAGGCCATTCAGTCTAATCCCTTGCATTTATTATGTGGATTTGTGTAATATAATAGGCTGACCGAGAGTTTAAATAATAGTATAGAATTTGTCAGAAAGGTCTGCTTTCAACTACAATGAAAGTAGAAACATACTATAACAACAATAATAATAATTTTTTTTTACTTTTAGCCCACCCCTTTGCTTAGCAACCAGGGCGGTGTACAACAGGATTAAAACAACAGCAAGTTAAAACAATCCTTCCCAATCCTAACCCTCCCACCCCCTTAAAACTAAATTAAACTAGTGGAGAATTAAAACAAACATAAAGTACAATACAATATACAAATTATGACCAAAAAACAGGCAATAGCAGCATTAGGGGCAGGTAGGCAATCAACTCCACTTGAGCTGGGAAGTTATTCCAGGAAGGCCTGCTGGAAGAGGTCCGTCTCTAACGCTTTCTTGAAGCTATCAAGAGTAGTGATAAGACGGATGTCATCAGGCAGGCCGTTCCAAAGTTTGGGAGCCATAGAAGAGAAAGGCCCTCTGGGAGGTCTGCGACAGCCTAGTTTTCATATACAGATATGGGTATAAGGCATGCTGCAACTTGATGCTTGAAGATATTGTTCTTGGCAAGGTTTCATCAGAGGAGACTTGTCCTTGCCTTCCTCTGAGGCTGAGAGAGAGTGACTTTGCCCAAACTTCCCCCCCCCAGTGGGTTTCCAGAACTGAGCAAAGGAAATTCCAACTCTGGTCTCCTGGAGTCAGACATTTAGATTGCTACACTACTAAAATGTCTTGCTTAAGCTGAACGGAAGCAATCCCCCCCAAAAAATTAAACAGCAATGAAAGGCATATGGAACCATTGCTAATTCCGTGGATGCTGGTACAAATAGAGAAATCATTAGAAGCAGACTGTACAAGATAGTTTACACAAACATTAACTTGTGATGGTGTCAAGAGGTCTGGATGTGGGGTGGTGTTCAGAAATGAACCAGAAGCAGGAAAAAAATAAATAGCTGTGAGGGCCAAAAATAAGTAATAGGACTATACCAATAGATTTGCCGACATGTTTTTGAGATGCATCTCTTTATCAGAAGCTTCCTGGGTGATCCAGAAGTGAAGGAGTCCCAAACAGCCCCCTCAGGAAATTTTAGGGGAGGGGTGGGCATCTGTGCAGAGGTCAGGGGCAGTCCTTTCCCCAAACCTCCTCACAGGCCACCCAGCATGGCCAAAATATTTTCATTTCTCTTCAGAGTCCCTCTCAAAATGGCAATCAGAAGTGAAGTCACAGCATTCCCTGTTGCCATTTGAGAGAAACTACATGAAAAACAGAAAACATTTGAGGGCTGAAAGGGGGTTGGAGTATTTTTGCAACTTTGAGGGCCTTTCTATGTGTTTATTTGGCTGGAAAATGGCCTGAAAATTGCACTGAATTTTTTTTTTTTTAGTTAGGAGGTTGGGGGACTTTCAAGGACTGGTGGATGGCTTGGTGGGGGGGGGGGTGTCATAAGCTGGTCCGTCTCTTTCAGCAGGAAGGGAAGGCTTCCAGCTTATTTGTACAACCTTAAAAACACACTCACAAGAGTTTCTAGTCTAGAAATCCCTTCTATAAGGGTAACCACAACCACTCACTGACTCTATCTCCCCTTTCCACATCTAGCAGTGAGAACTAGACAGGCTGGGTTAAAGAAACAATAATAACTCTTTTCTCTAATCTAGAGAAGGTTTGGACAGCTGACCAGAAACAGGCAATTCGAGGCAGGTTAGAAAATAACAGAAGCTTTATTCAATTCCAGGAGTCTATGTCAACATTAGGAGGAACTTTTTGACAGTAAGAACTATTTGGCAGTGGAACGCACTCCCTCGGAGCGTGGTGGGGTCTCCTTCCTTGGAGGTCTTTAAGCAGAGGCTGGGTGGCCATCTGTCGGGGATGCTTTGATCACGATTTCCTGCATGACAGAATGGGGTTGGACTGGATGGCCCTCGTGGTCTCTTCCAACTCTACAATTCTATGTTTCTATGGTTCTATGTTACTTGGGAAGGCAAAAACATTCCCAGGTTCAACTTAAGGCTCAAACAAGTATACATTCATTCAGAGCACTTAACAAAATAAATCATAATCTAACACAAACTAACTAAACATTCCCTAATCTATTACATGCAAAGGTAACTTACAGTCTCTGTGATGGTATTCAGAGTCCTGTTGGATCCTTTTAGGCCTTTGGCAAGATTGGCTCCGGCCAACCTTTTGTTATCACAGTTTGGTATCTTGTTGATTACTCCATGGCTTTGTTGGCCATGTGGCCCAGAGCTAGGCCATGTGCTCTAACTCAGCTCACACAAACAGAGGAAAGATCAGAACTTGTAAGGTCTTTTGTGGTGATCTCTGATTGGCTCTGCCTTTTCCCAATCAGAGCGGCTATCTTAATCAAGTACAGTTGTCCCTCCACATTCACGGATTTGGCATTCACGGTTTTAAGTATTCACGGTTTGAAAATATTCTTAAAAAAATAATAATCCAAATAGCAAACCTTGATTTTGCCATCTTATATAAGGGACACCATTTTGCTATGCCATTGCATATAATGGGATTGAGTATTCGCGGATTTGGGTATTCACGGGGGGTCCTGGAACCAAACCCCAGCGAATGTGAAGGGACAACTGTACTGTGACGTCATGTTTATTCAATGAGGTTCTCCCACCCCCTTCCCATTTCCAAGTAAGGAGTGGAAGTTTCCAATGTTGTTCACTGTGAATTTGTGATGGGGATTCCATGATGACTGGCAGGTCATCATGACAGGGGGCACAAAAGTAGGACCCAGGGGGGTCTCAAGCAGTCCACAGGGCCACCCTTTTCCCACCGCTGTTTTAGTAGCAGGTGAAGAATTTCCCTTCCTAAAGAGACACATTTTGAAACAAGCTGGAAACAATATATTGGTGAAGCAGATTCTTTTTTTCTCTTGCTCTGAAACCAGCACACAAAATAAAACGCACCCCGCTCAGAAACAGTGCAGGCTGAGCCAGGAGTCATGGGGAACTCCAGCTTCCCAGAGCTTCCCCAGAAGTGCTCCATGCCTTCCCTCCTTGCCACACCACCTCCTTCCTACCTTTTTAAGAACACGCTTTGGCAATATATGCCCACTTGAGCATTGTATTCTGCTGGAGAAGGCCTCCTTTGAGTCCCACCAGTGGGAGCAAGAAACTTTTGTGGGGGGGAGAGAGAATAGCAGCAGGGCCTTCTCTGGCACAGCATCTCAGCTATGGAATAGCATGGCTTTGTACTAAGGGATGAGTCAAGCCAGAGTCCACCTGGCATTGCTTCATTCAATGAACTGCTGATTTCAATCTAGCAGACTCCATGCATAAACCTTAAAGGCTTCAAAAATACTCCCGTTCATCAGCCCTGCCAGGGAGCTCTAGTGGGCCACCAAACTACAAATCCCAAGCTTCGATAGGATGCAGCCAGGCAGTTAAACTGGGATCGTAGCACTATATAGGTCGCCCGCTGTATCTACAGGGGATACATTCCCAGACTTAATGTGAATACTTGAAACCGTGGGTAATAGCACACCCCATATAATCATGCTGTAGGACCTAGGAAATGCCTATAGAGGACACATCTCTAGGCAGCTCCTGCATGCCTCCATGACACCTTGCAGCAGAAGTTACTGTAGAGTCACACTGGAAGACCTAGGAAATGCCTAGAAAGACCACAGTTTTCAGATGATGGATAATTGAAACCGTGTGTACCAGTCCTGTGCATATGAGAGGCAACTTGCAATTATGTAGTATCAAAGAGACATTCGCCTGAGAGGAAAACTCCAGGAATCCCCCAACCTGCATATCCATTGACCCTGCTGGCTGGATATTCTGGGAGCTGTAATTAAAAGGAAACTAACTCTTCCAAGCTCTGCCTGTAGGAAAGTGCCAGAGGCAGAAAGTGTTTCTAATTGCTGACTGGCCCAGGTTGAGCTCATGCATGAGGAAGAGGAGGAGGAGGCAGTACCAAGCACAACCTTACCTGGTACTTTCAGCCACACCTGGGAACAATCTTTGGTGAAGAGCCCGTCCCCGATATCACGGAAGAACCTCTTGAGGGTGTTGGCCACGTCATCCACTTGGTGTTCCCCTTCCTTCAGCCGGACCTTGCGGGCGTCTTTTCTGAGCATCTCCAGGAGGCCGGTGGTCTTGGAGTTCTGACCGCTTTTCCGATAGATCCCTTCTGACGTCAGCCCTGAAGGAGACATGGAGGGATTCAGGTGAGCTTTCAAGGAAAATTGTGGGTGCTGGTGAGCAATGAATGGAGAGCATCCTATAGGAAAGCGGTAATAGCCACTCAGCATGTGTGTGGGGGTTATATGCTCTCAGGTTTGCTTTGACTTATGGCACCCCTCTCAGTGAGAGACCACCAAGAGGCCTTGTCATTAACAGCTCAGGTCTTGCAAACTCAGGGCAGCTGCAGCTTCCTTGACTGAACCCATCTACTTGTTATGCAGTCTCTATCTACTGCTTTTTGCTTTTTCTTCTCCTTTGACTGCCTACTCCTGCTCCTGCCTTCTTTTCCAATGAGTCACATCATCTTCTCCTTCTTTGGAGATTTTTAAACAAAAGCTGGATAGCCATCTGTCGGGAGTGCTTAGATTATGTATTCCAGCATGGCAAAATGGGGTTGGACTAGATGGCCTGTGGGGCTCATCCAAATGTTAGTGACACTTGGTTTGACAAAATTACAGGCAAAAGGGATTTAGGAGTCTTAGTAGCATGAGACAGCAGTGTGATGCAGCAGCCAGAAAAGCCAATGTGATTCTAGGCTGCATCAATAGGAATACAGTGCCTAGAATGAGGGAAGTAATAATTCGACTCTATACTGCTTTGGTCAGACCTCACCTGGAATCCAGTTCTGGGCACCACAATTCAAGAAGGATATTGACAAGCTGGAGCGTGTCCAGAGGAGGGTGACCAAAATGGTGGGAGATCTGGAAGCCATGATGCCCTATGAAGAGCGGCTTAGGGATCCTGGTTGCACATCCCTTCTTTGCCTCTGAGTGAAGCCACAACAAGATTCCCCCTCACAGCCTTTTTTCTCCCCCTGCATCTCCATTCCAACAGACCCTCACATACCGCATTGCGTGATATAATCAATGCATCGGTCCACGATGATTGGAACATCTGTATCTGTGAGCTGCTGTTCAGACAAGGTGTCGCCAGAGCTCCCTGCTGCCCTCTGGATGGCGCTGACCCAGCCCAAGAAGTCCAGCTTCCTTTCGCCTTGGATGTACAGCGTCCTAAAAAGACAACAGAAGGTGAGACAGAAAAACATGGATTTGGTCACACCAGAGAAATAACAAAACATTTTTTTCGGGGGGGGGGGAGTACAATGCTCAGAATATCCCAGCAATCCTAGACAGCAAGTCTCCCAAGGCAGGTTCTTCTTGAATGCAAAACTCCTGCCAAGGAAGCCAAGTTGGCTCCATCCATGGTGAACTTCTGACAGGTGGCTTAAACTGATTTTGAAAAGGGCATTGGTCTTTAAATCTGGTTTTTAAATCCAGCTGTAAGCACTGTTTTTAAAACCAGATTTTGAAATGGGTTTAAATCTGGGTTGTTGTTTTTTTAAATCATGTTTTTCTATATACACTGTACACTTGTACCCCCATATCCACAGAACCAATATCCATGGTTTCAGTTATCCATGAGACACAAAAAGGAAAAACACATACCATAAAGTCTTCCTAGAAAATGCCTAGAGGGGCATCCTCTCTAGACGTTTTCTAGGTTCTCCGAGGCAACTCTATCGTATTTTCATAGAATCATAGAATTGTAGAGATTGAAGAGACTACAAAGGCCAATCCAGAAGTCCCATTATTTTCAATGGTGTTCATTGTTATCTGCAGTTTCTGGTATCCGCAGTAAGTCCGGGAACCAAACCCCCACAGATACAGGGGTCCAACTGTATACACACATTGTAAGAATCTTAATTGGCATGATACAAATAAATAAAAATAAGCAAACAAACAAAGGGGAAAACAAAAGTGATGGGCTTGAACAGTTATCTTTCAAGAACTACAACACCGAGAATTTAGACTTAGGGAGCTGGGTATGTTTAGCCTGGAAAAAAGACGGTTAAGAGGCGATATGATAGCCCTGTTTAAGTATTTGAAGGGATGTCACGCTGAGGATGGAGCAGGCTTGTTTTCTGCTGCTCCAGAGACTAGAACACGGAGCAATGGGTGCAAGCTCCAGGAACAGAGATTCCACCTCAATATTAGGAGGAACTTTTTGACAGTAAGAGCTGTTCGGCAGTGGAACGCACTCCCTCGGAGCGTGGTGGGGTCTCCTTCCTTGGAGGTCTTTAAACAGAGGCTGGATGGCCATCTGTCAGGGATGCTTTGATCAAGATTTCCTGCGTGGCTGAATGGGGTTGGACTGGATGGCCCTCGTGGTCTCTTCCAACTCTGCAAATCTATGATTCTATGATTCTATGATTCTACCTTCTCTTTCTCAATTATTATTATTATCATTATCATTATTCTAGACACCTAGAAAAAATATTAATAGATAAGCAAGTAAAGGCCAATCTACTGTAATCTATCTGTGGAGATTTTTTAAAAAACTTTTCATACGAAACTCATATTCTCAGTGTCCTTTCCATTGCTCTATGGAAAACATACACAGTCGTATATCCGTGGGGGTTCGGTTCCCATACTTACTACGAATACCAGAAACCATAGATAACAGCAAACCCAATTAAAAGAAAGGACTTCTAGCACAAACATACCATAGAGTTGCACTGGAGGACCTAGCATTTCCTAGAAAGGACACCTCTCTAGGTATTTCCACAGCACGACTCTATGGTATGTGTCCCTGTTTTTTCAGCCGTGGATAACTGAAACTGCAGGTATAGGTTCCACGGATATAGGGGTCCAACTGTATATAAAATTTAAATTTTTAATGCACCAGAGCCTTCCAGAGATTTACAAGGAGAGTTAGCATACTGAATTCATCTGTGTTGCTATCAGCATAAGAAATAAATGGACACCAAATTGCATGAAGATTTTCATTGTGTCCATCGTCCTTTCTTAAGGAATGCACACAAGAGGTGAGTTTTTCTCAAACACAATGGACCATAATTTGCTCCTTCACTCTAAAAACTGACAGAACATTTTGACCTCTCCAGTTTTGTGCAATAGTTAAAATTGCTGCTGAACAACAAACACGACATTTTTTTACCTTCTCCTCTCCACCAGCACAAGGACTTCATTGTCCCCCTGGATGGCTGCAAAGCAAAGATCAGCATTAATATTTACAGCTGCCATTTTCAGCCGATTTACAGTGCAACCCTAATCCATGGCTGCTCAGAGGTAACCCTCACTGAGTTTTATTGGACTTATTCCCAGGTAAGTGCATAGGATTGATGCCTCTGTCAACTACCTTTAGTTGATTGGGGAAACAATTCTTCATTATGGTGCTAAGGATACATTCACTTAGAGTGTGTCTACACTACACAGCGATTGCAGCTTGATAGCACTTTAACTGTCACAGCTCTCTTCTAGGGAATCCTGGGATTTATAGACTGGAGAGGTACTTGGAATTCCCTGCTAGACAGCCCCAGTGAACTCCCCGTGCACTACATCACCAGAGGAGCTCTCTAGCTGGGAATCCCAAGTCTTTCACCAAACTACAAATCCCAGGATACCACACAGGAAGGAGATATGACACTTAAAGTGGCGTCAATCAGCTCCAGTTTTGTAGTGTAGATCACACTCTCTGTTTTGGTTCTGTTACCGTGATAAGGGAATTTAAAATGTTAAATTAGTGTGTTACTGTGAAAAGGAAACTTAATATATTACCAATGGGATTTAACCTGCTAACAATGAATGGAAACTTTCCTTAACTATTTTGTCAGGTGTCTTATACATCTTTCAGTATCACAGGAAGAAACTGTGTTCATGTTTTGGAAATCCCCTAATTTTTATTTTGTGGGAGGGAAAGCATTACAGAAGGCTGTATTACAGGTGGATTGACTCCACCAAGGAAGCCACAGGTGCTCAGAGTTTGCAAAACCTGAGCATGGGTGTCGATAAAAGGGTCTCTTGGAGATCTCTCATCCATAGGGTCACCATCACTCAAAGTCAACTTGACAGCACTTAACAACAACAACTATTCAAGTAATTGATCCAAATGCAACCAACTGGAAGTTATTTAATTGGTAGACAGCCCTAGTAGTACAGTATTATTCGTACTGGCTGAATCTAGGGCATTATGAGAGGAGGGGTTGGAAAGGCACATGGGTATTGATAAGGCATGATGTGGAAGCCACTGCAGTGGTGGAAGACACCACAGCAACATTGTCAAGCTGGAGCATGTTCAGAGGAGGGCGACCAAACTGGTAAGAGGTCTGGTAGCCATTATGCCCTATGAGGAGCAGCAGAAGAGAAGGTTGAGAGGGGACATGATAGCCATGTTTAAATATTTGGAGGGATGTCATACTGAGGATGGGGCAAGCTTGTTTTCTGCTGCTCCAGAGACTAGGGCACGGAGCAATGAGTTCAAACTACAGGAAAAGAGATTCCACTTAAACATCAAGAAGAACTTCCTGATGGTAATTGCTGTTCAACAGTGGAATGCACTGTCCCAGAGTGTGGTGGAATCTCCTTCTTTGGAGGTTTATAAAGAGAGGCTGGATGGCCATCTGTCAGGTGTGCTTTGTTTGGGTACTCCTGTGTGGCAGGGGGTTGGTCTAGATGTCCCTTGTGGTCTCTCCCAGCTCTATGATTCTAGCAGCAATCTCTCCGGGACAAATTACCACACTGGGGCTGGAATCATGCGGGGGTCTTATAATTCCCCTATGGAAGAGGACAGACATTTTTGTCGGATGTGAAACGGACACACTCATTTCAAGGCAGTGGAAGCAGAATAGAACCTGCAGTGACATGATGAACATGGACATTCAACTGTACATTCAGCTGCACGAAGTTATGGAAATGGCATTGCATACACAGGGACACTGCGCATGCAAATCATAGAATCCACAGAGTCATAGAGCTGGAAGGTACCCCAGAGGTCATCAAGTCCAACCCTCCATTCAAAGCAGGAAATCCATCTAGAGCCTTCACAGCAGATAGCTGTCTAGCCTCTTTTTGAAGATGTCTACCACCTCTGTAGGCCATTGGTTCCACTGTCAAACCACTCTCACCAGCAATAAGTTCCTTCTCGTATTCTCCCTGCCAGCAGAGAACATCTCTGGCAGTCTTGGCCTGAGCGCTCTAGTGGTGCCCCAAACTACAAATCCCATAATTCCATAGGCAGAGCCACTGCAGTTAAAGGGGGAATCATAGTGCTAAAATTCTGCAGTGTAAAAGAGACTTTCAAGAAGTTCCTTCTCACGTTCTCTCTGCCAGCGGAGTTCCAGCCCAAACTACAAATCCCAGAATTCCATAGGAAGAGCCATGGCAGCTAAAGAGGGACCACAGTGCTAAAAATCTGCAGTTTAATGAGACCCCAGTTGCCCAGTATTGCCATTTAGCACAAGGGTTATGTAGCACAATCAATTCACGATTCCCATCTCGGGAGATTTAGCGTGTGCATTGTGATCAAGTAGCAACTGGTCATTTTGGCTAACTAGAACCTCCATGTTCATAAGCAGTATGCCTCTGAGCACTGATTTCTGGGAAGCAACAGCTGCCCTTGTGTCCTGCTTAAACCTTGGGGGGGGGAGTTATTTTTGTTGACCAGCTTGATGTGTCAGCGACTGGTCCCATGAGAATGCTGGGAGCCCTGGTGGTGCAGTGGTTAAATGACAGTACTGCAAGCCACAAGGTTATGAGTTCGATCCCAGCGGGCTCCAAGGTTGACTCAGCCTTCGATCCTTTCGTAGGTCGGCAAAGTGAGTACCCGGCTTGTGGGGGCAATTAGCTAACACACACTGGACACCGCTTAGTGCCTAGTGCACTATAAAAATGATGTAGATGTGTAAAGTGCTATTGCTTAACAATTTGTAAGCCGCTCTGAGAGCTTTTGTGACTGAAGAGCAGGGTATAAATACCTAAATAAATAAAATTAAAAAACGCTGGCTGCTTTGATGAGGTATTCTGCAGCAAAGTTGCTGTGGTTGTAATAATAATAATAATAAAATTTATTTATACCCCGCCCCTCTGCTAAAAACAATCGGGGCGGTTGTGTCCCTTCAAGTCCTCTCTGACTTGTGGTGATCCTCTCCTAGGGTTCTCGTGGCCAGATTTATTCAGAGGAGGCTTGTTGTCACCTTCTTCTGAGGCTGAGAGAGTGTGACTTGCTCAAGGCCATCCAGGGGGGTTCTGTGGCTGAGCAGGGATTTGAACTCTGGTCTCCCGGAGTCCTAGTCCAACATTCAAACCACCACACCATGCTGGTCCCCATTAAACGTGTTTGTGTGAAAGAAAGACTTCACAGGGCAGACATACTCAGCCCAGCCTCATAGCAGGAAACGGAGGATACTCACAGAGTTCTTGCAGCTTCCTCAGGTGAATGGCTTCCTCCTTCTCGCAGCCTTCCAAGTACGCATACAGGGTGGACTGCTCCAGGGCAAACCAGCCCTCCTTGGCCCGCTCCAAATTCAGGCCGCCCTTGTACTGCAGCCGCCCGAGGCGCTCAAAGTCGTGGCTCAGCAGGCCCTCGGCGGCAGGAGGGAGGAAAGACTGGCAAGGAATACAAAGAAAACTCAGGTACAGTTTGAGTCCAGTCTATAGAAAGGGTTGCATCTCCCTTGACAAGCCCATTAGAGCACAAAGATCATTGGTGGTGGGGGGGGTCCCTTCCCTCAGTCCCACCCACCTTCTCAGGCCCATTTGGTGGGAACAAGACGGGGGCCCTTCTCCATGGCTGCTCCCAGGCTTTGGAACTCCCTCCCTAGAGAGGCCAGGATGAAGTAAAGACATCCTTACTGCAAGTAAAGACATCCATGTTCCGTCAGTCTTTTAGAAACTGGTTGGGATGGCCTTTTAATGCTGTGTAGTGCCGTTTTACGGCTACATATAGTCTTTTAATGAATTTTAATGTTTTTAACATTATAATATATTGTTCAACTGTTTTGAAATAGCTTTTAAATGTATACAGGTGTGATAATGGGAAGGCCCCATTTCTCATGATTATCTCCAGCACAGCATCAGTTAGGGTTTACTAGAGGTGGGAGAAAGGTAACACCTTTAGGGTCTAGCATCATCACAGATGTCAAAGGCCACAAGAGACACTGAACGATTAGGAATTCCACAGTGGACAAGCTTAGAGATAGAATCATAGAATCACAGAATTGTAGCGTTGGAAGAGACCACGAGGGCCATCCAGTCCAACCCCATTCTGCCATGCAGGAAATCTTGATCAAAGCATCCCCGACAGATGGCCATCCAGCCTCTGTTTAAAGACCTCCAAGGAAGGAGACTCCACCACGCTCCGAGGGAGTGCGTTCCACTGCCGAACAGCTCTTACTGTCAAAAAGTTCCTCCTCATGTTGAGGTGGGATCTCTGTTCCTGGAGCTTGCACCCATTGCTCCGTGTTCCAGTCTCTGGAGCAGCAGAAAACAAGCCTGCTCCATCCTCAGCGTGACATCCCTTCAAATACTTAAACAGGGCTATCATATCGCCTCTTAACCGTCTTTTTTCCAGGCTAAACATACCCAGCTCCCTAAGTCTCTCCTCATAAGGCATCGTTTCCAGACCTTTCACCATTTTAGTTGCCCTTCTCTGGACATGCTCCAATTTGTCAATATCCTTTCTGAATTGTGGTGCCCAGAACTGGACACAGTATTCTAGGTGAGGTCTGACCAAGGCAGAATAGAGCGGCACTATGACTTCCCTTGATCTGGACACTATACTTCTATTGATGCAGCCCAAAATTGCATTGGCCTTTTTAGCTGCCGCATCACACTGTTGACTCATGTTCAACTTTGAAGGTGAGATGATAAATAACTGCCTCGGGACCACGAGGCAGAGAGACAACAAAGGAGCATCCTGGGGCAATGACCCCAGTCAGCTGGGGGAGGAAGGCTGTTTGGAGATGGGCCTAAAGGTCCTGGCTCACAGCCTCCCCTGAATTCAACAGACTGGACTGCATACTAGTGAGGAGATCAGACAATGTACCAGTTAGATTGCGTTAGGGACTGTTGCCTTTCCCAGCGTGCTGACTGGCTGGTCAGGAAACATACCCAACCAATCACCACATGCAAATTCCCTCTCCACCTCACAATCCACTCCTGCATTTCAATCTGTGGCCCAGATTGGGAACCAGACAGTCAACTGGCGACAGCAATGGCCACCTGCAACAGGACCCAGACTGTCAACTGGAGGCAGCAGGCCGCTGCAGCTGCCGCTGCAACACAACCCAGTCAGTCAACTGGCGGCGGCAGCGTGGTGGCAGGACACCGCTACTGCCACTTTGACAGGACCCAAATAGTCAACTGGTGGCAGCGGAAGGAGGGCAGCAGAGCCAGTCACCCTCAGCAAATTTGGGGAAAGTGTGGAACACTGAGAAGGCAGAGGAGGAATTTAAAAATCCACTAGCCAACCTTACAGGGTTGTTGTTAGGTCTACCAGGCATTTTCGGGGGGGAGGAGTTTTTAAATGGCATATGTTATGTTGGGTATAGTTAGTTATGTTTATTTTTCCAACTTGGCTGGAAATTACTTAACTCTTATGTAACTTGTAACTCAAGTGTACCTGGGAAGGGGGAGCCTCCCATGAGAGAAATATACTCCGATGGCAATTTTGCTTACAATAAAGTTTTTCCTATCTTTCTATCAGCCAATGTTTCACGCATCTCTTTGCTCGGTCAGTTCCTCCCTCTAGGCTGAGAAAGGAGGGACTCTATGATATGTGTCCCTCAGGTACTTTCCTGTACTGTTTTCCATTAAATCAGTGGTTCCCAAACTTTCATCCTCCAGGTATTTGAGCTTCACTTTCCAGAAGCCCTAGCCAGTTTGACCCACAGTCAGGAATTCCGGGAGCCGAAGCCCAAAACATCTGGATTACTACAGTTTGGGAACCACCGCTTTAAACTATTTTTAAATTAAATCCCCAAACTGCTTTTTGAACTTGGGAAAAATCACTTTGGATGTTCGGTAAACAGCTCTGAAAGGACCAATCTTTTTTAAAAGGTAGGATGTACAAATATTTGGTATATAGCTTTTAATGGAAGCTTTTAACATGTCCAATGTTTCTTTCCCTGCCTCCCTAGCCAGGTGTGCTAGTAGATACTACAAAGAATTATAGCTGAATAACTGAAACTGCAGGTATTGGTTCCACGGATACGGGGGTGGGGATGGGGGACCTGTACTGTTATTGAAGTTTTTGTGTAGCTCTTAATCTTTGTTTTTTAAAAATGTGTTGTAAGCTATGTTGAGCCCCATTGTTTGGAGAAAGCTAAGATTTAAGTGAATGAGAGGAGGAGGAGGTGGTGGCGGTGGTCATCAGTCCACATACCTCCGTGTGCATCCCTCCCCAAAAAACCCTTGAAACAGACTCGCAGAGAAGACATTTCCATCCCAGCTCCAGAAGTGAATCTGTTCCTGATTTTGTCCAAACTTTAAAGGGTGTGTTTGTGTGTTTCTGTGTTATGATTTTATCTTCACTACTATGTTTTAGAACTCCTTTAAGTTTCTGGTTTTAGTAGGACTGCTTATTTTCCTTTCTGAAACTTTCATATTATACAGTCAGGCCCCCGTATCCATGGAACCAATATCTGCGGTTTCAGTTAACTGCAGGACCCAAAACAGGGACACATACCATTGGGTTATCCTAGAAAATGCCTAGAGAGGCGTCCTCTCTAGACATCATCTAAGTCTTCCAAGGCAACTCTATGGTATTTTTTTTACCAGAAGTTCATTACTTCTAACAGGGTTTGCTGTTATCCACTGTTTCCGGTATCCATGGTAAATCCGGGAACCAAACCCCCGCAGATATGGGGGTCTAACTGTATATTATTATAGATGTATTTTGTTTTAACCTATTCTGTAAGTTGCCTTAGGTCCCATACTGGGGCAGGGGGGAAATAGCTGGGATATAAATTAAATAAATGAATTTTTAAAAGTGAAATGAATAGAAGTGCACAGACTATTTGGTGGATAGGGTTCAGCACTGTGCATACCTCCTTTAAAGTTCAGACTAAAACCCAGAACAGATTTACTGACCGCCTAATACAGAAGCAATCGGCCCTCTGCAAGGCCTCCTCTATTCCCACTCAGTGTTATCAGAACTTCATGCCTCACCTTTGCAATGCATTTGACCCACTCCTTGATGCCTTCAGGGCTGTCCAGTCCAAAGAGGTAGAGTCTCTCTGATTCTACGTACACCTCGAAAGTGCTTGTGAACCTGCACGGAGGGACAGTTTGGAAGGATCAGGAAGCAGGAGGAGAAGGAGGAAATGGAAGTGACCACAGCAGGACACAAGAGCACACAGGGAGGCTCTGCCTATAATGGAGGGTGGCAGGTTTTCCCTTCTCTGGAGGTCTTTAAACAGAGGTTGAACGGCCATTTCTTTGGTGCGTTCTCCTTGTGTATTCTTGCAATGTGGAGGTTGAGCTAGAATCATAGAGTCATAGAGTTGGAAGATGCCCCAAGGGCCATCCCATCCAACCCCATCCTGCCATGCAGGAAGACACAATGAAAGCACCCCCAACAGATGGCCATCCAGTCTCTGTATTAAAAAAAACTAAAGAAGGAGACTCCACCACACTCTGGGACAGCACTTTTGGGAGCCCCTCCAGCTCTGTAACCCTGGACTAGCAATTTATGGGGGAGGGGCTCCAATAGCCCCCTGTAGGAGCTCAAAAAGGTGCACACACACCTTCAGCCCTACACTGTTGTTATTTGGCATCAACACTAACTTATGGCACCCCTAGAAATGCAAGACCTCTGTGAGTTCCCGTCTTGTGACTCAAGGTGGAATTGCATGTTGCATCTGATGTGGCAATTTTGCCTCTGATGAAGTAGACTGGAGTCCTTGCAAGCTTATAGTAGATATTTCTTCCTCTTAGTTAGTCTCAAAGGTGCAACTTGAGTCCTTGGTGTCTAACATGGCTATCTCTTTGGATCCTAAATGAAACAGTTCAGCTAGAACCTTTGTGCTTCCAAGCTCCATTCCTATTCAGAAAAGAAGAAGATGGCTCCTTACCCATGAGTGTCTGGTGGGTTATTCACAACAGACACAATCTCCTGCACCCGTATCTCTCCATTAGGCACTGTGCTGGTGTTGTTTTCATAGTAGCTGAAAATACCATCATGGAGGTGACACCAGCGGCGGCTGAATTCTGCAAGAGGGGAAAGGGGCAGAGATTAACCATGGAGTATTAAAATCCATGGATTAAAACATGGACCGGGGGGTGGGAAGGAGATGCAGAGTTCAAACATTGCTGAACAAGGGCATTAGATCCTCCATTATTTCATCCTCATAATTGAGAACAAATTATTACTGCCATTTTCACCCCACTGCAGGAAAAAACAAGTATTTCTTCAAAGTATTCTACCCATATCTGAACATCCCAAAGTGTTCCAGGGGAATTATTATT
The DNA here is from genome assembly GCA_030847615.1 of Gambelia wislizenii. Taxonomy (NCBI): domain Eukaryota; kingdom Metazoa; phylum Chordata; class Lepidosauria; order Squamata; family Crotaphytidae; genus Gambelia; species Gambelia wislizenii. The sequence continues at coordinate 377,389,935 of JAUMIR010000003.1, forward strand.
TTTTTTAAAAAAAAAACAGGTTTTATGCACAGGAAACCTGTTTTCTGCATCCTACTAAGGGAATACATTTTCTGTGCAGAAAACATGGGTTTTGGATATAAAAACAAACAAACTCAAGTATATTTCTCCACAGAATGGTTCGTCCAGAACACTTTGAGTTGTTCAAATAGCAGGAGAAAAGAGCACAAACGTTTTACTGCTCTTGTGGGGTTTCCAGACAGTCATGAAACTCGTTTTTTAAAATAATTGACAATATTCTTTCCATGCCCATTCTGGACAAAGCCCAGCCTGCTATCAATGTACATCTGGGAAAAATACACAGAATTGGATTTATTCCATTTAGGGATGAAACAAAACATAAGTCCCAACATCAATGCTCTGTTTGTAGACTGAGAAAATATCTCTTTTGAAGGCTATAGGGGTTGGGGGGGGGAAGCTATTTTTGCACAAAAATTGTGGTTTGGGGAGGAAAGGTAAGCTTTTTTCCATGCAAGCAAATTTTTCACAAAAAGTCTTGAAATGTGAAAAATTTCGCAGCAGTTGAACATTTGTTGGGGGGGGGGGGATTCAGTGAAATATTACAATATGTCAAATGTCCTTTCTCATCACAGATGAGAAAATTTCCCAGTATACTTTACAATGTCATGTGCAATATCCAAGAGCCTCCCAAGATGCCTCCTCTTCCTCCTCCCCCTCCCAGTCCTTCCTTACCTTCCCGGGATTTCCGCTCGTGAAGCAACTTTGCCATGGAGGGCGCCTTGTAGAGGAAGCCATTGTGAGCGACGGAAGGCAGGATGACTGAGTAGTGCTTCTCTAAGCTGGTGCAAACGTCCAGCTGAGGCGTATCTGCCAAGATAAGAGACACAGGCCAAAGTCACAGGATGGGTGATGCATGAAGGGAGGTCACAGAATCATAGGCGATTATCAGATGCGGCAAATAAAGCGGAACAGGGACACCAGAGTATCGGGAAAGGCTTTCCCTTTCACACAACGTTCTCCCTGCCCATTCTGCTCTCGTTCTGCTCCAGTGCTGCCCCCGGATTTTTTTAATTCACAGCTTAAGCCATTAATAGATCCGTCATTCCGTTTCTGTAACAGAATGGTGGGGATGTGGAAAGGTGCCCATTATGCTGGCGGGATGCCAGCATTAGTGGGAGGTCCGGAGTGCAAAAACACTTCCGGATGCCTCCCTTATGACAGGCCTCTGCTGCTGCTGCCCAGATCGCCCCTCCCTGCATGCCAGCCCTCCACCCCCGATCACTAGCCCCCACCCCCCGATTGCCAGCCCTCCACCCCCCGATCACCAGCCCCCAGCCCCCTGATCACCAGCCCTCCACCCCCATCGCCAGGCCTCTGCCCTCCCATCACCAGCCTTCAACCCCCCCCATCGCCAGCCCTCCACCACCCCCGATCACCAGACCGCCACATACCTCATCACCAGCCCGATCACCCTCCCCCACTTGCCCCTTGATTCCCCCCCCCCCATTGTCCCCAGACTGTCCCTTTAAATCCTGGCTCTCCTCTTCTTGCGAGAGCAGCAGCCGGGATTACGAACAAGGAACAAGGAAGGCTTCCCGGCACAAGAATGGTTCAGGTAAATGTGAAAGTTTTCCATCCTGTGCCAGGACAGCAGTAGGAGAGGGGCGGGAAAAGAGATTGTGGGATGGGAAGGCTTTTTTTGTTCCCGTCTGATCATCGCCATAGACTTGGAAGGAACCCCAGGGACTATGCAGTCCAACCTTCAAAGAAGGAGACTCCCAACAATCTGGCCCTTCAACGTTGCTAGAGGTCAAGGAAAGGCCCCATCAAATCCATGCACAGAAAGAACAAGGAATGAAAAGCCAAACAGGATGGGAAAAAAGGCAGGGGTGGTAAAGACCTTGGTCTGAAGGACTGTATCTCTCCATATGAACCTCCCCAAGCTCTAAGACATTTGCAAGAGGCCCTTCTCTTGATGCCAGCACCCTCGTAGGTACATATACTGGGGATACAAGAGACAGGAGGCTTAGGGAGGCTAGACTGGCCCCCTCCTTGCTGTTCTTCAGTCAGCTGTTGAAGACCAGCAGGCTTTAGGGGGCTGATTGTTTTACCAAAAAAAAAAAGTTGTTCATAGAATGCTCTTCTGCTTTTATCAATCTTTCCAATGGTTTTAATTCTATAGACACTATAATACTATTTTAACTGTAAAGTTTTGTATGTGTTTTGGCACATGTACTATTAATTTTAGTTCTTTTTATCTTGAAAGCAACCTTGAGTTCCAGCTTTGGGGGAAAGGTGAGGTATAGATAAAATGATATAAAGACAGACAGAAAACATATAGTGAGAGAGAATGCCCCACCCCACCAAATGACTACAGTGACCCTCATCCTGCAATTACAGAATCATAGATCACAGAGTTGGAAGGGGCCCAAAGGGTCATGTTCAACCCACCACCATACAAGAACAGAAAGCTAAAGCACCTCTGAAAGATGCCCATCCAACCTCTGCTTAAATATCTCTCAAGAAGGAGAGTCTACCACCCTCCGAGGCAGTCCGTTCCACTGTTGAAGCGCCCTTACAATCAAGAACCTGTCCTAATGATTAGGTGGAATCTCTCTCATTTTTCTCTCTTCCCCCCTCCCCCAATTTGAATCCATTGGTTGGTGTTCTAGTTTCTGGAGTAGCACAAAAAAACCTTGCTCCACCTTCTACGTGACAAAGAGGTTCCACCTAAACATGAGGAAGAACACCCTGAGCTGTTCCACAGTGGAATGCGCTGCTGCCTTGGAGTGTGGTGGAGTTTCCTTCGTTGGAGGTTTTTAAGCAGAGGCTGGATGGCCATCTGTCATCAGGAGTGCTTTGATTGTGGATTCCTCCATGGCAGAATAGCATTTAGCTGGATGGCTCTTTTTCTGTAGTTTGAACCCATTGCTGTGTCTCTTACTCTCTGGAGCAGCATAGAATAGAATTTCATAGAATTGCAGAGTTGGAAGAGACCACAAGGGCCATCCAGTCCAACCCCATTCTGCCATGCAGGAAATCATGATCAAAGCATCCCCGACAGATGGCCATCCAGCCTCTGTTTAAAGACCTCCAAGGAAAGAGACCCCACCACGCTCCGAGGGAGTGTGTTCCACTTCCGAACAGCTCTGACTGTCAAAAAGTTCCTCCTCATGTTGAGGTGGAATCTCTGTTCCTGGAGCTTGTATCTATCGCTCTATGTTGTAGTCTCTGGAGCAGCAGAAAACAAGCCTGCTCCATCCACAACGTGACACCCCTTCAAATACTTAAACAGGGCTATCATATCGCCCCTTAATGGTCTTTTTTCCAGGCTAAACATACCCAGCTCCTTAAGTCTCTCCTCATAAGGCATGGTTTCCAGACCTTTCACCATTTTAGTTGCCCTTCTCTGGACACGCTCCAATTTGTCAATATCCTTTTTGAATTGTGGTGCCCAGAACTGGACACAGTATTCTAGGTGAGACCTGACCAAGGCAGAATAGAGTGGCACTATTACTTCCCTCGATCTATATTCCTATTGATGCAGCCTACAATCGCATTGGCTTTTTTAGCTGCTGCATCACACTGTTCACTCATGTTCCGCTTGTGCAACTGTCAAAAGTTTGAACTACGAACCTCTTCCAACTCTATGATTCTACAGGCATCCTCAGTCAATGAAGCCTCTTGCAAGAAGCTCCTGTTTACGAAGTCTTTTACACCCACCAGGATGGTGAAGGAAGAGTGGAGAAACACAGAGTTTTGAATGTCAGGTTGTAGCAGCAGAAACAATACAATAAAGCTTGTGCTGGGAATGAATGGGATTTTACTCTAGCCAGTTGCAGAATCACAGAATCACAGAGTTGGAAGAGACCCCAAGGGCCATCCAGTCCAGCCCCTGCAGGAACACACAATCAAAGCATTCTTGACAGATGGCCATCCAGCCTCTGTTGAAAAAGATCCAGAGAAGGAGAGTCCACCACATCATGAAGCAGCATCGGATTTCACTGTCGAACAGCTCAATCCTATTGTAATTGTGTGTGCCTGCCTACAACAGTGCCATGCTGGGCTGTGGATGATGGATTCTGTAATTCCACACTTCTGGAGGGCAGCAGGTTCAAGGAAGGCTGGAGTAGAGCATCACAGCTCTGCCCATGTAGCCGGCTAAAACAGGAAAAAGGAGTCACCCATTTTTTAATCCAAAAGTTATCTATCAGGCTTGCTCTCCACAAAACGGGAACATGGGATGTTTCTTAATCTGCTAACTGGATTGTTGCTGTCTTTGAGTTGTTCGTAGGGCCTGAGCAGCCAAATCAAACAGACACAAAGGCAGGAGAGAGGCGATGTGAACCAGATGTCTGCAAAAAACACCAACCATCAAAGCATTGCAGATTGCAAGCTCAGCAAGCCTGTGTATTTTTTCAGCCGGGCTGCCTTTTGTTTTTAAGTTACTCAGATCAATTTTTGCAAACCAACACACACACACACACACACCACACCCCAGCTCTCTTAGAAACAAGACTTTTGTTGGGCCCTTATTGCCAGTAATTCATGCTTTTGAGCTATCCAAAAGGCGTGGGGAGAAATCTGGAACAAGAGGCAGGGAGTGGTTGATGATCTCTCTCTGGAATCTGAGCACAGGCCGGGAAGGGTCAGTGAAAGACTTTGCAACATCCCCAGAATCCGTTGAGTTAGAAGTGAACCCCTGGTAGAATTATTTTACTTCTTTGTTATGAATTACATGTACATTCCAACATTCCTTGAATGAAAGGAATTATGCCTCAAGGAAGCATAAATGGCTTTCCTCCTTTTACTTAGGCTATTCCTATCACCTGTAATACTGTGTCCAGTTCTGGGCACCACAATTCAGGAAGGATCCTAAATGTGTTGATTCTCTTCCTGTTGGCTTTCTTCACTGTCCAGCTTTCACATCCATCCACAGAAACTGGAAACACTATGGCCTGGATGAAAACAGAGCCACTGAATCCATGCCATTTACCCAGATGGTCGATTCACCACTCACCCATTGGTTTAATAGGTCTACATTAGTTGGGACTAAGCAACGAATTTAAGGCATGGTTTCCTTTCCCTGCACACATTACTGTTGTCAAATTCATTAGGGGAAAGGAAGGAAAAGCCCCTTCTCCAAACTACAGAGGAGAAAGCAAAGGAGTCAAACTCTTCCCCTTCCCCTGCCATAATAGAAAAGAAAATCAAGAGGAGCTCTGGTTTTTCGGTTTTTCTGGAGGCACATGAAAATAAAAGCTCTGGAGCAGGTTCCTTCATGAAGACCTCATAAAATGCTGGGATTAAGTGGCTCTCCTGTTCTCAGACAGGCTTTCCCCACCCTTTCTGTCTGCTCTGCCACACCCTCTGCACTTTTTGCCTGGTGTCCCATCCAATCCCTAGAACAATTTGCTCCTCCAGGCTATTCCTCCGATCCCGTTTCTCCAAGTGGCAGGGGATTGGACTAGATGGCCCTTGGAGATCCCTTCCAAGTGTATGAGTCTGTGGTTCTATATGCTCTCCTCTGTTGTTCGGGGTATTTATGCCCTTGGCTGCAGAAGGGCCGAGATGCTTATCGGAACTGAGAGTCAACCACTTGCAGAAACCTCCTTACTGCATTCAGGAAGTGAATAAATCAGAACAACAAAGGGTCTGGTGACACAATCAGGAAACAATAATTAACTGGAATGTGAGCTCTCCTCCCCCCCCCTGCCGCCACAAATAACACACACATACCTGTATCCAGAAGCAGGAGAGACTAAGCTATTGTGTTGGTTATTACCTTTAAAGCCCTAAATGGCTTGGGTCCAACTTATCTCCGGAACCGCCTCCTCCCATACAATCCTCCCCGCATACTCCGGTCCTCTGGGAGGAATTTGCTTCAGCCACAAAAATCTAGGCTGTCTGCAACCTCCCAGAGGGCCTTTTCAGTAATCGCCCACAAATTGTGGAATGGCCTGCCGAATGAGATCCGTCAGCTGACGAGCTTGAGTAGCTTTAAAAAAGCACTAAAGACGGATCTCTTTCGGCAGGCCTTTCCTGATTAGATCCCGGCCTCAGGAACTCAGTCTCCTGGCTTTTTAAAAAATTATGTATATATTTGTTTTTAATGTGTTTTTTTAGCTAGAAGGTTTTAATCTTATTGTGTTTAATGTCTTTTTATGTGGGAGGGTGGGGGTGGGTGGTGTTTTTAGTCATTATTATAATGTTTTAATTGTTGGAAGCCGCCCCGATTGTTTTTAGCAGAGGGGCGGGGTATAAATAAATTTTATTATTATTATTATTATTAAATCATAGAATTGCAAAGGTAGAAGGAAATCCAACAGTCATCTAGTCCAACTCCCACCAGTGCAGAAATGCACAGCTAAATCATAAAGACTGCAGTTCACATCACACACACACACATATCTGCCTTCCACAGTTCCTCGGTTCCACAATTTATAACAACACTACTATATTGGCCAAGTTTATAGAGGTGTTGTGTGGGTTTCTGAGTAAAAAGCACTCAGAGCTTTGAACCTTCTGCAGAAGAGCAAAGTTTTGAGCTCATTATCAGACTGGTCTGGATTGGAACAACTGCACAAGAGGATTAAAAATGAGCCAAAGCACCCTGAAATTTGAGAATGCAGAACTATCCAAACAAGTAAACAGCCAGAGGTTTGGCTCCAACCAATTGTAGCCCTGCCAATGAGCCATTTTTCAACACAGGTGGCAGCTTCCAAAATAGGAGGTGGAGACCACTACCACCTACTTACTCCAAATCCACCATCATCACCACAACCATCATCTTTATACTCTGCCTTTTCTCCACAACTGGGATTCAAGGCAGCTTATCGGTACCTTACACAAAGTTATTGTTAGAATGCAATCAAATTGCCATTAAAAACAATTTAAAGCACACAGTTTAAAAATGATACAAGCAATTTAAAAACAGTACACTACCTTCTTTAAAAGACCCTTTCTTTAAAAACCTTCATTTCTCAAAAACCGGTCAGAATGAAAAAAGCCCTTGCTTGCTAACAGTAGGGGTTTGTCTAGATGGTGAAAATACTCTTCCCGTCTTATTCGGAAGGCATGGAGCCAAAAATGCCAAATAATATGCAGGAAAAGTCTTCGCGGCTTTTCCCAAAGTTTTCTAAATAATGTGTGGGAATGCACATTACCACTCACCAGGACAACCTATTCGCATCGCTGCGTGTTCTCAGAGAGGAGTAGAAGTGGACAGCTGACTGGTCTGACTTGCGCCGAGGGTGGGCTTTCTGGTAAGGAAGCAGCTGGACGTGCCATTTTTAATTTTTGCATTTCTGATCATGTGCTTTTTTTTGCTGTTCTGAGCTGAACAAATAGCTTTTTAAAGCAGAAGGTCACACTTGTGCCTTTGCTTTAAAGTTTTTTTTAAAAAAAACCCATGCAGCAGCAGCAACGTATGGAGAAAAACAACACGCTAACTTACTCAGCCGCCATCTTGATTCACGGGCGTGTGCACTTCAAACACGGATAACTTTGCATACTATCATTTTTGCCAAAAGACCATGGAGACAAAAGAATGCTCCTGCAAAATTGCAGTAATGTGCAGGAATCAGCATTATGTCCTCTCATCCAGACAAGCCCTAGGAGAGTAAGGAAGGGGTCATTCTAGCCTCCCAAGGAGGGAGTTACAGAACTTGGGGGCCGCCACTGAGAAGACCCTCTCTCGTCCCACCACCAGCCACTTTTGTGAAGGTGGTTGTGAGTGAAAGATGGGCCTCTCCTCAGGATCTCAAAGCCCAGGAAGGCTCATATGAATGAGGAAGCACGGTCTATCAGGTACGATGGACCTAGCCAGTTTTGTGATATAACATACAAGTAAGACACAAATCTGACATTAGAAATGGCAATAACCAAAAACCAGTTGTAGAACATTTCACCCTCACTGGACATACAGTAAAGGATCTACTGGTCGCAGTCCTTGGACAAGGAAATTACAAAGGCAGACTAGAAAGAGAAATTAGATTAATTGAATCATATTCACACATTCCAACCCATTAGCAGAGGTATGAGCAAAGACAACGGCTTCATGGTGCACTACATATACAGTATTAATATAAGAGTCCTTGCTAGAGCACATATAACAAAAGAAATCTTCTGAGAGATACTTTGAACCCTAGGAAACTGACTTTTGGTAAGCAGATTTATCATTTTTCACACACCACAACCCTAACTGACCACTGTAAAGATCTGAAAGACCTTTGAAAATTTATGGCAAAGCAGATGATTTGCATCTTTCTGGATCCTATTAATTCTATCCCACTCCTACAACTGTATAGAATCATAGAGTTGAAAGAGACCCCTGGAGGCCATCCAGTCCAACCCCGTTCTGCCCTGCAGGAAGACACCATCAAAGCATTCCTGACAGATAGCTATCCAGCCTCTATTTAAAAACTTCCCACTTCTTCAGTATAAAGTATAAATATGGAAACTCATGCTAAAATAAAAACCAGTTAGTCTTAAAGGTGCTGCCAGATTCCTTTTTTTTCTCTCCATCTTATCATAGAATCATAGAATTGCAGAGTTGGAAGAGACCACGAGGGCCATCCAGTCCAACCCCCCTGCCACGCAGGAAATCACAATCAAAGCATCCCCGACAGATGGCCATCCAGCCTCTGCTTAAAGACCTCCAAGGAAGGAGACGCCACCACGCTACGAGGGAGTGTGTTCCACTGCCGAACAGCTCTTACTGTCAAAAAGTTCCTCCTCATGTTGAGGTGGAATCTCTGTTCCTGGAGCTTGCACCCATTGCTCCGTGTTCCAGTCTCTGCAGCAGCAGAAAACAAGCCTGCTCCATCCTCAGCGTGACATCCCTTCAAATACTTAAACAGGGCTATCATATCGCCTCTAAACCGTCTTTTTTCCAGACTAAACATACCCAGCTCCCTAAGTCTCTCATCATAAGGCATTGTTTCCAGACCTTTCACCATTTTAGTTGCCCTTCTCTGGACACGCTCCAATTTGTCAACATCCTTTCTGAATTGTGGTGCCCAGAACTGGACACAGTATTCTAAGTGAGGTCTGACCAAGGCACAATAGAGTGGCACTATTACTTCCCTTGATCTAGACACTATACTTCTATTGATGCAGCCCAAAATTGCATTGGCCTTTTTAGCTGCCGCATCACACTGTTGGTTCATGTTCAACTTGTGGTCTACTAGGACTCCTAGATCCCTTTCGCACGTAGTCTCATTCAGCCAGGTCTCTCCCATCCTATATTTATGCATTTCATTTTTCCGCCCTAAATGCAGTACTTTACATTTCTCCGTATTGAATTTCATTTTGTTAGCTTTGGCCCAGCTCTCCAGTCTATCCAGGTCATTCTGAATTTTGATCCTGTCCTCTAGGGTATTAGCTACTCCTCCCAATTTGGTGTCATCTGCAAATTTGATAAGTATGCCCCTAATTCCCTCATCTAAGTCATTGATAAAGATGTTGAATAGCACTGGGCCCAGGACAGAACCCTGTGGCACCCCACTGGTCACATCTTTCCAAGAGGAAGAGGAGCCACTGCTGAGCACCCTTTGGGTTCGGCCGGTCAACCAATTACAAATCCATTGAACAGTTAACTTGTCTAGCCCACATTCTACAAGCTTGTTTGCAAGAATGTCATGGGGAACCTTGTCAAAGGCCTTACTGAAATCAAGGTATGCAATGTCCACAGCATTCCCTTCATCTACCAAGCTGGTAACTTTATCAAAAAAAGAGATCAGATTAGTCTGGCATGACATGTTTCTCTGAAACCCATGCTGACTTTTTGTGATTATGGCATTGCCTTCTAAATGTTCACAAACTCTCTGTTTAATGATCTGTTCTAGAATCTTCCCTGGTATTGATGTCAGACTAACTGGACGATAGTTGTTGGGATCCTCTTTTTTCCCCTTTTTGAAGATGGGAACAATGTTTGCCCTCCTCCAGTCTGCTGGGACTTCTCCTGTTCTCCAGCAGTTCTCAAATATTATTGCCAATGGCTCTGAGATTATATTTGCCAGCTCTTTTAATACTCTTGGATGTAGTTCATCTGGTCCTGGAGATTTGAATTCATTTAGATTAAGAAGGTATTCCTGTACTACCTCTTTACTTATTTTGAGCTCTTCATTCCTCCTTTTTTGCTAAAAGAGACTAATAGAGCTCATTCTCTGAAAACGCACTGAGAACGAACCTTCTGCTCACTGCCTTTTTCTCTAGTACTTGTGCTTCAAGTTTGCCACACATACACACAGAGCTACCTTTGTGCACTGTTTTTCCAGCCCCTCCAGCCAAAATTCCTCCCCACGCCCTCCCACACCTCTCACCTGAGGTCTTGTTTTGCAAAAGGAACTCCATCTGCAACCTCTGGCCCGCCTGCTCCGCCAAGGCAATGGGGGACGGATAGCTGGGGTCCCCCGAGTAGCAGCACACCTCAGCCCCACAGAACAAGAGGGAGAGAGTCTCCGCCAAGTCGCTGGTGGTCACAGCAGCACACAGGGCCTGTTTTGGGGGAGATGGGAGGACACACGTGGGGGGGGAAAAAGGATAGGGTTAGCAAGGCTAAAGAGGGAGAGGAATGAAAGGGGGAAAGGCAAGGAAAAGATGTGGGTTGGATTCAGAGGCAGCCAACAACTCTTCACACACTTTGTGCTGAGGCTGCAGGAAGGTGGGATTAGTCGGGCTGCTAAAGGGGGACAAGACTGGATTTCACAATGGACAGAAAAATTGGCAGAGGGGAGCTCCAGACTTCTCACAGCCCAGAGAGGATGTGACAGTCTCTTTATATTGGGGGAAAGGAGGCAAGTCAGCCTGCCCACAGGGGTGGGATTCCAGGACTGGTCAAGGGCCAGACTAGCCGAGGGTGGGGATGATGAGACTTCCGTGCAAAAAAGCCAAAAGAAAACACAGAGGAGCCCCAGGAGGGGACCGGGAAAGGGGAGAGGCCTCTGCAATTCGACCCAGCCAAGTCAGATCCCATCTACTGCAGATGCTCACAGTGAAAACGAAAAGGGGGGTGGGTGGGGAAAGGACCAGTTTACTAGGCTTGCTTTTTTGCCAGGCTTTGCCCCAGCAATGCAGGGGGGAAAGCAGCAAACTAACTGCTTCCTTCTGCTGCAACACTTTTAATACCCTGAATGCTCAAAGCTGGTGGAAATAATGGATAACCCGTCCACATAAAAACAGGGAGCGAGGAGAGGAGAATGCAGAGGAAGAAGAAGAAATAGAGCTTGGGAGTGTTGCTTTTTATGGACTACAACTCCAAGAATCCCCCAGCCCCAGCCAGCGTGACCGCTAGTTTATCCCAGCTAGATTTGGAAAGTCTGCTTAACCAAAATGAACAATTCCCCGAACCCGTGAACCTTGCTGGTGATTCCCATGTCAGCGGAGCAGCGAATCCACTCCATGTTTTAAATCCAAGTGGTGGAGAAGCTCTCCAATAGGTGCTGAACCTATTTGGTGGAAGTGCAGGGCTCAGCATCCTGGACAACTCCTTTAAAGTTCAGAGTAAAATGTGGAATGGATTCACAGCCATACCGACATGGAAGCAACCAGCCAACACCGCCGGATGGCTTTACTCTGGTTTCCTGGTTGGTGAAACCCATTCAAGTTCCTAGTCCTCATTTTATTTAAAACTGCACCTCCATGAACTTCCTCCCCTGCCCTTAACCTACTGCCCCCATTTCCTTTTTGTCTCCCCAAGGTCTCTGCCAGTTCTGCCCACTGTGCTTCCCCCTTCAAAGCAAACCCTCACCCATTTTATTTATTGGATTTATATCCTGCCTTTTTCCCAAGATGGGATTCAAGGTGGCTTACAATAATTAAAAAATACAACTAAAACACTGCAAGTTACAACAGTTTAAAAAGAATTTAAATGAATTACCATTATTAAAATAAAATAATTTAAAAATACAACACGAATTAAAAACATAATATTGATAAAAATACATCATTAAAAGCAGCACACCAATTAAAATTCACATTTCAAATGCCTGCCTAAATAAAAACATCTTCAACTGCCAGAGAGCAGAGAGGGGGCCAGCCAGACCTCCAGTGGAAGGGAGTTCTGTTAAGGAAAATGCAACATGGGACATACAGTGAAAGAAATAAAATATGTATGTGAAAGTCACAATGACTAAGCAAGAGCAATTATGGGGCTACACAGGTGAAACTGCTAATGTAATCTAGAAGGCCTGAGAGCCAAGGACAGAGGTACTGAATGCAGATTGGAAATACCTGAGAATCATTAAGTGTACAAGGTGAAATGTTGAAATACATGGGTTGGTCTTAAGCATGGGTGGAACTATGTGGACCAATCAGAATGGAAGTACACACCCACTGGGTGGAAACTAACTAGTGGGTGGTGATAAACAATGGCTATAAAATTGTAATGTTTGCCAATGTATTGTGGTGGAGTAGAGGTGGTGTAGTGTATAGAGATTGTGATTTGTTGACCATATAGTATATTTATATAGAAGAATAAAGTAGGTTTTATATAAAACTACTGAGTTGCCTGAGTGAATCCTGGAGACGTTTTGGAGACACCTGGAGAAGAGTGAGAAGGCTTGGAGAGTTTGTCAGGATCTTCAGCCTATTCTCTGAAACTCTGCTGCTTTGGAGGAAAGCATTAACCACTGATCTAAGCTGGTTGGCTCTGCTGCTTAACAAGGTGGTGAGTTTGAGCCAGAGGTGAAGAGCTGCAACTCCCATCATCCCTGACAAGGGTTATGGGCCCAGTTACTAGAGCACCCAGCATCCACAGAAGCTGAAAGTTCCAGAGAGTGGAAGAAAGCTTTGTGGACGACAGATCAGAGCAAGCTGTTTGTGCTGCACTGATAAGCCTCGTGAGTAAATCATTTTGTGTTTTGCTTGAGCCCAGACGGGTTGGCTGTGCATACTCAGAAGGACTGTGTCAAATTGAGTCACTGCACAAATCAAGATGGAAATTCTAAAGTTTAGTAAATTAAATAGAAACAACTACTCTACCTGGAAGATTTATGCCCAATCTCTACTAGTAAAGGAAGGTCTGTGGTCAACAGTTGAAACAGGGCTGGCAGCTGATGCTAATGAAGCCACTCAAGAGAGAGATAGTAAAGCAAAAGCCTGTCTTTATCTTATGCTTGAAGAAGACTTAATTAATGACGTCAGAGATAAAACGTCTGCCAAGGATGTGTGGGATACCTTGCAGAGATTACACACTCCTTCAACTGCTTTTGCAAAAATGCTATGGTCTAAAAGAATATACAGGCAAAAGATGGCTAAAGGGCAGTGTGTGATAGAACATTTAAAAATAATGCAAGATTTGTTTGTGCAAGCTGAACTGAGGGGAGTGCACATTAGCAAAGAGCAGCAATGCTACATTTTAATAGAATCGCTAGACTCTTCGTGGGACAACGTTACAAACAGCCTGCAAAACCTGCAGGAAACTGAGCTTAACAGAGATTTAATTGTGGCCAGAATACTGGAAGAGAACCAGAGAAGAATGTCTGAGCAGGGTGACTCAGCAAGTTTAAAGACTGTGCCAAAACAACAAACAACTCCTGACTGGCGAACGCAGGAGGAAGCAGCCTCTACAAGGGAGCAACGGAGGTGCTTTTATTGTAAGAAGATTGGTCATCTGCAGAGACATTGTAAACATTTTGCAGCTGAGAGACGCAAGCAAGCAGAGAGCAGATGGCAGCCGCGGCAGTATCAAAAACAGTCCAGACCTCCATTTTTGAGGGACAGTGGTAATAAAAAGGGGGTTGCAACCATGATTAAGGAAACACAAAATGCAAATTCTAAATGGCTAGTAGATTCAGGAGCCACATCTTTGATGTGTAATGATATAAATTTAATAAGTAATAGAAAATCAGCTAATGTAAATGCTGTAGTTTTGGCTGACGGGAAAGAGCTAAGTACTGTAAATCAAATGGGTACTGTATACATTCCAGGGCTAAAAGAGAATTTTAATGATGTCTTACATGTAAAGGAGTTAGAAAATAATTTGTTATCAGTAAGCAGATTAACAGAAAAAGACTACACAGTCATCTTTGAAAAGAACATGTGTAAGATAAAACTGAATGGGGAATTGCGTGGCATAGGTTTGAAAAAGGACAAACTTTATTATTTGGAGGACAATATTGATAGATACAGGGTTGAAGAAGCTAATAACATAGAAAATATTCCAATCCACAAAGACTGCATACATGAGCTTCACAGAAAATTTGGCCATGCGAGCTTCAAATGTTTAAAGAATTTAATCAGTATGTGTCCAGATTTAAAAGTTGCTGAATGCAAAAACCACTTAGATTGTACGGTATGTCAACAGGTAAAGGTCAGAGCTTTTCCAGTAGCTAAGAAAACAAAAAGAATTGCTCAAAGACCATTTCAGTATGTTCATGCAGATGTCGCCCAAGCTAATTGCTTGTCCTTAGGGGGAAGCAAGTATTTCCTAGTAATTGTTGATAGGTATACAAGGTTTGCATTTGTGAGAATAATGAAAAACAAATCTGACGCTGGGCAAAGTTTAAAAGCATGGGTAAGAATGGTGGAAAGACAATTTGATAGCAGAGTAGGCACCATCATTACTGATAGAGGAGGAGAATTTTTAAATAATCAATTGTTTAACTGGTTTCAAAAGGTGGGAATAAGGCATGAAACTACAAACCCTGCTTGTCCTAGTGAGGATGGGTTAGCAGAGAAGAAAATACAAGATATAAAAAGAATTACTGCTTGTATGATGGCAGATGCAGGGGTGAAAGATAGTTTTTGGGCAGAAGCAACTTTGACTGCAATACATATCAGTAACAGATTGTATCATTCAGAAATTGAAGACATTCCCTACAGGGTATTGTATGGGAGAATGCCAAATTACAAGTACTTAAGGGTTTTTGGACAATTTGCTCATGTTTACACACCTGCTTGTTTCAGGAGGAAAGGAGAACCCAAAAGCAAAAGGCTTAGGTTTTTGGGGTATTCTGGAAATAGCTACAAGTTTCATTTGGATGGAAAACAAGTGCAGTATTCTAGGTCTGCAAATTTTGAGAGACATGCTGGTTGGGACAAACTGCATGCCAATAAAGAAGTGTTTTTGAGATTAGGGAGTTCAAATGAGCCAGAAGCACAAACTGAACCAACCTCAGGAAACGGAGGGGTTTCAGTTAAGCAGGAAGCATCACCTAGCAGCAGTGGTAGTTCTTCTGATGATGAGATAGCATCTAGGCCTACTACTACTCGAATGACTGAAGACAAGAGATTTAGTCATAGAACTACAACTCCTAGTAAAGAAAGTGAGGAAGAAAGAGACAGAACAGCAGATTTTATTCCCAGGCGTAGTCACAGAGTTAGAAAGCCTCCAGATAGGTTTGTTGTGACAAAGGCAAGAGCTTGCTTAGCAGTAGAGGAGCCTGAAAGTTTTGAAGAATTGGAAAGTTATTCTAGTGAAGAACAGGAAAGATGGTTTGATGCAATGGATAATGAGTTTGGTTGCCTGGTAAATAAAGATGTTTTTGAAATTGTTGACAGACCCAAAGACAAGAAAGTAATTGGTTGTAAATGGGTATACAAAAGGAAAGAAATGCCAGATGGAAGTATCAAATATAAAGCTAGGTTAGTGGCTAAGGGTTTTGCACAACAGCAGTATGAGAACTATGATAAGACATATTCTCCAACTGCAAAGCCAGAAAGTCTGAGAATGGTTCTAGCTGTAGCAGTAAAAAGGAATTTAGTTGTAGAACATTTTGATTTTGAGACAGCTTACTTGAATGCGGTTCTGAATGAAGAAATATTTATGGAACAGCCACAAGGTTTTGAAGAAAATGGTAGTCAGAGAGTATATAAATTAAAGAAAGCGTTGTATGGTTTAAAACAAAGTGCCAGAGCGTGGAATCTGTGCATCAATGATGAGCTAGTTAAGCTAGGTTACAAGAGGAGCATTGCAGATGCTTGTGTTTATACAAAAGGAGACATAGTATTAGTGATTTATGTAGATGATTTGTGCGTAGCAGCAAAGTCAAAACAGGAAATTGAGTCAGTAAAAAGAGAATTGTCTAAGAAGTTTGTTTTGAAGGACTTAGGTGTATTGAAGTCTTATTTAGGTATTTGTGTTGAATGGACAGAAGAAGGACATTGTTTGTTAAGTCAGAGAAATAAAATTGAAAGATTGATTGAAAAGTGTGGATTACAGAATGCAAAAATAGTAAGAGCTCCAATGACAACTGGTTTTGTGTCTGAAGAAACAACTAGAGCGTTTGAGGACAAGAGTCTCTTCAGAAGTATAATAGGATCTTTACAATTCATATCTTGCCACACCAGACCAGACATTTCTTATGCTGTAAATGTATTGTCTAGAAGGGTTAATGATCCAAAAATTGAAGACTGGACAGCGGTAAAACATTTGTTGAGATATTTGAAAGGAACCGTAGATAGGAAATTGATAATAAGAAACAATAGTTCAGATCTAGATTGTTATGTAGACAGTTCATTTGCATCAGAATTAGGAGACAAGAAGTCAGTTACAGGAATGATAATTAAATATAGTGAAAGTCCAATAGTTTGGAGAAGTAGAAAACAAACTAATGTAGCGTTAAGCACAACGGAAGCAGAATTCGCTGCTTTGAATGAGATAGTAAATGAGGTACAGTGGATTAAGCAATTGCTAAATGATTTAAATGAAAGTTACAAGATACCAGTGGAAATTCTGGAAGATTCACAGTCATGCATAGCGATGGCTGAAACTGAAAGTTTGAAGAACAGAACAAAATATGTTGGTGTAAGATATCAAAATGTGCGAGACATGGTTCAGAAGGGTGAAATAGAATTGAGATATATAGAAACACAACACAACATAGCAGATTTGTTCACAAAAGCATTGACAGTAGAAAAACATGAAAGGCTGACACAAATGGTTGGAATGACATTGTAAGACACATACAATATTTTATTTCGGAGGGGATTGTTAAGGAAAATGCAACATGGGACATACAGTGAAAGAAATAAAATATGTATGTGAAAGTCACAATGACTAAGCAAGAGCAATTATGGGGCTACACAGGTGAAACTGCTAATGTAATCTAGAAGGCCTGAGAGCCAAGGACAGAGGTACTGAATGCAGATTGGAAATACCTGAGAATCATTAAGTGTACAAGGTGAAATGTTGAAATACATGGGTTGGTCTTAAGCATGGGTGGAACTATGTGGACCAATCAGAATGGAAGTACACACCCACTGGGTGGAAACTAACTAGTGGGTGGTGATAAACAATGGCTATAAAATTGTAATGTTTGCCAATGTATTGTGGTGGAGTAGAGGTGGTGTAGTGTATAGAGATTGTGATTTGTTGACCATATAGTATATTTATATAGAAGAATAAAGTAGGTTTTATATAAAACTACTGAGTTGCCTGAGTGAATCCTGGAGACGTTTTGGAGACACCTGGAGAAGAGTGAGAAGGCTTGGAGAGTTTGTCAGGATCTTCAGCCTATTCTCTGAAACTCTGCTGCTTTGGAGGAAAGCATTAACCACTGATCTAAGCTGGTTGGCTCTGCTGCTTAACAAGGTGGTGAGTTTGAGCCAGAGGTGAAGAGCTGCAACTCCCATCATCCCTGACAAGTTCCACAGTCTGGGAGCAGCCATGGAGAAGGCTCTCTCCCAAGTCCTCAACAACCATGTCTGAAAAGGTGGTGGGACTGAGAGAACGCCCTCCCCTGCAGATCTTAATGCTTGGGCTGGCTTATATAGGGAGATATGGTCTTTCAGATAGTCTGGACCTAAGCCGTTTAGGGCTTTAAAGGTCAAAAGCAGCACTTTGAATTCTGCTGGGAAAGAGACTTTGGGTTTTCCTGTGACCTCTCTGACTGGGAGCACATCTCTTGTTGTTTGGATAAAGACAACCAAGGGAGGATAAAAGGCAAAGAAGCTCTTCTTCCACCACCCAACATTACAACTTGCTTACTGTGATTTCCCCATGGAATTTCCCTCTGGCTTTTTCCATTTCCCCACCACCCATCTGTCTTTCTCACTAGATAGTGACTGGATGCTAAGGGAACTGGCTGGATTTTAAATGCCCCATCAACTAATGCAACCATTTCCCAGGGATTAGGAATGTTACTTTTATGAACTGCAGCATCCAGAATCCCCAGTCAGCATGGTCATCAGCCTAGTTGTGTCTTGCAATTAGATCTGTAGCTGTTCTGCGTCTTCAAGTGGTTTTTGACTTAGGGCGACCATAAGGTTACCCATTTATTTATTATTTATTTATTTATTTATTGGCAACAACATAGAATTATAGAGCCGGAAGAGACTACAAGGGCCATCTAGTCCAACCCCCTGCCATGTGTCCCAGTTTTCATCTGTGAAATCATAGAATCATAGAATCATAGAATTGCAGAGTTGGAAGAGACCATGAGGGCCATCCAGTCCAAATGTTGGAGGGTATGTTATAATCTTTTCCAACATGTCCTGTTTTTATTGGATTTACTATATATCCCATCTTTCTTCCAAGAGGGGATTCAAACTTATCATGGGGTTTTCTTGGCAAGATTTGTTCAGAGGGGGTTTGCCATTGCTTTCCTCTGAGGCTGAGAGAGTGTGACTTGCCCAAGATCACTAGGTAGGTTTCTGTGGTCAAGCAGAGATTCGAACCCTGGTCTCCTAGAGTTGTAGCCCAACACTCCAACCACTACACCAAGCTGGCTCTCTAGCAATTAGATTTAGTCCTAGGTCTTTTGCCTCAATAAAACCACTCCATCCAACCTGATGACCTAACACCAAAGCTTGGAGGTTGGGGAATAGCTAATTACTAATTTCTTAAAATATTTAAACTCCACTTTATATCCAAGGACCTCCAGGATGGCATACAATGGAATCAATGTAAACACTATGCAAACCATTTAGAATGGTTCAACATATTTCAGCAGGGCAAAAAGCATTCTAAACAATTTGACAGCAATTCTTTGGTAAAATCAACATTAGTTTTTTGCAGGGTTGGCTGGCTTAAACCAAATGACTTGGGTTTTTTTTTAATTGATTATCTTTTTTTAAAAAGTCTGGCTGTTATTACTATTTTTCAACCCTCTTACTGGAACAACGACTGTATGAATTTAAATATTTTAACTCTAACAGTTTATTGGTCATTGTTCATTGCTAAGACCAGTATCCAGGTCAGTGGCTTCTTTTTAATCGCTTTATTTTATAGTGTAAGAAATGCCATTCAGAAACAAATCCTTCAATTAACAGAAGTTCAACCAAAACAACTGGCTTTAAAAGAGCACTTTTTTAAAGAACAATTATTATTTAAGATAGTGGCCATAACATCTGAACTGCAATTTAGAAACATAGCATAGAAACATAGCATCAAAGAGTTGGAAGAGACCATAAGGGCCATCCTTGCTATTTAAGTTTCTGATTTAGTCCTATATTGGTTTTTATGCAAAAACAAACAAACAAACCTGGTTTAAACAAAACAAAAACAAAAAAACCCAACTTGGGTCTTTTAAAAAAACAACTTTGTTTTTCCTCCCAACCCTGCTTTATTGGACTACGATTTCCAAAATCCCCCAGGAGTATGGTGAACATGCACACCAAATGGGGGATGCTGAAACTTGTCATGCAAAGAAAGGTAACTTTTCCACATTCCACTGGTTACATATTTGAGGCTAGAAATTTCATTTGAAGAAACTGGTTTACCAGGACGTCCCTCCCTCTGTGCATGGCAACTGTTCCTCTTTGTGAATTAAAGTCTGCAATCGTTAAAGGAATGTCCATCATCCCCGCAGACTATGCTGTAGGGTGTGCATGGATGCTTGCAACAGGTCAACCTTTATCAATGCTATCTAATTTGCCCTCGGACGCTGCTGATTGGCTCAGTGTCCCTTAGTCTGGTTCTTCTCCTGTTCAACTGCTTTTGAGCATTAAAATGGGGAAATTGGGCAATTTTTCTTGCAAAAAAAAAAGTAAAGAAAAAAGAGCTCTTTTAGTCCCAGATGAGAAGCTCAACCTTTCAGGGTTGAAATCAGGAGAGAGATTAAAAGGAAGGTCATAATGTCCATGGTTTGAGATGGATTGATTGGAGGGAGGGGGAGGATGCATTTATTTTATTTATTTAAAAAAAATTATATCCCAACCAATCTATATCACAAGATCTCAGAGGCATGTACAAGTAAAATCAATTAAACTGCTTTCAAGAGTTTTAAACCTATATTTTAAATTTTAAACTTATATTTTCTTGCTGATTCATATTATATTAATTTGGGGTGGGTTTTTTTTTAAATGGTTATCTGGATAATTTGTTTTGCAATTGTATTTTATAGTTTGTGTATTCATGCATGGCAGAATGGGGTTGGACTAGATGGCCCTTGTGGTCTCTTCCAACTCTGTGATTCTATTCCTTCCCTCTGCTTATTATTCTTTTCTTCCCTTTGTCCTTCCCGTTTATTTTAGATTGTACACCTTTGGCAAGACCCAATGTTTATGGGTGTGTGTGTGTGTGTGTGTGTGTGTTTGCTTTTTTTAATGTAAAGCTTGTTTTAATGTAAAGTGCCATGTACTGTACATAGATGGTGCTATAAAAATAATGATCACCATCATCAATGGAAATAATTTAAACAGATGAAAATGCCACACAAACTTTAAGATAAGACAAACTTAAGATAAATAACCAAACAAAATCAATCTAAATAAATAAACAAGTAAAATCTATTTAAAATGTTTAAAACAGTTTCAAATAATGCAAAATAATTTCAACAGATTAAAAAAAATTTAAACATTTGACAAATTAAAACAGTTTAAAAGCATGCCCAAATCACAATGTTTGGCTGGACCTCTCCAATGTCTTCACAAGCCAGGGTTCTTTTTTTAAAAAAATCCTTTCCTACATTGTTATTCTAAAGTTTCCTTGTTATCTTTTAAAAAGTTAAAAACATCCTTTTCACACAAAAAAAACACAATAACTTCAAATGCCATGTAAACTCTAACTGACTATAATAAATTTAAAATATTAAATCAATTTAAATAAATAAACTATGGTAGTAAAAATCAATTTAAGCAGTTTAAAGCAAAGAAAATAATTTAAGTAGATATAAAAACATATTAAACAATTTGACAAGTCAAAACATTTTAACCCATGTGTAACTCACACTTTTGGCTGGACTCCTGTCCAACTGACTTCACAAGCCAGGGGTTTTTCTAAAAAAATCTCTCCTACAATGTTATTCTTAAATTTCCTTGTTATCTTCTAGAAACATAAAAACATCCTTTTAAAAGAAACCCTTTAAATGCCATGTAAACTTTAATTTCCTAAAATAAATAAACAGGCTGCTTGCCTGTAACTGTGGGTCTTCAGGTGGCCATTTGTTACGCTATATCTTTTAAAAAGGATTGATTGACTTACAATCATAGATCATAGAATCACAGAATCCTAGAATTGGAAAGGATCAAAGAAATCCTGGGTAATGTAGTTTGGGGGAGGCACTAGAGCTCTCTGCCTGGGAATACTTAGTGCCCCTCCATACCCTGCAAATCCCAGGACTGCACCAGGTGTTGCCATGGCAGTTAAAGTGGAATCAGAGCACAATAACTGTATTGTGTGAAATGGTCCAGAGTCATTTGCAGAATCTTAATCAAGTTAATGAGATAGTGCCAGTTTTGTTTATCAATTAGGGTGTGACTATACAGTAGGACCCCCTTATCCATTGGGGATTGGTTCTGGGGGAGCTGTGGATACTGAAAACTGTGGATAATAGCAAATGTAATTGAAAATAATGGAACAACCGGTTTAAAATACCATAGAGTTGCCTTGGAGGAAGACCTAGAAAATGGCTAGAGAGGACACATTTTCTAGGAAGACTCTATGGTTGGTGTGCTGTTTTGTGTCCCGTGGATAACTGAATCAGTGA
The DNA here is from genome assembly GCA_030847615.1 of Gambelia wislizenii. Lineage (NCBI taxonomy): Eukaryota > Metazoa > Chordata > Lepidosauria > Squamata > Crotaphytidae > Gambelia > Gambelia wislizenii. The sequence goes on from JAUMIR010000003.1 coordinate 377,411,786, forward strand.
ATAATGAATCAGTGGATATGGGGGTCCTATTGTACTATTTTGGTCCCAATCTATCACACTGGGAAAGACCCAAATCTCCCCCCACAAAAAAAATTAAAATGCATTACCCTCCCTTCGATTATATTTATATCTTGTCCTGTATCTGAGGACAGCAAGGCAGCAGCATACAATAAAAAGTTCAAAATGGTAAGAACAATTTTAAAAGACTAAAAGCCTATTAAACCGTTTAGCCTTGAAAGCATGTAACATTTTGCCTTGAGGAAAGCCACTGCAAACTGGAGAGGGCTCCTGTGCTTTTATTGGTTGCACAGAAGAGAGAATTTCAGAGGGGTTGTTTGCTGTGCAAGCAGGTAACAAGCAACACTTGCTGAATTCCCTTTTCTACGCACTCATGAAAGGGACAGCAACCAGCTCCAGTTTTCACACTCATAGAATCATAGAATCATAGAATTGCAGAGTTGGAAGAGACCATGAGGGCCATCCAGTCCAACCCCCCTGCCACGCAGGAAATCTTGATCAAAGCATCCCCGACAGATGGCAATCCAGGCTCTGTTTAAAGACCTCCAAGGAAGGAGACCCCACCACGCTCCGAGGGAGTGTGTTCCACTGCCGAACAGCTCTTACTGTCAAAAAGTTCCTCCTCATGTTGAGGTGGAATCTCTGTTCCTGGAGCTTGCACCCATTGCTCCGTGTTCCAGTCTCTGGAGCAGCAGAAAACAAGCCTGCTCCATCCTCAGCGTGACATCCCTTCAAATACTTAAACAGGGCCATCATATCGCCTCTTAACCGTCTTTTCTCCAGGCTAAACATACCCAGCTCCCTAAGTCTCTCCTCATAAGGCATCGTTTCCAGACCTTTCACCATTTTAGTTGCCCTTCTCTGGACACGCTCCAATTTGTCAATATCCTTTTTGAATTGTGGTGCCCAGAACTGGACACAGTATTCTAGGTGAGGTCTGACCAAGGCAGAATAGAGCGGCACTATGACTTCCCTTGATCTGGACACTATACTTCTATTGATGCAGCCCAAAATTGCATTGGCCTTTTTAGCTGCCGCATCACACTGTTGACTCATGTTCAACTTGTGGTCTACTAGGACTCCTAGATCCCTTTCGCACGTAGTCTCATTCAGCCAGGTCTCTCCCATCCTATATCTATGCATTTCATTTTTTCGCCCTAAATGCAGTACTTTACATTTCTCCGTATTGAATTTCATATTGTTAGCTTTGGCCCAGCTCTCCAGTCTATCCAGGTCATTCTGAATTTTGATCCTGTCCTCCAGGGTATTAGCTACTCCTCCCAATTTGGTGTCATCTGCAAATTTGATAAGTATGCCCCTAATTCCCTCATCTAAGTCATTGATGAAGATGTTGAATAGCACTGGGCCCAGGACAGAACCCTGTGGCACCCCACTGGTCACATCTTTCCAAGACGAAGAGGAGCCACTGCTGAGCACCCTTTGGGTTCGGCCGGTCAACCAATTACAAATCCATTGAACAGTTAACTTGTATAGCCCACATTCTACAAGCTTGTTTGCAAGAATGTCATGGGGAACCTTGTCAAAGGCCTTACTGAAATCAAGGTATGCGATGTCCACAGCGTTCCCTTCATCTACCAAGCTGGTAACTTTATCAAAAAAAGAGATCAGATTAGTCTGGCATGACTTGTTTCTCTGAAAACCATGTTGACTTTTTGTGATGATGGCATTGCTTTCTAAATGTTCACAGACTCTCTGTTTAATGATCTGCTCTAGAATCTTCCCTGGTATTGATGTCAGACTAACTGGACGATAATTGTTGGGATCCTCTTTTTTCCCCTTTTGGCAACCTTAAAGGCGGGGGTCAGAATTCAGTGTCCAAGGAGAGGCGACCAGGAAGTCCCCAGATGCACCTCATAGCACCTTGAACACCCACAAACTGACTCTAAAAAAAAAAAGACATACACTCCAAACCCTCCCACTCAAAAAAATAAATAAAATAAAAATAAATTGGACCTCTAGAAGACACAAGTGATGTTTGTGAGAGGCACCCTAAAACAGCCACACACAAAACATCAAATATAGGAACAGGACATGATCAGAACATCTTTTCCTCTTCCACAGAAATGGAGCTTGCATGGGCTCTGAGGAACCCCAAAACCTGGTGAATGCATAGAAACATAGCATCAAAGAGTTGGAAGAGACCACAAGGGCCATCCAGTCCAACCCCATTCTACCATGCAGGAACACTATCCAAGCATTCCCAATAGATGGCCATCCAGCCTCTGTTTAAAAACCTCCAAAGAAGGAGACTCCGCCACACTCCCAGGCAGTAGCCTATTCCACTACTGAAACAGCTCTTATTGTCAGGAAGTTCTTCCTAAAGTTTTGGTGAAATCTCTTTTCATGTAGTTTTGCTCCATGTTCTAGTCTCTGGAGCAGCAGAAAACAAGCTTGTTCCATCCTCAGCATGACATCCCTTCAAATATTTAAACATGGCCATCATGTCCCCTCTTAACCTTCTGTTTTCCAGCTCCCTAACCAGCTTCCCTCACAGGGCATAATGGCTTCCAGACCTCCCACCATTTTGGTCACCCTCCTCTGGACACCTTCCAGCTTCTCAATATCCTTCCTGAACTGTGATCTGCCTAAAACTAGGCTATTTAATTATGTTCAACTTTTTTTTTAAACTACAGGTCGACCCCCATATCCACAGGGGACACGTTCCAAGACACACACCCCATGGATACCTGAGACCATGGATAGTAGGAAACCCTAGTATTTTCAGTGAGAGAAATGCCAGAGGTTGACCATAGAATCACACAGGAAGACCTAGAAATGCATAGAGAGATGCGTAGCTAACACACATTGGAAACTGTTTAATGCACTGTAGATGTGTAAATAACTATTGCTTAAAACTATTTGTAAGCCGCTCTGATAGCCTTGTGGCTGAAGAGCAGGGTATAAATAACTAAATAAATAAAAAAATAAAAAGAGATTGTATTTTTTCGGACATGGATAAGTGAAACTGTGGATACCCAATCCATATCCACGTGTACTAATTTTGAATTCATGTATTTTGTTTTAACTTATGAGTCGTCCCATTTGGGAGAAAGGCAGGATATTACTTAATTAGTTAAATCCCTCTGTAGAGACCGGAAGGGATGCTGATAGCGCAGCTGGTGTTGATGGGATTTCACCTACGACTTACATATTTGCAATAACAGTAGGCACCTGGACAGCACAGAACACAAAAGCTGACCACCTCCGCCTTCCCTTCCCCAGAAGGAGCACTTGCCAAACCCATGAACAGGCTGGACAAAGTGCCATGCAACACATTGTTAAAAATCCCCCTGCTTCAGAAAACAGAGCCCTGAAATAATTCTTTCAAGTCTCTTTACAGGCTCATAGATAGATAAGATTCCTGACAGCTCTCTGAAGCCAAGATGTTTCCTAGAAAAAGAAAAGGAAGGAAAAGGAGAGGAGAGGAGACCCTCCCAGCCTGCCATAACTCTAAAATGGTTCCCATACCACACATTGCTCCATGCTCTGTGGGTGGAATAACACTCCTTCAGAAGGGAAACAGCATCCAAGATGTTGAATTTTTTCTGTGTTCCTTCACCACACTTTGCAGCTGATCTGCCTCAGCTAAGAGCAAACTGTTTTGCCTTGCTCTGGTTTAGAAATAGCCAGGAGTGCCATTTTTGCCAGTGGATAAGCTTCAGGCAGGATTGGTCCCCTATTCCTAACCAAAGATCCCTGCTCTTATTTCCTGGTGGAATTGGCACAGAGGAAACTCCCTCCTACAGAATCAGAGCCTTGGTCCATCTAGCCCTGTATCACCAACGCTATCTGGCAGCTAAAAGGCTCTTGGGGGCTTCAGGAAGGATAATTTCCCAAACTCTACCTGGAGAGCCCTGGTCTTCCTTTCTAGTGGTCTCCCATCCAAGTACTAACCATAGACTCATAGCGTTGGAAGAGACCCCAAGGGCCATCCAGTCCAAACCCATTCTGCCATGCAAGAATACAGAATCAAAGCATTCCCAACAGATGGTCATCCAGCCTCTCTTTAAAAACCACCAAGGAAAGGGACTCCACCACACTCCCAGGCAGCAGCATATTCCACTAGAATCTAGCAACCTAGAATCACATTTGCTTGATAAGCTGCCGCATCACACTGTTCACTCATGTTCAGCTTGTGGTCTACTAAGACCCTTTTACATGAATTGTTGTCAAGCCAGGTGTCACCTATCCTGTATCTCTGCATTTCAATTTTTTTCTGCCTAAATGTAGTACTTTTTGGTTAGTTTTGGCCCAGTTCTCCAATCTGTTAAAGTAATCTTGAATTCTCATCCTATTCTCTGAGGTATTCACTACCCTTCCTAATTAACACCAGCTCTGACCCTGTTTGGCTTCTGAAATCAAACGATATTGGATACGTTCGGGGTGGAAGGGTGTGGAGTTGTGGTCCTAAAAAAGTAACTTTCCCAGGCTTGGGTCCAATTCTGCTATAACGTAGAGGCCTGGGGGCTGGTCTTTAAGCTTGGACTGGATAAGATCAAACACTGTGGTCCAGAGCACCCACCTTGTTAAGTTCCTCCTGGTTCCCAAAAAGCGGGTGGTACCGGCGATACTTGCCTTCCCTGTATTTGGCCACAAGGAAGCGCCTCCGTTCTTGGCTGTCGCTCTGGGGGTTGATGGCCTCGCTGGGGGGGACATTCGCCGCCCAGAACTGGTTGGCCACGGCGTTGCCAATCTGGAGGAAGAGCTGGGAAGACAGAAAACAACAAAGCAATATGAAAAAGTGGTTATTGTGTGACTTCAAGTCGTTTCTGACTTATGGCAACCGAAACACGAGTTTTTCTTGTCCAGAGGAGATTTGCCCTTGCCTTCCTCTGAGGCTGAGAGTGTGTGACTTTCCCAAAGTCACCCAGGGGGTTTCAGTGGCTGAGCAAAGAAGATTTGAACCCTGGTCTTCTGGAATCCTAGTCCAACACTCAAACCACCACACCACATTGATTCTTGTTTTCTAGCCAAGATTTATTCTGAGGTTTGCTACCATCGCCTTCCTCTAAGGCTGAGAGAATGTGACCTTCCCAAGGTCACCTAGTGGATTTCCATGGCCGAGCAGAGATTTGAACCCTGGTCTCCCAGAGTCTTATTACAGCACACAAACCACTAGACCACACTGGCCCTCAGTATAAAGAACGTATGTGTTAGATATAATTATGGCATCAGTCCAGGGTTGTTGTTTTTTTAGGACGGGGGACTTAATGAAGTTTATACCGTTCTTCCTCAGCATCAGCATCAACTTCATCACTGCCTTTGTCCCAAGATCTTTAGCAGAGGGCTTTCTCGGGGTCACACCTTCGTCTTGCCCCTCTGCGTGAGGACAAGGGAGAAGGCCTTCTTGGTGGGTGCTCCCAGGTTTTGGAATTCCCTTCCAAAGCAGGCTAGGTTGGCCTCCTCTCTGCTCTCCTTCCTCCACCACATAACGTCTTTTTCATTTAAACAGGCATTTTAAGAGATACGCTGGGTGTGCAGAAGGGCTTTTTTCCCCATGGGACATAGTAAATAAATAGTAAACAAATAGTAAATAGTATTTCTCTCTTCTCTCTCTCTATCTCTCCCTCTCTCTGACTTTTCTTCGCAAACGAAGATTCAGGAAGGACTCATCCTGCGCTTTCTGCAAGTGCGCTGATGACTAAAAAGGCCAATCCGAGATAGACAAGTCCGGTTTCAGAAAGCACAGCAGAAGGTCTCCTTGGGTGATGTTTCCGGGTTGTGATTCTTTCTGCGTTGTCGTTTCTCTTCAAGACTTGTTCGGCGTGAGTTCTCAAATAAGGCTGCAGCATTGTGGATAGTGCGTCTCCATCCCTCCCGATGTGAGGCCAGGGCGGACCATTGTTGGTGATCAATTTGGCCGAGCCTGAGATGTTGTTTCAGGAAGTCCTTGGATCGCTTTTTTGGAGCACCCCTCTTACGCTGACCCGTGGCGAGTTCACCGTAGAGTACTATTTATTTACATAATAAATAAATAGTAAATTAAATAAATAGTAAATAAAACTGTGCATAGAGAGATTTATGGTTTGTGTTCCTGATGGAGGATCTGAACTTCATTGTGTTGATGTTTTTATCTGAAGTCAGACTGAACAAGGCTGTAACTCATGAAAACCACTATAAAAGATGAACTGGGAGAATATGTAATGCTAAATGGACAGACCTCTGTATCTTCCACCTGTGAAGAAAATTAACTCACACCCATGTTAATGGAGGGATTAGTTGGAATTTTTGTCAGCATTCTGACTGTCTCCATGTAGCTCTTGAGTTTCGTAAGCATTCTTTCAGGCTATGTTATGAGTAGATGGAGCAGTTTAATATGCATTTTTAGAGTCTTTGTTATGAGTGGACAGAATTAGCTAACACACATTGGAAACTGCTTAATGCAGATGTGTAAATTGCTAATGCTTAAAACAATTTGTAAGCCACTCTGTTAGCCTTGTGGCTGAAGAGCGGGGTATAAATAAATAAATAAATAAAAATAGGTGCTACATTTTAACATTGACTGTTATGTCTTTGAAATTATGCTAATGAAGTTGGGGGGAGAGACACCATAGGCTGTTGAAAAATGAGAGATGATGAATGAGGATTTTGATTTTTTAACATTACTTTGAACAGGTTAATTAATTACATGCATTAGAGTCTGCTAGAGTAACAACCAAAAAGCTCACAATGTTTCTTCACCTTACAGCAATATATAGTTTAAAATACAAAGACGCACATAGTGACTAAACAAGCAGCCTTTTACTATATACGTAAAGTAGCTCAATATTCTTTATAATTCAACATTTGGTATCCTGGCTTTGATACAGGAAAAAGAGAAGAAGAAAAATCAAGTCTATATAAAAGATAAAGAACCTCAAGGTAAGTAGTAAATGACAGAAAGTTATAACCAATACTTTTACATGTAGGATAGTGACTAATATATTCAGTAAAGTTGGTTTGCTAAGAGTAATATGCTTTCATAATAGGGGAATATCTCACACTTAATTGTCAGTCTTCCATTCAAAGTTAACCAGCTATGAAATACAGTCAAAGCAAAGAAGAGAAGAGCTTACCAGAAGTACTAGAGAGTGTCTATATATGTAAGAAAGCATGTCTTTCAAGGAAGCCGTTTATAATTATAGTATAGATTTATTCTTTTGAAATGTTGGTTTGCTTAGTAGCGTTTCATTATGTGTGAATTATCTATAGTTCATAACAAAAATGAGTAATATATTACACAATGGAGAAGCAGTTTAAAATAATAGTATATATTCTTTTCAGTGAAGTTTTTCCAACACTAAACAGTGTTTGTTTAACATATAGAAAATAGAATAACGCATAGGCATAATAAATAAAGATACCAAAGATGATTCCTGATCAGCAGCATTTATGGTCCCGTCTACACGATTTAAATAATACGTACGGCGTGCGGAAGTTCCCACTTCGGTACAAACGGCCGTTCGGATGCACACGAATGCAAAAGAGGGGGGGCGGTTTTCCACCCTGAAATATGCACACGCGGCATTCGGGAGGGAAAGCGGATCGCGAAGAGAAATCCATACGCCGTTCGGATGGCTGACGGGTCTGTACGGTCCGTTCACACACATACGAACAGGCAGGGTAATCTGATTGGCTGGCCGAGTAGAGGGGGCGGGGCTAGCACGGAGGGGAATTGGGAGCGGCCGCCATGTTGGTTTCCTGGCTAGCGAGCGTCCGGTAAGTCCGTGAATGTATATGTTTATTTATTTTTATTTTATATTGTAAATACGGAAAACCGACTGTCCGCAAACCAGGAACCTTTTTAAAAAAAAAGCGGCGGGAGATTTAAAACTGCCGCTTGGCTTGCTCGCTGCAGCCAGCTTCAGGAAGAGGGAGTCATACGGAGCTTAGGGGGCTTAAAAATCGTATAGCTGGTTCCTATGCATACGAACGACAGGCTGTTCGTATTTTTTGCCCCCCCTACAGATTTTTTTATGATCGTATAGCCGCACCCTATGTGTAAATTTCTTATAGTTTATGACCAAGTTGGATGCAACAATGAACAGATATTTAAAATAGATGGTGATCTGTTCAATTTTTAACATACCTTTTATAAAAGTACAGTCAATAAAAGTATGTGCATATATTGATTTTACAGCTCTTGAAGAAGGGTTCATACCTGAAAAGCGCCAGCTAAATAAACAAGCTTTTTCTACTAAAACAAGGCTCAACAAACAATTCTTTTGAACCAAGAACATCTCTCATTTTGAAATTATGCTATCATGTTGTAAATTATAGGTATTTTAACATGATAGCTACTTTAATTGTGTTTTGACTTTTGAAACAACACATTTTGAACACACTTGTACAATGCACTTGTAAAATTCAGGTTGTTGCAAACCTGTGAGTGTAATTGCATCTGGTTGTTAAGTTTCTTGTAAGTGGCCTTGGTTTCATTGTTGAGAGGGAAGTAGGAGAAGGAACGAAGGATCATCTCAAGACCTCACAACCTGTCCCAGGCACAAAACTGGGTGTATTCCCAAGACCCTGTATTCCAACTATGGGCAAGCAAAGCAGTCAAGTTGATTCTCTCTGCATTTCTCTCCTGGTCCAGATTTAAAAGCCAAACATGCCCTGTGCCCACATGTCTTGGAAATCTATCAAAAATCCAGTGCAAACACAAACTCTGTGACAATCAAAGCACCCAGCCTTTGCCAGCCCACCTAAGTTCAGCAAGTCCATCACATCACCCTCAACACAGGCAATCTCATCAGATTTCAGAACATAAGCAAGGTTGGGATTGGTTAGTACAGGTCACCCTCCATATCCGCGGAACCAATGTTAACAGTTTCAGTTATCCATGGCTGAAAAAGTAGGATCACACACCATAGAGTTGTGCTGGAAAATGCCTAGAGAGCTGTCCTCTCTAGGAATTGCTAGGTCCTCCAATGCAACTCTATAGTATATTTGTACAGGAAGCCTTTTATTTTAATGGGGTTTGCTATTATCTGCAGTTTCACTTATATACGGTAAATCCAGGAATGTATTGCCCTATAGTTACAGGGGGTGACCTGTACTCAGATAGGAGGGAATCATCCCTTCCTGAAACTCCGGGCAGCCCCGTTCCTGCTGTCAGAGTTGAATTAAAGGGTGTTGGGCCAGCCAACCACGGGGGTCCCTTCTGGTTTAGGGGGATGCAGAGAGGCCGAACTGCACCAGGTGACACTGTCGGGAGGAGGGGTGACACCAGCCTTAGTGACGGCACAGCACAGGCTCAATATCCACAGATTCAAGCATCCACAGAACAGCACTGCATACACTAAAATGGTGGTGCCCATACGTAAAATGGTGCCACCACATCCCTAAAATGTTGTTGCTCCACACCAATATTTCAGACAAATGAACCAGCAATTGTTCAAAGTTAGTCCAAGGAATTCTGATTTTAAAAAATCAGAACAGCAGTATCTCAATGTCCCTTTCTTCCAGGTGTCTCTAACAGATTGGGAGCCCCCTACCATGATCACTAGCCCACTGAGCAGTCCATAGGGTGGTATAGGATAGCTGCACATTTTTATCAATCTCAACAAAATATGGTCTCTTGACCACATTAAATCATCCCATCAAGGCAATGGTCAACTATTGAAATACACACACACGTGTGTGTGTGTGTGTTTCAATAGTGCAATTTGAGACTTTCCCTGTGAAAAATTCATTTGCTTTTGGCCAAATTAATTTTGAGGGAGTTCCATAGTATTGTGTTTGTTTTGTTTTTTTAAGTGCAGAATTCTTTCTTGTGATCTCCCCCAGTGGGGAGAAACCTTGGATTTATTTCTCCTTGCAAGTGAGAACAAAATAAGCAAAGAGCCACATAACCCTCACGGCCCAATGGCTAGATGCTTCAGTGGCAAAGACCGGAAAGCACGCTTTGTTCTACTTTTTTTCTAGGTCACTAATGAGTGTATTGACCATACTGAAGGGGAGAATCAATCCCTTTCCCTGAAAAGCCACCAGGCCCCATTACTACTGGGCTGAAAGCTCAACCAAAGCAGCACAACCACCTTATCTCTTCTTCAGCATCTACAACAGAAGTGGGGCTAAGGCAAGGTGGGCAACTTTTGGAAGGGGCGGGGGTCATACACTGGAAGTGACATCCTGTCACATCCATCTGCTATTTTGGACAATTTTTGGCTTTGTTTATTGGGGGGGTTCTAGATGGGAGAAGTAAAATGGCACATTAGTAGCCAGTTTTGCCTGCATTTGGCCAAATGTAAGGGTAAAAAATAGTCCAGAAATTGGTTCAATTTTTTTTTTAATTGGGGTGTCTAGGATATTAGCAGGGCCACACTTTGGGGTTCTGTGGGCTGCACTTTAACCATTCCTGGGCCAAGGGGATATGGCAGGGTGAACCGTGTGGATAGGGACAGACAGCTACCTATCTGGATATTTCCCCATCAAATGTACAAAGGACACTCAATTCTATGCCTGTCTACTCAAAAGTGAACACAACGGTGACATCTTCCCCAGGTTGCAAAGTGCAGCTCTGTTGTGTGAAACATTTTTCCAGGGTACAAAGCACAGTTCAATGGTTTGCATGTCTACACAAGAGTAAGCCCCAATGCAAGATCATCTAGGGTTGCAAAGGGCATCTCCATTGCACTAGCTTAGTTGTATGTATGTCTACTCAAAAAGAAAACAAGTACATGATCTTTCCAGGCTGCAAAGCACAGTTCAGTTGCACTAGCTCAATTGTATGCATGTCCACTCACAAGAGAAGATAAATACTGTACAAGGTGTTTCTGGGCTGCATAGCACAGTTCAGTTGACTAGCTCAAATGTATGCATGTCTACTTAGAAGATAAGTGTAAGACCTTCCTGGGCTGCAAAGCAGAGCTCAGTTGCTTGAAACACCTCTTCAGTCTGCAAAGCACAACCCAACATTATGTATGCCTACTCAGGAGTAAGCCACAGTTCATCAGCATAAGCTCCACTCAGTTGCATGGTAAACCTCTCCAGGCTTAAAGCATTGCTCAATTTATTACATGTCTACTTGGGAATAAGCCCAAAGACAACAACTTCCCTGCACTGCAAAGCACAGCTCAGTTGCACTAGCTTAATTCTAGGTGTGTCTACTCAAGAGTAAGCAGAAGGACCCTCTTCCTCAGGCAGCAAAGTGTAGCATAGTTACACTAGCTCAATTCTAGACATATCTGCTAGAGAGTAACCCCAAGGACAACATTTACTCTAGGCAGCACAGTACAGCTTAGGTCTTGTCTATACAGGGGGGGGGGAATACAAACACGACTGAAAAGGCATGCGTTCGCAATGATGCAATCTGCCTACGTGGCCAAAAGAGCCCCCCGAAACTCCGCATAACCCCCTAGCCAGCTGGAGGCCACAAGTGATTTACTTGTGATTTTAAATCTGCTGCTGCCAGTTTCCCAGGGTGTGCACAAGCAACATTTTGTATTTACAAATAAATAAAAAAAAAGTTAAATTTAAAAGTATTAAATTGCCATTTGATCGACTTATCGGACCCTCACTTAGCCAAAAATCCAACATGGCAGCCACAGCCACTTTCCCTCTTTGCTAGCCCCGCCCCCATGGTCGTCCAGCCAATCATATTGCACTGCCTGTTGATATCTGTGCGAATGTGAGTGTTCCAACGGTTGCACATTCGGAAGTCATAGCGTATGAAGCCCCGGACATGGAGCACATGGACTTTGCAGTAGATTTGGCTGCCCCCCTTCTGAATGACACAAATTTGTGCACACGTCCATATGAACGGATCGCTGATCTTTCACATCTTGTTCGTATTATTTTGACCTTATAGACAAGACCTCTGTTGTAAGCTCCCTTGAGTCCCAAACTGGGCAAAAGGCAAGATAGAAATAAATATAATACAGTAATAATAACCATTAAGAATGCAAAAATGATGACACTGAGGTCATTCATAAATTCAATGTAGACAATGTGGAAATTGAAATAGTTAAAGATTTGCCATACCTTTGATCCATCACTGATCAGAAGGAAGATTGCAGTCAAGAAATCAGAAGACTAGGAAAGGGAAGGGCAGCTACGAAAGAACTACATCCTGAAGTGCAAGGATATACAACTGAATACTAAAGTCAGGATTGTACATGCCATGGTATTTCCCATTTCTATGTCTGGTTGTGAAAACTGGACAGTGAAGAAAGCTGATAGGAAGAAAATCAACTCCTTTGAAATGTGGAGCTGGAGGAGAGCTCTGTGGATACCATAAACTGTGAAAAAGTCCAATCAATGGGTCCTAGAGCATAGCAAGCCGGACCTCTCCCTAAAAGCCAAGATGACTGAATTGAGACTGTTGTACTTTGGACACATCGGGAGAAGATGCGACTCACTAGAAAAGGCAATCATGCTTGGGAAGGTAGAAGCATGGCTGCTGCCCTGAGTCTGCAAGAGTCTGCTGAGGAGAGGAGGACTTGGAGGTCTCTCCTTCATAGGTTTGCCATAGGTTGAAGCTGCCTTGAGTGTGGTTAACAACATCTACTCTCTCTGGCTTTTCTTCGCAAACAAAGATTCAGGAAGGACTCATCCTGCGCTTTCTGCAAGTGCGCTGATGACTAAAAAGGCCAATCCGAGATAAACAAGTCTGGTTGCAGAAAGCACAACAGAAGGTCTCCTTGGGTGATGTTTTTGGGTTGTGATTCTTTCTGCGTTGTCGTTTCTCTTCAAGACTTGTTCGGTGTGAGTTCTCAAATAAGGCTGCAGCATTGTGGATAGTGCGTCTCCATGCCTCCCGATGTGAGGCCAGGGCGGACCATTGTTGGTGATCAATTTGGCCGAGCCTGAGGTGTTGTTTCAGGGAGTCCTGGTATCGCTTTTTTGGAGCGCCCCTCTTACGCTGACCCGTGACGAGTTCACCGTAGAGTAGTATTTTGGGGAGGCGATGGTCCTCCATCCTAGAAACGTGCCCTGCCCAGCGCAGCTGTGTTCTCAATATCATGGCCTCAATGCTGGTGATCCCTGCTTGCTCAAGGACAGCAACATTCGTCACATAGTCAGTCCAGTGTATATTTAGGATTGTGCATAAACAGCACTGATGAAAGCGTTCCAGAAGTCGTAAGTGGTGGCGATAGGTGACCCATGTTTCAGACCCATAACGGGGAATAGACAGTATAACGGCTTTATACATACTGATTTTTGTGCTTTGCCTCAGGTGTTTATTACTCCAGACTCTTTTGTAAAGACTGTAAAGTTGTTGTAAAGACAACAACTACTACAACAACAACAACAAATAACAAATCACCATAATCCTAATCATCATCTGGGTTCACACAAGCAACATCTTCTATTATACTGACTGGAGGGCACACCATGTATTGAGGGTTGCCTTGTGCAAAACAGACATACATGCTTCCCCAAAGGTGTGGCATAAACACTAAGAAGCAGATTTCTCTCAAAGCATTCCATCAGGACAGAGGAGGTTTCTTGTGAAAGCAGTGCCCTCGTGTGGATGTATGGAGGCTTCACCATCCTTGAAAGCAGCCCTGGTTTTTAAGCTAGGTCAACATGAATCCCAGGAGAACAATGAAGGGGGACACCCAGGTGTGTGAAGCCAGCAGGTGGCAGTTACCTTGGGATGTGTTAATTCAAAATCAAAGGGTTTAACATGGAAAATAACATTTTAGAGCAGGGGTGGACCATTGCAGATGGGGTACTGATTGCATTTCAGTACACTAGAAGTGTCACCTCTGGCATTTGGGGCAATTTTGGTCGTTTTCTCCCCCCCCCCTTTTTTTTTTTTTTTTTCCTTGGGCGGAGAGGCTCAGGGAAGTAGAAGAAGTAAACCCCTGCATTTACGGCTGGATTTGGGTGGATTTGGCCAGTTTTAGGCAGAAAAGAATGCACAAATGTTGGGACAAACTTTTTTTTATAAAAAAAATTAGGGGCTCTGGAGGCTTTAGGGGGGCTTCAGGGGCAGTACTTTGGCTTTCCAAGGGCACTATGTGGCCCATGGTTGCACTCTGCACATCCCTGTTTTAAGAAGGGGAAGGGCTTTGGCTCCAACATATGCTGGCATGTTTTCAGAATAAATTCACTTTCTGAATGTTCTCCCCTTTCACTTTCTCAATGGTAAACCTCTTCAGAACAAATCTTGCCAAAAATGTTCCCCTAGGATAGGGTCCCCATGAGTCTGAAAGCCAGCGAAGTGTAGTGGTTTGCGTATTGGACTAGAACCACATTTTCTCTGGCTTTTCTTCGCAAACGAAGATTCAGGAAGGACTCATCCCGCGCCTTCTGCAAGCGCGCTGATGACTAAAAAGGCCAATCCGAGATAAACAAGTCCGGTTGCAAAAAGCGCAGCAGAAGGTCTCCTTGGGTGATGTTTTTGGGTTGTGATTCTTTCTGCGTTGTCGTTTCTCTTCAAGACTTGTTCGTCGTGAGTTCTCAAATAAGGCTGCAGCATTGTGGATATTGCGTCTCCATGCCTCCCGATGTGAGGCCAGGGCGGACCACTGTTGGTGATCAATTTGGCCAAGCCTGAGATGTTGTTTCAGGGAGTCTTTGTATCGCTTTTTTGGAGCGCCCCTCTTACGCTGACCCGTGGCGAGTTCACCGTAGAGTAGTATTTTTGGGAGGCGATGGTCCTCCATCCTAGAAACGTGCCCTGCCCAGCGCAGCTGTGTTCTCAATATCATGGCCTCAATGCTGGTGCTCCCTGCTTGTTCAAGGACAGCAACATTCGTCACATAGTCAGTCCAGTGTATATTTAGGATTGTGTGTAGACAGCGCTGATGAAAGTGCTCGAGGAGTCGTAGGTGGTGGCGATAGGTGACCCATGTTTCAGATCCATAAAGGAGGATAGACAGTACGATGGCTCTATACACACTGATTTTTGTGCTTTGCCTCAGGTGTTTATTGCTCCAGACTCTTTTGTGAAGTCTTCCAAATGCACTATATGCCTTTGCTAATCTGTGATCGATCTCTTTGTCAATCTTGGCATCTGAGGAGATGATGCTTCCCAGGTAGGTGAACTGCTGAACGGACTTGAGCACAGATTTGCCGACGGCAATGTGGGGATGGTGGTGTTCGTCCTGTGGTGCAGGCTGGTAAAGAACTTCTGTTTTCTTCAGGTTGACTTCTAGCCCAAACAGCTCTGCAGCTGTTGCAAAGCAGGACGTTAGGCGCTGCAGAGCTGCTTCTGTGTGGGCAACAAGGGCAGCATCATCGGCGAAGAGCAGCTCACGGACTAGATAGTTTAGAGTCTTAGTGTGAGCCCTCAGACGGCTTAAGTTAAACAAGCTACCATCAGTACGGTAGCGTATATAGATGCCGTCGTCTTCTTCAAGCTCTGCCATAGCCCTTTGGAGCATCGTGCTAAAGAAGATTGTAAATAAAGTTGGTGCAAGAACACAACCTTGCTTCACTCCATTAGTTATTAGAAAGGGCTCTGAAAGAGCATCGCCATATCTGACTTGACCACGCTGGCCCTCGTGTAGCAAGATAATCATTTTAAGGAATTTGGGGGGACATCCTAGTTTTTCCAGGATCTGCCACAGACCTTTTCTACTTACAGTGTCAAAGGCTTTGGTGAGGTCGACAAATGTTACATAGAGACCCTTGTTCTGCTCCCTACATTTTTCTTGCAGTTGCCTAAGGGCAAATACCATGTCTGTAGTACTCCTATTGGCTCTGAAGCCACATTGGCTTTCAGGGAGAAGTTCTTCTGCAATAGCAGGAACTAATCTGTTCAGGAGTATCCTTGCAAGGATTTTTCCAGCAATAGAGAGCAGTGTTATGCCTCGATAGTTTGAGCAGTCGGATTTTGCTCCTTTTTTCTTGTACAGGGTGATGATGACTGCATCTCGGAGGTCTGATGGCAGTTCCCCTTATTTTAAGAAATTAGTAAATAACTATTTTTTCCCTGAGCTTTGGTCTTAGGTCATCGGGTTCACTGGAGTGGTTTTATTGATGCACAAACCTAGGACTAAATCTATTTGCTAGAGAGCGGCAGCTTGGTGTAGTAGTTTGTGTGTTGAGCTACAACTCTGGAGACCACAGTTCAAGTCCCTACATAGCCATGGGAACCCTCTGGGTTACCTTGGGCAAGTCACACTCTCTCAGCCTCAGAGGAAGTCAAGGGCAAATCTCTTGAATAAATATGGCCAAGAAAACCCCGTGATATAGTGGCCTTAGGATCACTGTAAGTAAAAAATGACTTCAAGGCCCACAACAACAAAGAAACAACAAGGATTCTTTACGTCCTTTTATAAAGCTCAACAGCACTCTACAAAAGAGAGTTGGACGTGAGCTTCAAGGGCCATCTAGTCTAATCCCCACCATGTCAGAATTCATAGCTAAAGCACATCAGGGATGTTTTAGCCGTCGGCTCCTCCACTGGGACAGGGTTGGATTAGATGGTCTTTGGAGTGCCTTCTATCTCTATGTGTCTGTCCATAATCATGGAAGCACAGGAATTAAGAAGCTCCTCTGCAAACATAAGACTGTCCTGGGTTGGACCAAGGTTGCTGACTTCACCAGAAGTACAGAAAGCTCCTCTTCTTTTTTTGGACTACAAATCCCATGATTCTCCCAGGCACCATGGTAGTCCAAAAAAGTAACTTTCTCAAGTTTTGGACTTCACTGCTTGCTACAACTTGCTACTTTCCTACAACTCATCATCCCAAGCAACCTTGTACAGGTTGTTCCCCATATCCACGGGGGATACATTCCCAGAATTACCACAGACACATGAAACCGCGTATAATAGCAAACCACCATACAATCCCATAGGATCGCACTGGAGGACCTGGAAAACGCCTAGAGAGAACACCTCTCAAGGCATCTGGTATGAATCTATGGTCATCTTCTGTCAGAAGTTGACCATAGAGTCTCGCTGGTGAACCTCCCGATATCTAGAGAGACCACCTCCAGCGCAATTCAATGGTCCTCCAGATGCCTACAGAGACCTTTTTCCCCTGACTGTGGGTAAGTGAAAGAGATGGCCATGTTAGTCTGTTTTAGCATTTTTAAAACATGCAAAAGAACCCAGCAGAACCTTTGAAATCAACAGCAAAAAAAGGAATTCCCAGCGTGAGCTTTCATGCACTCTTTGTTGCATCTGATGAGATGGGGTGGAGTCCACAAAAACTTATGCTAGAACATTCTTTTTCCTAGTTAGTCTCAAGGGTGTTATTGGATTCCTTTCTCGTCTTCCTATAAGGAAGACAAGCTATTTGCAATGTCCAAAGAAATAGCCTCTCATCCACTTTCCTTTCACCTTGCAGCCCAGCACCATGCTCTTACCTCAATCAGCTCCTCTGTCCAGACTTTTCTGTCCATCTTGAGACTCCGTACTTTGGTGACGCTGGGTCCCAGTCCACGGTGCTCTCCTACAAAAAGCAGCCAAAAAACCCAAAAAATTATGAACAAATAAACGAGAAATACTGTGACAATTAGGTATACAGGGCAGGAGACATGTTTCTTCTTGGTGATCCTAGCAAACTCCTTTAGAAGTTTTATGCCTCATTCAATTTACGCTAACTAAGGTGGAAAGCAAGGGTGCTGGACATCTTGTAAGGGGTGTCGTAGGAACATGTGACTCCTCACGCTGGCCCTCAGTCAATGGGATCTGGCATTGCAATGTCTTGTGGGCCAGAACTTAGAAACATTCAGTTTTTCTAACACAGGTCAACCCCTATATCCACAAAGAATACATTCTCAGCCCCCACCCCACCCCCGTGGATACCTGAAACTGTGGACAATAGGGAACCCTATTATTTTCAATAAAACAAATGCTGGAATTTAACCATAGAATCACATTGGAGGACCTAGAAATACCCAGAGAGAACATATGGCTACTGAATCCGTGGATATGGGGGTTGACCTGTACAGTGTCCAAAATCCTCCAACTAGCATGACACAGGAGATTCTGAGACCAGTACCCTCAGCCCAAAAAACAGCTTTCCCAAATTCTGATTACCATGAATCAGAATTGCCACCAAAGGGATGGAACATGCACAGCATAAGCAGGTAAACATGGACACAAACATGGACAAAACCACATTTGTAGCTATGGAGAGATGCTTTGGTTGAATGGTAAATTTATGGTTATTTTCTCAGGCTGTGAACCTACGAACCAAACATTTTCATATAAATCCTGAAAATCTTACTTTTGGGATAAATAATATGCAATGCCTGGTGAGTTTCCTGTTTGGTTGTTTTAAAAATAGTCCCATTATGCCACCGTGTCATATTGTTGATTAAAAAAAAAAAACATATGGAGAAAACATGGATTTTGCTCACATTTTAAAAAAAAAAAATTCTGAGACCCTGGAGTAAGGAAGCAAATATCTATCTACTTCATCCTCATATGCAAGAATGAATGTATTTTGTGCAGTATCCTACCTTTATTCAGAGACCTAAAAATATTCCAGGGAATTATTCTATACATAAATATACATGTCTTTTTCTGAACAGAAAACATGCTTCCTGGTCAGGAAACCTTTTTTCCTGTATGGAAAGCATGATTTCTTTGCAAAAAAAAAAAGTCCAGGAAAACATGTTTATTTCTTTGAAGAATAATTCTCCAGAACAGTGTGGGATACATGAATAGTAGGAGAAAATTTTGCAAAAGTCTTGCTTCTGCATTTCTCTTCCCAGTGGGGTTTCTCAACAGTCAGGAAATCCTTCTCTCAGTTGGGAAATAATGAACGGTGAATATTCTTTTCATCCCTACCTTGAAGAACATGCACCCCATCAGAGCAGACTCTGCTAGCCTAGACAGATCGAGAGTAGGACCTCAGTTGAAGGCAGATTCCTATTTTATAATTTTCATTTACTTTTGTGTCTGCACAATGTCAGAAACAATTTGTTTTACACTATAGGTCACCCACTATATCCATAGGGAATGAATGCATTGCGAAACTTCCCACAAATACTTGAAACCGTGGACAGTAGAGAACTGCATAGAAATTGCACTGGAGAACCTAGGAAATGCCTAGAGAGGCAAACTCTCTAGGCATCTCCAGTGTGACTCTATGGTAACTTGGCAGAAGTTACCATAGAGTCATGCTGTAGGAAATGCCTAGAGAAGATGCCTCTCTAGGCAGCTCCAGTGTGACTCTATGGTAACTTCTGGCAGAAGTTACCATAAAGTCATGCTGGAGGACCTAGAAAATGCCTAGAGAGATTTTTTTTTTTTTGGAAAACTGATAACTGAAACCATGGGTACTGGTACCATGCATGGAGGGGGGGCCTATATAATTACATAACAGAATGGCCAAGATTCTGCATTGTCAACCTAACTCCAACAACAGAGCTCCGTCGTCATATGATGACGGAGCTTTGCTGTTGGAGTTAGGCTAACAATGTCACCCAAAAAAAAGATGATTCCCCCCAAAAAACAACCCTACCTTAGCTGCCTGGCAACACCCTGGCCGAAGGGTTTCTAATGTGCTGCATATGGGGGGGGGGGGGGAGGAATAATATCTGCAGTGCTCTGTGGTCACGGGGCATGTTGAGAGCAGGCAGATGGGGAGAGCAGGGTCTCACCGCAACTGCTTGTCTCAGTTCACCCCACAACCAGAAAAGCGTTGCGGCTGCCATTTCCCAGCACCCCAACCTTCAGTGCCTTGGAATCACTTTGGTTGGGAAACTGCCAGACTGCAAAGGTAGGTTTCGGGGGTCATGTTTTGTTGTTCATGCCCATAAATGTGAGTATCCAGCGGTTACGAGATCCAGCTGGCAATGGCCTACTCACTGGACAGAATCCCAGTCATGTTATTGCTGTTGTTGTTCTTGTTGTTATAGCTACTCAGGTAAATTTACTAAGATTTGACTACCAGAGTCCATAATGGTTGGTCATGCCTCAGTTGCATCCAGTTTTCATTACAGCAATGCCTGAATACGTTCTGGATTAGTTTCACGTTTCCATGTGAATGTCGTCACTCATTTATTTTATCTATTAGTTAATCTATGTATCCGTTAGCACTTCATTTGCTGCAACTACTCAAATAAATGTACGACAAGCTTGCTTACTGTATTCTGTATTCTTGCATTCATGACTAAGTTAAATGCATCTTTGATTGCAGTAAAGCTTAGCAGCCGTGCTCACTGGAGGTTCTGGGAGATGTACTCCAAAAAAGGTAATTTTTCCAAGCTCTGTTCTGGACCAGCTCCACTCTGGCCAACAGCAACACAGAATCACAAGGTAGGAAGGGATCTCAAGGGGCTATCTAGCCTTACCCATCAGGATCTGTCTCCTTTGCTCCTGTTCCTGCCATATTCATTAGTTTCCCTGTGGCCTTGGTGTAGAGTGGGCATAGCAGTCTGTGTAGGGGTGAAATGATGTATGTGTGACTGTTTGGGCTTTGCTTGGGAAAGGAGATAACAAGGGAGCTTCAATTAATGGTTTTGGTTTCAAGGCTAGAAATGCTCGGAAGATGGTAACTTTCAATGTGAAGTTGAAGGCTTTCACTGCGGCATTCGTAAATTTTCCTTGGGTTTTTTCTGGGCTGTGAGGCTGTGTTCTGGAAGAGTTTATTTCTGATGTTTCGCCAGCATCTGCGGCTGGCATCTTCAGGGAATGGTTGGGTAGGAGTGCGTGGGAGGTTTATATACTGTGAGGTCTTGTTGGAGTGGATATGTAAATGTGTATATTTGAATGGCTAGTTTCTGGGTGGAGATATGCACGGAAGATTAGTGTCTATTTGGCTAATGGTTGGGTAATGGTCCATCATCTGCTGGAACAAGGGCAGGGGGATTTCCAGCAGACAATGGACCATTAGCCAACCATTAGCCAAACAGACACTAATCCTCCGTGCATATCTCCACCCAGAAACTAGCCATTCAAATACACAAATTTGCATATCCTCTCCAACAAGGGCTCACAGTATATAACCCCACACACACACACCTACCCAACCATTTTCTGAAGATGCCAGCCACAGATGCAGGCGAAATAAGCTCTTCCAGAACACAGCCTCACAGCCCGGAAAAAAACCAAGGAAAATTTATGGTAACTTTTGTTTAAGGAATGCTTGCGTCAGTGGATGATGCCCAACGAATAGTTATGCAGCCCACAAGATTTTGTTGATCATAAAATGCTTTTAATTTAGAGTGAATCCCTTAGGCTCTCAGCAACGACTTTGTATTTTATGCTTCCTGAATTTCTGGCAATAAAGATTTCTGATGAACCCTGAAGCTGGTGCTCTATGAGTTTGGGATGCTGACACCTTGACACTACCAACACAACAGCCATACCCGCACACCGCTTGCAGATGACCACGCAGAGGTTGATAGAGCCCCAGTCGGGTTTGGGTGACCCACAGTCCGCACAGAAGCAGTTCTCTTCCACCGTCCAGATCTTCTGGGCCACCTCGGAGTTGGAGAGGGCTTCAGAGATGGATTGCTGCATGGCCTCCACCCACTCTTCCTTCTCCTGGTCAGAGTCTGCGAGGAAGCTGGAATGGGATAAGAGTCAGCTGTCAGGAAGTCTGGGAAACAGGACTATGCAATATCTAGAGCGGGGGAGCTGTGGTAAAAAGGGCTAGGCGGGGATATTTGGGGCTGGTACAGGGTTGGAACTGGCTGCAATTTCAGGACTGCCCAGAACTTTGGTACCAAAAACTGACACACATGACTGTTATGAGCTAAGTTACAACAATGGTACCGTTGGACCCCTGTATCTACAGAACCAATATCTGCAGTTTCAATTATCTATGGATGGGAAAATAGGGATGCAACCATAAAGTCATGCTGGACAATGCCTAGAGAGGTATCCTCTCTAGGCATCTTCTAGTTCCTTCAATGCAACTCTATGGTAAGTTTATACCAGAAGTCCTTTATTTTAATAGGGTTCACTATTATCCATAGTATCCGTGGTAATTCCAGTAACCGAACCCCCACGGATATGGGGGTCCAACTGTATATTGATCCAGCAGGGACTTCAGTAGTTTTGGGGGCACAATCTGTTGTGGTGGTCATACTTTATTCTCATCCCACCTTTTTCACAGTTAGGGAACCAAGGTGGCTTATGCAGAGGGGATAAAACACACATGGTTAAAATTCACAAAATGCAAAAACATGATTAAACTATCAAAAAAATTAAAACCATAAACCGTTTTTTAAAAAAAAAAAAACAGCTTAACAAAAACAACAGATAGAAAACCCAGCGTATTGCCGAGGTGAGATGGGTCTTATAAATTCAGCCCTCAAAGGCCTGTCGAAACAGAGAAGTTTTCACCTGTCTGCAGAAAGAGAGGAAGGAAGACACCCATCCAACCTCTCTGGGAAGGGAGCTCCAGAGACTGGGGGCAACCACTGAGAAGGCCTTTTCTTCCCCACGTTCCCACTAGATTTACTTTTTAGCTGGTGGGACTAGAGATGTGAAAGCCCAGAAAAAAACCAGAAAAATTCAGAAAAGAATGATTTTCCCCCTGGGTTTTTTTTTTTTTCTGAAGCCTTTTTTGTTTTGTTTTTTCCAAAAATTGAAAAAAGGGGAAAAATTGATTAAACTGTAGAATGTTTTATTTTAGCATGATGAATAAAATCTCTAAGATGAGGGGTTCATATATTCTCCAAATCATTTCCAAAAACTATGCACAGTATCAAATTATTTTAATTTCTACACACAGAGGACAAGGAAGTACAGTTCAGGAGATTGTTGCTCTATTTGTTACAAATAAAATTTTTGAAAAATAAAAATAAATTCCATTTCTAATAATTGTTTGAATACACAGTATTTTTAATATACCAATTGTAAAAAAAATTATGCCAAATCGAATTGTACATAGTCATATTTTATGTTCCTAAAGTAAGAGAGTGACTTTCAATCTGTAAAAAAGAGCGAATGTTGCATTTTTTTTCAATTTTTCTGAAAATCTCCATTTTTCTGGGGAAAATGGAGGGAGGGACAGTTTTTTCCATGGTTTCAAAATTTCTAAAAATTTTACATCTCTAGGTGGGACTGAAAGAAGGGCCTCCCCAGCAGAGCTCAGAACATGGGCTGGTTCATAAGGGAGGATACAGTCCTTCAAATAACATGTTTTAAGCAAAACCCGTGCACACACGCACATGGACACACACATAGATACACACTGCTTTTGCAGACCTACAGGAGCACAGAAGCCACCCCCTCAATTTTTTCCATGCGGACAAGCTAGGGATGAAACGGGTCTTCAACAATTGCCTGAATGTGGTCGAAATTTGGTGTTTCCAACCACTTGGGAAACACTGACGATAAACAGCGCTTGGAAAGTTCCCGCAACTTATGAGAACTTTGTTGCTGTTGTTCTCAGCACAACAAAACAGAGCAACTTTGTCAACTCTGTGCAGCTTTAAAAGCTGCACAGTTGGAATACAGCACAACTCTTCAAGACGAAGTTGTACACCTACACTAACTAAAACTGATCCTAACCAACAGAGACGACCTGGTTAATGGGGTGCAAGTGGTGGGATCCTTAGGTGAGAGTGATCATGTTCTCCTGGAGTTTGTTATACAATGGAAAGGAGAAGCCAGGCATAGTCAGACACGCATTCTTGACTTTAGGAGAGCTGATTTCAATAAACTCAGGGAAATACTGGGGGTGATCCCATGGTCAGGAATACTAAAAGAGAAGAGACCTCAAGACGGATGGGACTTTCTCAAAAGGGAGATACTGAAGGCACAATTTCAAACAGTACCATTGAGGAAGAAAAATGGGAGGTGTCTCAAGAAACCAGGATGGATGACTAAAGAACTTTCAATGGAGCTAAGTTTTAAACGGAACATGTATAGGAAATGGAAAAGGGGGGAAATCACCAAAGAAGAATTCAAACAGATAGCGAACACGTGTAGGAGTAAAGTCAGGAAAGCTAAAGCGCAGAATGAGCTCAGGCTTGCTAGGGAGGTTAAGAACAATAAAAAGGAGTTTTTTGGGTATGTCCGCAGCAAAAGGAGGAAGAAGGAAATGATAGGGCCGCTACGTGGAGAAGATGGCAAAATGCTAACAGGGGACAGAGAAAAGGCAGAATTACTCAACACCTTCTTTGCCTCAGTGTTTTCAGAAAAGGAAAAGGAGGACCAACCTGAGGAGAATGGAACAGAGGACACAATAGGGGAAATCCAGCTCAAAATAAGTAAAGAGGTAGTACAGGAATACCTTCTTAATCTAAATGAATTTAAATCTCCAGGACCAGATGAACTACATCCAAGAGTATTAAAAGAGCTGGCAAATATAATCTCAGAGTCATTGGCAATAATCTTTGAGAACTCCTGGAGAACAGGAGAAGTCCCAGCAGACTGGAGGAGGGCAAACGTTGTCCCCATCTTCAAAAAGGGGAAAAAAGAGGATCCCAACAATTATCGTCCAGTTAGTCTGACATCAATACCAGGGAAGATTCTAGAACAGATCATTAAACAGAGAGTCTGTGAACATTTAGAAGGCAATGCCATAATCACAAAAAGTCAACATGGGTTTCAGAGAAACAAGTCATGCCAGACTAATCTGATCTCTTTTTTTGATAAAGTTACCAGCTTGGTAGATGAAGGGAACACTGTGGACATCGCATACCTTGATTTCAGTAAGGCCTTGGACAAGGTTCCCCATGACATTCTTGCAAACAAGCTTGTAGAATGTGGGCTAGACAAGTTAACTGTTCAATGGATTTGTAATTGGTTGACCGGCCGAACCCAAAGGGTGCTCAGCAGTGGCTCCTCTTCGTCTTGGAAAGATGTGACCAGTGGGGTGCCACAGGGTTCTGTCCTGGGCCCAGTGCTATTCAACATCTTTATCAACGACTTGGATGAGGGAATTAGGGGCATACTTATCAAATTTGCAGATGACACCAAATTGGGAGGAGTAGCTAATACCCTAGAGGACAGGATCAAAATTCAGAATGACCTGGATAGACTGGAGAGCTGGGCCAAAGCTAACAAAATGAAATTCAATACGGAGAAATGTAAAGTACTGCATTTAGGGCGGAAAAATGAAATGCATAAATATAGGATGGGAGAGACCTGGCTGAATGAGACTACGTGCGAAAGGGATCTAGGAGTCCTAGTAGACCACAAGTTGAACATGAGCCAACAGTGTGATGCGGCAGCTAAAAAGGCCAATGCAATTTTGGGCTGTATCAATAGAAGTATAGTGTCTAGATCAAGGGAAGTAATAGTGCCGCTCTATTCTGCCTTGGTCAGACCTCACTTAGAATACTGTGTCCAGTTCTGGGCACCACGATTCAGAAAGGATATTGACAAATTGGAGCGTGTCCAGAGAAGGGCAACTAAAATGGTGAAAGGTCTGGAAACCATGCCTTATGAGGAGAGACTTAGGGAGCTGGGTATGTTTAGCCTGGAAAAAAGACGGTTTAGAGGCGATATGATAGCCCTGTTTAAGTATTTGAAGGGATGTCACGCTGAGGATGGAGCAGGCTTGTTTTCTGCTGCTCCAGAGACTGGAACACGGAGCAATGGGTGCAAGCTCCAGGAACAGAGATTCCACCTCAACATGAGGAGGAACTTTTTGACAGTAAGAGCTGTTCGGCAGTGGAACGCACTCCCTCGGAGCGTGGTGGGGTCTCCTTCCTTGGAGGTCTTTAAACAGAGGCTGGATGGCCATCTGTCGGGGATGCTTTGATTGTGATTTCCTGCGTGGCAGGGGGTTGGACTGGATGGCCCTCGTGGTCTCTTCCAACTCTGCAATTCTATGATTCTATGATTCTATGATTCTAATTTTTATAAGTGTTTGAATGGTTCAACACTGAAAAAGGGGAGAACAGAGGAGAACGTTCCTTGCGTACTAAGCCCTAAAGCTGCGCACCATAACTGTGAACATTATGATTATTTTCTCTTCTAATTTGCTTCATTCCTGCTGCCGCCTCTTTCTCTGCTGGTTTTCTGCACAACTGGCACCCTGGCCTCTGAGTCTGTGCTCGCCTTCCTTCTTGACCTGCCTACCTACTCCAGTTATGGGTAGGCAGCTGCAGAGGAGCAGGAGAGGAGCAGCTTTAGCAAGAAGGTAGACCTACAACTGTGCAGTTGTTCTTCAGAAAGTTGCGTAGTTCTGAAAAAAATGGTGTGCATTTCTTGAAAATGCTCAGTTTTATAAATGTTGTGGCGAGTTTTTCTGTCCTTTGCAAGAAAAAAAATTAGAATGTTTCAACTCTACAGAATACAGGGAGCCCCCCCCCCACCTTTCAATGGCTCGTTATCTTATGGCTTACTCTTTCAATGCCTGCATTTGATGAGTAATCCATGCATTCCATGCATTTGATGCAAGTTCCATGCATTTGATGAGTAATCCACTCTTTCAATAGTTCTTGCCTGCAGAGGCTTGCTTGGGGCTGACTGCAGACATGCACACTGCTTGCAAAGTGAGCTGAGGGGCGGTGGGGGGGATCACCAAGCCAACTGAGGGATTTAGCAAGCAGCATGCAGACAGGCAGGCAAAGGTGCCCACTGGTGTGTGCAGGCAATCCCAAGCAAGCCACCATAATTCCCTCCTGTTACCTATATGGGTTTTGCTTTTCAACCAATTCGTTTCTGACACTGTTGCAGTCCCCAACCTGTCAGATAAGCTGCGGCTTCCTGTAGAAATACCTCTTCTTCAACATCTGCCAGGAAGTGGAAAATCGAGAATTTCCATCCCTAGAGGAAACTTCAGGAGGTGGGGGCTGGAGTCACAATGAAAACTCAGAATGAACCTAATTGGAAGGCCTTCTGGAGCGGCAGATGGTACCTGAAGATCCGGTAGGGTGTGGTCAAATCGAAACCCCTCCGGTCCACGTCCTTGACATTCCCCACGTTCATTTCAATGTAGGTGATGCCAATCCCAAGGCGAAATTCCTAAAGCGAGACACACGAGAATTATATCAGGAGGGAAAATTAGACAAGATTATCAAGGAAACTCCTCTAGGGCTGGATGCCAGAGAAGCAGTTCACCAGGGCATATCACGAGCAGGCACGGCTCACTGGAAAAGATGATAGCACTTTGTGAAGTGGAAGGCAGTAGGAAAAGGAGGAGACCACCTTACAGGTGGGTGGGCTTAAGCCAGACGCCGCCGCTGCCTTGATTTTGCAACCCTTGAGTCTTGGAGGCCTTTCATTTATAGGGTCACCATAAGTCAAAGTTGACTTGACAGCCAATAATGAGTCAACATTATTGGGGTTGGACTAGATGCCCCTTGAGGTCTCTTCCAACTCTACAGTTCTATGATTCTATGAACACTCATACCAATCCCATTGAGTAAATAGGTCTACTCTAGCTGAGACTAGAAATTGAATCTTCTAGCACAGTCGCTCTTAACTTTTTCTTTACCAGGGACCTCCAATGATTATCTTTTGTTCCTGGGGAACCCCAAGACTTTACAACAACAATACATCATCCATCTTTTCTTGAAGGCATGGGAGCAGGAGGGAAGACTTTTCTCCTGCTTCTTCCAGCAAGTTTGTAGCTAGAACAGATTGAATGGCAATGTCCAGGCCAAGCCAGCCAGCATTTGCCTTGGCTCCTGTCACATGGCCACTCCACTGTCTTCATGGACCCCCTATGAGGACATCACAGAACCCTGAGGGTCTGCGGACCACAGGTTAAGAACCACGGTTCTAGCATCTTTAAGACTCTCCTAACATCATTAAACCAATTAAACTGATTTTAGCACAAGCTTTAATGGACTATGGTTATTGTTATTTTTTCAAAAAAATATTTTCAAACAAATAAACGCATTCAATATGGAGGAGAGTTTTACTGCAGTGGATGCATATTTTTGCTCATTTGCAGCAAAGTTGTTTTGTCTTCATGGTTGTGCGCATATTCACATCCATTCCTATGCATTCAAATTGATTGTCCACATGCGCTCATAAGAGGCAATGGAGCGAAAATGCGCAGTGACATGAATTTTGATGTTCACATGTCCAAAAATTTGCATCTACGCACATTTTCCAAAAAACATCAGAGGAAACTGCTACTCCTTTTACTGTGTGGTTTGCTGAGTTTTTGGCTCCCCTCCTTCCGAATACTGCGAATCTCGTTCGGAGCGTGGTGGGACAGGTCGTATTCTCTGCAAATTCTGTGAGGCATATTTTTACCATCTAGACACCCCCTGAGACTGTCATACTCTGGACATATCATGAGAACACATGATTCACTGGGAAAGACAATAATGTTTGACAAAGGAGAATGTAGTAGAAAAAAGGAAGACCATGTTAAAGATGGATTGACTCCATCAAGGAAGCCACGGCTGCTGCCCTGAGTTTGCAAGACCTGGGCAGGTCTGGTAAGAACAGCATCTCTTGGAGATCTCTCATGTATAAAGTTGTCATAAGTCAAAGTCAAACTCAACAGCACATAACTAAAACAACATACGCACCTCTGTATTTTTATAGAGGAAGACCTTATCCCCAGCCACTACCACATACAGCTTGCTCTTGTAGCCGCGCAACTCCAAAAGGCCACACTTGTCCACAGAGTCAAAGCTGCCGCTGGTCACCTGGAAGACAGACCCTCTGTCCAAACACCTTGTCTTCCTTTCGCCCACCGTCTTCTGGAGGGCCTTAATCCACTCATTGCGATCCGCTGGAAAAGAGAGACAGAGAAAGTACAATCTCTGTTACACTGAGATCAACACAGAACGCTTCAGCATACAAGGGGAAATAAAATAAGTTTTCTGTTTTTGTACTATCAGCCTGCAGATTGGGAAAATCACATGTTTAAGGTGCTGCTTTGTGGACTGGCATCTCTCCTCTCTTTAATGGAGCTGTTTTAAACAGTTTTAATTCTATGGACAGTTTAGATGCATTTTAATTGTTACTTTTTGTATCGTTTTCCTTATGTCTTTGCATGTGTTTTTGTTTGCGTTTGTTTTAATTTTTAATTGAGTCCCAAGGTGGGAAAAGGTGGGATATATGTGATTTTTTTATTATTATTGATTTTGTTGTTGTTACTCTGGACTTACTCTACACAAAATTTGACTGTGGTTGTTTTGCCCATAGAACAGCATTTTTTTTTATTTTTTTATTTTTTTATTTTTTTATTTATTTATTTGGTATAAGAAACAACAGAAAAGCTGTTTCCTGGACAGAAAAATGCTATTTTCAGTGCAAATGGCCCAAGCATACCATAGAGACCCACTGAAGGACCCAGAGATTTCTAGAGAGAACACCTCTCTAGGAATCTCTAGGTCCTCCAGCAGGACTCTATGGTCAACTTCCAGCAGAAGCATACTCTAGAATTGTGCTGGAGGACCCAGAAAATGGCTAGAGAGAGACCATATTTTTTTTAGGATGCGGGTAAGTGAATCTGTGGGTACTAGTCCCACAGATATAGGAGTTGTACTGTAATAATAAATAATAAAAACAGGAGGCACTGGAGCTGTTTATGTCTCAGGTTAATCCCCCTCCAGGAATGAAAATATTCAGGAATGCCCACTACTAGAGGCTCACTTTACTTTGCTTGCATTTCAGAGTTTATACCACCTGGAGTGATTTGCATCCCCAGAGAAAGCAGATGGGAAGATTTTAAGCATCTCTTATCTGGCCCCAGCCCCATCTCTCCCCATCTGAAGACTACAGGGAGGAAATGGATCTCACCTACCATCACTCTCAGCCCGGAAAGCAAAAGTCCGGTTGTTTGTGATCACCTCGAATTTCTGGTCCCCAATACTAGTCACTCGGGTAATAGACGACACCGGGATGAAACGTTTGGAATAAATATCCTGAAATCAAGATCAATACATTGTTTGAAAAAGGGAGGGAGGGGGAGAGAGAGAGGAAGAAAGAGGGAAGGAAAAGATAGAGAGAGAAAAAGAGGGAAAGAAAAAAGAAGAGGAAGGGAAGGAAAGAGAGAAAGAAAGAGAGGGAGGGAGGAAGGGAAGGAAGGAGACAGAAAAAGAAAGAAAAAAAGAGGGAAGGAGGGAGGGAGGGAAGGAAAGAAAGGAGAGAGAGAGAGAGAAAGAAAGAAAAAAAGAGGGAGGGAGGGAAAGAAGGAAGGAGAGTTCAGTTTGCAGGTGGGGAAAAGAAGAGAGACAAAGTGGAAGGAAGGTGGCCAGACAGAAAACCAGGGAGTCCCCCTTTGCCCTTTAAGGACTGCGCAGAAGAGGGAATCTCAGCAGATGTTGCTTCTTACCTGGTTGCATGACAAACCACACTTGCTGAAATTCCCTCTTCTACACAACCATTAATGGCACGGGGCCCTCTCCAGTACCCCATGCTCCAAAACAGGTCAACCCCCATATCTGCAGGGGACATGTTCTAAGACCAACCCACCCATCCACCCATCGATACCACGGATAATAGGGAACCCCATTATTTTCAATGAGATGAACACCAGAAGCTGACCACAGAAACACATTTGAGGACCTAGAAATGCCTAGAGAGAAGCTATTTTTTCAGACATGGATAAGTGAAATCGTGGATACTGAATCTGTGGATACAGGGGTCGACCTATACTGCCGACCTAGCTCGGGTTGCCAGAGTGAAAACTGAAGAGGGCTGCTGTCAACTAGAGCAAGTACTGCTTGTCACACAACCAGGTAAGAAGTCTCACCTGCTGAAACCTTCTCCTCTGCACACCCCTTAAAGGTACAGGAGCCCTCTCCAGCTTTCAGTCTGGCAACCCTAGTTGGGAGCAAGCTTAACCTATTTCTACAGACAAAGAGAGGGCATAGGAAATCTGGAGACACAGCGAAGAACAGAAGGGCAAGGAATCAGGAGACAACCCTGCAACTGGTGGAGATGGGTCCACCGGATTTCTCCTCACACCACACCACCTCCCACCCTGGAGGTGTCTCCCCAGTTCACCTTTTCAGTGTCAAAGTATCTGAGGTAGTCAGGATCCAGTTTCACCCAGCGCTTCTGGTAGATGTAGGACCTGAAGCCAGGAAACAATGTGAGTCAGCACCTTGTTTTTCACCATCTTTGATGGCACTCGAGGAAATGAAATCCAGGTGTCAATAACACAGACAGGTGTGAGGAAAGGATGGTCCACAGACCACGAGGGGCTCCCAAATTCCGTTTTTGAAACCCCTAAGTACCTATCCGAAAAAATTTACACACACAACAATTATTCAAAATAATATTGTCCCCAAGGGAGTTCCGTGTTTTGGGACATTTTAAGCCCTGGAGGGGACTTTTTGCAACAGGAAGTTACCCTGGAAGTTCTAGTAGCGCATTTCCCGTTGGGGGGGGGAAATCCCCTCCTGGGCCTAAAATGGCCACAGAATGACCCCAAAATGTCTAGAGGCCACTGAGGGGCACTTGGGGGTTAAATATATTTTTCCCTTGAGAAAACATTTTCTTCAGGATGGGGGTGTGACCCTCCAAGACTATACCACCAACTGTCCTGATTTGACAGTAACAGTTTGGCTTAATTCTCTGCTCTTCCACTTTAAAATGTTATTTTTAAATGTCCTGGTTTCTCTCTCCTCCCCACCACTGTCTCCCATTGTCCTCAGCTTTTTTCAACTGCTGCAAACCGAGTTCAAATTGTGGAAGCACTCTGTACTCAATTAACTCAGAGAGCGGAGCAGGTGACGTCTTTCCCCTCCTAAACTCAGTATATAAATTCCAGGTGCTCTCAGTTTAAAATAGTAGTTTTGTGTGTTCTTCCTCATTAATAACCTTTCCCCCCCCCAATAAATTTTTATTAAATTTTTATTTTTATTAAAAACGACAACCACAAAAGGAAAATTTGTCCGTTCTTTCATACAAAAATCATGAAAGTTTATGAAATGCATGAATACAGAAACAAGAATTGTTCAGTTAACTTTGTTTCCTCTTGTGTGCATTCCAACTTATAAAATTACATTTTCTTACTCTAGGTCATTTATTTGAATCTTTTGTTCCTTTATCACTTCTGTTCGTTACCTCAGCTGAGCAGGGTAGCTTACTTAATTTATCTACTTCAATAAAAAGTTGATATCTATTTCCAAGTTTGTTCTACATACCCATTTACAATTTAATACAGTTTGCTTACTGACGTTCTCAGTTTTTACCCTTAAGATTTTACACATTCTTTTTTTTAATATTATATTATAACAGTTCCTCTTTTGCTCCCCACATTTTAGCTCAATATTCAACATTTGGAGCCACTCTTCTTCAACTTTATCTATGGTAGGGCCCCCATATCCATTTGGGGGGGGGATACCAAAAACCATGGATAATAGCGAACGCCATTGAAAATAATGGGACTTCTGGTTTAGAAAATGGCTAGAGAGGACACATTTTGTAGGAAGACTCTATGGTAGGTGTGCTGTTTTGTGTCCCATGGATAACTGAATCAGTGGATAATGAATCAGTGGATACGGGGGTCCTACTGTATATGTTTTTTTGTTTATTAAATGTATAAACATATCCATATCTCTCACAGCTTTTAACTTCAATAGCCAATCATCAATCAGCCGAATGTTTCCTCTTGTTGCCTGTTATGCTCTTTTGACCACACTCTGATGGGACTCAGCCACATGTGGGAAGGGGTGCAAGATCCCCTGGGGAACCAATACGACCCTCTAATACCCCACAAAGACCCACCCATCAAGTGGGGAATGTGCAGATTCTGACGCTTCCCATCAATTCCCCCCAAAACCCACCACCCCACTCTTTCTTAAAATCAGGTATGATTTGCAGGCAATTTTCACCTGGAAGCGGCATACAAAGACCAT
Source organism: Gambelia wislizenii (assembly GCA_030847615.1). NCBI lineage: Eukaryota > Metazoa > Chordata > Lepidosauria > Squamata > Crotaphytidae > Gambelia > Gambelia wislizenii. Next base: position 377,444,405 of record JAUMIR010000003.1, read on the forward strand.
CTGAATATGTAAAAATACATTTTTAAAAAGCCCCACCCCACCCACAGAACCCTGTCTACCTCCCAACAGCTGTTTTCCTTTGCAGCCTCTCTCAAAATGGCAACAGGAAGTGATGTGATGTCCCTTCCAGTCGCCATTTTGAGAGGGACTACAGAAGAAAACAGGTATTTGGGCTTGGTTTTTTTTGGGAGGGGTGGCCCACAAGGGAGGGTCTAACAGGGGAATTGGTTTCTTGGCCCTCACACAGTTGTCCACCTTTGCACCAGCAGATTCAGATCTTCTCAGCAATGGGACTTGAGTTGCATTGGTGGGCTAATAAACATGGTGCCCATGTCTAAGGGCTTTGGGGACGGAGGGAAGTCTGCTCACCCTTGAGGCGGGTTCTTATCCAGCCACCCAGCTTTGATGACAGGCAAAAGCTGTGACGACGGTTCTGTCCTGTCCATCCCGTCACTGTGGAGGTTCAAGCTGGCAAAGGAGAGCGTGCCGCTGGGACAGCGGGGGCTCAGCCCATAGTCATTCCAGTGGTTGCTGCAACAGCCAGGACAAAAGAGAAAGCAGAGGCATCAGGAGGAAGGCTCTCTTTAAAAAGGACCATACTCAGCAAACCCACATGCCGCAAGGCCCAGAAACCGCCAAGCCCCTAGCAGGAACCATTGAGGGAGCAGGGTATGTTCAGCTTGGAGAAGATAAGATTGAGAGGTGACATGATTCAGCCATCTTTAAATACAGTATGGCCCCCACATCCATGAGGGATTCATTCCTGGGCTTACCGTGGAAACACGAAACCGCGGATAATAGCAAACCCTATTGAAAGGAATGACTTCCAGCCCAAGCACACCATAGAGTTGCGCAGGAGGGCCTAGAGGTTCTTAGAGAGAACACCTCTCTAGGCATTTTCTAGGTCCTCCAGTTGACTATGATTAACATCTGGCAGAAGCATACCATAGAATCACGCTGGAGGACCTAGAAAATGCCTAGACAGAACATACTTTTTCAGACGCAGTTAAGTGTTTAAAGAGATGTCTTTTTAGAGATGGAGCATGCTTGTTTTTTGCTGCTCCAGAGGCTAGGACTCAAAACAATGGTTTCAGATTACAAGAAAACAGATTTTACCTAAACATTAAGAAAGAACAGCACCGGTGGATTGAGTCCAACAAAGAAGCCATGGATGCCATTATCTGAAGGGATGTCACGTAGAAGATGAAGCCAGCTTGTTTTCTGCTGCTCCAGAGATGAGGACACAAAGCAATGGATTCAAATGACAGGAAAAGAGATTCTACCTGGACTTTAGAAAAACCTTACACCTTCTTGACTTTTTAAACGTTTGACCTCCTTGATTTTAAGAATGGTTCAACAGTGGAATGGATTCCCTCAGAGGGTGTTGGTCCTTCTTTGGAGCTTTTTAATTAGGATTGGACAGCCAACTCTCCGGAGTGCTTCAGCTGTCTATATATCTTTATGGCAGGGGGCTGGACTGGATGGCCTCTTCCAACTCTATTATTCTATGGCAACAATTTCAGAAGGGGGCTTCATGCAACCTCTCACCACCAAAAATGCCAAGCTACCATTGGGGAGATGGAGTGAGCTAGCCCTTATGATTGCTGAAAAAAACCTTGAAAGGGGTCCGTTTGGTTCAGGGTTGAAAGGGATTACAAAGGCCATCTAGTCTCACCCTGTGTCATGCAAGAATACACAACTACAGCACCCCTGAAAGGGTGGTCATCCAACCTCTGTTTAAAGACCTCCAAAGATGGGGAACCCACCAGCCTCTGAAGCACTCCATTCAACTTTTGAACTCTCACTGTTAAGAACGTCTTCCACATAACCTTCCACGTGACATCCCTTCAGATATTTAAGATGGCTGAATCATGTCACCTCTCAGTCTTCTCTTCTCCAAGTTAAACATATCCAGCTCACACAGTTGTTCCTCATAAGGCTTAGTTTCCAGACCTTTGATCATCTTGGTCACCCTTCTCTGGACATGTTCCAGCTTGCCCGTATCCTTCTTGAACTTTGGTGCTCAGAAATGGACACTGGACTCCAAGTGAATCCCATCTTGGGAGAAAGGCAGGATATAAATCCAGTATATAAATAAATAAAATCTAACCAAAACAGAATAGATTGGCACCACTACGTCCCTGGATCTGGATACTCTACTCCTATTGATGCAGCCCAGAATTGCATTGGCTTTTTTGGCTGCTGCATCACAATGTTGAGTCATGTTCAGTTTGTGGTCTACTAAGACCCCTAGATCTTTTTCTTGCTTGTTCTCATCTCTTTGTTCTTGATGGTATTCACAATTCACTATTATAGCAACATTTGATACCACTTTAACTGTCATGGCTCCGTGGTAGAGAATCCTGGGATTTGGAGTTTACTGAGGATACTCATCTGGAGATCTCTAGTTTACTCCTTTCAAACTACAACACCGGAGCATTTGGCAGATAATTCCAAGTACCTCATGAAACTACAAATCCCAGGATGCCATATCAGTTAAAGTAGAATCAAACTGATATTGCCATGCAGTGTGGACATTTCCCAAGTCCAGATAGGAGACCTTCACCAGTTTCTGACTTCTAATTGCCTCCTCTTCGGCTGCTGCTTACCCACCAAAGTTGCTCTTTGCAGTAAGCAGGACATACCAGATTTAAGGCCCCACTGTTTCTTTTTTCTCCAAATACACTTGGTCAGTTTAAGCATGTTTTTTAATGTGCTTGTATAACAAGACTTCAGCTGAGCTTTGGATATGGTTCTGTTAGCATCTGTGCTCTCTGCTTATAAAAGTGAATTGACCCTCGGGATGCTTTGTTTGTCTATCAGGAGATCAAACAAATATTACAAAGGTGCAATCGGCCAATAATGCTCTCTTATCATCCACAGGAAATGAAAGACAGAGGCCTTGGCTCTTGGGACTTCGGGCTGTCGGAGGGGGAGGGCTAAAGGCAGCACATCCTTTCTGGCTTTATTGTATTGTTTTTGCTGCTAAAACCTGACACTCAAAACTGTGTTTCTCCACTTTTCCTTCACCATCCTGGTGGGTATAAAAGACTTCGTAAAAAGGAGCTTCTTGCAAGAGGCTTCATTGACTGAGGTATGCATGTAGAATCATAGAGTTGGAAGAGGTAAGAGGTTTGTAGTTCAAACTTCTGCCAGTTGCGCAAGCGGAACATGAGTGAACAGTGTGATGCAGCAGCTAAAAAAGCCAATGTGATTGTAGGCTGCATCAATAGGAGTATAGATCGAGGGAAGTAATAGTGCCATTTTATTCTGTTTTGGTCAGACCTCCTCTGGAATACTGTGTCCAGTTCTGGGCACCACAATTAAAAAAGGATATTGACAAATTGGAGCGTGTCCAGATGAGGGCGACTAAAATGGTGAAAGGTCTGGAAACCATGCCTTATGAGGAGAGACTTAGGGAGCTGGGTATGTTTAGCCTGGAAAAAAGACGGTTAAGAGGCGATATGATAGCCCTGTTTAAGTATTTGAAGGGGTGTCACGTTGAGGATGGAGCAGGCTTGTTTTCTGCTGCTCCAGAGACTGGAACACGGAGCAGTGGATGCAAGCTCCAGGAACAGAGATTCCACCTCAACATTAGGAGGAACTTTCTGACAGTAAGAGCTGTTCGGCAGTGGAACACACTCCCTCGGAGCGTGGTGGGGTCTCCTTCCTTGGAGGTCTTTATACAGAGGCTGGATGGCCATCTGTCGGGGATGCTTTGATCGTGATTTTCTGTGTGGCAGGGGGTTGGACTGGATGGCCCTCGTGGTCTCTTCCAACTCTAAAATTCTATGAAATCTATGAAATCTATGACTTCATAATCAGATTGTGGAATACATCAATTAGAATCATAGAATCATAGAGTTGGAAGAGACTCCCAGGGCCATCCAACCTCCTTCTGCCATGTAGGAAGACACCATCAAACCACTCACAACAGAGGGCCATCCAGCCTCTGCTTAAAAACCTCCAAAGAAGGGGACTCCACCACACTCCCAGGCAGCAGCAGATTTCACTGTCCAACAGCTCTTATCCTCAGGAAGTTCTTCCTAATGTTTAGGTGGAATTTCTTTTCCTGGAGTTTGAACCCATTGCTCCGTGCCCTAGTCTCTGGAGAAGCAAAAAACAAACTGGCTCCATCCTCAGTATGACATCCTTTCATCTATTTAAACATGGCTATCATGTCACCTCTCAACCTTCTCTTCTCCAGGCTAAACATACCTAGCTCCCTAAGCCACTCCTCATAGGGCATATTGGCTTCCAGACCTTTCACCAAAAATGGTGGATGCTACAATCACAGCCAAAACAGCAGCCATCCATGCAGTTCTGTGTGTGTGTAGAGAGTGTGCATGAGTGAGAATTTATGTTGGGTATGGCAGGAGGGGATGGAGGGGCCCTAGAGACCTTCCAGCTTGTCAATATCCTTGAATTTTGGTACCCAGGTGAGGTCTGACCAAAGCAGAATAGAATGGCACTACATATTACATCCCTTGATGTACCACTGATGCAGCCTAGAATCACATTGGCTTTTTTAGCTGCTCCATCACACTGTTGACTCATGTTCAGCTTGTGATCTATTAAGACTACTAGATCCCTTTCACATGTAGTCAAGCCAGGTACGTTAATTACTTTATTTCCCCAAACTAGACTTAACTCAGAGGTGTAGCTATGGAGGGAGCACAAAGTGAGTGCTTTGTCCACCAAGTGAGAATTCTGCCCTCCCAAATGAAATGTTCCTTCAGTCCCCAAACGTCTAGCACTGCGGGAAGTGAGACGCTGAAACCTGTTCGTATCCAGGACTCTCCTATTTGTTAGTTTAGTGTCCCCTGGATCACTTTGCCTTTTGGCCTTTTCTTCGGATGCTTAAACTCTATTTCTAAATGCTCAACTGAAATTGCAAGTTACACAGGGCCCTTGGTATCTGCTGGGATTTGGATCCAGGACCCCCTGTACATACCAACACCCATTGATGCCCAAGTCCCATTATAGGTTGGGCCTCCCTTATCAGGAATTCCAAAATATTCCAAAATCCATAACTTTTTTGAGAATTGGCATGACAGGGCATTTTATGTTTTATGTGTTTTCTGATGATTCATTCAATGTACACAAATTTTGTTTCATGCACAAAATTCTTGAAAATATTGTGTATAAAATTACCTTCAGAACTATGCATATAAGGTATATATGAAACATAAATGAATGTTATGTTTAGATTTGGTTCCCATCTCCAAGATATCCCATTGTGTGTATGCAAGTATTCCACAATACAAAATATTCCAAAATACCTCTGGTCCCAAGCATTTCGGATAAGGGAGACTCAACCTTTATACACAATGGCATATATGCAATGGCTGCTTACCTGTAAATATGGTTGGGGGGGACTTTCCCAGTCCCTATGTAGCCTTAAACTATGTAGGGATTGTGAATATGCACCAGTTACGAATGCATAACTGTAGGTTAACATATTAGTACCTGCCCAATAGTATTCTAGCCAATATAAACAAATAAAGCTTGAAAGTTTACTTCAAAATCCATCTAAAATGCTTCAAAATGTTCTTATAAAAGAATTTTAAAGGCTAATGAGAAACTATAACTTGTTACGCCAATAAAGTACCTTCAATCCAACTTGTTAATTACTTTTCTACCTGTTGATAGTTACATCTTTCAAATCCCCCACCCACCCACCCATCTCCAACAAATCTGCAAATACAAAACAGGACCCTGAAACAAACCCACATTTTACAAAGGAGAGAAGTCCCAATCCCCAGCCACACCATGCAGCCCTGTACCTTCTGCTACGTTTCTCAGCTCCTTGGTCTGATTAAAGTGGAGGAAAAAAAATTCTTAAGAGCAAAGTAGACAGACGGCTTGCCAAGTTTTTTTGCTGCTTCAGTGGCTTCCTCTGCATTTGAACTGCAAATGCCAGGAATGAGTGAGGACTTCCTTTGGCCCCATAAGCCTATCAGCTGGGGATAATGGATTACCTATTTCTCTCTCTCTCTCTCTCTCTCTCTCTCTCTCTCTCACACACACACACACAAAACAATGTGCCCCCTCTTTACAAGGTATTTTTCCATGAAACAGATCCAACAGCTAGAAAAGAGAGAAAGAGAGAGAGGACAGCTGAGAATAAGAAACAAAGAACGAATCACAGAATCATAAAATTGTAGAGTTGGAAGAGACCACAAGGGCCATCCAGTCCAACCCCATTCTGCCACGCAGGAAATCACAATCAAAGCATCCCTGACGGATGGCCATCCAGCCTCTGTTTAAAGACCTCAAAGAGCTCAGAAAGGCTAAATTCTGGACTACAACTCCCAGAATCCCCTAGCCAATGTGGCCTCTGGGGATGCTGAGGGTTGCAGTCCAACCAAGTTACTTTTCCGAAGTGTGGAAGGAACCTGCCTGAGTTTGGAGTACAGGGAAGCCTATTCCATATCAATGCACACTTTTCCTCCTTGGTTAATCTATAACTAAAGCAGAACAATTCCTTGGAAAGGGAAGCGAGCTGTTTTCCCTAGAATGAAACAGAGGCAGGTCACATGTTCAGACCTTGCCAAAATTTTCTCTGTCTTACACACACACACACACACAAGATGTCAGGTTAGCGCACTGAACCTTTGTTGGTATCCAAAGGATCAGGCAGCAAAAAGTTGGTAGCAGAGTTCCCACCCATCAGGCAAGAGAATAAACATACAGACACAGGCTTGTGTCTAAAAAATACTTATCTTAACTGCAGCATAATAATAAAGATATTTACAATCTTACAGAGAATCCTCTCTGAGTACTATACGTAACAGCATTCCGCAGAAAAAGTCTTGTTACTGCAAAGCCCATCTTCATACTTTGAAGCCCAGAACAGAACTAAAAAATCACACAGCTCTATAGGATAGCAAAAACAGTTCTCAGTGACCTTGTTCCTTTTCCCGAAAGCAAGGATCCAAGACTCCAAGGTCACCCTATTAAGCTATTAATATTGACACATTAGCTAGCTGCAGCAAACTATAGCCCTAATATAGCCCTGGTAGCGCAGTGGTTAAATGCCAGTACTACAAGTCACCACGTTGCAAGTTCGATTCCAGCGGGCTCCAAGGTTCACTCAGCCTTCCATCCTTTCGTAGGTCAGTAAAATGAGTACCCAGCTTGTGGGGGCAATTAGCTAGCACACATTGGAAACTGTTTAATGCAGTGTAGATGTGTAAATAGCTATTGCTTAAAACAATTTGTAAGCCACTCTGATAGCCTTGTGGCTAAGAGCGGGGTATAAATAAATAAATAAATAAATAAATAACTACTGCCAACTCTCTCTGCTGCACCCTGCAGGCCATTTGTTATACTTCAGCTCTTTACAGCATAAATCCACTAGACTGCATGTCCCAGTATCCTGACACATGAGTCCCACTATCAAGATGCAGAGTGGACACTAAGGTCACTTGTGGTGACCCTAGGAATGAGAGACCACCAACAGCGCCCCCGGTCATCCACTGCCCTGCTCAGGTCTTGCAAACTCAGCAAACGTAGCAGCAGCCATGGCTTCCTTGATGGAGTCTGTCTAGCTCGCTTGTCACATGGCCTTCCCTTTTCCTGGTATTTTGCAACCCCAGAATAACATATTGTATAAAGTGTCCCTTCAAAGATTTCTTACCAGTGACTGGAATCTTTTCCACACTACATGACTAGAGAACTTTCATTCCACATTAACTGCCCTGGCTCTTTGCTATGGGATCCCAGGAACCATAGTTTCGTGAGTCATTTAGAATTCTCTGCCAGAGAGCTCTCATGCCTCAGTCGTTGTTAACTGCCACCAAGTCAACTTCAACTTTTGGCAACCCTATGATTGAAAGACCTCCAAGAACTCTGGTCACCCCTAGCCCTGCTCAGGTCTTGCAGACTCAGGGCATCAGCCATGGCTTCCTTGACTGAGTCGATCTACCTGTCATCTGGTCTTCCTCTTTTCCTGTTGCCTTCCCTCTAACAGACCCTGTCCTAAACAGCTCTGCAAACTCAAGGCAAAATGTAGCTTCCTCGATGGGGTCCATACACCTATAATGCAGCCTTCCTCTAGTGCCTCACCAAACTACATATCCCAGGATTCTATAGGATGGAGCCATGGCAGTTAAGGTGGAATCATAGGATCACCTCCTTCTAATAATGTCCACTATACTGCCAAGCAGAACATTCTTAAGTTCCTCTTAAGATTCAGCAAAAGTTGAAAGGGACCACTAGGACCATCCAGTCCAACCCCCATTCTGCCATACAGGAATATACAACTAAAGCACTCCTAAAAGATGCTCATCCAACCGCAGTTGTAAGACCTTCAAAGAAGGAGACTCCATCACCCTCTGAGGCTGTCCATTCCACTGTCAAACAGCTCTTACAGTTAAAAAAAGTTCTTCCTAATGTTTAGATGCAATCTCTTTTCCTGTCGTTTGAATCCACAGGTTCATTCATGTTATAGTCTCTGGGGAAGCAGAAAACAATCTGGCTCCATCTTCTACATGACAAGGATATTGAGAAGCTGGAACACGTCCAGAGGAGGACAACCAAAATGGTGGGAGGTCTGGAAGCCATTACGCCCTATGAGGAACAGCTTAAGAAGCTGGGTATGTTTAGCCTGGAGAAGAGAAGGTTAAGAGGGAATATGATAGCCCCATGTTTAAATATTTGAAGGGATGTCATACTGAGGATGGAGCAAGCTTGTTTTCTGCTGCTCCAGAGACTAGGACACGGAGCAATGGGCTCAAACTACAGGAAAAGATTCCACCTAAACATGAGGAAGAACTTCCTGACAGTAAGAGTTGTTCGGAAGTGGATTACACTGCCTGGGAGTGCGGTGGAGTCTCCTTCTTTGGAGGCTTTTAAACAGAGGCTGGATGGCCATCTGTTAGGAATAGTTTGACTATATATTCCTACATTGCAGAAGGGGGTTGGACTGGATACTTGAAGATGGGTGTACCAAATCTCCCCTCCATCTGGTTCTGTCGTTTGTTCCCCAGGAAGGGTTTCGTTCTGATTTTTCCAAGGGGGTTCCACCTCTCATTCACCCCCTAGGGCCAAGGGTAAACCAAGGTCTTCCAGCACAGCATAAACATGGAACCTTAGCACACAAAAGCAGTATGGAAAGAAAGAACTGCTCTCACTTTGTGGGGGATTCCGCCTTGAAATAATCCTCAATGAGCTCGTCTTCGCTGAGCAGACTGCTGATCCGGGCAAAGCGCTGCGTCTCCCGCGTGGTCTCTGCCTCTTCCTTCAGAAAAGAGGAGACATTGCAATAAATTCACACCCAATATGGTCAGGGCCACTGTTAGCAAGAGGTGTCAAGATGCCAAATCTGAGCAGCAACTAGGACTTGGAAACAAAGGAGGAGGAAAAGGGAAGGAAGGGGAGAGCTGGCTGGAATAATTCCAGACGTTGCAGTCTAGAAAAACAACTTCTTCAATCTTTGAGAAGCCAACCAGGCCAGCAAAAACCAACAGGACCTTGATTCAGATATTATTTTATTATTATTATTTATTTTATTTCTATCCCACCTTTCTCCCAATATAGGGACTCGAGGCAGCTAACAATGTATAAAACAGTCCAAGTCAAAAATAATACAGATTATTAAAAGTATAAATATCAAGTTTAAAAACAAATTAAACAATTTACACTGTTAAAATCACAAACATTAAAATATTGAAATATATAACACTTTAAAATACAAATCACACAGCATTTAAAAGTCTAGTCCACATCAGAATGCAAATGCCTGCCGACACAGAAACGTTTGGCCTCCCTGGGGAGGGAGTTCCACAGTCTTGGAGTAGCCACCAATAAGGCCTTTTTCCCTTGTTCCCACCAAGCGAGCCCGAGACAGCGGCGGGACACAGAGAAGGGCTTTTCCAGATTCTATGATTTTATGATCTCAGCACTCTAGTGGCCTTGTAAAGGGAGATACAGTCCTTCACATAATCTGGACCCAAGCCGTATAGAGCTTTATAGGTCAAAAGAAGCACTCTGAATTATGCCCAGAAACGTAATTATGTTTAGATTTGGTAATCACGTGAAAGTCAAAGGTGAAGAGAAGTTGGATTTGTAATTGAGAATTTACAGAAAATGCATGGATGTTATGATTGAAAACAGCTATAATTTAATAATACATTGAATGGATGATTTTAAAAAAAAAGAATTATGCCAGAAACAAACCGACAGCCAGTGGAGCTATTACAACAAGGGAGTTGTGAGTTCCCTGTGCTCAGCACCAGTTCACAATCATTGGGCTGCTGCTCTTTGGGCCAACTGAAGTTTCTGAGCACTTTTCCAAGGCAGCCCCATGTAGAGTGCATTATTTATTTTATTTTATTTAGAGTATTTATACCCCATTCTTCAGCCACAAAGGCTCTCAAAGCAGCTTACAAATTGTTAGCAATATCACTTACACTTCTACACCACTTTATAGTGCTAGTCACTCTCTAAGCGGTTTCCAATGTGTGTTAGCTAATTGTCCCCAACAAGCTGGGTACTCACTTTCCTGACCTACGGAAGGATGGAAGACTGAATCAACCTTGGAGCCCTGCAGGGCTGAACTCACAACATTGTGGCTGCAGTACCGGCATTTAAACACTGCGCCACCAGGACTCTGTGGATGCTAAGGTACAGCGTGTTGTTACTGTGTACATTCAAGTCATTTCTGACTTATGGTGACACTAAAGTGAACCTACCATGGGGTTCTCTTAGCAAGATTTGTTCAGAGGGGGTTTGCCACCATTGTGTTCCTCTGAGGCTGAGAGAGTGTGACTTGCCCAAGGTCACTCAGTGGGTTTCCATGGCTGAGTGTGGATTCAAACCCCACTTCTAATCGAACACTCAAATCAGTACACCACGCTGGTTCTCGAGATAGAGCATCCTGGCTCCCAATTATCCCAAGGAATTGCCCCCGACTCCTCTGCACTCATGACACACACTGGCATCCTGTTAGTGGCTTATAAATACCATTTTGGACAGGGTGCAGAGGACTATTCACTTACTCCTGCACTCTGTCCAAAACCTCTAACTCTCCATCAGCCATCAGCCTTAGGAGAGGCCCCTGCTGCTGTTGCATACCAGTGAGGAGGGAAAGGAGAGAGGTAATTCTGACCAGGATGATCCGGCAGCTCTAGGCTCCTGGGGGAAGGAAATGTTGGGTGCATTCCATTTGAGAGTGTACCCTCATTCTTTTCCCCTCTGAGCTGAGACCAGCTGCTACTTCCTCACCTGAATTATCTTCCCTCACCTCCCCTACTCACTGGTAACAACAAAAAGGGGAATGCACTGCCTGGGAGTGTGGTGGAGTCTTCTTCTTTGGAGGTCTTGAAAGAGAGGCTGGATGGCCATATGTCGGGAATACTTGGATTGTGTCTTCCTGCAGGGCAGAATAGGGTTGGACTGGATGGCCTGTGGGTGTTTCCTCCAATTCTATGATTTTATATGTGTTCAACCATGGGGATTGAACACTACTGGATTCAAACTACAGGAAAAGAGATTCCACCTAAACATGAGGAAGAACGTCACGAGGGTAGGAGCTGTTTAATACTGGGAGTGTGGTGGAGTCTCCTTCTTTTTTAAAGAGAGGCTAGATGCCCATCTGTCAGGGGTGCTTGGATTGGGTATTCTTGCATGGCAGAATGGGGTTGGACTAGATGGCCTTTTGGGTCTCTTCCAACTCTCTGATTCTAACAGCAAGAGACCCTCATGGGGGTTGACAGCTGCTAGGTGGACGGGGGACACAAAACTGCATGCACAGCTACAGGCAGATGTAGGATCTTGGCCAAGGCATCAGTTGGCTGAGAGGTGACAGAACACTGGAGTCCATGCTTGGGGACTGTTCCTTTAAGGATGTCATGAAAAATGAGAAGTGGGTGGAGCGTGGGAGGAGGAGGAGCCTGGGCCAAACAGGATAAAAGGGTCCCGGCTGAGCTCCGCAAGTTCTCAGACCACACTGTCTGCTAGGAAATATCGTAGATCCTCCGTGGAACAGATGTTGAAATGAACCCATGGAAAAGTATTAAGTTGTTTTTAGTTGCTTAAGAAACCGTTTCCATAAAGCTATCAGTTATTCGCCAAAATATTTTCTTAAACTTCCCTGCATCCTTATGGAACAAAGAATGAGAATAATCACAAATGCTTCTTCATTAGAATCACATTTGGCCCTCTATATCCATGGATTCTGCATCCACGGATTCAACCATCCATGGCTTGAAAATATTCCAATATTATTAATAATAATAATAATTCCAAAAAGTAAACCTTGGTTTTACCATTTTATATAAGGGACACCATTTCACTATGCCACTGTATACAATGGGACTTGAGCATCCATGGATTTTGGTCTCCATGGGGGGGTCCTGGAGCCAAACCCCAGCAGATACCAAGGGCCCATTGTATTGGGAGGTTGTTGTTGTTCTGTGGTTTCCAGCTGAGTCCATTTTCTGGCGACCTTCTCCTAGGGTTTTCTTGGCCAGATTTCTTCAGAGGAGGTTAGCCTTTGCCTTCCTCTAAGGCTGAGAGAGTGTGACTTGCCCAAAGTCACCCAGGGGTTTTCTATGGCTGTGTGGGAATGCAAACCCAGGTCTGCCAGACTCCTAGTCTAACACCCAAACTGCTGAACTAATACTAAACGTAGCACTCAAACAACTATACCATGCTGGCTCTCTATTGGGAAGCTGTGCTGTGTGCCTTCAAGTCTTTCCCAACTTATGGAGACCTTAAGGTGAACCTACCATGGGGTTTTCTTGGCCAAATTCCTTCAGAGAAAATTTGACAACCTTGCTTTTCTTTGAGGCCGAGAGTGTTTAACTTTCCCAAGGTCACCCAGTGAGTTGCCGTGGCTAAGCAGGGATTCGTACCCTGGTCTCCCAGAGTCCTAGCCCAACACTCAAACCATTACACCATGCTTGCTCTCTGTTAGGAAGTACACGTCACTCTCCGTTTACACGGAATCGGTACCTATGGTTTCACCTACCCACAATCAGGGGGAAAGTTCTGTGTAGGGTATCTAGAGGACCACAGGGTCATGCTGGAGGTGGCCCCTCTAGGCACTGCCGGACGTTGACCATAGAGTAGTGCCAGATGCCTAGAGAGGCATCCTCTCTAGGCGTCTTCTAGGTCCTCCAGCATGATCCTATGGCAGTTTGCTAATATACGTGATTTCACCTATCTGTGGTAAGTCCAGGAACTCACCGCCCCATGTAAATAGGCAGGCAACTCGTAGTGGCATTAATAAAATGATTTACAATGAAACTACAGTAAACTAAACAAAACCTCTGCTGCCTTTTCAACATGACTGCAAGACTTTCAGTTTTACAGTGGCAAGGCGAAAAAAGAGCTGCAGTCCAGTCTTGGCTCCAGCACTGCCTGATCAAAATTGCAATATTCTCTACAAATGCCACATTTAAAAAACACACACACACAATAAAACAATGAAGAGTGGGACTTGCCGCTGGGCAGTCACCTCTCAAGCTGGGGCGTCTCTCCCCTTTTCTCGCCATCCATGCTTCGGGCCCTTAGCGCAACAGGAAGTTGCACAAAGACCAATCCCTCTATTTATAGCAGAAGGAAACAATGTGGAGAGAGCTTTTCTGACAAGCAAGTTCCCCACATTTCCCCGCTCAGCAGAAAGCCAGAGAGGCCAGCTTACCGGCAGGGACTGAAATGGCTGCAGAGAAAAAAAAAATTGAGCAGAGCAGAAATTCAGTATAAGGCAGTTTGCTATGTTCCCGTGCACAAGGCCCAAGCATCAACCCCCACCATCCCCACATGGGCCCAGGAAAGATTGCTCTCTGAAATTCTGGAGAGCCACGACTGCCACTCAGAGCCAGCACTATGGGGCTACATGGATTCTCAAGGGTCTCGCTCAGTATAAGCCAGCTTCCTATGTTCCTATGCATAATCCCCACCACCTCCAGCTAAGGCCAAATCCACACTACACAGATCATCCAGGTTGAAACTGGGTTATTTGCCATGGCTCCTTCCTACTGAAGTTTTTGTAGTTTTCCAAGGTCTTTAGCCTTCTCTGCCAAAGAGTGCTGGTGCCTCACCAAACTACAAATTCCATAGGACAGAGCCATGGCAAATAATCCGGTTTCATGCGAAGTCGAAGGCTTTCACAGTTGGCATCCATAGGTTTCCTTGGGTTTTTTTCTGGGCTGTGAGGCCATGTTCTGGAAGCGTTTATTTCTGCCGTTTCGCCTGCATCTGTGGCTGGCATCTTCAGAGAATGGTTGGGTAGGAGTGTGTATGGAGTTTATATGCTGTGAACCCCTGTAGGGGAGTATATGTAAATTTGTGTATTTGAATGGTTAGTTTCTGGGTTTAGATATGCAAGGAGGATTAGTATCTGTTTAGCTAATGGTTGGTTGATGGCCCGTTATCTATAATGGTTGATGGCCCAGATAATGGGCCATCAACCAACCATCAGCCAAACAGACACTAACGAGCCTTGCATTTCTATACCCAGAAACTAACCATTCAGTTACACAAATTTACATATCCTCCCCAATAGGGGTTCACAGTATATAAACCCCACCACACCCACTCCTACCCAACCATTCTTTGAAGATGCCAGCCACAGATGCAGGTGAAACATCAGAAGTAAACTCTTCCAGAACACGGCCTCACAGCCTCGAAAAAAAACCCAAGAAAAATCCAGTTTCAACCTGGATGATTTGTGTAGTGTGGATTTGGCCTAAGACTAGGAAAGCGGCCTTCCAGACACCCTAGAGGCTGCTAGTCAGAGCTAGCAATACTGACTAGATGACAATGGTGGAACAATGGTCTCTTCCACTATAAACCAGCTCACTTTGCTCCTATTACAGTATTACCACCGTATCTGGTGACCCCCATCTCTACGGGACCACAGTTTCACTTACCTGCGTCCAAAGAAAGTGTTCCCTCCAGGCATTTTCTAGGTTCTCCAGCACTGGAGTGCTTTCTTGGAGGACAAGACCAACAGAAAGCAAGAGACTAGGAGACTCACCTTGTCAGTCATTTCTTCTGACAGAACTCCTATCTTCTCCTCAAATGGAGGATCGTCATAATCTGAATCATCTTTAAACAGATATCAGAGAAGGACAAGAAGAAGTCACTAACAGTTATCTGAAGCTGCCTTATGCTAGGCAAGATAATTAGTCAGTTGTTGGGCTCAATGTCTGTCCATCAATCAGTCATAGAATCAGAGCATTGTGTTGGACCAAAAGGGCCATCTAATCCAATCCCCTGCCCTACAGGAAGACACACAGAATCATAGAGTTGGAAGAGACCTCGAGGGCCATCTAGTCCAACCCCCTTCTGCCATGCAGGAATAAACAATCAAAGCACTCCCAATGACAGGTGGCCATCCAGCCTCTGTTGAAAAACCTCCAAAGAAGGAGACTCCACCACACTACGAGGTAGCTCATTCCACTTCCGAACAGCTCTTATCGTCAGGAAGTTCTTCCTAATGTTTAGGTGGAATCTCTTTTCCTGCAGTTTGAGTCCATTCCTCTGTGTCCTAGTCTCTGGAGCAGCAGAAAACAAGCTATTACTTCCCTTGATCTAGACACTATACTCCTAATGATACAGCCTAGAATCACATTGGCTTTTTTAGCTGCTGCATCACACTGCTGACTCATGTTCAACTTGTGGTCCACTAATACTCCTAGATCCCTTTCGCATGTACTACCATCATGTGAACTGAACACAACTGAAGAATATGGACAAGCTGGATCGTGTCCAAAGAAGGGTGATTAAGATGATCAAATGTCTGGAAACCATGTCTTATGAGGAACAACTGTGTGAGCTAAATACGCTTAACTTGGAGAAGAGAAGACTGAGAGTTGACTTTATTCAGCCATCTTTAAATATCTGAAGGGATGTCATGTACGAGATGGGACAAGCTTGTTTTCTGCAGCTTCAAAGACTAGAATGAAGACCAATGGATTCAAATTACATATAGGAAAAGATATTCCACCTAAACTTTTAGAATATTTTTTGACTGCGCAAGAACTGTTTGATAGTGGTATGTGTTGCCTTGGAGGGTAGTGGAGTCTCCTTTTCCAGAGGCTGGATGGGGATCTTTCAGGAGCATTTAGCTAGCGGGCATGCAAAGTTTAGGTGGCCCTATCAATCATTAAGACAGGTTGCAGCGCTGCGTATTACTAGCAATCCAGATTAGTTCGTATCTTTCCCCCTTGTATAGACGGTCTCTTTGGGCACCAAGTTGCACCAAGTGGGACAGGCTGATAGCTTCAGAGAGAAAGATTAGCACACCCCTGCCATCTCCCTAAAAATTGGACTTCTCACCTTCAGCAACCTAGGATATTTGACTTCAGGATTTGATATTTTACCATTAGAATTCAGCAGTATTTAATTGCCAACATGCAACAGTATGTAGTACTTGGCAGCATTTAATAGCTAACATATAATGGCATTTTGTCTTTGGGAACTAACAGACTGTGAGGCTTCATATCTGATGCCTCTAAAAAAGAAAAAAACAGATAGAAAATTCCAGAGAGTCCCAAACACTGGGGATTTCAAAGTCAAATATGACGTTCAAAATCTAAGCAGTGAAAAGGAAATGGTTTGAATTAAATACATTTTTTTTTAATACAGTAAGACCCCCGTATCCGCTGGGGGTTGGTTCTGGGGGTCCCCATGGATACTGAAAACTGTGGATAATAGCAAACACCATTGAAAATTATGAGACTTTGGTTTGAAATACCATAGATTTGCCTTGGAGGACCTAGAAAATGGCATTTTCTAGGAAGACTCTATGGTAGCTGTGCTGTTTTGTGTCCCGTGGATAAATGAATCAGTGGATAATGAATCAGTGGATATGGGGGTCCTGCTGTATTCTGTTTGTGTTCTACTTTTCTTTTTTAAAAAACTTACCAACTGCACCAGGCAGACACTCACCGAAGTCTGGATACAAGAGAAGGGGAGGCTTCGAAGGCACCTCCGAGGGACTGTGCTGCTCTGGTAACTTCAGGCGGGGAAGGAGGGGAGGCGGCGCTGCAGGCACCTCCCCCTTGGCTTCTAGAAGGTTGTCTTTTGCCGGAGAACTGGAACGACAAACCAGAGACTTCCCTTTAAAATCATCCCTAAAACTGGCATCGTCCTCTTGGTTGCCACCTTTAAATCAGTGGGTCTCAAATTTGGATCCTCCAAGAGGGTTGGACTTCAACTCCCAGAAGCCACAACCAAGCATGATCAATGCTTGAGGATTCTGGGAGCTGAAGTCAAAGACACCTGGAGGACCCAAGATTGAGGACCACTGCCCTAAGTGATCTCATTGGGATTTTCATGCAAGATACCCAGATGGGATTTATTGGCATAAATGCATTCAAATTACTATATTTCAAATTTTAAGAATCCAGCTAATAAGAGTTTTCTGACAGCGAGAGCCATTGGAATGTAGAACCGACTCAGATGGAAGGTGAAAGCCTCTCTTTCATTGCAGGTTATGAAACAGAGGTTAGATGGCCATCTCTCAGGGGTGTTTTAGCTGTGTATTTTTGCGTGGAAGAATGGGGTTGGACTAGATGGTCTTTAGAGGTTCTTTCCAGTTCTATGATTCTACGTGGAAACTGTGGTGTGACAGCAGTCCAATCCAATCTAGCTGGAAGCCATGCCAGCTCAGGTTTGCAATCTAGCATTCCTTCCTTCTAATCTGTATTGTATTGTATTACTGTACTTTTGTACTTATTCACTTTAATATTTATTTAATTTTATTTATATCCTGCCTTTCTCCCAAAGGGAGACCCAAGGTAGCTCACAGCATAAATTAAAACTAAGTGCAATGATAAAAGCACAATGATGATTCTTTAAAAAAATTAAAAAGCTATCCTATTAAAACACCATTCATTGAAATTGTCATAAATACATAAATTAGTCATAAAAGCCTTAAAAAAACATCACAATGACAGTAAAGTACAGCATACAATTCTATGATTCTATGATTCTATATAGACCCCATGAAAAGTCCCTTCTGAAGCAACCTCATTAAGTGGCTAAAGCCACTTATTATTATTAAAATTATTATAATTATTATTAAAATAATAATTATTATTATTATTAACATCATTATTAACATCATTATTAACATAACATCCTATCCTATAGCTGAAGATCTCAGGGCTGCTTACAATAAAATCAACTTAAAACAATAAATAATAACACTAATTGAAAAAAGACTAAACATTTATCAAATAAATTATTAGTTAAAAACCAGGCCATTTGAAATAGTACAAACCATAGAGATGTGCAAACTGGAGAAAACTGATTAGGCTCAGAGGCTTTAACAAAAAGCCCCTTTTTAATTTGGCACCAAAATGATGACATGACAATGTTGGTGCCAACGGAGCTTCCAAGAAGAGGATATTCTGCAACATGCTTTTTTAAAAAGCATATCTAAGGCGCAAAAGTGCAACATTCCACTTATATGAATAGAAAAAAAGGCTGTTTCATCAAGTGAGTGCATGATCACTAAGGCGAAAATCCAACATGGCGGCTCTGGGTGCTTGCCTTGTTAGCAAGCTCCACCCCTTGCGCGTATCGGACCAATCGGCTTTTCACTTCCACTCTTATTGGGAATGCGAATGCATGTGAATCGGTTGGCCCAATGAATGAAATGCGCATTCCCTGTGGAACTTTTTAAAAACTTCGGGAAAAGCCACGAAGGCTTTTCCTGTGCAGAGTTTTTGGTGGGTTTGGCCCTCCTCCTTCCGAATACCCCCAAGAGAAAGCCCTCCTCTAGAGATCCCAAAAGGGATTCAAGGCAGGTAATTCGCCTCTTGTAATTCTAGACAAATAACCGCTTGTAGTGGAAGGCAAGACGGTTATCCTGGGAAAATTGAATGTCAAACCATCACCCAGAATCCCAGCAACCTCCTCATTCCAAAACGGTTCCTTCCAGATGTGCTGGACTACAATTCCCAACACCTAGGATCATGGGAGCTGCGCTCCAAGAGGTTGGGGAAGGCTGTAGTAGATGGGCTTAAAATAGCCACAGACTTCAGACTTAATGGAACCAAAGACTGTAACTACTATTTGGGGACAGTGTTGCAAAAATAGTACTCTACAGTGAACTCGCCACGGGTCAGCGTAAGAAGGGTGCTCCAAAAAAGCGATACAAGGACTCCCTGAAACAACACCTCAGGCTCGGCCAAATTGATCACCAACAGTGGTCCGCCCTGGCCTCACATCGGGAGGCATGGAGACGCACTATCCACAATGCTGCAGCCTCATTTGAGAACTCACGCCGAACAAGTCTTGAAGAGAAACGACAACCCAGAAAGAATCACAACCCGGAAACATCACCCAAGGAGACCTTCTGCTGTGCTTTCTGAAACCGGACTTCCTTATCTCGGATTGGCCTTTTCAGTCATCAGCGTGCTTGCAGAAAGCGCAGGATGAGTCCTTCCTGAATCTTCATTTGAGAAGAAAAGCTAGAGAGAGTGTGTGTGTGTGCTTCTATAGACAAATCAGTACTGGAGGAGAAGGAGGGGGCTATAATTGGGTACGAGTCATTTTATAGCTAAAAAGAACCTCCATGTTCCAAGGCAGTGTATCTGATGTTGCTGAGGGAGAAGCAACAGCAGAAGGCTATTGCCTTTGTGTGCTGTTTACAGCTTAGAAATGCAACTTTTTGGCCAATAATTCCCTTTCCAAAGTCCTGGAGAGCCCTAATGCTGCCAATCAGAGTTGACCATGCTAGGCTAGATGGACCCCTCCTTGGCTTTGCAGAGTCTGATTCAGTGTTCCTAAGATCTTTCTAAGATTAGAGTAAATGTAAAGGCATCAGATCCCGTCTGACCCTGGAAGCTAAGCAGGGTCAGCCCTGGTTAGTACTTGGATGGGAGAGCACCACCGAATACCAGGCTACATTTCAGGGGAAGGAACTGGCAAAACCACCTCTTAGGATTCGTTGCCATAGGTCAACAGGCGACTTGAAGGTACACACACACACACACACACACGGGGTACCAGATCCCACCTGATATTGGAAGCTAAGCAGGATCAGCTCTGGTTAGTACTTGGATGGGAGACCACCAACTAATCCCAGGTGCGATAGGCTCTATTTCAGAAGAAGGAACTGGCAAAACTGCCTCTGAGGACCCCTGGCCTAAGAAAACCTTATGAAATTCATGTGGTCGCCATAAGTTGACAGGTGACTTGAAGGCACAACTGCCCGCACACACTCTCAATGAGATTCAGAAGGAACAACGTAGCAAGAGAAACATCTAGGAAACAACAGGTTAGCAGCCAGTATAAAGATCCTGATCCAACAAGAACAGCACCAAAACCAAGCAATAGTCCCAGGACAGTTGCCCTATTTCTACCCAGGACACACCACAGAAAATCGACAACCACTTTTGCCGCTGCCATCCCTGTCAGCCAAGATTACAACACAAAGAAATCTGAAAGCTTCCTTCTTCTTCTTTTTTGCCACTTCCTTCCACACTTTGCAAACCATGCAAGAAAAAGACCAGCAGTGATTTAACCTCAAAAAATGGAGAGTAGAAGGGATTCCCCAGGAGCAGAGCACATTTTAAATACAGCAGCAATATCAACAACAAACCACTATTCTCATTCCATATAGAATCATAGAATCATAGAGGTGGAAGGGACCACAAGGACCATCTAGTCCAACCCCATTCTGCCCTGAAGGAATACCCAATTCCTTCAGATGGTCATCCAGCCTCTGTTGAAAAACCTCCAAAGAAGGAGATCCCACCACACTTCCCAACAGCAGCAGGATTCCACTTCCGAACAGCTCTTAGTGTCAGGAAATTCTTCCTAATGTTTAGGTGGAATCTCTTTTCCTGTAGTTTGAACCCATTGCTCCGTGTCCTAGTCTCTGGAGCAGCAGAAAACAAGCTTGCTCCATCCTCAGTATGATATCCCTTCAAATAGTTAAACATGGCTGTCATGTCCCCTCTTTATCTTCTCTTCTCCAGGTTAAACAGACCCAGTTCCCTCATAGTGCATGGTTTCCAGACCTCCCACCATTTTGGCTGTCCTCCTCTGGACACGTTCCAGCTTGTCCATATCCTTCCTGAATTGTGGTGCCCAGAACTGGACACAGTATTCCAGGTGAGGTCAGACCAAAGCAGAATAGAGTGGCACTATTACCTCCCTTGATCTAGACACTATACTTCTGTTGAGGCAGCCTAGGACTGCATTGACTTTTTACTGGGTGGCCAAGAGGGCTGCAAGAAACTCCCCATTCCCTTAAAAGAAAGGTGTGAGCTCAGGAAGGACCGAAATGATATGGCCACATTCCACATGCACACTACCTCAGCAGGCCCAAATCCTAGGACTTTTTCAAACATGCAATTTAATCCACGGGAGACACAGAACAGGGTCAGGAAAAAGTCTTCTTTTCAGAAGACGTCGACCCTTTTCTGTGTCTCCCCTGTCCTCATTCCGCATTTCCCTGTGATATTTTCACCACAGGGAAATATCGTTTTTGGGCCACCCGTTCCATTGTAGTAACGGAATCATGGACGGTCTGAAAGGTGTCCTGTTCCTCTCTCACGATGACGGCCATGGGGGGGGGGGAGGTCCATTCTGGACACTTCCGGGCAGAAATGGGACACCCAGGTAAGTGGCACCCTTCCCCCCACTCCCAGAGTTACTTGTAATTTTATGACTTATTTATTTATTATTATTATTAGTGCTTTGATTTTAATTTTGACAGTTGCGGGGATATTGTCAAATTTCCCTCCCACCCGTTCTCTCATGAGAATGAGTAGGATTTCAGTTCCCAGTCGTAAAGGCAGGAACGGGATTGGGGCTTGCAGGGCAGGGACATTTGGCCCCGTTTGAAAAAGTCCCTACATTAGGTTTAGAAATGGCAAACAGTAGAATGAAAAAACTCAGCAAGGGTAGAATTCATGAATTCCATCCAAACATTGCTGGACGACTGTGGTGGTGTGCCTTTGAGTCATTTCCGACTTATGGCAACCTAAGGCAAACCTTTCACAAAACAGAATTTGTTCAGAGGAGGTTTGCCCTTGCCTTCCTCTGAGGATGAGGGAGGACTGTAACTCCCAGCATTCCTCACCACTGCCTCCGCTGGCCGAGGCTCATGGGAATTGCAGTAATTTTTCAGATGCATCAGAAGACATGGCCTGGAGTTCGTTTTGTAAGGCCAATCCCTGGATCTGAAATTTGGGGAATGAAGGCTTAGAAGTGGGCTCTTGCCAGGATACATGAAGCATCAAGCACAGCTGCGCAGTGTATGCCTTCAAATACAAAATATTAAGGGCCTGTCTATACGAGGGGGGGGGATGTGGACTGATGCGCACTAGCACCAATTCGCCACAACTTTCATTTGTCTCCACGGTTATTTGGCAAGATCGCAGCGAAAGAGAATCCATATGCATTTGTTGTTCAAATGGGCATGCCTGAGAATCAAGATGGTGGTCACGAGTGAATTACTCACGTTTTTATTTTCGCCAGTTGCTGCCACTGAGCAGTATTTTTTAAAAGCATATCGAAGGTGTGGAAGTGTGTTGCCCTGCTTAAATAAACAGAAAATGGCGGTAAAGGCTGTTTTGTTGCCTCGCTACAGTGAAAATCCAACATGGCGGTTCTGGGTGCTTGCCTTGTTAACAAGCTCTGCCCCCTGCGCACATCCAACCAATCAGTTTCACACTTCTGCTCTTATCAGGAATGCACGTCAAAGCGAATCGGTTGTCATAACAAGCAAGAATGCACGTCCCCCATGGAGCTTTTTAAAAAATACGGGAAAAGCTGTGAAGGCTTTTCCTGCATAGTTTTTGGAGTTTTTGGCCCCCACTCCTTCCGAATACAGCAAAATGATGTGGGATCTCATTAAGACGAAAGATATTCTCCTCAAATTCTATGAGGAGTATTTTTGCCATTTAGACAAGCCCTAAATCTAAGTAATGGGGAACAAGTACACAGAGAGAGACACACACAGAGACACACACACTTCTGAAGGCTGCGCTCTCACCCTGAGATTCCTACCCCTTACCCTGGGACCAGAGAAGAGTGACCAATTGGTATGGAAACAAAGAGGCTTAACCACACTCCAAAGAAAAGCAGCAGGGGAGCAGGAATGTTCCATCTTCCACGCTGTCTTCCGCAAGACGTCGTCGTTCTTCCATCATTCTTTTATTCCAGTCCCATGAGGGACCAAAGTAAAACCGTGTCTTTTTGCTAACTAGTTTTTCTGGTTAGCAAAAAGACATGGTTTTAACCCAGTCCCCCACAAGACTGGAATGAAAGAACAATGACAGTTTTTTACCGCATCCCATGCAGCTGTATACAATTTTACATAGGGACTACTAAACACAATGTGCAAACATGAATCAAGGAACATGAAAGACACTGCAGACTGGGCCAGCCAGAAAAATCAGCAGGAGCAGAACATGTTATACACCAACCTGGACACAAAATGCTATTTAAAAACACAGAAATTCTGGACCAGGCCAACAACTATCATGTCAGAATGCACAGAGAAGCTATTGAAATCCACAAACACCTGGACAACTTCAACAGGAAAGAAGAAACCCTCAAAGTAAACAAAATTTGGCTACCAGTCCTGAAAAACACCAAAATCAAAACTCAACACATGCAAATGAACTCCACCCAAGGACAGGGGGATTTCCAGCTGACAACGGACCATGAGCTAAATAGACACTAATCCCCCTTGCATATCCCCCCACACTAAGAACTGAATGTCCAACAACTGAATGCACAAATTTACATGCTAATCCTCTCCAACAGGGACTCACAGTATATAAACCCCTCACACATTCCTACCCAACCATTCTCTGAAGATGCCAGCCACAGATGCAGGCGAAACGTCAGGAATAAAATCTTCCAGAACACGGCCTCACAGCCCTGAAAAAAACACCACAAAAAAACTATTGCTGAAGTTGTTTGTTCTTGCATGTGGGAATAAAACAAGGAAAGACTGGTGTCCAAAATCCTGAGGACATCTACATATGAGGATGGAGCAAGCTTGTTTTCTGCTGCTCCAGAGACTAGGACATGTAGCAATTGACTCAAATTACAGGAACAAAGATTCCACCTAAACAGTAGGAAGAACTTCTTGATGGTAAGAGCTGTTGAACAGTGGAATATGGTGCTCTGGCGTGTTCTGGAGTCTCCTTCTTTGGAGGTTTTTAAACAGAGTCTGGATGGCCATCTGTCAGGAACGCTTTGATTGTGTATTCCTGCATGGCAGGAGGGGGTTGCATTGAATGGCCCTTGGGGTCTCTTCCAACTGTAGGATTCTATGTGCAAAAATCAGTTCCAAGACACACATGGTGCTTTGCATGGATTTTTTTATTTTTGCATCAAATTCATGTCTTAATTTACACAGACTTTCATCACTGCATCTTTAAAAAATCTGCACTGTGCATAAACAAATTGTTATACTCATTCTTGGGAATGAGAAGCCAGAGACATTACACCCCTGGAGAAGAGAATAATTAAGATATATGAGCCTATTCAAAATCTAAGACCTTCTCTTTGGCTGCTGACACAATGCAGAAATAATGCAGTTTGATACCACTGTAACTGCCATGGCTCAATGCTATGAAGTTTTGGGGTTTGTAGTTTTGTGAGACAATTAGACTTCTTGGTTAGAGAGCTCTGGTGCTACAATCCCAGGATTTTATTTATTTATTTATTTATTTATACCCCACTCTTCAGCCACAAGGCTATCAGAGCGCCTTACAAATTGTTTTTTAAGCAATAGCTATTTACACATCTACACTGCATTAAACAGTTTCCAATGTGTGTTAGCTGTGTGTTAGGATTCCATAGGATGGAGCCATTTTAGTCAAAACAGTGTCAAACAGGATTATTTCTGCTGTGTGTTAGCAGCCAAAGAGAAGGGGCTATAGACTCATATATTGTAATTATGCTCTTCAAAGGTCCTGTCTATACGAGGAGGGGAAATACGAACACACCCGAAAAAGCAGACAATGGCAATGATGCAACCTGTCTTCACAGTCTAAAGAGCCCCCCTAAACTCTGAATGACCCCCTAGCCAATATGGCAACTGTGAGTGATGTACTCACAATTTTAAATCTGCCGCAACAAAAAAAAAAAAATTTTAAGTTTCCCATGGTGTGCACAAGCGATGGTTCATATTTACCAACAAAAAAAAAAGGAAGAAAAAAAGAGTATAAGATCGCCATTTGATCAACTTACCGGACCCTCGTTTAGCTGAAAATTTAGCATGGTGGCCATAGGCACTTTCCCTCATTGCTAGCCCCATCTCGCTTGTCCAACTAATCAGATTACGCTGCCTGTTCATATCTGTGCAAATGCGAGTTTTCAAATGATCGCACATTCACATGTCGTACAGAGCTTTTTTAAAAATCCAGAAGAAGCCCCTGACGCAATGCACACAGACCTTGCAGTGGATTTGGCTTCCCCCCTTCTGAATGACACATATTTATGTACATATACATATGAATGGATTGCCATACATTCGCATGTCCTTTGGATTATTTTGACCATATAGACAAGACCTTTTTCTCACTACTTTCCCAAGCTGGTTTGGTGGGGACGTAGGAGGAGGCTGCTTGGTGGCTGCTCCCAGGCTTTGGAATATTTATTTATTTATTTATTTATTTATTTGGAATTTTTTTATTGGAATAAGACCATTCTACTAAAAAAAAATACACCCGACCGCAAAAGGCCATAACAACAATACAAAAACAATACTGATTGTTTTCCTCTTTTCTTACTAATACAAAAATAAATCTATCCTAACACTAATGTATTCTTCCTCTTAATCTAAACACACTATTATCACATTATATTTACACATCACAATTATACCCATTTGGTAATGAAAAAATCAATAAAAGGCTCTGTCCTTGTTCTCTTCCACTAACAAGTAGATATCAAAATAATCTATAAGAATTATACAGGGGAGATTTACATTTCCATAATTGTATGTCCCCTGAATCTCTTGTTTGTTACCTGCATACTACTTCAAATTCATTACTGTTATTGTATGAATTTTATGTACGTATTTGTATTTTATCCTACTGACAGTTGTCCCTTCACATTTGCTGGGGTTTGGTTCCAGGACCCCCCACCCGTGAATACCCAAATCCGTGAATACTCAAGTCCCATGATATGCAATGGCATAGCAAAATGGTGTCCCTTATATAAGATGGCAAAATCAAGGTCTGCTTTTTGGATTATTACTTTTTAAATAATATTTTTAAGCCGTGAATACTTAAATCCATGAATGCCAAATCCATGGATGTGGAGGGACAACTGTATATTGAACTGTGATGGCTTATAGCTTTGGGCAATAAAATCTTCATTCAATCACAAGCAGTAAAAATTTAGAATTTGACTGGGTTTTTGAGTGTGTGCTGTGCTATCTATCTATCTATTGTCTTTTAACATGATTTTAACTCCACAGCTAGTTGGAGTTAAGTAAGTAGTTGTTTTTAAGTAACTTTTATGTATACATTTCACTGATGTTTTTGTGCAGTTTTTCTTCTGTCCTGGTTTAATAATTTGTAAGCCACTTTTTAATCCCATTATAGGGAGAAACATGGTATAGAAATGAATAATAATACCAATAGCAACAGCAGTAGCAACAATAATGAAAACAAATCTGTGCATTGCAAACTCCTAAACAAGAGAGAAATTCCTGCAAAGTACAAACAAGCAATTACAAAAGGGGAAAGAGAATTTTTTTTACAAGAAACAGACAAGGCAAGAGAGCAAATTATTAGGAGTGGAATGTAGTGGGACAACTTCTTTCCACATCCTGGTGTCAAAAGTTAAGAAAGCTCAAAATATGGAGTGGGAGGTAGACACGGAAAAATTCTTCAATATATGATAACAGCAGCTAGACTTGTTTACCCTGAGAAACGGAAGGAAATGAATATACTGACCTTGGAAGACTACGGTAGTTAAACAAGCTATATGAACTTTTAGAAATGGGCAAATTAACCATGTTGATGAAAGAAAAATCACTAAAGTTTTTAAGACTGGAAAACGTTTTTTACAAAATTATTGGGGTGCAAACATTGTTATTGGCCTAGAGTGCTGAAGTTATACACGGTTAATTAATTAATTATGGTTTTGAATAGCGAAAGTATTGAAGACTCGTTTTCTTATTGATCAAGATTTATGCTTATAAAAAAAAGTTTTCAGCTGGGGGTCAGGAAGTCATTACTGTAGTCTGTAGTAGGTAGTATGTAGTACAGTTGTCCCTTCATATTCACTGGGATTTGGTTCCAGGACCACCACCACCCCCGTGGATACCAAAATCTGTGAATACTCAAGTTCCATTATAAGCAATGGTATAGCAAAATGGTGCCCCTTATATAAGATGGCAAAATCAAGGTTTGCTTTTTTGATTATTATTTTTTAAAGAATATTTGCAAGCCGTGAATACTTAAATCTGTGGATACCTAATCCGGTGATAAGGAGGGACAACTGTAATCTTTTCCTATATTCTTTTTTTTTCTTTCTAATATGTAGTAGTTATATTTTAGGTGTATAAAATATGTGTTTAAGAAAAAGCATTTTAAAAAATATGGAGAGGGGTTGCAGCACCCCTACTTAATCATTCAGGAAGCGGAGCTGAATGCAGAGAGGAGAGCTAAACCAGCAAGGGTCGGCTCTGGAATGGCACCCGGCCAGAGCTCAGTTCCAAACTCACAGAGTCCCACAGGGCTGGGCAGTGGAGGGGGAGAGCTGGCTTTGAGGATTGGGGCTGAGAGGTGTTTTTGGAAGGGGGGAAGCTGCATTCCCAGGCTGCTGGCTCTCTCCATCCATCCATCCTCCATTCTGTCAAAGGTGAAATTTGGCACCTGTGCAAGATGGGAGGCCATGCAGGAGAGGAGGAAAAGTTCTCCCTGGGTTGCAGCATCCTCATTCCTTAGCAGCCGCAGTCTCTATAGAAACCAATAATAAATAAAAAACCAGCCCCGCTCCCCAGTCTGCACCTGAAACAAAGAGCCAATGGTTCTCTCCCCCACTCCAGTGGGGCCACTCTCTTCCTCCTGCCTTGCTCAGTGAAACAGAAGGAGAAAAGGGAGGCTGGGCATGCAAGTCCAGGCCAGCCAGTTTAGCATAGCCTTAAGGGACTGCCCAGCTCTGGCAGAAATGCCCAAGGGAAGGCATCTGGTCAGGCCAGTCCTGGAAGGCAATTGGGAGCGGCTGTTAAATAGCCAGCCCTTCTGCAAGGAAGCAAACTCTTCTAGCAGATTGCAGGGGGGGGGGGCGGTGTCCAAGACCAGAGTTTGAAAAGTTTCTTTCTTTCTTTCTTTCTTTCTTTCTTTCTTTCTTTCTTTCTTTGGTGACTCCCAGTTACCATGCTGGCTGAGATTCTGGGAGGTGCTGTCCAAGAAAGGTGATTTTCTCCAGCTCTGCACTAGAATCATAGAATGACAGAATACTAGAGCTGGAAGAAGCCTCCAGGGAGGCCATCAAGTCCAACCCTCCTTCCTGAATCTTCCTTTGCGAAGAAAAGCCAGAGAGAGATATATTAAACTGCAGTTGTTTTCTTTTCTTTTCTCATGGGTGCTGAATTTGCATTTCATGGGGTGATTTGCCACTGCTTGCCCCCGTTCCAGAGCCCTGCAGTCCAAACGATGCAGGGCATTTACCCCAATCTTCCCCTGGGCAGTCCTTACCACCCCCGGGGCAGCTATGGGGCTGGAACTGGGGCAAGCCAACAATAAACTGCTATAGGGAAAAACCCTGCTTAATCTGGTACTGCTGGATCAGGCCGCATGTGTCCACAGGAGCCCATCCTAGCATGCCAGCTCCCTAGCTCTCCCGGAAACCAGGCAGGGGTCTGGCAGCATATGACCAGGTTGGTCGCACGCAGGGGGGCTGCAGTCACAGGTTGCGGGAGCCCCTTCCTAGCTTCCGCCTCAGTGGGGAAAATGGCGGCGGCAGTGACGGGCCACTGTCCTGTTTGGACGCTGACCCATTTTCTCCAGGTAATGAAGGCTGGTGGTGGAGGAAACGAGCCAGCACTGAAGTCAGGATTCACTGGCGGGGAGCCAGCGTATCCTGGCTAGTGGAGATAAGCTCAAGGTCTCGAAAATGCTTAAGCTTTCCCCTCTCTTTGTTTTGGTTCCAATATGCTCAGGGATTGCTGCACCTTTTTCTCAACCACAGTTATGTGTGACGTTGTTGCTGCCATTACATACTGCCAAGTCGGCTTTGACTTAATGTCAACCCTCTGAATGAGAGATCTTTTTAAGCCCTGGCCATCCACAGCTCTGCTCAGGTCTTACAAACTCAGGGTAGCCAGGGCTTCTCTGGCAGCCTCCATTCACCTGTAGCACAGCCTTCCTCTTTTCCTATCACCTTCAGTCAGCTTTGTGGTTGTTCTGTGCCATCAAGTTGGCTTTGAATAATGGCAACCCTCTGAATGGGAGACCTCCGTGAGCGGCGTTGGTCATCAGCAGCTTTGCTCAGGTCTTGCAAATGTCTGGCATGTTATGTTCTAACTGTTTGACAGATTCGTCATTTGCAGAATCTAATTGTTTATCAGGTTGTAGTCTCCAAAGATTTTAAGGTGGTGGTGGTGATGATGATGATGTTGGGGGCTGGGTAGAATCCCTTCTTATAAGACATGTCCCCCTATTCGAGGTCTGGAAGACTTTTCTGTTTATATACGAGATTATCAGACGTGCTAAAAACGGCATTATAACACTGCCAGGAGATCGCTAAAAGTCTCCCTTTCTGCAAGCGCGCTGATGACTAAAAAGGCCAATCCAAGATAAACAAGTCCGGTTGCAGAAAGCACAGCAGAAGGTCTCCTTGGGTGATGTTTTTGGGTTGTGATTCTTTCTGCGTTGTCGTTTCTCTTCAAGACTTAGAATCATAGAATCATAGAATTGCAGAGTTGGAAGAGACCTCAAGGGCCATCCAGTCCAACCCCATTCTGCCACGCAGGAATCACGATCAAAGCATCCCCGACAGATGGCCATCCAGCCTCTGTTTAAAGACCTCCAAGGAAGGAGACCCCACCACGCTCCGAGGGAGTGTGTTCCACTGCCGAACAGCTCTTACTGTCAAAAAGTTCCTCCTCATGTTGAGGTGGAATCTCTGTTCCTGGAGCTTGCATCCATTGCTCCGTGTTCCAGTCTCTGGAGCAGCAGAAAACAAGCTTGCTCCATCCTCAGCGTGACATCCCCTCAAATACTTAAACAGGGCTATCATATCGCCTCTTAACCGTCTTTTTTCCAGGCTTGTTTGGCGTGAGTTCTCAAATAAGGCTGTAGCATTGTGGATAGTGCGTCTCCATGCCTCCCAATGTGAAGCCAGGGCGGACCATTGTCGGTGATCAATTTGGCCGAGCCTGAGGTGTTGTTTCTGTTTCATCATATGTGTAATTTCAGATGCCGTGAAATGGCTAGTGACGGGGTATTTTCCCACCTCTCCTCTAGTATGGTATACAGCTGACAGTAATGTTGCAGAGAATAAGATAAATAAGCCACAAATCAATAGAATGGAAGGACTGAATGGTTCCTACCCAATTCTTCTTTCAAATGACCCTGGGTTCAGAGGTTATTTATTTATTAGATTTATACCCCGCCTTTCTCCCACAAGGGACTCGAGGCAGTTACATGGAAGTAGATTCATGGACAGCCAGGAACATCACGTGGTTTGGGGGGAAATTCAAGTTACTGTACATTCACAAGCAAAACTAAACAAACACATCCCCCCAATGATGCACCCAAAGCCATAGTAAACTTTGCAACTCATAAACATCCGCCCAAATTACAGCTGCCTGAGAAAACTCTAAATATAGCCTGTGTGGAGGCCCAGTGTGGGGCAAGAGGGGTGACCAGAAGCCCTCAAGAGGTCAAGGAGAAGAGCAGCTAAAAGATGCTATCCTCTCCTCAAGCACAAGAGTCCCACTGTGTTTGGGTCTTCTGGGGCAGGACAAGGCAGCCTGTTGTTTCCCAACAACACCGGCTGTTTGGGGAAGAGCAGGGATCTTCCTCACAATTTCTCTTCGTCCCAGAACAAGGTTTCTTGGGAGATGGGACATGGATAACCAAATCTGAATGAAGCACCACTCACAAGCCACAAAATCCTAGAGTTGGAAGAGACCATGAGGGCCATCCAGTCCAACCCCATTCTGCCATACAGGAATACCCAATCAAAGCATTCCCTCCAGATGGCCATCAAGCCTCTGCTTAAAAACCTCAAAAAAAAGGAGACTCAACCACACTCCGGGGCAGCGTGTTCTACTATCGAACAGTTCTTACCACCAGGAAGTTCTTCCTAATAATGTTTAGGTGGAAACTCTTTTCCTGTAGTTTGAGTCCATTGTTTCGTGTTCTAGTCTCTGGAGCAGCAGAAAACACGCTTGCTCCCTCTCCAATATGACTTTCCTTCAATATTTCATAGAATCATAAAGTTGGAAGAGACTACAAGAGCCATCCAGTCCAACCCCATTCTGCCATGCAGGAAGACACAATCCAAGCACTCCTAACAGATGGCCATCCAGCCTCTGTTTAAAAACCTCCAAAGAAGGAGACTCCACCACACTATGAAGCAGCGCATTCCATTGTTGAACAGCTCTTACCATCAGGAAATTCTTCCTAATGTTTAGGTGGAATCTCTTTTCCTGTAGTTTGAACTCATTGTTCCGTGTCCTAGTCTCTGGAGCAGCAGAAAACCAGCTTGCTCCATACTCAGTCTGACATCCCTTCAAATATTTAAACATGGCTATCATGTCCCCTCTCTACCTTCTCTTCTCCAGACTAAACATGCCCAGCTCCCTAAGCCACTCCTCTTAAGGCATAGCTTCTAGACCTCCCACCATCCTGGTCGCCCTCCTCTGGACATATTCCAGGTAATCATCACACAGTAATCACACAATCTCAAGGGAAGTTACTTTTCTGTTCCTAATGGAGTTGAAATTTTATTTGTTGTTAACTGCTGTCAAGTTGATTTTGACTTATGGCGATTCCATGAATGAGAGACCTCCAAGTCACCCTATTATTGTCAGCCCTGCTCAGGTCTTGCAGACTTAGGGCAGCCGTGGCTTCTTTGATGGATGCTCTCCATCTGGAATGGGGTCTTCCCCTTTTCCTACTTCCTTCTACCTTTCCAAGCATTATTGTCTTTTCTAGTGAATCATGTCTTCTCATGATATGGCCAAAGTACGACAGTCTCAGTTTAGTCACCTTGACTTCTAGGGAGAGTTCAGGCTTGACTTGCTCTAGGACCCATTTATTTGTCTTTTTAGCAGTCCACAGTATTGACTGTGTCTTCCTGCAGGAAAGAATGGGGTTGGACTGGATGACCCCTGTGGTCTCTTCCAACTCTATGATTCTATGACTTTATGATTTTATGGCAGAGCTTGAAGAAGACGACGGCATCTATATACGCTACCGTACTGATGGTAGCTTGTTTAACTTAAGCCGTCTGAGGGCTCACACTAAGACTCTAAACTATCTAGTCCGTGAGCTGCTCTTCGCCGATGATGCTGCCCTTGTTGCCCACACAGAAGGAGCTCTGCAGCGCCTAACATCCTGCTTTGCAACAGCTGCAGAGCTGTTTGGGCTAGAAGTCAACCTGAAGAAAACAGAAGTTCTTTACCAGCCTGCACCACAGGACGAACACCACCATCCCCACATTGCCGTCGGCAAATCAGTGCTCAAGTCCGTTCAGCAGTTCACCTACCTGGGAAGCATCATCTCCTCAGATGCCAAGATTGACAAAGAGATCGATCACAGATTAGCAAAGGCATATAGTGCATTTGGAAGACTTCACAAAAGAGTCTGGTGCAATAAACACCTGAGGCAAAGCACAAAAATCAGTGTGTATAGAGCCATCGTACTGTCTATCCTCCTTTATGGATCTGAAACATGGGTCACCTATCGCCACCACCTACGACTCCTCGAGCGCTTTCATCAGCGCTGTCTACGCACAATCCTAAATATACACTGGACTGACTATGTGACGAATGTTGCTGTCCTTGAGCAAGCAGGGATCACCAGCATTGAGGCCATGATATTGAGAACACAGCTGCGCTGGGCAGGGCACGTTTCTAGGATGGAGGACCATCGCCTCCCAAAAATACTACTCTACGGTGAACTCGCCACGGGTCAGCGTAAGAGGGGCGCTCCAAAAAAGCGATACAAAGACTCCCTGAAACAACATCTCAGGCTTGGCCAAATTGATCACCAACAGTGGTCCGCCCTGGCCTCACATCGGGAGGCATGGAGACGCACTATCCACAATGCTGCAGCCTTATTTGAGAACTCACGACGAACAAGTCTTGAAGAGAAACGACAACGCAGAAAGAATCACAACCCAAAAACATCACCCAAGGAGACCTTCTGCTGTGCTTTTTGCAACCGGACTTGTTTATCTCGGATTGGCCTTTTTAGTCATCAGCGCGCTTGCAGAAAGCACGGGATGAGTCCTTCCTGAATCTTCGTTTGCGAAGAAAAGCCAGAGAGAGAGAGAGAGAGAGAGATCTGCAGACCTCCAGCTCCACATTTCAAATAAGTTGATTTTTTTCCTCTCTGCTTCCTTCACTGTCCAGCTTTCACAACTAAACATAGAAAGGGAAAATGGGATGGCATGGACCATCCTCACTTTAGTATTTTATTATCTGTCTTTTATTGCCCTTTGTCCCTGGTGATCACATTGCCAAGAAGGGGAATGGGCTCTGCCTACATTGAAATCCATCAGTACCATCTTAACAGAGTAACAGTTGAGACAGAATGTAGGCCTGTGACTCTAACATCTTCATCTTTTTCCTCTGGTGTGATTTTTAATATCTTTGCCTGATAAAGAAGCCAGTGAAGCTACAAAAGTTTGCATAATGTATTTTATGCTTTGGACTTGGCCATTGCTGCTCTGTGGATTTTGTTGTATAGAATCAGATGATAATTCAGGATGCAGAGGGACAGATCTTGTCTATGTTTACATATGTGCCAGGTCCAGGGGCCAATTTTCCACCCCTGGAAACCTCCAAGGGGTCAAAAATGCCCGCCCAAAAAAACTCCAGAAGTAGCTAAGAAGTCCACTTCTGATTTTGAACAATTGCCTTTTTATGTTAAACCATGCCGGGGGAAGGTATCCAAAATGAAGAGTTGCTAACACAACAGATCAATCAATATGGCCCAGCTAATTCCGTATTTTCTTCCAGAAGAGTTTTTATTTAAATATCAAATAGGCAGAATAAGTTTTAGGAAGCCATTGCTAAAAATCCACCCCACACACAACACAAATTTGTACAACTGTAGCTCCCAGATGCCTCCACAAATGTGGATTTCACCAAATAATCTAGAACTTCCACAATCCCTGCTGAAATTGTACTAGTGAGGAAAGAAAGTCCCTTCCAGTTGTGAGAACTGGCCAGTTTCTGGACACTGCTAATACACAAGGGAGTGAAAAATAGGATGTTAATCATTCTACAATTGCCCACTTTGGCTCTAACCGCTATACCACACTGCCTCTCAATGAAAGGTGGCATATGGAAGCCCCCTAAGAAGCATACTCATTCCAAGGTCTGTAATTCCACTCTGTCCACCATTGATGGAGACACAACAAAAGAAAAAAGTAAAGTTCCCAACTTCCATGCATACAAAATTTCGGAAACAATCCCAGAATGTATGGAAGAGCACAAACCCACCACCTCTTCCCCCCCCCCCACAATCCCCACACACCAACACACCTACATACACACAACCTGGAAGAAACTCTACTTTTTGCTCACACCAAAATTCTGACAAATTCATCATACGATAGAAGTGAACTGAAGATGAGTCTGTACCAAGATCAGCTAACCCACAAAACTGGAAAACTCTTTCTCCAACCCTGCGCCTTCCAAAATCCAAAACTTCTTTTTAGAAAGCGCTGAACCATTTTCTAAATCCTTCTCTTTCAAATCAGTAAGATAAATAAACAGAGCCAGAGAATTGCCTGTCTGCCAGACAAGGAGAGGAGGGGAAGGAAAGGATCCATAAAGCAATAAAGGACTGGCTTCAATCCTATTTTTAGTCCCCCTTAGAGTAGACCCATTGAATCAATGTGATTCACTGATGCATTTGCTCACCAGTCCACAACTGATTCAATGGAGCTTCTCTAGCTGGAACTGAGGTGCAGGATCCTAGCCTTCCTTTTCTCCACCATGGCTAGTTTTTAACAAAAGAAAGCGACAGGACTCAGTCCTTTTTTGCAAACTCACAGAGGGCAAAGATCCCAGAGTTTTCTGACTATTACCTGGGAGGGAAAAGAAAGCTGTGGCTGCAGAAAGACAGAAGCAAATCATATCACGGACAAACTGAATCCATTTTTTTTAAAAATGCCAGCAAGGCAAAAGAAGGAAGGGTGGGGGGGAAGAAACATACAAAAGACACACCTTTTTGGTCTCAATTTTCCACTCAAGAGCTGCTCAATTTGGAGTTCTTTTTGCACTCTGGCTCCTCTTGACAAGAAGAAATCAAAATAAAATGAAAATAAAAGCGAGGAGAAAAGGGGAACCAGCTGATGTGTACAGTTTGGAGGATGGCACTTGCACGGCCACAGTGTGCTTCTGCCAACGCATTCTCTCTTCTTCTTGCAAGAAAGCAAGCACTTCCTGAGACGGACCAGAGCTAAGTTAAAAGTTTTGAAAAATAAAATCTAGCACTGCCACCAACGCCACCAGCACCAGCCGGAGAGATAGAAGAGGAAGAAAGCCAGCCAAAGAGCAAAGCCAGGCACCCAGAATCCACCAGGCCTGTGAGACTTCCTCCTCTCACATGAAAACTTGTGGCTTTGTTGTGTTTGCATAGACTAGTGTTCCTGAAAGGCTGGACAGAAGGAGGTGCTGCTGTGTGCCTGAACAAAGGACAAAAGCAGCGCCACAGCTATGCGCAAACATGTGTGCTTCACATACTCATTCAGCCAGGAGAAGGAGGCGTCTGCTGAGCCAAGTTCCCTTCGGCAATGGCGCTGGGGGCTGGTTTTCTACCATATTTATTTATTTTATTTATTTGTGCAATTTTTATGCCACCTTTCTCCCAAAGCGGGACCCAAGGCAGCTCACAAACAATTAAATTGACAATAAAAAAGCAATTAAAAACAATGAAAGCCAAGTAAAACAGATGCAATAAAAAAGATTAAAAACAGCATAAAAACACACCCTGACAAAAGCCACAACCATATGCCAAAGGCCTGCTTAAACAAAAATGTTTTTGACTGCCCAGGGAGGGGACCAGCCAAGTGTCCTGCAGGAGGGGGTTCCAAAGGGTGGGTCTCAAAATTGTCCAAGAAACCTCTCCATAACTAGAAGAGACCTGAAATCCAGGGCCAAATCCACACTACACAAATTATCCAGTTTGGAGCTGGATTATTTGCCAGGGCACCTTCCTATGGAATCCTGGGATTTGTAGTTTGGTAAGGCACCAGCACTCTTTAGCAAAGAAGGCTAAAGACCTTGTAAAACTATAAATCCCAGGATTCCATAGGAAGGGGCCATGACAAATAATCCAGTTTAAAACTGGATTATTTGTGTAGTGTGGATTTAGCCCTAGTCTGGTTTGGGGAAAGGGCATTTTTGTTACATTAAACAGTGCAAAGAAGATGCTGCAAGCAGGGTTGCCAGGGTGCGAACTGGAGAGGGCTCCTAAACGTTTAATGGTCGTGGAGAAGACATTATATCAGCAAGGTGTGGCTTGTCACACAATCAGGTGGCAAGCCACGCCTGCTGAAATTCCTCTCTCTACTACACAACCATGAAAGGTACAGGAGCCCTCTCCAGTTTTCCATTTGGTTAAGTTATTCTCCAAGATTGCCAACCCAGCTAGGATGGCCAGGGTGCAATCAGGAGAGGGTTCCTGTACCTTTAAGCGGCTGTGCAGAAGAGAGAATTTCAGCAGGTGTTGATTGTTAGCTGGTTGCATGACACAACTGCTACACAACCATTAAAGGTACAGGCACCTTTCCAGTTTTCAATTTGGCAACCCTCGCTGCAAACTATTTAAAAGGTGTATTGCTTCTTCTGGAGGTTTCAAAAGAAGAATTTTGCTTTTGGGTTTTCCCCCCCACTTTGCTCTCCTTTTTGGGGGGGGGGACGAAGGCCAGAAAAAAGACAGGCTTGTAGGTCAAGATCCACACGAACAGCATTGGGAGTGGGCTCTATGTGTTAATGCCTGTGAATTGCTTCCTTGAGCCCCAGTTTTGGGAGAAAGGCGGGATATAATTCAATAATCAATAAATCAATTAGTGGTTTGGCCCATTGGGTGTGGCAAATCCTAAGGAAGGGGCTTGGAGAGAGGCCCTTGTCACCCCAAATTAGCTAATTATGATTTTAATGCATGGATTCAGAAGGCAGTGGGAGGGTAAATTCCCTATAGTGGACTTTGCATTATTTGTTTGTATCTTATCTTGTATTTTCATTTGGGCTCTGAGGATGCTTCCGATCAGTGCACACCAGGTGACACCGTCGGTGGGAGGGGTAACACCAGCCTTAGTAACCCCACGGCCTCCAATTACTCCAATTACTGCAGGACGTAAAAGGCACTGCTTATTATGTTAAGAATCTAATTGACAATTTAGCTTTGAGTGAAAAAGAGAAATTGCCAAACAATAGTTGGAGAAAATTTTGGCCGTGGTTTAATGAGACAACAACCTTAGCAACAACTTAAGGGATATCTTTAAATGAATATTTTATTATCATTATTTGTATTTTTGTATTATTATTTTTATTAATTTTTTTCTTTTCCGAATATGTATAATTCTAATGTGCAACTTCTAATTTTAATATAAAGGTGTAAATATAATGTTCATTGGAAAAGAAGAAAGAGTGATTATAGTGTGTTTAGATTAAGAGGAAAAATGTATTAGTGTTAGGATAGATAGTTTTATTTTTGTATTAGTAAGAAAAGAGGAAAACAATTTTTTTGTGTTATTGTTACGGCCTTTTGCAGTCAGGTGTACTTTTTCAGTAGAATGGTCTTATTTCAATAAAAAATTCCTAATCCTCCCCCCAAAAAAATTCCAATTACTGCTGAGCAGCAAGATTTCTGCAAACAAGTCCTGCATCAAGTGCTCTGTGGGATGTTCCTCTAATGGAATTTGAGGAGACTGGTACCTAGGCTGGATTCAATGTAAAATTTGGAATTGGGAGAGCCCACAAAGGCCATCTAGTCCAACCCGCAGAAATGCTGGGACGGGGGAAACAACTAAAGCAGGCCTCACCTAGAATACTGTGTCCAGTTCTGGGCACCACAATTCAAAAAGGATATTGACAAATTGGAGCGTGTCCAGAGAAGGGCGATTAAAATGGTGAAAGGTCTGGAAACCATGCCTTATGAGGAGAGACTTCTTAGGGAGCTGGGTATGTTTAGCCTGGAAAAAAGACAGTGAATATGGATTGATGCACACTAACACAAATTCAAAGCAGCTTCTATTTGTTTTAACGGTTTTCTGGCACAATCGCAGGCATGCGAAGCTATCCACATTCACTGTCCAAACAGGCACACCTGCGAATCAAGATGGCGACCACAAGTGAATTACTCATGTTTTTATTGTCGCCAGTTGCCGCCACATAACAGTATTTAAAAAAAAAAAAAAGCATATATAAGTTGTGAAAGTGCGATACTCCTCCTAAATAAATTTTTAAAAGAAAAGAAAAAGGCTGTTTCATCACCTGAGCTCTTGGTCGCTAAAATGAAAATCCAAGATGACTGTTCTAGATGCTTGCCTTGTTAGTAAGCACCATCCCTTGCTCATATCCAACCAATCAGCTTCCACTTATGCTTTTACCGCAAATGCTAATGAATGTGAATCCAATTCTCCAAACGAGCGGAAATGCGCATTCTCTGTGGAGCTTTTTTTTAAATACAGGAAAAGCCGTGAAGACTTTCCTGGTGGAGTTTACGGTGGATTTGGCTCCCCTTCTGAATACTGCGATCCAATGCGGATGCCATTCGGACAGGTACGATTCCAAGCGAATTCTATGGGGATTATTTTGACCGTTAAGACAACCCCATGGTCTTTCAGAGAGTCTGGACCTGAGCTGTGTAAGACTTGATACGTCATAACCAGCACTTTGAACTGTGTCCCAAAACAGCACATTCTGTTGCTTTCTTTCTTCCCCATGGTCACATAATAAGGTCTGCTGACTTGTATTATTTATTTTATTTTATTTTTTATTAAGTTTACACTCCTTCCTTTCTCCCAGAACAGGATGCCATGGGGCTTAGGGATGTCACACAGGGAAGGGCCCCAAGGTATCTTGCATGCCTGTTGTGAAACAGCTTTTGCCAAAATGTCTGGAAAGATAATAGAGACATTCCGAAAGAAAGAAAATAACCCAATAAAATTAACAGCACTGCATAAGTCAAGAGAGACACACAGAGAGAGAAAATCCCTGGTCAGCATTGCCTGTCTCATTTTCCCCTTCTGCTTTGTGGGGGTGAAGGGAGGTGAAGTTGGTCAGTGGAGGTCAAATAGAGACCTCACATCTGCAACAAATCTATTTATTTGTCTATGTTATTAGAGGAAGGTAATAGCACACTTATGAACCACTGTTGTGTAGTTGTGGTTTTAGTGTTTGTCTAGGACTCCTGGTTCGAATCCCTGCTTGGCAATGGAAACCCAATGGGTGATTTGGGGGGGAAAGTCACACTCTCTCAGCTTCAGAGAAGGCAATGGTAGGAAACTTCCTCTGAAGAAATCTTGCCAGGAAAAACCCATCATAGAGTCGTGTTAGGGTCAGAAACAGCTTGAAGGCACACCACAACAATGAAAACGACAATGGCAAAGCTTGCCAAGAAAACCCCCTGATATCACTGATCACCTTACAGTAATGACTTGAAGGCACACAACACCATCAATAACAAATTCAACAGAGACCACATAGTTCCTCCCCAAACTACAACTCCCAGTATTGTGCAGGATGCAGCTGTGGCAGTGAAAGTAGAAACACAGTGCTATACAGCTGGCTCTCCATGTTTGCTGGGGCAAGGAGCACAGGACCCCAGAAAATGTGGGGGGAAATGTGAATATCTCTAAGCCCCCTATACCATATTTCTCTGGCTTTTCTTCGCAAACGAAGATTCAGGAAGGACACATCCCGCGCTTTCTGCAAGCACGCTGATGACTAAAAAGGCCAATCCTAACACACACAAAAAGTACGATCCGTGCAGTCAACCCACCATGGATGCCTCTGAGATGGCGGGGTTCCTTCGCAAGGCAGAAGAGGGTGGCTAGCAGGACTTATTGCCTCCTCTGCTGCCCTGCACCATTTTTATAAGGGGCTTACATGCCTCGGCGCGTGTTCGCAGCCTCTCTCAGTCTTGCAAGGCTTGCAGTCCCTACTAAAAATGGCATAGAGCAGCGGAGGTGGCCTCAAATAATCCATGAATAATCACATTAGCAAAAGTTAAACCTGCAGATATGGAGAGCCGGCTAAATTTGTCCAGTAGGAAAGGTCTCCAGGTGGACAGGTCGGTAATAAATTTACTTGAGTAAAGCCTGTAAAATATTCAGCTGACTTCGACTGAGCTCCTCACCGGATGGATGCAACCCCAGGGTCTCAGAAAAAGACCTTTTGAAGACACATGCAACACATTAGAGCACTAGTGCTCATGTTCACCAGCGTGTCTCCTGAAAGGTCTTCCTGGCATTTGCATGAGTTCATAGTAGGCTATCCCATAACTGAGCAAGTATGATGTACAGTAGGACCCCTGTATCCACTGATTCATTATCCACTGATTCAATTACCCGCGGGACACAAAACAGCACACCTACCATAGAGCCTTCCTAGAAAATGTGTCCTCTCTAGCCGTTTTCTAGTTCCTCCAAGGAACTCTATTTCTCCAAGAGACATAGGTATTTTAAACCGGAAGTCCCATTATTTTCAATGGTGTTAGCTGGTATCCACGGTTTTCGGTATCCACGGCCCCCCCAGAATCAATCCCCAGCGGATACGGGGGTCCTACTGTAGTGGTTTGAGTGCTGGAATACAACTGTGGAGACCAGGGTTCAAATCCCCACACAGCTAAGGAAACCTTCCAGGCGACCTTCGGCAAGTCACACTCTCTCAGCCTCAGAGGAGGGCCATGGTAAACCCCCACGAACAAATCTTGTCAAGAAGCCCCAGTGATGGGTTCACCTTAGGACTCTCATAAGCTGGAAACAACTTGAAGGCACAAAAGAACAACAAATCCCATAAACAGGGCTTGAAAGAGGCACTTGATTTGGACTACCAGCTTGCTTGTTGCTTGCTTATTTATTTACAGTCAAACCGCTGTATCTGCAGGGCCATGTCAGTTTCTGGACTTAAAACGGTTACCAGAAACCACAGATAACAGCGAACCCTATTAAAATAAAGGACTTCTAGTAAAAACATACCATAGAGTTGAATTGGAGGACTAGAAGATACATAGAGAGGATACCCCTCCAGGCATTTTCCAGCGCAGCTCTATGGTACGTGTCCCTATTTTGGGATAACTGAAGCCACGGATTTTGGGTTCTACGGATACAGAAATCCAATTGTATCTATTAGAATATTTATATCCAACCCTCTATACAAGGATGTTAGGGCAGTGTACAATGAAATCAATTTTAAATTCAAAACACATTAAAATGCAAAGTAGTAAACATTGATTCATAAAATAAAAACATATAAAATTATTTAAGGAATTAAAACAAACTTAAACTGTTTAGTCCATGAATATGTACAAATGGATAAACACATTACCCCGCCCTCCTCCTACCCAAAGGCTTTAATAAAGAGCACCAAAAGGAAGACAACACCCGTGCCAATCAGGTCCCTAAGAGAAGGGCATTTCATAAGCAGGGTGCCACAACAGAGAAGGCCAGGGACCATGTTGGCCAGAAGATGCCGGGGGCTGTCGTCCAAAACAGGACCTCTTCCAAGCAAGAACCCTGGAATTATTTTTAAGGTGGGGGAGGACAGGCAGGTTGTTATTAATTTTACCTCCATGCAAGGGGAGGGCAAATGACTTTTTCCACCCATAACCACTGATTCATCCTTAAATCTGAAGAGATATCATACTGAGGATGGAGCAAGCTTGTTTTCTGCTGCTCCAGAGACTAGGACACGGAGTAATGGGTTCAAACTACAGGAAAAGAGATTCCACCTAAACATTAGGAAGAACTACCTGATGGTTAAGAGCTGTTTGGTAGTGGAATGCACTGCCTGGGAGTGTGGTGGGTCTCCTTCTTTGGAGGTTTTTAAACAGAGGCTGGATGGCCATCTGTGGGGAATGCTTTCACTGGATATTCCTGCAGGGCAAAATGGGGTTGGATTGGATGGCTCTTGAGGTCCTTCCAACTCTAGGATTCTCTGATTCTAAATATGAAGATTCTTACAAGCAGAGTGTGTCCTTAGCCATGACCTCCCTGTTCTCTGCCTCACTTACTCCCAAATAAGTGCACACAGGATAGATAGCAGGCAGCCTTTATTATACTTCTTCGGGCTCAACCACTTAATACAGTTCTGATGGGTAATTCCCAAGTAGACGCAGGTGTCTCAGGGGTCCAATTCTGCCAGATCATTCTGAAAGAGATCATCCCCTCCCCGGCTTAGCATTGGGGTTCTCAAGCACACACACATCCCGTCTCCCCTCAAATTACAAGGCTCTATCCTTCTGCCTGTAAATTTCTACCCATAGCCTTGTTCAACAGCAGCACCGCATAGTTTCAACACTATGTGGCAGCATCACACCAGAAATA
Source organism: Gambelia wislizenii (assembly GCA_030847615.1). Taxonomy (NCBI): domain Eukaryota; kingdom Metazoa; phylum Chordata; class Lepidosauria; order Squamata; family Crotaphytidae; genus Gambelia; species Gambelia wislizenii. Next base: position 377,487,095 of record JAUMIR010000003.1, read on the forward strand.
TACAGAGTAAACAGGGCTGTTGTGATTTCTGTGACCAGTCCAGCTAAATACAAAAATTGCACTGTGTGTGTGTGTGTGTGTGTGTGTGTTGCATTTTGATGGCTAATAAAGGTATCAATTTTTTGTGGTTCTTCGATTCTGTTTTGCTGCAGGGCCAACATGGCTACCCCTAAATGTGTATCCTAGATTTATAGATACCTTATTTGGCTGCAACAAGGGGAATCCTAAACAAGAGGGGGGAAAGGACTGAGATTAGAATTAGAGAATGATAAAGTTGGAAGAGACCTCAAAGGCCATCCAGTCCAACCCCATTTTGCCTTCCAGGAACACACAATCCAAGCATTCCTGACAGATGGCCATCCTGCCTCGGTTTTAAAACCTCCAAAGAAAGAGATTCCACCATGCTCCCAGGCAGCAGCGGATTCCACTGTTGAACAGCTCTCTGAGGTTTTTACCTCCAACAAAAGTAAAACTTCTCTTTTGGACTATAATTGGCTAGTTTTACCTATATCCAAAAATTGTTTCCAGGTGCAGCAGTACAGAGACTTCTTGAAAAATTCAATGATCTCTGCCTAACAGAGTCACCCATGGCTCCACAAAAGGAGTTAAATGCTACTGTCCATTGTCTAAGCCACACATGGCGAATCATAGAGTTGGAAGAGACCCCCAGGGCCATCCAGTCCAACCCCGTTCCCAACAGATGGCCATCCAGCCTCTGTTTAAAAACCTCACAGAAAGGAGACTCCACCACACTCCCAGGCAGCAGCAGATTCCACTGTCAAAAAACTCTTATTGTCAGGAAGTTCTTCCTAATATTTAGGTGGAATCTCTTTTCCTAGAGTTTGAGTCCATTCCTCTGTGTCCTAATCTCTGGAGAAGCAGAGAACAAGCCTGCTCCATCCTCAGTATGACATACTCAGCTCCCTAAGCCACTCCTCATAGGGCATCATGGCCTCCAGACCTCCCACCATCCTGGTCACCCTCCTCTGGACACCTTCCAGCTTCTCAATATCCTTCCTGAATTGTGGTGCCCAGAACTGGACACAGTACTCCCAGTGAGGTCTGACCAAAGCAAAATAGAGTGGCACTATTACTTCCCTTGATCTAGACACTATCCTCCTATTGATGCAGCCTAGAATCACATTGGCTTCTTTAGCTGCTGCATCACACTGCTGACTCATGTTCAGCTTGTGGTCCACTAAGACTCCTAGATCCTTTTCACGTGTACTGCCATCAGGCCAGGTGTCCCCCATCCTATATCTGTGTATTTCATTTTTACTGCCAGTGTATAATATCCTACATTTCTCCCTGTTGAAATTCATTTTGTTAGTTTTGGCCCAGCTTTCTAATGTGTTAAGGGGGTCATTTTGGATTCTGATCCTGTCCTCTGGGGTATTAGCTACCCCTCCTAATTTGGTGTCATCTGCAGACTTGATAAGTATACCTTCTATTCCCTCATCCAAGTCATGGATAAAGATGTTGAAAAGCACTGCGCCCAGGACAGAACCCTGTAGCACCCCACTAGTGGTCACTTCCCTCCAGGATGAAGAGGAGTCATTGGCGACTACCCTTTGGATTTGGCCCATCAGCCAATTACAAATCCACCTAACAGTTGCCTTGTCTAGCCTACAGGTTACTATTTTTGCAAGAATATCATGAGGGCCTTTGTCAAAGGCCTTACTGAAATCAAGATACACTACTACATCCACAGCATTCCCCTCATCTATCAAGTATGTCTCTCTCTCGCTATTCTTCGCAAATGAACTCTATTTAAAAAGAGAGATAAGGTTAGTCTGGCATGACTTGTTTTTGAGAAGTCCATGTTGACTTTTAGTGACCATAGCATTCCTTTCTAAGTGGTTATAGACTGTCTGTTTAATGATCTGCTCTAGAATCTTTACTAGTATTGATGTCTGGCTGACTGGGCAGTAATTATTTAGGTCTTCTTTTTTCCCCTTTTTAAAGATGGGGACAACATTTGCCCTCCTCCAGTCTGCTGGGACCTCTCCTGCTCTCCAGGAATTCTCAAAGATTATTGACAGTGGTTCTGAAATTACTTCTGCCAGTTCTATTAATGCCCTTGGATGAAGTTCATCTGGCCCTGGAGACGTGGAACTCATTTAGACTGGCCAGGTATTCCTGAACTACCTCTTTACCAGTTCTGTGCTGTATTCCCCCTCCTGCATCATCTGCTCCATCTTCCCCAGGTTGAGCACTCTTCCCCCTTTGGGAAAGACTGAAGCAAAGAAGGCGTTAAGTAGTTCTGCCTTTTCTCTGTCCCCTGTTAGCCTTTCGCCATCTTCTCCACGCAGCACCCCTACCAAATAGGAATGGCCTCTGCCTGCATGAGACCCCTCACCTGAACAACAACACAAGGAACATTTGAGACAACATGTAGGCCTGTTACTTCAATGTCATCACTTTTCTTCCTTTATTTATTTTTTAACATCTTTTGCCTGTTGAAGAAGCCAATAAAGCTTCAAAAGCTTGCATCACGTGTTTTGTATTTTGGTTGGCCAATAAAGGTATCACTTTTTTGTGGATTTTAGGTACAAAGAAGTCACGCTTACCTGATGGCTGGCTTCGGGTGCACAACTCGAGGGGGTAACATGGGGGGGCGGCTGGGGACTGGCGGTGCCTTTTGGGAGGGGGGCTTGCTCTCCAGGTGATGGCGCTTGGCAGGCAGCGGTGGCAGCGTGGGTTTGCCCGCCTCTTCAGGAAAAGTTGCCGTGGCCACCTCCGCAGGAGTGACCCTGTCCCCAGCCAGCTGTGGGGTGACCAAGGGAGAAGTGAAATCCATCAGGGAACCCGACTCTAAGGACGGTGCGGCTGTGGAGAGTTCGGAGAGGGTGGGAGAGGAAAACTTAACGGGGGGGTGACAGGTGGTCCTTGGAGGGATTGGGGGCGGTACCAGCCCAGGCGGGCCCGGGGTGGTAGCTGACTCCCAACAAGGAGGCGACGTCTTGCCCGTCGATGTCGCCAAGTCACTCCCGGCCTCTTCCCCCTCTGCCGAAGGAGGAGAAACAACAGCTGCAGGAGCTGCCGAACCCGTGGCGGTGCGGAAGATGTTGCGTTTCATTGGGATTGGTCTCCGCGGAGGGAGTTTGGGGCCCTCCAGGGCAGGAAGGGACTCCGAAAAGGCCTTCAGGAGGCCAGAAAGGATGCGCTTCCGGTGTCCGGGCAGCAAGATCCCGAGGCGCATCAAGGCCTCGTCTGTCAGGTGCTGGCAATCCGAGACGGACCACAAGTCATTGCGCTCAAAGTTCTTGATGTACTGGTCCAGGTGGAGGGCCCGGAGCCAGTTCGCCATGGACAGGGAGGGCCCTCCTGCCATGGCAACAAGGAAGCCCAGCCCCAAAGGGAGCTTCCTCAGGTGTCAGTTCATCCCTCTGGTCTTCTTTGTCCGTTCAACTCGCTTGCTTCTTGCAGATCCAAAATGGCAGCCACAAGCCACTCAGCGGCTTGTCTGTTATTTGGCTTTACTTCTTAGATGTAAAAAAAACTTCTGTGCATTTTAACACCAAAGGGCAGTCCTGGAACAGCTGATAATATAAAAATATAAGAAGAAATGATTTCAACAATTAACCAACACAACAGCAACATTAAAAAAAAAATAGGGGTTTTCCATTTGAAATGACCAGGGAAGGGCAGAAAAATAGAACAATTAAAAATGGAGATAAATATAATACAGGTCTCTCTCTCTCTCACACACACACACACACACACATACACATATGCAGGGGATCCTTTCCTGGACATACCGCAGATACGTGAAACTGTGCATGATAGCGAACCACCATAGAATCACGCTGGCGGACCTATAAAATACCTATTCCTTTTAAAATTCCTTTGTAACTTTTATAATGTTTTAGTTGTACAGTAGGACCCCCATAGCCGCTGGGGATTGGTTTGAAGGGGTGTGGATACTGAAAACCGTGGATAATAGCAAACTCCATTGAAAATAATGGGACTCGGTTTTTAAATACCATAGAGTTGCCTTGGAGGACCTAGAAAATGGCTAGAGAGGACACATTTTCTAGGAAGACTCTATGGTAGGTGTGTTGTTTTGTGTCCTGTGGATAACTGAATCAGTGGATAATGAATCAGTAGATATGGTGGTCCTACTGTATTTTTAAAATTATTACAATAAAATTCTTCATTATTTAAATTATTGTAAGCCACTTTGAATCCTATCTTGGAAGAAAGGCGGGATATAAATCCAATAAACACACAAACAAACAAACAAATAGGATGCCTCTCTAGACGTACGGTGAGACTCCATGGTCACCTTCCAGCAGAAGATAATAATAATAAATTTTTATTTTTAACCCGCCCCTCTGCTCAGCAACCGGGGCGGCATACAACAAGATTAAAACATCAAGTTAAAACAATCCCTCCCCATCCTAACCCTCCCACCCCTTAAAACTAAATTAAACTAATGAAGAGTTAAAACAAGAATAAAATATGATAAATAAATAAATAAATAAATAACGGCAAAGATGGCAAGGGGGTGGGTAGCAATCAGTCCACTGGAACCTGGAAGTTATTCCGGGAAGGCCTGCCGGAAGAGATCCGTCTTTAGCACTTTCTTGAAGCTATCAAGAGTAGTGATAAGACGGATCTCATCCGGCAGGCCATTCCAAAGTCTGGGAGCCGTAGAAGAGAAGGTCCTCTCTTCCATAGGGTCATGCTGGAGGGCCTCCTGATGCCTCGAGAGACCACTTACAGCATGACACTATGCTCTTCCTAAAGAGACCTTTCCCCCCCCCAATCACAGGTAAGTGAAACCGCGGCTAGAGATCGTGCGTAAACGGGGGCTGACCTGTAATTGCTATCTGCCCACAATCTGAAAAGATTAAAAGACTTAGCAAACCTTTTTAAAAATAGCAATCTTTGTCTGGTGTACAGGTGTGAAAGCTGAACAAAAAAGAAAGTTGACAGGAAGAAAACCAACTCGTTTGAAATGTGGTGCTGGAGGACAGTTCTGCGGATGCCATGGTATTTTTTTTATTAAGACAAATAAAGAGATACTAGAGTGAATCAGGCCTAAATGGTCTCTGGATGCCAAGCAAACTAAACTGAGGCTGTCAAACTATAGACGTATCATGAGACGAAGGAAAAGATAGTAATGCTCTAAGGCAGTAGGAAGAGGATGGCTATGTTACTGGGATGGTTGTGGTGGTGGTGGTGGTGCTGGGAGAGATTAAATCAAGGAAGCCACTGCTGCTGATTTGAGTTTCCCAGACTTATCAGAGAATCATAGAGCTGGAAGAGACCCTAAGGGCCATCCAGACCAACCCCATTCTGCCATACAGGGATACACTATCAAAGCATTCCCGACACATGTCCATCCAGCGTCTGTTTAAAAACCTCCAAAGATTACAGCAAGCTTGTTTTCTGCTGCTCCGGAGACTAGGACATGGAGCAATGGGTTCAAACTCCAGGAAAAGCGATTCCACCTAAAAATTAGGAAGAACTTCCTGACAGTAAGAGCTATTTGGCAGTGGAATCTGCTGCTGCCTGGGAGTGTGGTGGAGTCTCCTTCTTTGGAGGTTTTTAAACAGGTTGGATGGCCATCTTTTGGGAATGGTTTGGTTGTGTCTCCCTGCAGGGCAGAATGGGGTTGGACTAGATGGCCCTTGGGGTCTCTTCCAACTCTAGGATTCTATGATTCTAGTGCTACAACAGTGGTGTGAAAGGACCACAGAACAAGAAGGAGGCATTCCTATCAATCTTTCCCACTTTTATCTCACTCTTGTTTCCCCAAAAAAACTGTCTGTGCCTATGCTTTTCTCTCCTCCAACCTTGGTCTTCCCCCCAACTCCGTCCAATACACACACTTTTTAACCTGCACAACAACCCTGCAATGTAGGCTAGACAGAGACAGAAACTTGACTACTGAGCAGAGGATCTGAACACAGGCCTCCCCAGGTTGGCGATGGCACTCTAACCATGGAATCCTGTCATGTGGGACAGATTGCAACCCCATGATGCAAAACAAACAGGGTCCCCGTGGGCAGCAGGGCCAATCTTTTCTCACCAGTAAAACCAATCAGTTACAAGCCGGGTGTTTAAGAGGAGAGATCCAGACATTTCCTTTCATCCTCCTTCACCAGAACCAGTTCATGCCTTTGACCATCTTATGAAAACAACCAGGAACCACCACCAAATGTAAAATATGGAAGTGGTCGCTGTTAATTGCAGCCCTGCTCAGGTCTTGCAGACTCAAGGATGTGGCTTCCTTGGTTGAGTCCCTCCATCTGAATGTCAGGACACTGGGACATGCAGTTAAATAGATTTATGCTGTAAAGAGCTGAAGTGTAACATAATAGCCTACAGGGTGCAGCAGTGAATGCTAGCAGCATCTTGCTGCAGCTAGCCTGTAAAATGGTCTGACAAGGACAGCCTTGGAAGCTTGGAGCCTGGAAAGATTGTTATCTCTGTTAGAGGAATGTTTGTTATCTTTATGGAGATTTTCACACTACACTGTTATAGTGTTACTATTCCACTTTATTTGCTATGGCTGCCTTCTGTTGAACCCTGGGATTTGGAGTTTAGGGAGGGGCATTTACAACTCTCAGCCAGAGAGCTCTTAGGCCTCACTAAACTACAAACCGCAGAATTCCACAGGAGATAAAGTGGAATAGTAACACTATAACAGTGTAGTCTGAAAATCTCCTATAAGAACAAAGTTGTTGTGAACCATATACAGAGTTGTCCCTTCATACTCACTGGGGTTTGGTTCCAGGACCCCCGTGGACACCGAAATCTGTGAATACTCAAGTCCCATTCTATGCAATGGCAGAGCAAAATGGTGTCCCTTATATAAGATGGCAAAATCAAGGTTTGCTTTTTTGGATTATTATTTTTAAAGAATATTTTCAAGCCGTGAATACTTAAATCCGCGGATACCAAATCCATGGATTCAGAGGGACAACTGCATTTTCAAGTGTGACTACTTAAATCCATGGATACCAAATCCATGGATACAGAGGGACAACTGTATTTCCAAGCCATGAATACCCAAATCCGTGAATACTCAAGTCCCATTATGTGCAATGGCAAAGCAAAATAGTGTCCCTTATATAAGATGGCAAAATCAAGGTTTGCTTTTGGGATTATTATTTTTTAAATAAAAAGAATATTTTCAAGCCATGAATACTTAAATCTGTAATCAGCTATCCTATGTGGCTGTTTTTCAGGTTCTGTTCTGGACTTTGCAGTATAAAGACGTTATTCTGCTGAATGCTATAATATACTGTATAATTTTCAGAGAGGATTCTTTGTAACATTGTAAATATCTTTATTATGCTAACTAAAGAGAAGTAGTTTGTAGACACAAGCCTGTGCCTGTGTGTTTATTCTCTTGCCTGAAAGATGAAAACTCTGCTATAACTTTTTGCTGCTTGAACCTTTTGACATGGTCAGAGGCTATCAGTGCGCTAATGTGACACTGAAATGGGGTCTCTCTCTTCTCCCACTGCCTTCTGCCTTCCCAAGTATCATTGTCTTTTCCATTGAGTCATGTCTTCTCATGATGTGTCCAAAGTACGACAGCCTCACTTTAGCCATCTGGGCTTCTAGGGAGAATTCAAGCTTGATTTGCTCTCGGACACATTTATTTGTCTTTTTAGTAGTCCATAATATCTGCAAAACTCTCCTCCAGCACAATTCAAAGGAGTTGACTCTCTTTCTGACAGCTTTCTTCACTGTCCAGATTTCACAATCATACATTGAAAACTGGAAATACAATTGCATGGACCACCCTAACTTTAGTATTGAATTATATATCTTTACACTTGAGGATCTTGTCTAGTTCCTTTATGGCTGCCCTTCCATCTATACTGTAGAAACAATGCAGTTTAACACCACTTTAAGTGCTGTAGCTCCATTCCCTGGAACTGTGGGATCTGTAGTTTTACAAGGTCTTTAGTTTTCTCTGCCAAAGAGTGCTGGTGCCTCACAAAACTACAAATCCTATAGTGTCTTCTTCTGATTTCTTGCCTGCAGTCTCCATTCTGATTAATGACTCATCCAAGGTATGGAAATCTTAGTTAGTCCTTCATAACAGGTTGAAACGTTTTCCCTTGACTGCCCAACAAGAAGGAAAATCTAACCATCAGGATAAAGACTAGAAGGAAGAGACCTCAAGGAGGAGTAAACAAACACACCCTGAAGTATTGTATGGTATTTTCCTCTCCGCTCTTTCCTGAACTTGTCGTAGGAACAAGTTTGTTTTGGCGTGGAATCTAAAACTGAGATGGGTAATCCAGCATCAGAGCCATACTCAGGAAGGAAGGAAATAAAAACAGCATTTTAGTTGTTTCATTCCTAGTGTCCATGTTAAATCTTCTGTAAATTTGACCTTTACATAGGCCACTAGGTAAGTTTTAACACACATTCTGCGTAAGGGAAGAATGAAGGGGAAGGAAGGTCAAATACAGTACCTTTTGTTTCCTTCCCCCCTCCCCAGTTTGGCATTTACAACACTGGAGATAGGACAGACTGGCTGGCCTTCTGCAGCCCCTCTCTCCAAAACAATGTGCCCCACCTAGAAATGTGGCTGCCCTACCTAAGAAGGTACTCTGGCTACAGGGCTACCTTTTTCTCTTGGCCCTCTTCACTGGGCTTGGACACATTGTGGTCTCTGGCAAAGGGTTGCCGGAGCAAAAACTGGAGGGGGCTCCTGTACCTTTAATGGTTGAGTAGAAGAGGAAATTCCAGCAACACCTGTTGAGATCCCTTCTTCTTTTGTTTGTTGTTCTGTGCCTTCAAGTCATTTCCAAACTATCACAGGGTTTTCTTGGCAAGATTTCATAGAATTCTAGAGTTGGAAGAGGCCCCAAGGGTCATCCAGTCCAACCCCCCTTCAGCCATGCAGGAAGACACCATCAAAGCCCTCCCGACAGATGGCCACCCAGCCTCTGTTTAAAAATCTCCAAAGAAGGAGACTCCACCACACTGTCAGGAATTTCCTCCTAACTAGCTGGACCCGGTGTACCATACGCTGTTAAAAACCTCCCCAAAAAACTTCCAGTAGACCTCACAACAACCCTGTAAGGTAGGCTGGTGGATTTAAATTCTTCCTCTCCCTTCTCAGCGTTCCACACTTTCCCCAGAATTGCTGAGAGTGACTCGCTCTGTTACTCTGCCACAACGACCACCAGTTGACTGCCTGAGTCCTGTCGCAGTGGCAGCAGTGGCGTCCTGCAGCGTCGCAGCCCGTGACTGATGAGTGGCTGAAGGAGTGAGAAGAGTGAGGCAGATTGAGTGGATTGTGAGGTGGAGAGGGAATTTGTATGTGGGTGGTGATTGGTTGGGTGTGTTTTCTGAGCAGCCAATCAACACACTGGGAAAGGCAACATATTCAAGAGAATCATATACATAAATGTTTAGATGGAATCTTTTTTCCACAGTGGAGAACCATGGTTTTAACTATGGCAAGAAACATGGTGCAAGCCAATGTGGTATAGTGGTTTGAGTGTTAGATTACAACTCTGGAGACCAGGGCTCAAATCCCCATGGCTTGGACATGGAAACCCACTCGTGACCTTGGGAAAGTCACACTCTCTCAGCCTCAGAAGAAGGCAAAGGCAAAAACCCCTCTGGAACTAATCTTGCCCCGAACTAATCTGTGACAGGTTTGCCTTAAGGTCAAAGAATCATAGACTCATAGAGTTGGAAGAGACCACAAGGGCCATCTAGTCCAACCCCCTGCCCTGCAGGAATAAACTATCAAAGCATGCCAGAAAGATGGCCATCCAGCCTTTGTTTAAAAGCCTCCAAAGAAGGAGACTCCACCACACTCCCAGGCAGCGCATTCCACACCATAGGTCACAAATTACTTGAAGGCACATGGCAAAAACAAAGAAACTTGGGTGTATCCAGGAGACCATTTATCTCACCTGAATCTCCCACTGCCAAACTATCCTATGGTTTCATCCAAGTAGCAAGGAAAGATGTCCCTGCTCTGAGAAGTATAAACACTTACCGAATGTTAGTTTTCGGAGAGAGACAGGTATCAGTTTTTTTCATTATATAAAGAAGGAACGACTCTAGCGGCACCTTATAAGGCTAACCAATTTACTTTTCCATAAGCTTTTCTGGACTCTAGTTGATCTCTTCAGCTGCAAAAACTTCCAAATAATACTTGCCAGGGGCTTCTGTTCTACTTGGACACACCCTGCTCCCTTGGCCAAACCGTGGAAAGGTGGCTTGAGGGGAGAAAACCTGTTCTAACGCAATTAAAAAAAAAAACTAGCTCAACTGATGCTTACCTCTGAGCAAACACCCATCAATTCAACTCATAAAACACACTGAACATTTGTTTAATGAGGGCTGTCTGTGAAACAGGAGAGATACAACCCCTTGAGCCTTGCATTAGAAATGCAAATAGTCTTACAAGGAACTCTGTGCCATTTAAGCTGTTAGGAATAAAATCCTTCAAAGGAAAGAGGGGCTCAGCTTCTCCTTGATTCTTTTCCTCATTCTCCTTTCACTTCTGTTTATATATTTATCTTCGGTTTATATATGCCTCAGAGTGTGGTGGAGTCTCCTTCTTTGGAGGTTTTTAAACAGAGGCTGGATGGCCATCTGTCGGGAGTGCTTTGATTGTGTCTTCCTGGAGGGCATAATGGGGTTGGGCTAGATGGCCCTTGGGGTCTCTTCCAACTCTATGACTCTATATTCACTCCCTTGAAATCTAGGCTAGTTGCTTGGGGACAAAAGGAGGGTGTTGGGGCCCCAAATAAGAATTTTACCACCCTAAAATGATTTTTCCTTTAGTCCTCAAATGTCCAGCATTGCAGTAACTGAAAACTTCCTTTCAGTTTTTTAGAAACAAGAGTTTAGGCCTCCCAGACAAAGTGGGGATTCTGGGAGTAGCAATCCAAAAAGAAGAACCTTCCCCAAGCCCGAAGGACTGTCAAGGAATCCCAGGTGCTGTAGCCTGTATTTCAGAGGAAGGAACTGGCAAAACCACCTCTGAGGATTCCTTGCCTAAGGACTTGCCTACACAATGAAAATACTCCTCATAGAATCGCAGAGAATACGATGTGTCCGGATGCGATTCAAAAGGAGCCCTCCCCCCGAAAAACTCCATGAACCACACTGTAAAAGGATTCACTATTTTCCACAGAGCTTCCTGGAAAATGTGCATAGATGTGCATTTTTGGACATGTGGCTGTCGGAATCTGCACACTCCGTTGCCGTTTATGAGCGCATGTGCCTGCTCAATTCGAATGAATGAGAATGGATGTGAATCCGCACAGAAATGTGAAGACAAATCAACTTTAGATTTTCCTTGGGGTTTTTTTCTGGAAAAAACCTATGGATGCCAGCCGTGAAAGCCTTTGACTTTACACAAATCAACTTTGCTGCAAATGAGCGAAAGAGTGCATACCCTCGCAGTAAACCGTTGTGTCTAGACAAAATTAATAACAATAAATTTGATCTCTTACCCACCTCTCCCAACATTCAAAGCAAGGTACAACATGAACTAAAATACAATAAAATACAATACAGTTGTCCCTTCATATTCGCTGGGGTTTGGTTCCAGGACCTCCATGGATACCAAAATCTGGGAATACTCAAGTCCCATTATATGCAATGGCACAGCAAAATGGTGTCCCTTATATAAGATGTCAAAATCAAGGTTTGCTTTTTGGATTATTATTTTTTAAAAGAATATTTTCAAGCCATGAATACTTAAATCCGTGGATATGGAGGTACAACTGTATATGGCATAAAATCATTTAACACAGAGATAAAGACACATAGGATTAAAACAAGGATTACATTAAAATCATTCATAGACTTAAAGTACCAGTTTAAAATTCATAGATTAAAATCAGCTGAGTAGGCCTGCTGGAAGAGATAGATCTTTAATGCTGTTTTAAATTCTGACAGCATGTTTAGCTGTCGAATCTGGCAGGCCATTCCACAGGTCTGGGGGCGGCTGATGGAAAGGTCCTCTAGGTGACCATTGCCAATCTAGCCCTGGCTGGTTGAAGTAAATATCCCTCAGAGGATGTGAGTCAATGGGGCAGATTATATGGGAGAAGGCGATCCCATAGGTAACCTGACCAAAACCAGGTAGGGCTTTAAAAGTAACAGCCAACAGATTTTCCTTGGGTTTTTTTCGGGCTGTGAGGCCATGTTCTGGAATAGTTTCTTTCTATTCCAGAACACAGCCTTACCGCTGGGAAAAAAAACAAGGAAAATCTATGGATGCCGGCCGTGAAAGCCTTCAACTTCACATAAAAGCCAACACTTTGTACTTTGCCCCAGAAACTATTTGGCAGCCAGTGGAGTGATTGTAGTATTGGTGTGATATGGCCACTCCTGGATGTTCCTGTAACCAATCTGGCTGCCATGTTTTGAACTAATTGGAGTTTCCAAACTTGGTACAGAGGTAGCCCAATGTACAGCGAATTGCAGAAGTCCAGCTTTGAGGTTACCAGCACTTGCACTACCATCTTTAAGTTCTCCAAGTCTAGGAAGGGGTGCAGCTGGCATATTAGCCGAAGCTGATAATAAGCACTCCTGACCGTCACACCTACCTGAGCTGACATTTGGAGAGATGGATCCAGGAGCGCTCCCAAGACTGAGAACACAGTCTTTTTGGGGGGGGGGGGTGTAACCCCACCCAGGACTGGTTGACACACCTCCATCCCCAGGTTACGACCCTTGATAGTAAGCACCTCTGTCTCGTCTGGATTCAGCTTCAATTTGTTTTTCTTCATCCAGCCCATTACCTCATCCAAGCATTTGTTTAGAGGAGACACATTATCCTTAGCTAAAGCTGTTTTTGGAGGCATGGAGAAATATATTTGGGTGTCATCAGCGTACTGATAGCATCCCACCCAACGCCTTCGGATGATCTCTCCCAGCGATTTCATGTAAATATTGAATAGTGTTGGGGATAGAATGGTACCTTGTGGGATGCCATATAACAGCTCCTTTTTTGAGGAGCAGCTATCCCCAAGCACCACCATGGGGAACCTGCCCAATAGATAGGACCACCACTGAAACACAGTGCCTCCGATTCCTAATTCCCCCAGACGTTCCAGAAGGATACCATGGTCGATGGCATCAAATGCCACTGAGAAGTCTAAAAGCATCAATATGGACAACGTGGGGGTCATCCTAAGTTGACCAGACAACTTGAAGTCACATACACACATGCACATATGCCTTATGTATCCAACTACAATACGCACAGGGGGGCAAAAATCCCAACCCCAACTCCTAGCCCGAAACAGTGTCATAAAATAAAAGGCCAAGCCTGGGAGAAGAGAAAATAGGGGGTATTCCCCAAGGCAAAGAAGGAGACAAACCTCAATTCAAGGGCACTCGGCTCTTCTACAGTTCTGTCCCAGGGTTGCCCACCAACTACCTCTGTTCTCACAAAATAAAAGTTGTACGTGATTAACTCTATTAATGCTTTGCTGCACACCAGGGACTCTTCAACGAACACTGAAAACAGAGTTTCCTGTGGCTATAAATAGGGAAGGTTGCAAAGTGGCTGCCCATCCGATTCACATTTCTCTGACTAACAATTGTTCGCTCTTTCTGCTCTCTGTCCCACGCACGCACGCACACACACACACACACTTCATTACAAATCCCTCACATCATCTCCTGTTTATGGGCAACATTTACAGGAGCTCCTAATCTGAGTAAATTTTGAAGAATAAGAAGACTCCAGTCTCGCCAATTTGACCTCTGGACCAGAAAGGGATTTACGCGCTCGGAAACATTGATTTCTTAATTCTTTTAAACAGAGGAACACTCTTTGCCTTTTAGAAATATCAGCTTCTGCTTAAACACTGGCAAGGGTCAACATTCAGCCTGGGCGTATTTATGGATCTCTTTATTTCTGAGATTTCTCTACCACCCAATAGCTGGAACTCTCTGCTGGACAGCTGACAAAATCAAGTTTCAAATCATTTAGAACAAAAAAAAACCTAGAAAGTGTAAAGCAATAAATAAAAATCATGGTTTAAAAAAATTTTGGTTAAAAAAAATACAGGAGTGCATTATCCAAAAAAAAAGAAGTTCTACAACACTAAAAAAAATCCTAGAATCATTAAAAAAAATTTAAAATCATTCCTAGCATCAAAAATATTAAGATCTTGGTACCAATTGAGCTTCTCCTGGAGGGGCATTAAAACTTAAGAAAGTTGCTTTGGGAAGACTACCACTCTCAGAATCCACCCCAGCCAATATGGCTGGCTGGGGGGTTCTGGGAGTTGTAGTCTCAAAAAAGGTGTCCCCCTGCCCTTCCTGAGTGCAGACATTTTGCATGATCACACTGGCCAGAAACTGACATTTTAGTTGAGACACCCAAATGGTCAATCTCACTGAAAACTTCATTGGCTCATAAACTTTTACCAGGGGCTGAGCATGTGTGTATTTCTACACTGTAGAAATAATGCAGTTTGAGACCACTTTAACTGCCATGGTGCCATCTACAGAATCCTGAGATTTGTAGTTTGGTGAGGCACCAGCATTCTTTGGCAGAGAAGACTAAAAAGACCCTGTAAAACTACACATCCCGGGACCCCATAGGATGGCGCTACAGCAGTTAAACTGGTGTCAAACTGCATTATTTCTACAATGTTTTAGAGTACTTGCACACCCCTGGGGTCAATTTAGGCCCCAGAGAGGCCTTTTTCTGAAACAGGAAGTGACATCAGCTCATTTCCTTTTGTTTAAAGAACATCCATGAATTTTGGTACCCACAGGGCATCCTGGAACCAAAACCCCGCAGGGGATAACAAGGGCCCACTCTATAATTAAAAACATACACAACACCAACTTTAAAACCAAATGAAGCATATTAAAAACATACACTTTTTTTAAAAAGATACAGTAAGTCCCCCGTATCCGCTGATTCATTTTTCACTGATTCAATTATCTGCAGTTTCAGTTTCAGCACAGCTCTTCCTAGAAAATGTATCCTCTCTAGCCATTTTCTAGGTCCTACAAGGCAGCTCTATGGCATTTTAAACCAGAAGTCCCATTATTTTCAATGGCGTTCACTATTATCCACGGATTTCATTATCCGCAGTGGGGCCTGGAAGCAATTCCCCATGGACACAGGGGTCCTACTGTATTTTTAAAAGTCAATATCATTTGAAACAATATAGCTCTTGCAGCCCCTTCCTTAAAAGCCTTCCATTCCAAAAGTTTGCCTGAATTTTAAAAAGTCTTTGCCTGCCGACAGAAAGACAGCAAGGAAGGGGCCATTCGAGCCTCTCTAGGGAAGGAGTTTCAAAGCTGAGGGGCAACCACTGAGAAGACCCCGTCTTGGGTCCCCACCAGCCATACCTGTGAAGGTGGTGGGACTGAGAAAAGGGTCTCTCCTATGGATCTCAGGATCTCGGTGAGCTCATAAGAGGAGATACCTAATATCCAGATATCTTGGACCTAAGCAGACCAGCAGCCAGTGGCACTATTTCGGCAGGGAATTGGATGACCCCTTTAACCAGCCCCGGCTGCAGTTCTTTGTACCAATTGAGGTTTCCGAGCACACTTCAAAGGCCACTTCTCAAGGATGCTTCAGCAGTGGAGTCCTCCACCTGCGAGGGGGTTAGACTAGATTACCTTTTGGGTCCCATCCAACTCTATGATTCTCAGAGGTTCTTCTGTTTGAAAATGTCACTTGGACTACAGTTCCCAGAATCCACAATCATAAAACCATGCTGGCTGGGGGACTCAGGAAACTGCAGTCAGGTCTGACGGTCCAAATCCCCCCCCAAAAAAGTAACTTTCTGAAGCTCTGGCTAGGAGCCCCAGTTATTTCAGAGAACCAGAAATGGGTTGCACAGCTGTGGGAAGTTGAGAAAGAGAAAAGATGATGCTCAGACGGCTTTACAAATTAATTTTGTCTGATACCCCAGTGTAACAAAATTGGGTGGGCAACCTGACCATGTCAGAACTTTTCATCTGGGTTTTCTTCCCTCTGAATGCAGGGTAAAAATAGCAGAAAGCTAATTTAAGCTTTCTGAAACATTCACACGCCTCTGTAAGTCACACTTTTTTTTCTTATTTTGCAGCCACAGATTCTTGCCCCACGGTTAAACTGACTTTATTGGACACACACAAGCACAGCAAGCTGCCCAGTTTCATTTGGAAAAAAAAAACCCAAATTCCTTTCACTTCCTCTGAGAAACAACCATCAAGAGCAGCACAGCTGAGTCATCCAACTACGTATTCCCACTCCCTTGAATTGCTCGCTCTGTAGCCAGGACTCAGCCGCTAGTTTCAGTGCTACAACTCAAGGGCAAAATTAATAGATGGGAACGATTCCCCGAAGCATGTGCAAAGTGTTCTTTCCAAGATATGGGCTTCTAGACAGCAGGGTTAGGACCTTCTTGGGGGACCCAGTGGACAGTAGTCAGGCCCAGTCCATTTCCTGATACGCGTCACTTCATTCTTCCCAGCTCCCTTCATCTTCATTTGTCAAACTTTCACTTTGAGACAGTCTCACTAGAGAATTATAGCACTATGATTCCATTTTAACTGCCAAGGCAACATCTATGGGATCCCGGGAGTTGTAGTTTAGGGAAGCACTAGTGCCTCCCTCTCTGAGAATTCTTAACCAGCATTTGTTAAGGCTGCTTCCACACTGCAGAAATAATGCAGTTTGACACAGCTTTATTAGATGGTGAAAATACTCCTCACAGAATTCACTGAGAATACCTTTTGCTCCAAGGAAATCCCATGGCGATTCACCTGATTTGGAAGGAGGGGGGCAAAAAATTCAATTTACATTTTTAAAAATGTTGGTATTTTTATTTTAATATTTTTAAAAAATATTTTAAAATAATACAAGGAAATGAGCATTAGCACCCACTAAGACTTTAAACAGAGGTCTTTAAACAGAGGCTGGATGGCCATCTGTCGGGGGTGCTTTGATCGTGATTTCCTGCGTGGCAGGGGGTTGGACTGGATGGCCCTCGTGGTCTCTTCCAACTCTAAAATTCTATGATTCTATGATAAGACAACCAATTCGATTTGCTGCACAGTTTTAGAGAAGGCGAAACTAGAGATCTGATTGGTCGGACATGCATGAGGGGTGGGCTTTCCGGCAAGGAGTGCCTGGAAGTTCGCTGTTGGATTTTTTGAACTGGCGATTCTGCAGTTTTTTGCCTTCGATCACCCAAATAATTTTTTCTCCAGAAGATCATGGAGAAGCACTATCCACAATGCTGCAGCCTTATTTGAGAACTCATGCCGAACAAGTCTTGAAGAGAAACGACAACGCAGAAAGAATCACAACCCAGAAACATCACCCGAGGAAACCTTCTGTTGTGTTTTCTGCAACCGGACTTGTTTATCTCGGATTGGCCTTTTTAGTCATCAGCGCGCTTGCAGAAAGCACGGGATGAGTCCTTCCTGAATCTTCCTTTGCGAAGAAAAGCCAGAGAGAGATATATTAAACTGCAGTTGTTTTCTTTTCTTTTCTCATGGGTGCTGAATTTGCATTTCATGGGGTGATTTGCCACTGCTTGCCCCCCCCCCCGTTCCAGAGCCCTGCAATCCAAACGATGCAGGGCGTTTACCCCAATCTTCCCCTGGGCAGTCCTTACCACCCCCGGGGCAGCTATGGGGCTGGAACTGGGGCAAGCCAACAATAAACTGCTATAGGGAAAAACCCTGCTTAATCTGGTACTGCTGGATCAGGCCGCATGTGTCCACAGGAGCCCATCGTAGCATGCCAGCTCCCTAGCTCTCCCGGAAACCAGGCAGGGGTCTTGCAGCATATGACCAGGTTGGTCACACGCAGGGGGGCTGCAGTCACAGGTTGCGGGACCCCCTTCCTAGCTTCCGCCTCAGTGGCGAAAATGGCGGCGGCAGTGATGGGCCACTGTCCTGTTTGGATGCCGACCCATTTTCTCCAGGTAATGAAGGCTGGTGGTGGAGGAAACGAGCCAGCACTGAAGTCAGGATTCACTGGCGGGGAGCCAGCGTATCCTGGCTAGTGGAGATAAGCTCAAGGTCTCGATAATGCTTAAGCTTTCCCCTCTCTTTGTTTTTGGTTCCACTATGCTCAGGGATTGCTGCACCTTTTTCTCAACCACAGTTATGTCTGATGTTGTTGCTGCTATTATATACTGCCAAGTCGGCTTTGACTTAATGTCAACCCTCTGAATGAGAGATCTTTTTAAGCCCTGGCCATCCACAGCTCTGCTCAGGTCTTCCAAACTCAGGGTAGCCAGGGCTTCTTTGACGGACTCCATTCACCTGTAGCACAGCCTTCCTCATGCCGAACAAGTCTTGAAGAGAAACGACAACGCAGAAAGAATCACAACCCAGAAACATCACCTGAGGAAACCTTCTGTTGTGCTTTCTGCAACCGGACTTGTTTATCTCGGATTGGCCTTTTTAGTCATCAGCGCGCTTGCAGAAAACGCGGGATGAGTCCTTCCTGCAGAATGTATCGCTCTAATTTACGGCCGCCATCTTGATTTGCGGGTGTCTGAACATCAAATCGCAGATAACTTCACAGCATATCTTTTTTGCAAAACATCATGGAAAGAAAAGAATGCAGCTGTGAATTGGGAACAACGTCCAGGAATGAGCATTATTTCCTCTTGTGCAGATGAGCTCATGGCTCCATCCTATGGAATCCTGGGATTTGCAGTTTTTTGTGGCGAAGGCTAAATATCTCACAAAACTAAACATCCCAGAATCCCATAGCACTGAGCCACGGCAGTTAAAGTGGTGTCAAACTGGATTATTTTTGCAGTGCAGCAGCAGCCTAAGCTATCTGATGTGGGGGACCAGCAATGTTCTTTCCCCAATGTGCCAGAGACTAGCACCAGATTTATGCCCACTGACTGACTACATCCATTTATTTATTTCCTGGAAAGTTGCCATGGACCAACACTGGTCCACAGACCACCACTTTGTGTAGCACTGTTCTATGATTTTATGATTCTAAGCAACCCTCACCAAACTGCAAATCCCAGGATTCCATAGGATGTTGCCATGGCAGTTGAAGAGGAATCATAGTACTAAAATTAAGGGCCGTTTCTCTCTGGGCAAGGAGTGGGGCTTTAACTCAGCGCAGGGCATAGTCTCCTTCATCCTGAAGGTCAACCTGTGGCTTGCCTCATCAGTTAATATTTCTCAAAGATAGTTTTCATAAGCAGAGCTGGGGGCAGAATTTCTTTCTCTTCTGCCTGAAATCTTGCCAAAACCAAGTGCCATGAGGAATGGTTGAGGGAGGCGGGTTTGTTTAGTCTGGAAAAGAGAAGATTGGGAGGGACATGGCACTGCTATCTTTAAAGAGCAAGCTTGGTTTTGGATGCCCCCGAGGGTCCAAAGGGAGACTCCGACTAAATATATGTAGGAACTCCCTTAGAGCTGTGCTCCAGTGGGATGGACTCCCTCAAAAGATGGTGGATGGTCCTTCATTGGAGGTTGGTGACTTGGAGGACTCTCATTCATACAGTTGTCATAAGTCAAAGTCAACTTGATGGCAATTAACAAAAGACAGACAGCTGTCTGTTTTAGTAGTGGCTTCCTGCACTATCAGAGGCTAGACTAGATGACCCTTGGGAACCCTTCCAACGCTGATTCTATAATTCTATGTTGCCTCAGAGCAAAGGTTAATCTAGTCCAGAATTCTGTGCACAGAGCAGTCAATAAAAGGTTGCCGAGACTGCTCCAGAAGCATACACTCCTTGACCTAGATCTACCTTTTGAGAAGGGAGGAGGATAGAAGTGGAATTACCTCCCAGATGTTCTGGAGTGTAATTCCCATCATCCCCTCTCAAGGATGCTTTAGCTTTGGATTCCCACACTGGAAACATGCAATAGAAAGAAACTACCCTTAGGGTCCTTTTCCAACTCAATGATTCTATGATTCCTTATTAACCATTTTCAGGCTGGATTGCCTTGCCCTCTGGGGATAATGGGAGTTTCAGTCCAACTCCTCTGGAAGTCACCAGGCTGGAAGAAGCTAGCATAGATTATCCTGGGCTAGAGGGTCTAACTCAATATAAGGCCACTTCCTGTCTTATTATCTTCGCTTTGCAAACACTACCCTTCTTTGGCCACTGCCCTCACTTTGCTTGGTCCACCATCGCTACTACAAACTGCCCTCCCTCCCCACAACTGCCAGTCCTTCTCCAGGATTCACACACCCAAAACCTGGCCCTTTCAGCCTCCAGAGCAGAGTCCAAATGGGAGTCCCAACACATAGCAACACAAAGCATAACTGAAGAAAGAGGAGACAATACCCAGGCTGGGAGGCTCCCAGAGATGAGAGCCTTTTGCATCTGATAATTTGCAGCATTGTTGTGGGAAACCCAAACAACACATCATGTAGGAGTTTACTACAGCAAGGAAAAAACGCACTCTGTTTATGCTCAGAGGCACTCTCTACTCCAGTCTACTAGAGAACCAAAAAAAAAACCTTTCAAAGAGAGTGTGCGCATATGCTGCTCAAAAGGTGTTAAGAAGTAATAATGATATTATTATTAGAAGTAGTAGTAGTAATTATTCTCCTGCCTTTTCCCAGTCTGGAACTCAAAGTGGCTTAAAACAGTTAAAAGAAACACAGCTTAAAATATACCAAACGCAAAAGTCAAAGGTATCATTAAACCATCCATAAAATTAAAACCAGTTTTTTAAAAAATGTAGCTATTGAAAACAACAAATAAACAAAACACAGCTAAGGAGTGCAGCACAGCTCTGCAAGGCCCAGTACCCTTGAGCACACAGTGGTCAAAAGCCTGCCCAAATGTTTTTTAAAAAGCCTCAACTTGCCCATGGAAAAACAGCAAGGAAGGAGCCGGCCCAACCTCTCTGGGAATGGAGTTCCAGAGACTGAGAGCAGCCACCAAGAGCTTGTCTACACCTGAGGCAAAAACTCCAAATGGAGTTTTGCCCACATGCCGCTA
The DNA here is from genome assembly GCA_030847615.1 of Gambelia wislizenii. Classification (NCBI taxonomy): domain Eukaryota; kingdom Metazoa; phylum Chordata; class Lepidosauria; order Squamata; family Crotaphytidae; genus Gambelia; species Gambelia wislizenii. The sequence continues at coordinate 377,508,013 of JAUMIR010000003.1, forward strand.
CATTCCCCCGAAGCTCTGCGCATTATTGTTCTCTGCAGGGATGTGGGGTACCTTGTCAACATGATCCCTGCGGAGTTTTGTCCGCCACTACAACCACTGCCTCTCTCTGGCTTTTTTTAGCAAACCAAGATTCAGGAAGGACTCATCCTGCGCTTTCTGCAAGCGCGCTGATGACTAAAAAGGCCAATCCGAGATAAACAAGTCCGGTTGCAGAAAGCACAGCAGAAGGTCTTTGCCTTGGTTTGACCGCATCAGAAGATTCCCGTTGGCCGCGGCTAGCCAACAACCACTGGCTAACTAATTTTAAAACCCCGGAAGCAGTTCCGTAGTTCCCGGCTGAAGGGAGCAGTTTTCTTCCTTCCCCTGGCTCAGCAGTGCTGCCTCCGCCGGCTTACCTGTCGCTTCCTGCAAGTGCTTCCATCGCTTTTTCCAAGTGCCTCTTCCTGCAATGGGTAAGCTGAAGAGTGGTGGAGGCAGTGCTGCCAAGCCAGGGTAAGGAAGAAAACCTCTCCTTTCCACTGGGAAATGCCTCCGGAGCTTTAAATTGGTTGCAGTGGCCGTGGCGGTGGCAGTGGCAGCAGTCAAAAATACGCAGAAAACCCTGAATCCCACATGCTGCACATCCTGGTACCCTAAAAACCTGCAAATCTGGGCCATGCCACCTGTGGCCGGGTAGCCCCAGATTTGGGGGAAAGGGCACACCACATATGCCCTGATCGCAGCAGATTCGGAGGCATTCACATGGGGATTTCGGGGATTTGATGGAGTAGACAAGCCCCAAGAAGGCCTTCTCCTATGTTCTCGCCAGGTGTATCTATGAGGGTGGAGGAACCGAGAACAAAGCCTCTGTAGAGGATTACAAAACATGGGCAGATTAATATGGGAGAGTACAGCCCTTCCGATAACCCCAACCTGAGCCATATGGGACTCTGAAGATTTAAAACCAAGCAAGATTTTTTGTCTCAGTCTAAGACTTCCTAATGGCTAATCAATTCTGCTAGTGCTAATCTGCAATATTTAACAGTGTCTCTTGGAGGTCTCTCATTTGTAGGGTTGCCATAAATCCAAACTGAGTTGATGACACATAACAAGGAATGTGTATCTGCCGAATGTTCATGCCCACAGGCTCAGCTATCTCCAAGTACCTCTCCGCCCTCGGAGGTATTATTTATAGAGCATTACCATCGCCATCCACCCACACTGCTCTCAGCTTTTGCGCCAAACTCACTAGCCCTGCTTCTGCACCTAAATGTCCCCTTTCTATCACCATTTCTGTTGGCTCTCTTGTGAACCTGTGCCAGGTCTCAACAATAATCCTACTTTGTACACAGGCAGCCCAAACTGGGTGCTGCAGCTACTCCAAGTGTGGCTATTTTCTGAGGGCTGCTCCCTCCAACATACGGGTAGAGCAATCTTAATTTGGCTCCGGTTGGCCTATTACAGCTCTCAAATTTATCCCCAGATCTAAGAGTATACTGTGGACACCAAAATCCATGAATGCTCAAGTCCCATTATATACTCTCTCTCTCTCTCTCTGGCTTCCCTTCGCAAACAAAGATTCAGGAAGGACTCATCCCGCGCTTTCTGCAAGCGTGCTGATGACTAAAAAGGCCAATCCGAGATAGACAAGTCCGGTTGCAGAAATGGCATATAAAATGGTGCCCCTTGTATAAAATGGAAAAACCAAGGTTTGCTTTTGGGAGTGGGGGTGAGAATTTGGAACATTTTCATGCTGTGGCTGGTTGAATCTGTGGATGCAGAATCTGTGGATCTGGAGGGCCGACTGTAGATAATTCCTAAGAGACTCACAACATTGTGCCTACAAGTGGCCTTGAGCCACATAGAGGACAGAGACAGACCTAATTCTCAAAGGAAGGTGCTTTATTACTAGTGATGGAATGGAAAAATTTTATTGAATTTCTTTTAATAGCTTTGTTCCTAATCTGCTTAAAGCCACAAGGAGTGGGAGTCCTAACCTTTCTCTCCCCCCCTCTCTCTCCATCAGTCTATTATTATTATTATTATTATTATTATTTTGAATTTATATCACTTCTTTCTCCCAAAGGGGTATTCATTTTCTCAAGACCCCTCTTAAGCAAATTATGATGTTGCTGTTGTTATGCGTCGTCAAGTTGACTCCAGCTTGAGGGTTTCTTGGCGAGATTTCTTCAGGGTAGGTTTGCCACCATTGCCTTCCTCTGAGGCTGAGAGAGTGTGACTTGCCCAAGGTCACACCTAGTGGGTTTCTGAGGCCGGGCACAAATTCAAACCCTTGTCTCTCAGTTCAAACCACTACACCATGCTTTCTCCAATATGGCAAATCTGTCTTAGGGTTTCCTTACCAAGATGTTTTCAGAGGAGGTCTAACACTGCCTTCCTTTCAGTCTGTGAGAGTGCATGTATGTGTGTGTGTGCCTTCAAGTTCCCTATCTACTTATGGTGGGCCCATAAACACAGGGTTTTCTTAGGCAAGGGATCCTCAGAGGTGGTTTTGCCAGTTCCTTCCTCTGAAATAGAGCCTACAGCACCTGGGATTCCTTGGCAGTCCTCCATCCAAGTACTAACCAGGGTGGACCCTGCTTAGCTTAAAAGATCAGATGGGATCTGGTGCCTTTAGAATATACTTCCCCAAAGTCAACCGGTGGGTTCCCATGGCTGAGCAGCAGAGATTCAAACTCAGATCACCCAGAGTCCTAGTCCAACACTCAAACCACAACACCATGCTGAGTCTCTAGATATTTCATAAAGCTGGAAGAGACCCCAAGGGCCATCCAGTCCAACCCCCTTCTGCCATGCAGGAATACGCAATCAAAGCATTCACAACAGATGGCCATCCAGCCTCTGTTTAAAAACCTCCAAAGAAGGAGACTCCACCACACTCCCAGGCAGTGTATTCCACTTCCGAACAGCTCTTACTGTCAGGAGGTTCTTCCTAATGTTTAGGTGGAATCTCTTTTCCTTTCATTTGAACCCATTGCTCCGTGTCCTAGTCTCTGGAGCAGCAGAAAACAAGCATCCTCATATGACATCCCTTCAAGTATTTAAACATGGCTCTCCTGTCCCCTCTCAACCTTCTCTTCTCCAGACTAAACATGCCGATATTTGTATCGCTCCCTATATAACAAGAAGTCACAGTGGTGTACAAGTAAAATCAATATAACTATATATTCCTTTCAATATAATTGAAAGGAATAAAAATACTTTAAATAGACTAAAGTATATGAAACATGTCCACAAGTTAAAACAAGGCGAAAACAGTTTAAAACCATGTTTGTTAGCATTTTGGAGTGGATGGATGGATAGATGGACAGATACATCAAAACATCTGCATTTCCAATTTTTGCTGAAGGTACGCATCACGAATATTGGCTAAAGTGGATTTAGGGGAGCTTACTCATGTTTTTTCACTTCCAGTTTACCAAATGATCAGAAACCACAAGTTTGTCCATTCAGAAACCACGTCAAACCATCTTTGGGTCCCGTGCTTTTCACGGATGGCTCAGAGTCACACTAGTGCCACATGTTGCAATTGTGCAGAGGGACGGGTGTCATTCTTGCCTCTGATGGAGTGAACCGGGTTCCGATTATCCTGAGTTTGGCGTGCTGTCTCTTCTCTCATCACGTACCTTCCTGCTGTCACTCACCCACATAAAATTCAGGCCACCAAATGCAACCCAGGACACTCTAGGACAACACTGAGAATGAATCATAGGCACAAGTCTTTTCTTTTCTCTTCTGGTAAGAGGTGCAATTTCTTGCTAGTCTTGTGACTTTGAATTAATTTTATTTTTATTTTTAAAAAGAAACCCTCAGATTGCAGCAATATCGTAGGAAAGCATCTAAAGAAATCCTATGACGAAGAAGCTCCTTTTTACAAAACCTTTTTCATAGAATCATAGAGTTGGAAGACACCACAAGGGTCATCTAGTCCAACCCCCTAACCTGTAGGAATACACAATCAAAGCACCCCTTGACAGATGGCCATCCAGCCTCGCTTTAAAACTTCCAAAGGAGACTCCACCACACTATGAGGCAAGCAGTTGCGTATTCCACTGTTGAAAAACTCCTGTCAAACGTTCTTCCTAATGTTTAGGTGGAATCTCTTTTCTTTTTACACCCAGCCAGCCTCCCCCTTTTTCCTCCTCATCTTCAGCCTGGCTGGAAGATTTTTAGCAGCATCAGCATTGGGGGAACATTATCCTCTTCCCTCTCCCTGTGTGTTCATTGTGACCTTGTACTAAATAAGGAGCGCATAACTTCTATTTCTTTTCTATAGACCTTGAGCCTTGCAAATCTTTCATTACATCATAGAATGCTTCCGATTATTTTCTTGTCAAAGAGTTTCTGCAGTCTTTCACTTCCAAATACCCCAACATGTCACAGATGAAAATCAGGATGCATGTGGCCAAGTCAGTTTTAGATAGCTGGAGAGCTGGGCCAAAGCTAATAAAATGAAATTCAATACGGAGAAATGTAAGGTACTGCACTTAGGGCGAAAAAATGAAATGCATAGCTATAGGATGGGGGTGGGGGACCTGGCTGAATGAGACTACATGCGAAAGGGATCTAGGAGTCCTAGTAGACCAGAAGTTGAACATGAGCCAACAGTGTGATGCAGCAGCTAAAAAGGCCAATGTGATTTTGGGCTGTATCAATAGAAGTATAGTGTCTAGATCAAGGGAAGTAATAGTGCCACTCTATTCTGCCTTGGTCAGACCTCACTTAGAATACTGTGTCCAGTTCTGGGCACCACAATTCAAAAAAGATATGGACAAGCTGGAACGTGTTCAGAGGATGGTAACCAGGATGGTGGGAGGGCTGGAAGCCATGATGCCCTATGAGGAGCGGCTTAGGGAGCTGGGTATGTTTAGCCTGGAAAAAAGACGGTTAAGAGGCGATATGATAGCCCTGTTTAAGTATTTGAAGGGATGTCACACTGAGGATGGAGCAGGCTTGTTTTCTGCTGCTCCAGAGACTGGAACATGGAGCAATGGATGCAAGCTCCAGGAACAGAGATTCCACCTCAACATTAGGAGGAACTTTTTGACAGTAAGAGCTGTTCGGCAGTGGAACACGCTCCCTCGGAGCGTGGTGGGGTCTCCTTCCTTGGAGGTCTTTAAACAGAGGCTGGATGGACATCTGTCAGGGATGCTTTGATCAAGATTTCCTGCGTGACAGGGGGTTGGACTGGATGGCCCTTGGGGTCTCTCCCAACTCTACAATTCTATGATTCTATTATATATATTATTGACACAGACAAAAAATATAAACACAAACTTATTTGAAATGCATAAACTATGTAAAAGACACCAAACTAATACTAATAAACAACTAGAAAACCCTAAAACTAATAAACAGACCGATACAAACAAAACTACTAATGACTTCCCCCTCCCTAGCTGATCATTATACTCTATTAATCAAATGCTCCAATAATAAATACCAACTTTTAATTGAAACTCTACTACTCTAAAAAGCCAAAGTTGATACATATCCCTTACTTTGTTGGGGGGGAAAGTAATAAACAAATCCCAGTCCTGTTTAACGTTAACCAAGGTGGAGTTGTCCTAGTGCAGAAATATATTGGAAAGAAATTCACAGGCTAATAACAGAAATCCTAGAAATTAATTTACAAAAACCTCCAGAAACCTATTTATTAAATATAATGCAAAGTCATTTAACAAATCAACAAGAAGAAAATATTAATTTATTTTGTGACAGCTGCCAGAATCCCTTATGCTCAATATTGGAAAAACAAGGAAACTCCACCAATTGATCAATGGCATTTGAGAGTCCTGGATATGCTAGAAATTGATAAACTGTCTTAATGAGAGATGGATCACTAAAAAAATATTATAATGATTGGAATAAACTTATAAGATATTGGATCGAAAAGGGTGCTCCACGGATGATATAAGATATAAGCTTAACCATAAATAATGAATAATTGAATACTGGTACAGCAATAAACTTTTGTAGTAAATTTATAGACTAAGAAAGATCTAGATACTAGACACTTGGCAATTTGGAACAAAATAACACAAACAAGAATGTTACAAATTTTTTTAAAATTATTTAACCGGACTTGTTTATCTTGGATTTGCCTTTTCAGTCATCAGCACACTTGCAGAAAGCACAGGATGAGTCCTTCCTGAATCTTCGTTTGTGAAGAAAAGCCAGAAAAGTTAGAATAATTGTAGTGGTACAAAGAAGCAAATAAAGATAAGGAATTAAGAGAATTACACTGGTATTCAGGAACTGAATTGTGGAGGTACTTTAAAAGGAAACAATTCAGAAAAGGAAATTTAAGATATTTATGCAATTTATTAAATTATTTTTTTGAGAAGTAAACAATATTCTAGATATCAATTAAGGTTATAAGGAGAAGATAAAAAGACGATTTATATATGTAATTATATGTATCCTATTATGTATGAAATGTAATTGTTTTTCCATATTTTTTGTTTTTTTATATGTACTGTACTTTTACTTTTAAATGATAATAAAAATTATATTTAAAAAAAATAAAGTTAACCAAAGGTTTCTCCACATATGGTCAAGTAACTTCATGGCATGATCAAGATGTCCAAAGTTATTGATGAGGAAGAACACACAAAATCCAGGAAAGGCTGCAGGAGTTTGCTTTTGCAGAGCCAACTGGGAAGGGAGAAATTCTGCCCTCGCCGCTACTTCCTTGCCTGCTGAGTTAAGTGAGTGCAAAACCACTTTTGCACTTTGAGCTCAGTTTGCAGCAACTGAAGTAAGCTGAGGACCAAGAGAGAAAAGGAAAAGGTGAAAGAGAAACTGGGACATTTTAAAATCAGCTGAAAAAGAGAGAAGGAAGAAGATTAACTGGGACTATCCCTACCAAATTAGGGGCTTGTCTATACGAAGGGGGGAAATGTGGAGTGATGCTCACTAAAGCCAATTTGCAGCAGCTTCTATTTGTCTTAACGGGTTTTTTGGCAAGATCGCAAGCATGCAAAGCTATTCGCTTTCACTGTTCCAATGGGCATGCCTGCAAAGCAAGATGGTGGTGTGAGCGAATTACGTGTTTATTCCCACCAGTTGCCATCACCGAACAGTATTTTTTTACAGTATATCTAAAGTGCAAAAGTGTGCTATTCCCGCTAAATAAATAGAAAAAAGAAGTAGAGTTGTCCCTCCATATCCACGGATTTGGTATCCACGGATTTAAGTATTCACGGTTTGAAAATATTCTTAGCAAAATAATAATCCAAGAAGCAAATCTTGATTTTGCCATCTTATATAAGGGACACCATTTTGCTATGCCACTGCATATAATGGGACTTGAGTATTCACAGATTTCGGTGTCCGCGGGGTCCTGGAACCAAACCCCAGCGAATATGAAGGGACAACTGTAAAAGGCTGTTTCGTCACCTCAACACATGATTGCTATGGCGAAAATCCAAGACAGTGGTTCCGGGCATTTGCCTTATCAACAAGCTCTGCCCCCTGCACACATCCAACCAAATCAGGTTTCTACGTCTGCTCTTATTGGGAATGCACATCAAAGCGAATTGGTTGTCCCAAGGAATGTGAACACACATTCCCTATGGAGTTTTAAAAAAACTTCAGGAAAAGCAGCAAAGGCTGTCCTGCAGAGTTTTTGGCAGGTTTGCACCCTCCCTTCCAAACATGGCAGATTGATGTAAGATGCCATTTAGACAAATCGTATTCTCATCAAATTCTACGAGGAGTATTTCTACCGTTTAGACAAGCCCTAGGACTGTTGGAGGCCATGGACTTCTTCTCTTAGATCTTCCAAGGTGGAAATTTTTTCTAGTCTATTGTTTTATTTGTCCCAGATTTACTCCAGTACCTTACTCTTCATCACTATCAGTTGGCTCGTCTATACGGCGAAAATACTCCTCATAGAATTTGAGGAGAATATATGGAGTGGCAGGCCAAAAAAGGCACCTTTTCCCATGCTTATGGCTACCCCATGAACTTCACTGGATGTTCTTAGGCAAGTAATCCTCAGAGGTGATTTTTCCCATTCCTTCCTCTGAAATGGCGTCTACAGCACCTGGGATTTGTTGGTGGTCTCCCATCCAAGTACTAACCAGGGCTGACCCTGCTTAGCTTCCAAGATCAGAAGGGATCTGGTGCCTTCAGGGTATTTCGGGGATGTACCACCGAAATAACTGTATGTAGAACTGCAACCGTGCTGAATTAAGTAAATAATTAAGTACGATCCCCCCTCCGAGAGAAAAGAGTTCCATCTAAACTTATTGGACATTTTGGCATCAGAAATTGTTGTCAAGTGGAAATCTCCCAGCACCAAGCAGCATGCTGAAATAAGCCACACTACCTAATTATAGCCTGAAACAAAGTTGCTGTTTTTTTTAAAAAAAATGTATAGTTAAATCCCAATTGTGTAATATTACCAACTAACAGCTTTAATGCCTACTGGAAATGTTTGCAAAGAGATTTACTGAGAGAAAGAAGTTTGTAGCATAACTTTTCATAGATATATATATATACTTATACTTAGTTATTTATTACCTGCCTCTCTCCTCAGAATCGGGGCGGGGTACAACATCACACAGTACAGTATACAGTATACAATACAATACAATACCTCACAAAGCAATTTTTAATACAATACAATACATTTCAGAGAAAACAGATGATTGTACAATGTGAGTGCCAGTAGATCTCGGCTACTTCAGCAGATGCATGGGAGTGAAGTGCTTATGGACAGACATTTATGCCCATGATTTATGCCAACATTTTTTGAGAAATATTGGGGAAATGGGTGAAGTGCCAGAGGAGTGGAAGACAGGCAAACATGGTCATTCTCTTTTTTAAAAAAATAAATGGCAAAAAAGAAGATCCAGGAACCTGCAGGCCACTCAGCCTGACCTCAGTACTAGGAAATATATTAGAATGGATTATACAGGAATCCGTCTGCGAGTATCTTGATGACTATGCAGTGAGCAGTACAAGCTAGCATGGGTTTGTCAAGAACAAATCTTGCCAAACTAACCTTGTATTGTTTTCTTTTTTAAAAACAGGTCACTAGTTTCAAACAGCATGTCTATACGAAGCAATAAAATTCACACAGTAATGCAAAGTCACAGTAGCTTCTATTTGTCTTAACCGTTGTTTTTTTGTTAAGATCCCAAGCATGCAAAGCTATCTGCTTTCACTGTTCCAACAGGCATGCCTGTGACTCAAGATGGCGGGCATGAGTGAATTACTCATGTTTTTATTTATCTAGAGTTGCCACCGCCAAACAGTTTTTTAAAATAAAACTAAATCCAAGGTGCAATCTTCTGCTTTAATAAAGAAGCAAAAAAAGGGGTATATTTTCTCACTGTGATGCACAATCACTACAGTGAAAATTCAACATGGCAGTTTCAGACGCTTGCCTTGTTAGCAAGTTCTGTCCCCTGTGCACATCTGACCAATCAGCTGTCCAATCAGAATGTGCAGCGATGCGAATCAGTTTGTCCTAACAGGCGATAGTGTGCATTCCCATGCATTGTTTTTAAAAATACAGGAAAATCTGCAAAGGCTTTTCCCGTGGAGTCTATGGAGTATTTGACCCCCTTCCTTTCGAATATGGCGGATTGATGCCCATTAAGACAAATCTTATTCTCCTCAAATTGTATGAGGAGTATTTTCACTGTTTACACAACCCCATAAATGGTGGGAATGCTGTGGGTGGAATTTATCTGAATGTCAGCAAAGCATTTGATAAGGTTCCCCATAATATTTTGACCAGCAAACTGAGTAAATGTGGAATAGATGGAAACACCATCAGATGGATCCATAATTGGTTGGAAAACTGTGCTCAGAGGGTTGTCCTCAGTGGCTGTGCTTCAAACTGGAAGCAGATCTCAAGTGGAGTGCTGTCAGGTTTTGTCCTGGGGCCAACACTCTTTAGTATTTACAGGTCTATCCTCTAGAATCATTCAATCTTAAAAGGTAGAAGAGACCCCCAGGGCCATCCAGTCCAACCCCATTCTGCCACGCAGGAATTACGATCAAAGCATCCTGACAGATGGCAATCCAGCCTCTGTTTAAAAATCTCCAAAGGAGGAGACTCCACCACACTCCCAGGCAGCTCATTCTACTTCCGAACAGCTCTTACTGTCAAGAAGGTCTACCTAATTTTTAGGTGGAATCTCTTTTCCTGGAGTTTGAACCCATTGCTCCATGTCCTAGTCTCTGGAGCCACAGAAAACAAGCTTGCTCCATCCTCAGCGTGACATCCCTTCAAATATTTAAACATAGCTATCATGTCCCCTCTCAACCTTCTCACTTTCAGTTCTGAGTCTCTCAGGTGAAAAGTCCCAAGTGAGAGTTTCAGAAAGAAAATATTATCCTTTTATTACAAGGAAACAGCTAGATTCCACAATTTTAAAAATGTTTAACTTATGCTTGAAAAAAAGTTAAAACTGCCTTTAAAAACCCATTAAAGTTTGATGCTGCAGTCTGAAAAAAGGGACCTGGTTAAAGTTCAATGTTTTAGCCATTCCTTTATCATTTTTTAAAAAAATTAAAATGTGTAACTCCCACAGAGGCAACTTCCCCATGAAAACCGCTTGACTCATTCAGCGCCTGGCAGGGCGGCCAACATGGTGCCCTTGCCTTATAAAAGACAGCCTGGGAGTGGGTGAGGAAAGACGAAAGGGCTGGGTATGCAAAGAGGGAAATGGCATCACAAATTGCAAAAACCCTTCTTGCAGGGAAGGCGAAGGGGAAAGGAACCAAGAAGGGAATTCCTGCATGCAGAACTCTTGCCATGTACGTTAAAGGCTGCTTACATATCCCCTCCCATCCTAGAGAGCTAGACTAGGGTTTCTCTGGAAGAGTTTGAATCCCCACTCAGCCATAAAAAGCCACTGAGTGACTTAGAATCATAGAATTAGAAGAGACCCCCAAGGGCCATCCAGTCCAACCCCCTTCTGCCCTGCAGGAATACCCAATCAAAGCATTCTTGATAGATGGCCATCCAGCCTCTGCTTTAAAACCTCCAAAGACGGAGACTGCACCACACTCCCAGGCAGCCAAGCATTCCACTGTCCAACAGCTCTTACTGTCAGGAAGTTCTTCCTCATGTTTAGTAATGCAATGCAACCTGTAATGCAATCTCTCTCTTTTCCCACTGCCTTCCACATTTCCCAGCATTATTGTCTTTTCCAATGAGTTTCCTTTTATCAGGTACGTCACAGGTGGAAATCAACAAAGAAAGCCTCCGATTAGACACAGGAACTTACAGAAGGACATCTTTGCTGATTAAAACAATTCCTTCGAACTTGAAAGCCAGTCTCTTAGACAATCCTCCCTAGAAGCGTCTCTAAATCAAGCTCAGCATAGACAAAACAAAAGATGGTGAACCCTGAGCAACAAACAGTACCCAAAACAGCAGCGATAAAGAAGCAACTTTGAGACCACAATCCTATACCAACTTCTGCTAAGACAAATTGAGAATAATACAGTAGGACCCCCGTATCCACTGATTCCTTGTTGACTGGTTCAATTACCCACAGGACACAAAAGAGCACACCTACCATAGTCTTCCTAGAAAATGTGTTTTCTCTAGACATTTTCTAGGTCCTCCAAGGCTACTCTATGGTATTTTAAACCAGAAGTCCCATTATTTTCAATGATGTTTGCTATTATCCATGGTTTTTGGTATCCATGCCCCCCCTAGAACCAATACCCAGCAGATACAGGGGTCCTACTGGCACAGGTATTCAGTTGCACTCTACCAGCATACTTGTTAACAAAGTCCCAGATAGTGAAGTTCCTTCTTACAAAGGCTTTTTAAACCTGCCAAGACCCTTTTCTTCCTCATCCTGAGTCTAGCTGGAAGCTATCTAGCTGCATTGGCATTGGGAGGATGGTGAAGGAAGGCTGGAGAAACACAAACTTTGGGTGCTGGGTTGCAACAGCACCTCTGCAATCAACAGAGCTCAAGCATAGAATCATAGAATTGTAGAGTTGGAAGAGACCACAAGGGCCATCCAGTCCAACCCCTTTCTGCCCTGCAGGAAATCACGATCAAAGCATCCCCGACAGATGGCCATCCAGCCTCTGTTTAAAGACCTCCAAGGAAGGAGACCCCACCACGCTCCGAGGGAGTGTCTTCCACTGCTGAACAGCTCTGTCAAAAAGTTCCTCCTAATGTTGAGGTGGGATCTCTGTTCCTGGAGCTTGCATCCATTGCTCCGTGTTCCAGTCTCTGGAGCAGCAGAAAACAAGCCTGCTCCATCCTCAACGTGACACAACGTAAGCAGGGAAAGAGCAGGATCCTACCCTAGCTGATCCTACAGTAGCTGTGTGTGCCTGCTTACAACAAGCAAGGTAAACGTCAGCTGCCTCCAGAATCCCTTACTGAGCCTGTGCGAATGGCAAAACAGAGAGAAAGGGGGAGAGCAGTGTATAGCCCTTCCTCGCCAACTTCCCCCAGTTATGTTAAAGAAGCATAGATCTATAAATCGGACCACCCAAAATGGAAAGCATTAGAAAAGAGGAGGCTGGTGAAAGAAAAAGTCTTCCACAGATGTGTTTTGAAATAAGCTTTCAAGTGGTCTCTAGAAGGTTCTATATGTTTGAGAATTGTAGTGCTGAAAGAGACTCCAAGGGACTCCAAGGGTCCAACCGCATTCTGCCATGCAGGAAAACAAAAGCAAAGCATTCCCAACAGATGGTTATCCAGCTTCTGTTTAAAAGCCTCCAAAGAAGGAGACTCCACTGCACTCCCAGGCAGCAGCTTATTCCACTTCCAAACAGCTCTTACCATCAGGACGTTCTTCATAATAATGTTGAGGTGGAATCTCTTTTCCTATAGTTTGAACCCATTGCTCCGTGTCCTAGTCTCTGGAGCAGCAGAAAACAAGCCTGCTCCATCGAAGCGGCAACTTAAAAAACGGGGAAGTGGAGGTGGCTTTGGCGGAGATCCATCCCCTCCCCTGCACTGCTGAGCACAGAGTAAGGGAGATGGCACTGTGTTTGCATGTGGACAACTGGATCAAGCCAAACCAAACCCAATTCAGCTGTCCAGACAGCAAAAAAAAAACACAACCCTGAGGTCATTCCAGAGTTTCCGGGAAACCCTGCAGTTTTTCCTCAACTTTGCTTAGTTCAGAGCAAAGTTGGGTTAAGGGCAAAAAAATGTTGTTCCTCCCCGGATGTAGCCGGATGTCATCTGGACTGCCAGCACCAGAATCAGGGTGAGTCTATTTATTTATTTATTTATTTATTTATTTATTTATTTATTGGCCACTGTAGACAACCCCCAAGATGGCCAAAGGTTTATTGCGTCCATGACTGGGGGCTGGATTTATTAAAAGGACTTTGGGATTGCTGGTGCTCATAAATTGAACATGAGCCAGCAGTATGGTGTAGAAAAGGCAAACAGTATTTTAGCCTACATCAATAGTACTGTAGTTTCAAAGATAAGGGGAAGTCATGGTCCCTCTATAGTCTGCACTGGTCAGGGCTCATCTGGAGTCCTGCGTTCAGTTCTGGGTGCCTCGTTTTAAGAAGGATGTAGAGAAATTGGAGCAAGTTCAGAGAAGGGCAATGAGGATCCTAAGAAGCATGGAGAGCAAGACATAGGAGAGGTTGAGGGAGCCTTCTCTGGATGCCTTCAAAAATAGGCTGGACAGCTCCCTGTTGGGGATGCTCTAGCTGGAGATTCTGCATTGAGCAAGGGGTTGGACTAGATGGCTCATGAGGCCCCTTCCAGCTCTATGATATTATGGGAAGATATACTCTACCCACTGACTTTGCTTTCCACACAGCTATATTATAGGTACTGGAGGGAGACTGATGATCTCTTTGCCTCTTGATTCCCCTGTAAAGAGACCACCGATGTTACCAAGGGCAGTGAGGGTCAGTGAGGATGCAAAAGACCAGCCCCAGGCTTCCCCCATCTCCTCTCTGCCTCTATTCAAACCCTGTCTCTGTCCAGCCACATGAATCCACAGACACACCCCAAACCCCTTGCAAAATACATTCCTGCCCAGGATTAAGCAACTTGCATTAGCAGCTTTTGTAAGAGACTTAAGTAGAGATTGCTGCAAGAATTCCTAAGAAGCAGGAAAAGGTAGTTCAAAGCAATTTTTTAATAAATCAGAAATGGGGTGGGGTGAGAGAACCTTAGAAGGAAGAAACTGAAATAAAAGCTTGCTTGCGACTGCCCTATTTTGTAAAAGGGACAAGATTCAGAGGAGTGGATCCAGAACAAACGTCTGCTGTTGCTGTAGGGATAGGATGGTTTGGGGTTTTCTGGGGGAAAAAAGAGAGAGCTCACATTTTAAAAAAGAAAGGAAGGAAAATTTGGACTGCAACTCCCAGAATCCCCCATCCAGCCATTTTAGGGTTAAATAATTTTTGTAAGATTGTAATTTTATGGCTATAACCTGTATATGGTGTCATGAATAAAATTGTACCAAACTGCACAAACAAATGCAAATAAGTTTGCTTCGAAGAGTTTTCAAATCAGTTTTTTTTTAAAACGGTTCCAAGTCTTAGAGTTTGGTTCAGTCCAAAATAACTCACGGACTGTGCTTTGTCTCCCAGCTTCACAGCTAATTACTCATCAAGAGGTTGTCTTGGTCTGCTTCACTCATGCGACATGTAGCTCTTCAAGAAAGAGTTGAAGACCCATCATAGAATCATAGAATCCGGGAGTTAGAAGAGACCCCAAGGGCCATCTAGTCCAGCCCCCTGCCATGCTGGAATACACAATAAAAGCACTCCTGACAGATGGCCATCTAACCTCTGTTTCACTATCATACTTAAAATGTCCTCTGGTAATATGCTTGAGATCCAGTATAATTGGAAGATATTTAATGGTATAGCCTGGAGATACAAGCAGAGTCAGGCAACTCTTCTCCAGCATCACATTTCAAAGGAGTTGATCTTCTTCCTATCAGTTTTCTTCACTGCCCAGCTTTCACAACCATACATAGAAATGGGAAATACAATTGCATGGACCATCCTAACTGTAGCATTCAATGGAAAACAGTGTGTGTGTTTGATACAGGGACCTCTGTCCCCTACCACCACCCACAACGCTTCTCCCCTCCTTGCTTTGCTCACTTAACCTGAGGCTTCCTGTTGGTTCATGAACTCCATCAAGTGGGAGCAACTTCGCACAGTACACAGAAGCACAACCAACAGAGACAGAGTAATCAGTGGCTTGGGCAGCCAATTGCCAAGGCTAGTCATCCTCAGGCACACACAGAACCAGCCACCAAGGTTCTCTGTGTTATAAGAAAAACAGTCAAACACAAATATATATATAGCATTGTATTTCTGTCCACTCGAACCCAGCTGAGTGAAACATGCAAGGACAAAAGAGAGAGGCCCGTCTGAAAATGCTAAAATGTTCCCTCATAAAAAAAGCCTAGGAGGTCAGTTTCAGGATTCAACTTTTGTTTCACTTATTCAAGTATCTATTTCCAGAACTTTGTTTACATCCTGTCCAAAGACCTCTTAGAATCATAAAATCCTAGAGTTGGAAGAGACCCTCAAGGGCCATCTAGTCCAACCCCATTCTGCCATGCAGGAACACACAATCAAAGCACTCCTGTCAGATGGCCATCCAGCCTCCGTTTAAAAACGTCCCAAGAAGGAGACTCCACCACACTCTGAGGCAGTGGATTCCACTTCCGAATAGCTCTTACCATCAGGAAGTTCTTCCTAAAGTTTAGGTGGAATCTAGTTTCCTGCAGTTTCAAATCCATCGCTCTTAGTCTCAGTCTCTGGAGCAGCAGAAAACAAGCTTGCCCCATCCTCAGTATGACATCCCTTCAAATATTTAAACATGGCTATCATGTCCCCTCTTCACCTTCTCTTCTCCAGGCGAAATATACCCAGCTCCCTAAGCTGCACCTCGTAGGGCATCATGGCTTCCAGACCTCAGAATACAGCCAGCATGGTGTAGTGGTTTGGATGTTTGACTAGGAGCCCAGAGTCTAGGGTTCGAATCCCTACTCAGCCACCGGCACCCACTAGGTGACCTTAGGCAAATCCCACTCTCTCAGCCTAAGAAAAACTTGTAGACAAACAACAACAATCATCCTCAGGGTGGCAAAAATAAAATCAACTCTTGACCTGGACAAACTTAAGACACAGAACCAAAATAAGCTTAAGCATTTAAAAGATGCAAAACCAAAAGTGAGAGCATATTTCTGTGACACTTTGGAGGTCAACCTCTTGAGAGGCTGAGATGAAAGTGAAAATAAGCCAAGTTCACCAACAAGGCCAATGCACAAAAACCTACATTTCTCCACCTCTGAAAATAATCTGTCCAGTATTTAAAAGATGTGGGCAGGAGAAAGAGATTGAAAGAAAGAAACTAAGACCAATTAATTCAGGGAAGCCACTGCTGCCCTGAGTTTGCAAGACCTGAGCAGGATAGGTAATGACTGAAGGGGTCTTATTTATGTATTTATTTCATTTCATTTGTATGCTGTCTTTCAACCAGAGTGGGACCCAAGGTGACTCACATAAGAAATCAATTAAAAACCTAAAAATAACTTTAAATATTTGAAGGGATGTCATACTGAAGAAGGAACAAGCTTGTTTTCTGCTGCTCCAGAGACTAGGACACAGAGCAATAGATTCATACTACAGGAAAAGAGATTCTACCTAAACAGTAGGAAGGAATTCCTGACAGTAAGAGCTGTTCAGAAGTGGAATGCACTGTCTCAGTGTGGTGGCATCTCCTTCTTTGGAGGTTTTAAACAGAGGCTGGATGGCCATTGGTCAGAAGTGCTTTGACTGTGTATTCATGCATGGCAGGGGGTTGGACTAGATAACCTTTGTGGTCTCTTCCAGCTCTAGGATTCTATGAAAAACAATTAAAAACCACCACATTAAAAGAGCATAAAATCACTGGGAAAAGTCATACACACATTTAAAAATACAGCAAATAAAACACTCATCCCAATAAGAAGCCTCCCTGCTTACACACTGAAGGCCTGCTTAAAACAAAAAGGTCTTTGTCTTGGAGGTCTCTCATTCAAAGAGAGACCACAAAAAGTCCAAGTTGTTATTAACTGCCCTCAAGTTGACTTTGATTTATGGTGACCCTATGAACAAGAGAGACCTCCAGGTCACCTCATCATCCACTGTGTCTTGCTAACTCAGTGCTGCTGTGGTCTCCTTTCCCTATTGCCTTCTACCTTTCCAAGCACTATTATATTTTCTAGTGACTCATATGTCTTCTTATGATATAGGCTGAGTACCTTTACCCCAGTGGTTCTTAACTTTTTCTTTACCAGGGACCCCCCTTTAAATATCTTTTTTATTGCTGATGACTCCCAAGACTTAAGTCAAGATTTAAAAAAACACATTGGCTTTTTTACAGGTAATAAATATACGCACAATCCTAAATATACACCGGACTGACTATGTGACGAATGTTGCTGTCCTTGAGCAAGCAGGGATCAACAGCATTGAGGCCATGATATTGAGAACACAGGTGCGCTGGGCAGGGCACGTTTCTAGGATGGAGGACCATCGCCTCCCAAAAATACTACTCTACGGTGAACTCGCCACGGGTCAGCGTAAGAGGGGCGCTCCAAAAAAGCGATACAAGGACTCCCTGAAACATCTCAGGCTCAGCCAAATTGATCACCAACAGTGGTCCGCCCTGGCCTCACATCGGGGGGCATGGAGACGCACTATCCACAATGCTGCAGCCTTATTTGAGAATCTTGAAGAGAAACGACAACGCAGAAAGAATCACAACCCGGAAACATCACCCAAGGAGACCTTCTGCTGTGCTTTCTGCAACCGGACTTGTTTATCTCGGATTGGCCTTTTTAGTCATCAGCGCACTTGCAGAAAGCACGGGATGAGTTCTTCCTGAATCTTCGTTTTCGAAGAAAAGCCAGAGAGAGAGAGAGAGAGAGAGAGAGAGAGAGAGAGAGACTGTACAGACATTCACATCAATACGTCTCATTCAAAAGCAGGGCAGCCAAATCAAACTCCATCAGGGAAGCCTTTGAAGCTTTTCTCTGCGTTTTTAAAAAACTCTGTAGGAGATGCAAACTCACTTGCTGCAGTGAGGCAGCGCAACTAGCATGGGGGCAGGGCTTGCAAATAGGGCAATATTTTAAAAACCTTGGGGAAATCCAGGATTTTCTATACCTTAACCCCTCGCAGGTTGCACCCTCTCCCAGAATACCAAAATACTTGGTTTTCCTTTCACTTCTCCTCCAAAATGGGAAGGGGAAGTCATGCTGCATCATGTCCTGTCACTATTTTGGGTGGCCAATAGAAGCAAAAGAAGACATTTGAGAGGCATGGGGGTCCTAATTGGTTTCGGAGGGTTGGGAAGAGTTCTTTGTTTGAACGTATTTGGGAAGGCTGGGTGTGATTTTCAGGCAATTTTTGCAGGAAAATCTTGCCAGAGGAGAGCAGGGGAGTTTCAGTCTGTGGAACCTCAGTGGGTTTGGAAACCTGCAAATGTGCAGTCCAGGGGTGGTGTGCAACACATAGGCTGCCATTTTCCGCACCCCTCTTATAATAGATGCAAAATGATCAGAATTCCCCCCCTGCCCCCCCCCAAAAATCACAATGCTAGGAAAAGTTGTGTTGGCTAATATAATTTCTGTTGTGGGAAGGGTGAAAGACACACAAAGAGGAGTGCATCTATGGGGATGGGGGCAAATGAGAGGCATTGCCCCCAAATAAGAATTCTGCCCCCCAAATGGAAGTCTTTCTCTCCCCAAAGCTCTAGCATTGTAGAGACCGAGATACTCAAAACTGTTCACACCTAGATCTGTTCTAATTTCTGTGTTCAAATCCAAAGCATTTGATGTAGCAGGGAGTGAAGACGCTCCAAGGCACTGAACGGAAGACTTTTTCTCCTGGGAAGAAAAGCGAAACTAGACATCCTGTGAGGTGTAAGAGCACTGAGATGGAAGGGATTCCCCCAGGGCCATCTAGTCCAACCCCCCTTGCCAGGGCAGGCCCCCAAGGACCATCTAGACTCTCAACAGCTGCCCATAGGCTCTCAAACTCCTTCCCTAAGGGGGCCAGAATGGCCCCCTCCTCGCTTCTATCAGCAGGCAAAGACTTTCTTTTATTCACACAGGCTTTTAAAAAATAATAATACAGTAGGACCCCCATATCTGCTGGGGAATGGTTCTGGGGGGCCCTGTGGATACCGAAAACCTTGGATAATAACGAATGCCACTGAAAATAATGGGACTTCCAGATTAAAATACCATAGAGTTGCCTTGGAGGACCTAGAAAATAGCTAGAGAGGACACATTTTCTAAAAAGACTCTATGGTAGGTGTGCTGTTTTGTGTCCTGTGGATAACTGAATCAATGGATAATGAATTAGTGGATACAGGGGTCCTACTGTATTTATTTCCTACCTGCCTCTTCCTATGGATTGGGGCAGGGGACCACAGATTAAAATGCAGCAACAAATAGACACACAATGCAGTTAAAAACATGAACACCAAATAAAAATACGTAATCGCCCTGTTTTGGGACCTCCTGTGCCATTTTAAGCCCAGAAGAGGCCTTTTTTTACAGAACAAGAAGTGAGTAAAAGTCACTTCCTGTTTGCTCCCTCTTTTAGAAAAGGCTTCTCTAAATTGGTCCAGTTGTTTTTGTTGTGTTGTCTTCAAGTCATTTCTGACTTATGGTGACCCTAAAGCGAACCTATCACAGGGTTTCCTGAGGCTGAGAGTGTGTGACTTGCCCAAGGTCACCCAATGGATTTTCATGGCTGAGCAGGGATTCAAATCCTGGTCTCCAGAGTCATAGTCCAACGTTCAAACCATTACGCCACGCTGGCTTCTCTCCCCCAGTGTGGTAGAAATGCCCAACATGTCCCGCAGAGGGCATTTTGGGGTTAAAAAAAATTACAGGTGGACCCCCGTAGCAATGGATTCTTTATCCACGGTTTCACTTATCCATGTCCCCCCCCCAAAAAAAATGTTCTCTCTAGGCATTTCTAGGTCCTCCAATACAATTCTGTGGTCAACCTCTGGCATTTGTCTCACTGAAAATAATAGGGTTCCCTATTATCCATGGTTTCAGGTATCCACGGGGGATCTTGGCTATACCCCCCCACGGATATTGGGGGGGGTCAACCAGTACCTGGGAGGCATGGGGGCTCCAAACATATTTTTTAATGTTGTAAGCCACCCCGATTGCGTTTTGTAGAGGCAGGATATTAATATTAATATTGATATTGATATTGATATTGATAATAATAATAATAATAATAATATGCCCTCTAAATGCTTTACATGGCATTGGGGAAACTTAGCAGCAATATATATACAGTAGATCTTTGGGGTTTGGTTCCCAGACCCCCCGTGGATACCATACTCAAGTCCCATTACATGCAATGGCATAGCAAAATGGTGTCCCTTATATAAGATGGCAAAATCAAGGTTTGCTTTTTGGATTATTATTTTTTAAAGAATATTTTCAAGCCATAAATACTTAAATCCATAGATACCAAATCCATAGGTACAGAGGGACAAATGTGTGTGTGTGTGCAAGCAACCTGCTCTGAAACCGCTTTTCTCTGGGTGTGATGGTACGCAGAGCAGGGGAGGGCAAGAGTGCCCAAGATCACAGGGCATGGAGATTATCTCTTTGGCCTCGTGCCATGGGCCCACATGAAGAGCTGAAGAAACACCACATCACCCAAAACACAATCTGCCAGCAAATTCAGAGACTCCTACTTGGGTGAATCATCCCAGGCATTTTAAGGGAAGCAAAAGCAACTACAATAATTCTCAACCAGGGAGGCGAAAGAGATTCCACACATCCAGGAGCAGTTGGTATCTCCTGTCAGGATGGGCTGGGGTATGAATCTGCTCCTTGTTTTAGTCTGGACTTTAAAGGAGGCTCCAAGGCACTGAACCCTACCCCCTCCAAAAAGAACTGGGGTTCAGCACTTTAGAATCATAGAACTGGAAGAGACCACAAGGACTATCAAGTCCAACGCCCTGCCCTGCAAGAATACACAATCAAATCATTCCCAATAGATGGCCATCCAGCTTCTGTTTAAAAACCAAAGAAGGAGACTCCACCACACCAAGAGGTAGTGCTTTCCAGTGCCTTGGAGAACTCTTTCACAGTTCAGACTAAAAGCAGGAGAGGACACCCTCCAGCCCCACTGAAACAGAGACGACCAGCCACTAATAGACAATTCCCTATCCAAAAAAGACGTTCCAGATTAGAAATTGCAGGAGACTCTTTTTTGAGGAAAAAAACAATTAAACACAACACACAGCTTGAACATGCTTTTTTTCCCCAGCTTACCAAACGCCAGCTTTATTATAGCATACAATTTGGGAGAGAAGATTTCACGAGAGGCATGAGCTGTTATTCAAAGAGCCCACCTACAAATATTTTCATTTGCAGCCATGTCAAAAAGATAACCATTAAAATAAAAAATAAAATGGCAAGTACATGATTAATCAGAAGATGGTTGAAATACAATAACCAACCAAGTCTTATAGCGCCTTAAAGGCTAATGCATCATGGCATATGCTTTTGGGGATTAGAAGCCACCCACTTAATGCAGTGAATGGAATTGTGTACAACTACCAAAAATATTTTTAAACTCTCCATAGCCTCTCCTCTTTTATATGTTTTCCAGATTCAGAAATCTTCCAGGCTCTAACCAGCAACCTCTACACTGAAAAGAAGGGCATGAAAATAGCCCATGTTCTTCTTTTTTCAGACCCCAGAGGACCAAAAATGTCATTCAAAAAAAGATTTAAAATTTCCAAAAAGGTACAACACCAACCTGCCTCCTTTTTTGCCTCCTTTGGCAGTGGCTCTTCGGAGTGGTGTGGTCCACTGATCCTGTCTCTCTTTTCTTCTGAAGACTTCTGTACTTTAGCTAGTTAGCTTGGGGGATTTCTGTTTGCAAGAGCTTTCCTATTGCTGAAACCGCAGATGAGGAACTTAAGGGGGAAAAAAACAGAGAAGGAAAGAGGGGAGGGTGTATTTTTTAAAAACTCATCCAGAGAAGATTGTGCCTCCAGTGGGAAGATCAACACACTGGCATTTGTCTCCTAACCTAAGGGGTCTTGGGAAAGGGAAGGAGACTTTTAATGTTTGATAAAAGGAGCCACAGAGAAGTGTTAAGGAGGTGGAAGGAAGCAGAAGAAGGAGCCCATCTGAGTCATCATTGCTTACAAGAAACTGTCATTAACAAGCAACCCAAGATGACCTCTGTTAACCAATTGATTGCATCCTTTGTGGGAAGATCTCCTACAGAAACTGTGCTGAAGCGCATAGCAAGGAAAACATTTTGGAGGTTTTTCAACAAAGGCTGGATGGCCATCTGTCAGGTGTACTTTGATTTTTCAGTGTCTCCCTGCAGGGCAGAATGGGGTTGGACTAGATGGCCCTTGGGGGTATCCTCCAAATCTATGATTCTATGAAAGAGCTCTGGTCTTACTCTTGCACAACTCCTGGACATTTTATGGGGCTCCTTCTTTAAACCCAGTTTCCCTAGATATTCCTGCCTGAGAAGTGAAATCTCACACACTCCCACCATCCCAATTTGGCAGGGACAATCCTGATTAACCCTCTGTCATCCCACTTTTTTGGCTTCTTTTAAAATGTCCCAGTTGCTCTCTCCTCCACCCACTTTCTTGTGTTCTCAGCATATTTCAATTGCTGCAAACTGAGCCTAAAGAACAAGTACGTAATTTGTACTCAGGTAATTCTACAGGAAGAGAGGAGAGGAAAAGAGAGGGCAGACACTGTCAACTCAGTATAGGGTCACTGAGAGGCTGGGGACAAACTAACCCAGGAGTAGCCAAACTAACCCAGGAGTAGCCAAACAGCAGAACTGCACAGCAGAAAGGGAACAAAAACAAAGGCTTCAGCTAGCAGTCGTTCCACAGCTCTGACCCACTTTCACACACCAAGAGACTTACAGGCAGCGAGGTTCATCCAAAGATATCTGGAGGCCTTTATCTTCAGTTGCAGTTTAAACAAACACAGTACAGTTGTCCCTCCGTATCCAAAGATTTGGTATCCACAGGTTTAAGTATTCACGGCTTGAAAATATTCTTTAAAAAATAATAATCCAAAAAGCAAACCTTGATTTTGCCATCCTATATAAGGGACACCATTTTGCTATGCCATTGCATATAATGGGACTTGAGTATTCACGGATTTTGGTATCCAGGGGGGTTCCTGGAGCCAAACCCCAGTGAATATGAAGGGACAATTGTATATATACAACAAACCTCATTAACAAACAGCAATTTCTCCAACATCCACCAACACTCCTCTTTCTCCGTGACACCAATCCACACACAATGCATCAATAGTTGTCCCTCCATATCCATGGATTTGGTATCCATGGATTTAAGTATTCACAGCTTGAAAATATTCTTTAAAAAATAATAATCCAAACAGCAAACCTTGATTTTGCCATCTTGGGGACACCATTTTGCTATGCTACTGCATATAAGGGCACTTGAGTATTCACGGATTTTGGTATCCAGCGGGGTCCTGGAACCAAATCCCAGTGAATATGAAGGGACAACTTCATATTCATACACACACACACACATCTATATAGGAGTGTTTGATTGTCAGCCTTCTGCATAGCCACAGCTGTGAACAAACCCACTTCAGCTGTGCTATTCTATGGTCTGTTGCACCAACAGTTTGCCTTTTGCACTTAAAGCAATGTTACCCTGACAGACTCTTGTCCTTCCCTGTAGGCTCAGGCAAAAGCAAACTGCTGCAGCCTCTGCTATCTTGTTTGCTCTTCCTCATTAATCACTTCTGCCATCTTGACCACACTCTGATACTGCTTGGCAACATGTGTCTGATCTTTCATCTGTGAAATGTTGGTGCAGGGGAGTATATGACCTTGGTGCCCCACACATCAGAGGCAATACAAAGTGGAAGGACACAGGAGAGGGCCTTTGTGGTTCTGGTGCCTCCATTGTGGAATGCCCTCCCTTTGGGGGCCCAACTGGTACCAACATTGGTTTCTTTTCCGTTCCAAAGCAAAATGTGGCTTTTTTATTAAAGCCTTTGGAGACTCATTTGTCTGTTTTCAAAATTGAGAAACTATTTACAGTGGGCCCTTAGTATTGCTGGGCTTTGGTTCCAAGACCCCCTGTGGATACCAAAAGCCAGGGATGCTCAAGTATATACAATTATATACAATTTTATATTGGCGCCCCAATATAAAATGGCAAAAATCAAGGTTTGCTTCTTCGAATTATTAAAAAAATATATTTTCAAGCTGTGGATGGTTGAATCCATGAATAAAGAACCCATGGATATGAAGGACCAACTGTAACTTATACTGTATAAGTTATACTGTATTTTTAAAAAAGAATTTAATCTTTTAAATTTTGTAATTATGTACTGTTTTAAGTTGATTTTATCAAAAACTGCCCTGAGATCTTCAAATAAAGGGCAAGTTATAAATATTTTCATATATAAAAACAAAAATAAATAATTTACTTTGAAATGTGCATGTACATGGCATTAAATTGTTGCAGCTTTTAAAGTGATTTTAACTGTTGTCTTGTTTTATACTATTTGTGGTTATAATCTGAAAGTGCTTTAATCTGTGTGTATTGTACATCACCCTGAGATCCCACAATACAGGATGCGACATTAATATTTTAATTAGATAGAGAGATCATTTTAATTCAATTGCTAGTTTAATTTCATTCTAATAATAACATTTTCTGTGTTCTTACTTAGGCATTGGATGTTCTTTTAACTATAAACCAATGGATCCAAATTACAAGAGATTCCACCTAAACATTAGGAAGAATTTCTTTACTCTAAGAGCTGTTTGACAGTGGAACAGACTGCCTTGGGAGTCTTTAAGCAGAGGTTGAATGGGCATCTTGTGGGAGTGCTTTGATTGTGGATTCCTGTATCACAGAATGGGGTTGAACTAGATGGCCTTTAGGGTCCCTTTCAGCTCTGTGACTGTATAGTTCAGGTTTACTGCGGAATAAATAAACAATGTCACCTGTTGCTTTCATGGTGTTGAAAGATTCCCCGACACCTCCTTTCAAGGCTGCTTTTTAAATTATTTCATAGAATCATAGAGTTGAAAGAGACCACAAGGGCCATCCAGTCCAACCCCCTGCCATGCAGGAAATCACGATCAAAGCATGCCCAACAGATGGCCATCCAGCCTCTGTTTAAAGACCTCCAAGGAAGGAGACCCCACCACGGTCCGAGGGAGTGTGTTCCACTGCTGAACAGTGAACTATTTGACTATGACCAGGTAAAACAATTTCTAGCACAGAACACAGAGTGTACTAAGCCACATGCTATGCTAGGCAATGCTACTGTTAGGTGGATTTGTAATTGGTTGTTGGACCAAACCAAAAGGGTGCTCACCAATGTCAACAATGTGATGCAGCAGCAAAAAAAGGCAATGCAATTCTAGGCTGCATCAATAGGAGTCATGAGTCAGCAGTGTGATGCAGCAGCTAAAAAAGCTAATGTGATTCTAGGCTGCATCAATAGGAGTGTAGTGTCTAGATCAAGGGAAGTAATAGTGCCACTTTATTCTGCTTTGGTCAAACTTCACCTGGAACACTGTGTCCAGTTCTGGGCACCACAATTCACGAAGGATATGGAGAAGCTGGAACATGTCCAGAGGAGGGCAATCAAAATGGTGGGAAGTCTGGAAGCCATGATGCCCTTTGAGGAGCAGCTTGGGGAGCTAGGTATGTTTAGCCTGGAGAAGCTTGAGAGGGGACATGATCGGAACAGAACCATTTAACTGAAGCTGGATCATTGCAATGTTACTATGCCCTAGTCCTCTGTCCCTATAATATCTCATAATTGGCATTAGTGGACACTTCAAGGGCTCAAGTAGACCGGGGTGAGCCAAAGTGAAGTCAGATGGAGGACACAAGGACCTGGGAAAGTTCCTGAGAAATATTTTAGCAAGCACACCCAAGCAAGGATTAAGCAGAAGCCCTTAGTAAACCAAACTGTTAAGGAGGGATGTGCTAATTCATTCCTGGGTCCCTTGGCGGTGAGTCACACATCCTAAACAATCGAACAACCCAAATTCCCAGGAAACATCCCTGGGAACCCCCTCCTGTCCTACAATGCAAGGTTGCCATAAAACAATCCATTCCATATGGGAAGGAAATCAGCACAGGTTCAGAACAAATGAAGAGTTGTTGAAAGAAGGATATGTTATACATTGGTTTAATTACAGACGACTAATAGAGCAATATAAGTTGGACCAGAAAAATTCTGATTTTGAACAAAAGAAATCAAGCTTTGAGGAACAATTTGACAAAAGAGAAGATCGTCTAATTGGCAAAATATATAAGATGCTATTAGCACTAGATCTGGAAGAAGAACAAGTGAAAGAATATATGATTAAATGGTCACAAAATGTGGGTAAAAATATAGAAATGATTCAGTGGGGGAAAATGTGTAGTTTTATAGTTTTGGCATCACGAGTGGGGCTCTAAAGCATCCCTCCCCACTTCTTTGGGTAGCAGCAAAACCACATCTGAACTAATCATCTGTCCCTGTTTTTTTTTTTTTCTGCACCACTGCCTGACAGATGTGGAGATCGCCTCCACCAGCTGTGCGGCCTGAAAAAGACACACCCCAGATTTTTCCCAAAGATATCAGGGACATTATTTTGCGATGCCATTCCATATAATGGGACTTGAGTATGCACGGATTTTGGTATCCACAGGGGTCCTGGAATCAAACCCCAGCCAATATGAAGGGACAACTGTATTCTTAAGAAAATAATAATCCAAAAAGCAAACCTTGATTTTGCCATCTTATATAAGGGACACCATTTTGCTATGCAATTGCATATAATGGGACTGGAGTATTCACGGATTTTGGTATCCACGGGTGGTCCTGGAACCAAACTCCAGCATATATGAAGGGACAACTGTACTGTTTCAATGCCTAGATTCTTGGATAGAATCCAAATCACCAATGATCCAAAACTCTGGTCAGTAACTTTTGGTAGACTAAGGAGATTATCAGACACTCTAAACATGCAATTCTATGATTCTATGATTCTATGGCGGGCTTCCCTTTCACATGACGTCATTCCCTTCTCGTAATCCTCCCGTTCCGCTGTCGTTACCCTGGCACTGCGTTTTATTGATGGGCTAAGCCATCAATGGAGCCCCCATTCTGTTTCTGTGACAGCAAGTGAAAAGGAGCCCATTTCGCTGGCGCAATCCCTGCATCGATGGGAGGTCCATGCCAGAACCCTTCCTGGTGAGATCGGGACATCCAGGTAAGTAACACAATTTTTTGTACCCTCTCCGTGTTCCTTGTAAAGTTTTAAGTGTGTTTAGGTGCTTAGTGTAACTTTTTTTGGCTTATTTTTCTTTTACAATTTGAATTTCCCACGCTCTCATCTTCTTGCGAGAACAGCCGGGATTTCAATCTAGGAAATGAATGGAACTCCATTAGAACTCCATTCGCTCCTGGGCTGCCCTGTTGTGGAAATTACGTAGGTAGGTTTGAAAACTTTTTCTTTTTTGCCAGGACAGGCAGGGGCGGGAGAGGAGACTGCAGGATGGGAACGCTTTTTTTGTTCCCATCTGATAATCTCCTAAGAAACGTAGAGAATTCTTTTTATAAAAAAAGAGGTACTGTTTATACTCATGTATAAATCTAGAATTCAGGACCAGAAGGGCCATCAGTCTGCTCCAACTTCTGAGCTCTTTCAAATCAACACAATTAGGCCAACTTTTTTGTCGTTAAGGGTCCTTTCACATTATACAATGACAGCACTATGATTATGTTTTAACTGCCATGGCTGCTTCCTATGGAATCCCTGGGCACAGTCAAACTACAGAATTATAGCGCAATTATTCCATTTTAACTGCCATGGTTCTGTCCTATAGAATCCTAGGATTCGCAGTTTGGTGACACACATCAACAACAACAACAACAATTCTCTCTCTGGCTTTTCTTCGCAAACGAAGATTCAGGAAGGACTCATCCCACACTTTCTGCAAGCGCGCTGATGACTAAAAAGGCCAATCCAAGATAAACAATTATTATTAATAATAATAATAATAATTTGTATCCTGCCCCTCTACAAAATGCAATCAGGGTGACTTACAAGATTTAAAATATACATTCAATTAATAATAATAATAATAATAATAATATTAATTTGTATCCTGCCCCTCTACAAAATGCAATCAGGGTGACTTACAAGATTTAAAATATACATTCAAGACCCTCCACCCACCCCCTCTTAAAATACAATTAAATAATTAAAAAATTTTAAAACATACTTAATAGATACTAAAAATAAACAATAAACAGTGGCTGTATCGGGATTGGGCTAAATTAGATTTTTTCCCCCTGATGGCCGGGTATCTATTCAGGGAAGGTCCACCGGAAGAAATCCATCTTAAGAGCTTTTTAAAAGCTATTTAGGGTGGTAATATGATGGATCTCATCCGGCAGGCTGTTCCATAATCTGGGAGCAATAGCCGAAAAGGTCCTCCGGGAGGTCGAAGAAAGCCTAGTTTTTAACTACAGCTCTCTGGCTGAAAAGGCAAAAGACCCCTCCTTCAACTGAGAGGCAGTGTGGTGTAGTGGTTTCAGTGTTTGACTAGGACTCTGGGAGACCAGGGTTCGAATCTCTGCTCAGCCATGGAAACCCACTGGGTAACCTTAGGCAAGTCACACTCTCTCAGCTTCAGAGGAAGGCAAACGCAAACCCTCTCTGAACAAATCTTGCCAAGAAAACCCCATGATAGGATCACCTTAGGGTCACCGTAAGTTGAAAATGACTTGAACGCCCATAACAGCATCAACTCCTTCAACTACCAATCCCAGGACTCCATAGGGCAGACCCATGGCAGTTAACGTGGAATAATAGCACTATAATTCTGTAGTGTGAATGGGCCCCTAGGGTACACAGTTTGTGTAGGCAATATGGCTCTCTGGTTGAGAAGTTTAAATAACAATCTCTAAACTGCAAATCCCAGGAGTCCACAGGATGGCAGTTCAAATGGAAACTAAGCCCTTTGAGGACCAGCTTAGGGAGGTGGGTATGTTTAGCCTAGAAAAGAGGTTAAGAGGGGACATAAAAGCCATGCTTAAATATCTAAAAAGTTGTCATATTAAAAATAAAAGCTTGCCTAAATACCCTAAAGGCACCAGATCCTGTCTGATCTTGGAAGCTAAGCAGATTCAGCCCTGGTTAGTAACTGGATGGGAGACCACCAACAAAACCCAGATGCTGTAGGCTCTATTCCAGAGAAAGGAACTGGCAAAACCACCTCTGGGTATTCCTTGCCTTAAAAAAATACCCTTTTAAATTCACCATATGGTGACCATATGGAGTCACCATAGGTCAACAGGTGACTTGAAGGTGTGCACGCACGCACACACACACACACATATATACTGAAGATAGAGCAGGCTTATTTTCTGCTGCTGCAGAGACTAGGACATGGAGCAATGGCTTCAAAGTACAGGAAAAGAGATTTCACCTAGAAATTAGGAAGAACTTCCTGAGAGTAAGAGCTGTTTGGAAGTGGAATATGCTGCTGCCTGGGAGTGTGGCATTGGAGTCTCCTTCTTGGGAGGTTTTTCAAGAGAGGCTGGATGGCTGTAGGTCAGGAATGCTTTAATTGTGGATTTCTGCAGGGCAGGAGGGGGTTGGACTGGATGGCCCTTAGGGTCCCTTCCAGCAGCTGAAAGGGCTCTAAGGGAGAAAGGTTTTCCACCTAAGAAAGAGGACATGAATATTTCTAACCAGGGAGAATTTTTGGACTTTCCCTTTGGAAAATAGCCTGTCTGGCCAACCCAAGAGCCAGTTGCTGGGTGCCCACAAGGAGAAAATTGATGACTGTGATGACAAAAGGCTTTTGCCGGAGGGCACTGACATTCCAGCCCCGAGTGGGTTGGAAACAGTGAGGCCATTCAGTCATGGCTTGTCTGCTTTCAACGTAATCACGAAGGCTACAAGGCTAAGAGGGGAATGGAAAGCTGAAATTCTCAGCGACCAAGCCAGTGAACAGTGAACAATGCAGTATTTTTCAACAGTGCAGCAAATAACCATTCACTAAACTGTTGGGTGCGGGTTGGCCTTTATATCATCACTGCAATGGACTCCTCGTTCCAGAAGAAAGAGGAGGCGGAGGAGGAGGAGGGTCATTTCAGGAGCTAGCAGAAGAATGAGCAATGGTGCGTAGGTTGCACAGCACCGGATCTGATAACGCCATAGCAGCATGACAAGGGTTTCCTCCTCCAGGAAGTGCATGAAGAAACGATCTGCCTCGGAGCAGGAAATGCATGCAGGGGGGCATGATAAGATATAGAAATTAAGGCAGGGCAGATCACAACAACTCCACTGCTTTCATTGCTTGCCTTCCAACTTGGCCTAGTTAAAAGTTAAAAGCTTAGTTAAAAGCTTAGTAATGGGGGATGTGATTCCAACCAGAAGGTCGCAATTTCAGTCTCTCCCCCGTCTACTGAAAGAGAGTATTATATGGTATATTATTGCATTACAGTACCACATTGCCGTTGGCAAATCTGTGCTTAAGTCCGTTCAGCAGTTCACCTACCTGGGAAGCATCATCTCCTCAGATGCCAAGATTGACAAAGAGATCGATCACAGATTAGCAAAGGCATATAGTGCATTTGGAAGACTTCACAAAAGAGTCTGGAGCAATAAACACCTGAGGCAAAGCACAAAAATCAGTGTGTATAGAGCCATCGTACTGTCTATCCTCCTTTATGGATCTGAAACATGGGTCACCTATCGCCACCACCTACGACTCCTCGAGCGCTTTCATCAGCACTGTCTACGCACAATCCTAAATATACACTGGACTGACTATGTGACGAATGTTGCTGTCCTTGAACAAGCAGGGATCACCAGCATTGAGGCCATGATATTGAGAACACAGCTGCGCTGGGCAGGGCACGTTTCTAGGATGGAGGACCATCGCCTCCCAAAAATACTACTCTACGGTGAACTCGCCACGGGTCAGCGTAAGAGGGGCGCTCCAAAAAAGCGATACAAGGACTCCCTGAAACAACATCTCAGGCTCGGCCAAATTGATCCCCAACAATGGTCCGCCCTGGCCTCACATCGGGAGGCATGGAGACGCACAATCCAAAATGCTGCAGCCTTATTTGAGAACTCACGACGAACAAGTCTTGAAGAGAAACGACAATGCAGAAAGAATCACAACCCGGAAACATCACATCACCCAAGGAGACCTTCTGCTGTGCTTTCTGCAACCGGACTTGTTTATCTCGGATTGGCCTTTTTAGTCATCAGCGCGCTTACAGAAAGCGCGGGATGAGTCCTTCCTGAATCTTCGTTTGCGAAGAAAAGCCAGAGAGAGACAGTACTGTACTTTATGTTGTTGTTCTTCTGTGCCTTCATGTCATTTCTGATTTATTGCAACTCTAAGGCCAGTGCTTTCTTGGCAAGATTTCTTCAGAGGGGGGTTTGCCTCTGCCTTCCTCTGAGGCTGAGAGGGTGTGACCTGCCTAAGGTCACCAAAGGGGTTTGCATGGCTGAGTGGGAATCTGATCCCTGGCCTCCAGTGTCATAGTTCAGTGCTCAAACCACTGCACCATGCTGACTCTCCTATGTTGACAACAGTACATGGGAAAGGGAACTAGGAGTCTAAGTAGAACACAAGTTGAACATGAGTCAGAAGTGTGACGCAGCAGCTAAAATAGCCAATGCGATTGTAGGCTGTATCAATAGGAGTATAGATTGAGGAAACTAATAGTGACACTCTATTCTGCTTTGGACAGACCTCACCTGGAATACTGTCTTTTTTTGGGCACCACAATTCAAGAGGGATATTGAGAAGCTGGAATGTGTCCAGAGGAGGGCGCCCAAAATGGTGGGAGGTCTGGAAGCCAAGATGCCCTATGAGGAGCGGCTTAGGGAGCTGAGTATGTTTAGCCTGGAGAAGGGAAGGCTAAGAGGGGACATGATAGCCATGCTTAAATATCTGAAGGGATGTCGCACTGAGGATGGAGCAAGCTTGTTTTCTGCTGCTCCAGAGACTAGGACACGGAGCAATGGGTTTAAACTACAGGAAAAGAGATTCCACCTAAACATGAGGAAGAACTTCCTGAGGGTAAGAGCTGTTTGGAAGTGGAATCCACTGCCTGGGAGTGTGGTGGAGTCTCCTTCTTTGGAGGTGTTTAAACAGAGGCTGGGTGGCCATCTGTCCGGGATGCATTGATTGGGTGTCCCCTCAGGGCAAAAGAAGGTTGGACTAAATGGCCCTTGTAGACAGTAGAATACAGTTGTCCCTCCACATTCACGGATTTGACATTCAGGGTTTTAAGTATTCACGGCTTGAAAATATTCTTTAAAAAACAATAATCCAAAAAGCAAATCTTGATTTTACCATCTTATATAAGGGACACCATTTTCATAGAATCATAGAATTGCAGAGTTGGAAGAGGCCATCCAGTCCAACCCCCTGCCACGCAGGAAATCACGCTCAAAGCATCCCCGACAGATGGCCATCCAGCCTCTGTTTAAAGACCTCCAAGGAAGGAGACCCCACCATGCTCCGAGGGAGTGTGTTCCACTGCCAAACAGCTCTGACTGTCAAAAAGTTCCTCCTCATGTTGAGGTGGAATCTCTGTTCCTGGAGCTTGCATCCATTGCTCCGTGTTCCAGTCTCTGGAGCAGCAGAAAACAAGCTTGCTCCATCCTCAACATGACACCCCTTCAAATACTTAAACAGGGCTATCATATCGCCTCTTAACCGTCTTTTTTCCAGGCTAAACATACCCAGCTCCCTAAGTCTCTCCTCATAAGGCATGGTTTCCAGCCCTTTCCAGATTGCATTATATGCAATTGCATATAATGGGACTTGAGTATTCACGGATTTGGGTATTCACAGGTGCTCCTTGAACCAAACCCCAGCGAATGTGAAGGGGCAGCTGTATACTGCAGCCTGGCGGTGTGGTGGGCATCTGTCAGGAGGGCTTTGATTGTGTACTGCTGCATGGTACACAATCACACTGTGAGTCTGGATGGGTATCTGTCTGGAGGCCTTTGATTTGCATGGCAGGAATACACAATCATACTATGTTTTTGACTACATGTATTTTTCCTTTATTTCCTTTTTTAAAAAATCTTGTAAGCTGCGTTAGGTCCCAGCTTTGGGGGAGGTATACATAGAATCATAGAACCACAGAAACATGGAGTTGGCAAAGATCCCAAGGGCCATCTAGTCCAGCCCCTTCTGCCGTGTCTAAAAATACAACCAGATACAGCTGAGAATAATACTGGAAACCCATTCTTTGCAAATTAGCAGAGCAAAGTCTCCTCAACCAGCCCCCTCTATAGCTCCCACCAGTCATTCCCAATTGTCCACACGCTGATCCCAGACAGAGCTCTAAGTACCTTCACCCACAGCCCTCGCATGTCTACAGCATTCTCATCAGAGGTGGGAATCAGATAGCCCCCTGAGGTTGTTGGACTGCAAGTCCCAGCAGCCCCAAACAGCATAGCCATTCTGGCAGCTTCAATACAACATTGGGAGGGCTGCAAGATTTCTGCCTGATTCAGGGGGGAAACCAGCACAAAAGAGAGAAACTTCCTTTAAATGCAAGAACCCTCATGTGTCACATACACACCAAAAAAGGAACTGAATGCAAAACACCCAGGGCTTTGCTCAAAACAACATAGAAAGAAGCATACAGCTAGAAGCAACCTCAAAGGTCATCTAGCCCACCCCCTTTAGCAATACACAGCTGAATCAAAGAATGCTTTTGATAATTTTCCTTGTTGCTTTTTTATCTATCTAATTGTGGATATCCTCTCCATTGACGCCCCCTTGTCGTGGGAGAGAGGCTTGCGTACCCTAATGATGTTTTGAGCTATGCTGGCGGTGGCATAATAGCCACTGGTAGGGTCTCCCATGCCAGACAGGTAAAAACCGAAGGGTCTGACAAAGAGTGTCAAAGGGCAGGATGGGCTCTCTAGCCTTGTGGCAACCGTCCTAGGAGAAGGAAAACTCCAATCCCAAACCCGGGCAGATGGTGCTCGTCCAACCCTGTAAGGTCAACCATCTAAGAGAAGGAAACTCTAATCAAACCTACGGCCCGAGGACCTCGCTGCTACTGTCCATGCTTGCAAGGCCAGCAGACGAACCTTTGGTTTAAAGGGTGAGGCCAGTTCTGTGCACGCTGCGCTCCACCAGACAAATCCATTGCACAGGCTCGAAGGACAAATCCATTTCCAAAAAAGCCCTGTAGCGACTGGCGAGGCACGAAACCGGCAGGTGTAAAGATGCACTGGAAGCCGCAGCCCCAACCCTGCATGCAGGCGGTTCAGGACATTGGTCGCTCGAGGCTGACCCGGGAGATGACAGTCTTGTTTGGCAGCATCCTGAACGACCAAGCAGCCTTTTTTAAGGAGAGCACTGCTTGCTCCATATGGAGAGGGGCCTAGAAAAGGTGGCCTAACGAAAGCTCATCCCCAACTACCTGGTTGGCTAGCCGCAGCCAACGGGAATCTTCTGATGAGGTCAAACCAAGGCAAAGAAACAAAGGTGTAAATAAACTGATGCTTGCATGCTGGAACATCAGAACCATGCGAGACTCTGCAGATAGTGGATGGCCTGAGTGTTGCTCTGCCCTAATAGCCCATGAACTATCACGACTTAATATTGACATCACTGCTCTTAGTGAATTACATCTCCATGAGGAAGGCAGCCTTAAAGAATATGGCGCCGGCTACACACTTTACTGGTCTGGCAAACCCAAAACCGAAAAACATCTTTCAGGAGTAGGCTTTATGAATTGTGGATATACAACTCCATTTAAAGCCCCCATTAGTTCCCTGTTTCCATAGTCTAGTTGTGTTATTTTGTTTTTTCAGTTCTTTATGAAATGTAAATTTTCCACATACCAGGGCATAAATTCCAATTAACAACATTTTCCTTTCATTCAGGCTTATTTCTACTGTTGCATATCTACCTTTATCATCTGTTAGGATTAATTTAGGCAATGGTTTACCTTTTATGTATACTGTTATTCTGTTTTTCTTTGTTTGTCCAAAAGAGAAGCAAACTCAACTCCTCATGCTTTTGGGCTAGTAATTGTGAATGTTTTTTTTTCTTCCCCTGATTCAAACTTCCTGTAAACAGAGGCTGGATGGTCATCTGTCGAGAATGCTTTGATTGTGTATTCCTGCAGGGCAGGGGGTTGGACTAGATGGCCCTTGGGGGATCTCTTCCAACTCTATAATTTTATGATTCTATGAACAATATGTATGGGTAAAATGTTTCTGATTGCAGCATCCTCTTGCCTCGACCACTGAAATACAACCACCTGTAGGCTGGGTCCTCACCTGCCTGCAGAAGGATAGTATGGAGGGTACCAGTCTGGCCACTCTGGGAAGTGAGTTCCAGAGCGTGGGAGCCACCACCGGTCAGTCCCTGTCTCCTGTAGCTGGACCCAGAAAAAGGCCTTCCCAGAAGACCTCAAAACACATGCAGGCTCACCAGTCTGATTTTTTTTATATGGCATGATTTTTGTTAACTATATACAAACTTTTGCAAGCCACCTTTATTCGCAGATAAAAATAGGAATTATTATCATCATCATCATCACCATCATCATAATCATCATCTCTCTCTCTATAAAACTCTTGGGTATGTTGCCTTTCCCAGTGTGCTGACTGGCTGCTCAGGAAACACACCCAACCAATCACCACCCACATGCAAATTCCCTCTCCACCTCACAATCCACTCAATCTGCATCACTGCTGCATCTGTCTATATAACTCTCTTGGGTATGTTGCCTTTCCCAGTATGCTGACTGGCTGCTCAGGAAACACACCCAACCAATCACCACCCACATGCAAATTCCCTCTCCACCTCACAATCCACTCAATCTGCATCACTGCTGCATCTGTCTATATAACTCTCTTGGGTATGTTGCCTTTCCCAGTATGCTGATTGGCTGCTCAGGAAACACACTCAACCAATCACCACCCACATGCAAATTCCCTCTCCACCTCACAATCCACTCCTGCCACTCAGTCTGTGGCCCAGATGGGGACCCAGGCAGTCAACTGGAGGCGTTGGCGGTGACAGGCCACCTGCGACGGGACCCAGGCAGCCAATTGGTGGTGGCGGGATACCACTGTGACGGAACCCAGTCAGTCATCTAGCAGTGGCGACAAGCCTCCTGTGATGAGACCCAGGCAGTTAACTGGAGGCAGCAGTGGCAGGGCAACAGAGTGAGCAGGACCAGTTTAAGGAATTTTGGGGGGCCCTGCAGTGCTTTATTTTGGGGGGTCCATACGTTTATCTCAGAACCTAACCTAACCTATTCACAGTACAGGATATTCAGATTATTACTAATAATGTTTTTGCAGGAGGAGGAGTACTACGGGGGGCCCACAATCACAGGGGCCCCTGCAGCTGCAGGTGCTACCGGGCCCTTAAACTGGCCCTGAGAGCGAGTCACCCTCAGCAATTCTGGGGAAAGTGTCAAACTCTGAGAAGGGGGAGGAGGAATTTCAAAATACACCACCCTACCTTATAGGGTTGTCATGAGGCCTACTGGGCGTTTTGGGGGGATTTTTTTTAATGGCGTATGTTACTCCAGGTACAGCTAGTTATTAGGTAAAGCCCCATTTCTCAGGCATCTCTGGACATGACACAGACATAAAAAAATGCCATGCACATCCACAAATGCCACATGGAGACACCTGTGTAGGTAGATCTATTTGAAAAATGGTTCTACACACTTAACGTGCACACAGCAATGAAGAAAAAAAGTGAATCGATCCCAGGAGTCTAGAATATATGTGTCTTAGGGCCTGTCTATACGAGGGTGGGGGGAATGAGGATTGATGGGCACTAACACCAATTCGAAGCAGCTTTGATTTGTCTTAACATTTTTTTTGGCAAGATCGCAGGCATGCAAAGCCACCTGCTTTCGCTTTTCCAACAGACATGACTGCAAATCAAGATGGCGGGCACAAGTGAATCACTTGCATTTTTATTGTTGCCAGTTGCCACCTCTGAACAGTAATTTTTTTAAAAAAAAGCATATCTAAGGTGAAAATTTTAAAAAGAAAGAAAAAAGGCTGTTTTGTCACCTCAACATATGATTGTTAAGGTGAAAATCCAACATGGCGGTTCTAGGCGCTTGCCTTGTTAGCAAGCCCTGACCCCTGGCCACGTCCGACCAATCAGCTTTCCACTTCCGCTTTTATCGGGAATGCGCATCGAAGTGAATCGGTTGTCCCAGCAAGCAGGAAGGCTTTTCCCGTTGTAGTATTCGGCGTTTTTGGCCCCCCACCTTCCGAATATGGCAGATTGATACAGGATCCCATTGGGACAAATCATATTCACCTTGAATTCTATGAGGAGTATTTTCACCATTTAGACAAGCCCTTAGCCTTGATTCAGGCAAACCATTCTACCTGTGTATCTGAGCCAGACAGAGCCCAGGAAAGTTCAGAGCTCAGTAGTCAAGCTGGGGGTGATGGTGGTGGTCTTAGAATTGGAGTGGGGGGTAAAAAAAAATCTTCTCCAAGATCTGATAGGTTGGTTTTTCTTAGGCTGCTGACACACTGCAGAAATAATCCAGCTTGACATTGCTTTAACTGCTATGGCTCAATGCGATGGAATTCTGGGATTTGTAGTTTTGTGAGATACAGGTCAAACCCCCCCCCCATATCCTTTGCTGCTTTTCCTGAAGTTTTTCAAAAAGCTCCACAGGAAATGCGCAATCTCACTCATTGGGACAATCTGATTTGCATTCATTCGCATTCCCAAGAAAAGTAGAAACCTGATTGGTCGGACGTGGGCAGCGGGTGAAGCTTGCTAACAAGGCTTGCTTGCTAACCCGGAATCACCATGTTGGATTTTTTTCGTTTGTGATTGTGTGCTGAGGTGATGAAACAGCCTTTAAAAAAATATATATATTTAGGTGGAATATCACACTTTCACACCTTAGATATGCTTTTTTAAAAAAATAATGTTCAGCAGTGGCAACTGGTGAAAATAAAAAGTGAGTAATTCACTCGCACCCGCCATCTTGATTCGCACGCATGCCCAATAGGACAACAAAAGCAGGTATCTTCACATGCCTGTGATTTTGCAAAACACACACATATGAGGACAAATTAAAGTGCTTCAAACTGGCATTAGTGCCCATCAATCCACATTTTCCCCTCCTAAAGACAAGCCTGAAAGTCTTCTCTCTCTCAGGTAAGGCTGGAGGATTCTGGGTGGTGCAGTCCAAAAAGGGGACTCTTCCAGGCTCTGGAAAGAGGCTTGTTACTGTGTCCTGCTGCATGCAGCTTGTAGATTATCGAGAAGATATGGCAACCATCCCTGGATGCTTCTAATTTGGCTTGCGCTCTTGCTCTGACTATACTCTATACTCTGTTATTTTTGCTCCATTTGGGGTTATCTCATTTTCGCTTCCTCTCTTCTTGTTTCCTCCCAGTTCTACCAGGTGAAGAACACTAGAAATGTTCTTGCAGTGCAGCCAGTGCTTACGAACATCATGAGTTTTGGGCTACCGAGCACCTGGTCACACTCTCAGCTCGGCCACAGTTTTAACCACCCTGTGTGAAAGGTCTTTACCAAATCTTTGCTGGACCACCCTCGTCTTTCCACATCTGTGTTATGGGCACAATACTGGTCTAGTTTACAGGCTTGTTATAAGAGAGGGACAGGAAAAATGCGGTCTTGGGGCTCCATGAACACCCCAAATGCTATTTTTGTGGCCCTTGAACTCTCTATACTCCTTGGACTACCCTTTGTATAGCCAAAACGATGAGACGAACCACCTCTCCTGAAAGCCTGCAAGAGAGGCAGTTCACTTTAAAAATACATCACATCCCCCTCTTGCACTGTTTAGCATTTGAAATACCTAGCTTTCAAAAGCTCATTTTTTGTTCTTGTTGCTGTTGTTCAGTTTTTGTCCCGAGAAAGAATATTTGTCCCCAGAACTGCTTGTTTGGGTTTTGTAAGCTGTATTTTTGAAATGTGTGTAAAGCAGATGGAGTGGTTAGGAAAAGTTCTACCCTACCGCCAATTACTATGACAACACCTGAAAGCTTATATAATCCTCCTACAGCCATCTTACGTGGTTTTAATTAAAGAAGTTCTCCTCTCTTCCACACACACACCCTTTTTCTTTGGGGCAAAGCAGGCCTTTTGCTCCCCAGTGAAGTAAGCTGCAGCATTTCTATGGAGCGGCCTGATTTTTGGCTAATCTATTTTTTTTAATCTCTTCAGCAGCTCTCTGTTAGACTCCTTGTTGTAAAGATAAGACCAGTATAAAGGACTAAATATCCTCAAGACACAAGATCCCATCTGATCTTGGAAGCTAGGCTGGGTCAGGCCTGGTTAGAACTTAGATGGGAGACCGCCAATGAATCCCAGGTGCTGTAAGGCTGTATTTCAGAGGACGTAACTAGCAAAGCCACCTCTTGAGGATTCCTTGCCTAAGAAACCCTCTGAAATTCATGGGGTCACCATAAGTCAACAGGCAACTTGACGGCGCACACACACACAAACACAAAGATAAGACCAGGTTTCTTTGCCAAGCAACCTTCACTCCAAACACACAAGCCTCAGTTGTTGTTAATTTGCTGTGTTGTTAATGATGAATGTTGCTGTCCTTGAGCAAGCAGGGATCACCAGCACTGAGGCCATGATATTGAGAACGCAGCTGCGCTGGGCAGGGCACGTTTCTAGGATGGAGGACCATCGCCTCCCCAAAATAGTACTCTACGGTGAACTCACCATGGGTCAGCATAAGAGGGGCGCTCCAAAAAAATGATACAAGGATTCCCTGAAACAACATCTCAGGCTCGGTCAAATTGTTCACCAACAACAGTCCGCCCTGGCCTCACATCAGGAGGCATGGAGACGCACTATCCACAATGCTGCAGCCTTATTTGAGAACTCACACCAAACAAGTCTTGAAGAGAAATGACAACGCAGAAAGAATCACAACCCAGAAACATCACCCAAGGAGACCTTCTGCTGTGCTTTCTGCAACCGGACTTGTCTATCTCGGATTGGCCTTTTTAGTCATCAGCATGCTTGCAGAAAGCGCAGGATGAGTCCTTCCTGAATCTTCGTTTGCGAAGAAAAGCCAGAGAATTGGTGTCCAGTAAGTTTCATAGAATGACAGAATCATCGAGTTGGAAGAGACCCCAAGGGCCATCTAGTCCAATCCCATTCTGTCCTGCAGGAATACACAATCAAAGCACTCCCTGACAGATGGCCATCCAGCTTCTGTTTAGAAACCTCCAAAGAAGGAGACTCCACCATTTGTTCTTGTTTTTGCCCTGCTCAGGTCTTGCAAATCTCAGGGCAGCAGTTGTGACTCCCTTGATGGAATCAATCCAGCGATAGTGTTGGTCTCCCTCTTTTCTTTCTGCCTTCCACTTTACCAAACCTTCTCATGATATGTCCAAAGTACGATACCCTCAGTTTAGTCATCATAGAGTCAGGATCAGTGGAGGATGTGACCTTTTCCTGCCAAGTTCAGTCCTCTTGTATCACCCTGTAGCTACTTGAATTTGCATGCCTTTGTTCTTGTTAACAAGCATGTAGTCAGATTGGAGAAAGGGATTACGGGTTCTATGTCTGCAGCTGTCTGAAAAGGTCATCACCTGGATTCAGCTCTGGGAAAAGTAGGCTTAGCCCAGGTACAGTGGGAAGAGAGTGAGGATGATGGATAGCCAATAACTGTATAGCCTACCAGATTTTGTAGACGGTAGAATGCTTTTAGTATACTGTTTGTTAGGTAGGTTTCACTCTGAGCAATGAACTTGTAGGGTTAGCTCTTTGGATTACTGTGCCAAGGAAGTTTTCTGTTTTTAACTTTGAAACTGCTGGCCACTGAGTGAAGAAGCCAGTACAAGACACATCCTTTCTAGGGAGAGTTCAGGCTTGATTTGCTTTTGAACCCATTTATCTGTCTTTTTGGCAGTCCATGGTATCTGCAGAACTCTCCTCCAGTGCCATGTTTCAAAGGAGTTGATCTTCTTCCAATCAGCTTTCTTCACCCTCTAGCTTCTACAACTATACACAGAAATTGGAAATACTACAGCCTAGGAGATCCAGTACCGTGTAGTGGTTCGAACATTGGACTCTGGAGACCACGGTTCAAATCCCCACTCAGATATGGATATGCACTGGGTGACCTTGGGCAAGTCACACTCTCTCAGCCTCAGAGGGAGGCAATGGCAAACCCTGTATGAACAAATCTTGCTAAGAAAAAACCCGTGGTGGGTTCGCTTTAGGGTCGCCATAAGTCGGAAACAGCTTGAAGGCACACAACAACAGACACACAGAACACTTTCAAAAACAGTGGCTGAAAAAAAATCTATAACTGGGGTGTGCAAGGTTC
This sequence comes from Gambelia wislizenii, assembly GCA_030847615.1. NCBI lineage: Eukaryota > Metazoa > Chordata > Lepidosauria > Squamata > Crotaphytidae > Gambelia > Gambelia wislizenii. The sequence continues at coordinate 377,549,415 of JAUMIR010000003.1, forward strand.
AGCCCTATGGCTGTGTGTGGCCTCTAAAACAGATTGTGCAGCCCTCAATGCCTTGAAAAGCACTCTATTTGTGGGGGGTTTCGGACCAATTTGCTCTAATTTTTCTTTTGATTTTTAGTTTGGTCTCTGGACTGGGTTCAGTCTTGAGAAAGGAGGCAAAATGGTTGGCTCTTTCCTGTTACTGAATATAGACAGAAGGAATACAAGAAGGGCATTCTGCCCTGGTTTTGCTAATTAGAGAGAATTAATTAGACAGGCAGAGCTTGGAATAGTTACCTTTTTTTTGGAGTACAGCTCCCAGAACGCCCCAGCCACCAAGGCCGCTGACCATGTTGGCAAGGGGATTCTGGGATTTGTTCTCCTAAATTTTTACCTTTCCAAGCTCTACTGTACTTCCTGGCTTCATATATCCATAGAAGTAACTTTTCCAAGGTCTGCCTCTTGCCTTCATATGTTTCTTTCTTTTGTTTCTTCTTTTACAAAAAACCCACTTGTGTTTCTCTGAATAATAATTATATTATGATTATAATAATTCTATCATGACGATGCAACATCCTACACTGTTACCTGCTCCCTTGCCATAGATATCCCAACCAGGACCGGATTAAAAAATTTGGGGGGGGGGTGCAATGCTTTATTTTGGGGGGGGGCATATGTTTATCTCAGATCAATGAAAGCTAGCCTGACCTAACCTATTCACAGTACAGGATATTCAGATTATTACTAATACAGTAATGCTTTTACAGGAGGAGGGTTATGATGCCCCCCCCACAATGATGGGGCCCCCTGCGGCTGCAGGTGCCGCAGGACCCTTAAACCGGCACTGATCCGAACTAATGCCAGCTCAGAGCTGTGAAACAAGTATGCAGGATCCTTGGTCTCAAGTTCTTTCTGAGACAAAATTACCCCCAGGAAAAAGTTGCAAATAGCAAAAATTAGAATGTACTACTACTGTAAACTCTAGAAAGCTATTACTGTCTATTTACCACAAACCTACCTAAAGAGTTTTTCAAAGACACAGCTACATTAGTCTGGAATATCAGTAAGTAAGGGGATCTTGTAGCACCTTTGAGACTAACTGAGCGAAAGAAAATTGTACCATGATCTTTCATAGACTTGGTCTACTTCCTTGGATGCATGGAGTCATCCTCAGATGGTAGAAAGATGGAAGATTTATGCCATTTTTCCTGGAATGCTCTTTGTATTTAGATTTAAACACTCAATACTTTGACCCCCTTACTTTTCAAATTAGAGATTCTATCTCCTTAAAAAAAACAGCTGACATTTTTAATAGCAGGAACAGACTATTATGTGTTCTATCAAATGGTCAAGTACATCAAGTTAGCCTTGATATAGAGAAAAACTTCTAACCTGTCTGGTGATAAGATATATAGTACATGCTCCATTTCACTTACCTGTTTCCCAAAAATGTATTCTCTCTAGGCATTTGGGGGTCCCATAGCGCAATACTATGCTACGCTTCCACCAGAAATACGATAGGGTTTGCTACTATCTGTGTTTTTTGCTATCCACGGTAAGTCTGGGAACATATAGCCTGAAGGTACGGGGGTCACACTGTAGTCTAAGACCTATTTAGTATGTTTTTATTACCAATTCAATTATTTTATCTTAATTATGTTTGACTATAAGATTGGTTTGTTTTTATGGTTGTATGCAAAAGCCTGGTTCGCTAATGTAAAATAAAACTTGGTCTACTTCCTGGAATGCTCCTATTTTAATTTTTATAGAGTTTTTTAAATGTTTTATCCTTTATGTGTAATTTTAATTATATAGTAGTGTAATCTCTTTTAATTCTTATTTATTGTATTATGTTTTTAGCTATTGCGATCTGCCTTGGGTCCCATCATAGGGAGAAAGACAGGATATAAATAAATAATAAATAAAAAACTGAACTTGAATGTTTTTCCTTCTACACCAAGGAGAAAACTACCACATCTATCTATCTAAGCACTTCTAACCATCCTTTATCACAGGATCTCGGGGCAGCATATGATATAAACAATTTAAAACATTTCCAGATTGAAAACGTAAATAATTTGAACAAGGTAACAAACATATTCAACATAGTAACAGTTAAAGCCACTTCAACATAGTAACCAATTTAAATAACAATTGAAAACTAGGTAAATGTAGACTTGAAAGACATGAGCCCTCAAAGGTCTTAATTGAAAAAGCCCTGTTTTAGCTTAGGATCGGTGGGGGGATCAATGTTGGTGTCAGTTGGACCTCCATGGGGAGAGCCTTCCACAGTTGGGGTGCCACAGCGGAGAAGGCCCCGATCCCACGCCCTCCCACTTTGTAATGCTCCCCCCTCCCGGTGGGACACAGAGGACAAACCAGTGAAGGATTTGTATCCTTAGTATGTGTACAATATGGGGCCCCTAACCAGTAAGGGTCCAATTGCAACCTTGCTCCAACTGCAGGCTGGCTGGCTGGCTGGCTGAGGAATGTCTGGTCCTTTAGATGCTGCTGCAGCTCCCATCAGTCCTAGCCAACAGGGAGTGATGATGGGAACTACAGTGCCACATCTGGGGACCCATGAGATAAAGGTGTCAGATAATGGGAAATCTCTCTTTCGCCTGTTTTCTCTCTCTTTCTTTCTGCCTGAAACCCCGGAGTGTGTCTGCCAAGCAGAGTAGAAAAGACTGACCTAGAGTCCTGTGCCAATCTACTGCATATTATTTACAAAGGTCAGATGTAATATGAAATTGAAGGCTTTCACAGCCGGCATCCATAGATTTTCCTTGGTTTTTTTCCAGGCTATGAGGCCATGTTCTGGAATAGTTTCTTTCTGACGTTTCGCCTGCTTCTGTGGCTGGCATCTTCTTCTCTGAGGATGCCAGCCACAGATGCAGGCGAAACGTCAGAAAGAAACTATTCCAAAACACGGCCTCACAGCACGGAAAAAAAACAAGGAAAAGCCAGATGTAATGTTTTTCCTTCAGCAATGCTGTATGGTAGCCATGCCAGGCTGCTTTTTGCATCAAGGCTCTGTCCATCTGGGTTGCAGGAGTTGGAAACCATGTCTCATATTCTACTATCCTGCATTCTTCATTCTCAGAATTGTAAACAACTATTTTTCCTTTGTTAAAGCCATCTACCTGGCCAATCATAGGCGTTCTATGTCAAATTCTTATTAAAGGTTAGATATCCTAATGTTCATAGAATCATAGAGTTGGAACAAACCACAAGGACCATCTAGTCCAGCCCCATTTTGCCATGCAGGAACAAACAATTAAAGCATTCCCAATCAGATGGCCATCCAGCTTCTGTTTAAAGACCTCCAACGAAGGAGACTCCACTAAACTCTCAGGCAGTGCATTCCACTGCTGAACAGCTCTTACTGTCAGGAAGTTCTTCCTAATGTTTAGGTGGAATCTCTTTTCCTATAGTTTGAACCCATTGCTCCATGTCCTTGTCTCTGGAGTATCAGAAAACAAGCTTGCTCCATCCTCAGTGTGACATCCCTTCAAATATTTAAACATGGCTATCATGTCCCCTCTCAACCTTCTTTCCCCCAGACTAAACATACCCAGCTCCCTAAGCTGCTCCTCATAGGGCATCATGGCTTCCAGACCTCCCACCATTTTGGTCGCCCTTCTCTGGACATGCTCCAATTTGTCAATATCCTTTTTGAATTGTGGTGCCCAGAACTGGACACAGTATTCTAGGTGCAGCCTGACCAAGGCCGAATAGAGTGGCACTATTACTTCCCTTGATGTAGACACTCTACTCCTATTAATGCAGCCTAGAATCGCATTGGCCTTTTTAGCTGCTGCATCACACTGCTGACTCATGCTCAGCTTGTGATCCACTAAGACTCCTAGATCCCTTTTGCATGCACTGCCCTCAAGCCAGGTGTCACCCATCCTGTATCCGTGCATTTCATTTTTACTGCCCAAGTGTAGTATCCTACATTTCTCACTGTTGAAATTAATTTTAATAGTTTTGGCCCAGTTTTCTAATCTGTTAAGAGGGTCATTTTGGATTCTGATCCTGTCCTCTGGGGTATAATGTTACCTTATCAGTTGCTAAGTTCTTATCTATGTTCAATAAGACCAGTGAGAGGGAAGTTTAGAAGGTAAAAAGTTGGCCTGAGTTCCAACGAATATGCTAATTTTATTAATTTTTGTGTACATGGATACCAAGTTGGTTTTATGTAATAATGTACAACTTTGTTCAATGTTTCACGGGTCTCTGGGTTGTATGAATAAACTTTGTTGGACTTCACAATACAGTCGTCCCTTCACATTCGCGGGGGTTCCGTTCCGCGGACCCCCGCGAATGTGAAAAAACCGCGAATAACGACACCCCTCCCCCCTCCCTCCCCAGGCCTTCGCGGGGCCTTCCTAGGCCCCGCGGAGGCCTCCCCGGCCCTCCCTCCCTCCCTCCCCAGGCCTTTGCGGGGCCTTGCTAGGCCCTGCGGAGGTCTCCCCGGCCCTCCCTCCCGCCCTCCCCAGGCCTTCCTGGGGCCTCCGGAGCGTCTCCGGAGGCCCCAGGATCGCCTCCCCAGCCCTCCCCAACCCGTCCCCAAGCCTTCCTGGGGCCTCCGGAGACGCTCCGGAGGCCCCAGGATCGCCTCCCCAGCCCTCCCCACCCTGTCCCCAGGCCTTCCTGGGGCCTCCGGAGCGTCTCCGGAGGCCCCAGGATCGCCTCCCCAGCCCTCCCCACCCCGTCCCCAGGCCTTTCTGGGGCCTCCGGAGATGCTCCGGAGGCCCCAGGATCACCTCCCCAGCCCTCCCCACCCCGTCCCCAGGCCTTTCTGGGGCCTCCGGAGATGCTCCGGAGGCCCCAGGATCGCCTCCCCAGCCCTCCCCACCCCGTCCTCAGGCCTTTCTGGGGCCTCCGGAGATGCTCCGGAGGCCCCAGGATCGCCTCCCCAGCCCTCCCCACCCCGTCCCCAGGCCTTCCTGGGGCCTCCGGAGCGTCTCCGGAGGCCCCAGGATCGCCTCCCCAGCCCTCCCCACCCCGTCCCCAGGCCTTTCTGGGGCCTCCGGAGATGCTCCGGAGGCCCCAGGATCGCCTCCCCAGCCCTCCCCACCCCATCCCCAGGCCCTTCTGGGGCCTCCGGAGATGCTCCGGAGGCCCCAGGATCGCCTCCCCAGCCCTCCCCACCGCGTCCCCAGGCCTTCCTGGGGCCTCCGGAGCATCTCCGGAGGCCCCAGGATCGCCTCCCCAGCCCTCCCCACCCCGTCCCCAAGCCTTCCTGGGGCCTCCGGAGCGTCTCCGGAGGCCCCAGGATCGCCTCCCCAGCCCTCCCCACCGCGTCCCCAGGCCTTCCTGGGGCCTCCGGAGCGTCTCCGGAGGCCCCAGGATCGCCTCCCCAGCCCTCCCCACCCCGTCCCCAGGCCTTTCTGGGGCCTCCGGAGATGCTCCGGAGGCCCCAGGATCGCCTCCCCAGCCCTCCCCACCCCGTCCCCAGGCCTTCCTGGGGCCTCCGGAGCGTCTCCGGAGGCCCCAGGATCGCCTCCCCAGCCCTCCCCACCCCGTCCCCAGGCCTTTCTGGGGCCTCCGGAGATGCTCCGGAGGCCCCAGGATCGCCTCCCCAGCCCTCCCCACCCCATCCCCAGGCCCTTCTGGGGCCTCCGGAGATGCTCCGGAGGCCCCAGGATCGCCTCCCCAGCCCTCCCCACCGCGTCCCCAGGCCTTCCTGGGGCCTCCGGAGCATCTCCGGAGGCCCCAGGATCGCCTCCCCAGCCCTCCCCACCCCGTCCCCAAGCCTTCCTGGGGCCTCCGGAGCGTCTCCGGAGGCCCCAGGATCGCCTCCCCAGCCCTCCCCACCCCGTCCCCAGGCCTTTCTGGGGCCTCCAGAGATGCTCCGGAGGCCCCAGGATCGCCTCCCCAGCCCTCCCCACCCCATCCCCAGGCCTTCCTGGGGCCTCCGGAGCGTCTCCGGAGGCCCCAGGATCGCCTCCCCAGCCCTCCCCACCGCGTCCCCAGGCCTTCCTGGGGCCTCCGGAGCATCTCCGGAGGCCCCAGGATCGCCTCCCCAGCCCTCCCCACCCCGTCCCCAAGCCTTCCTGGGGCCTCCGGAGCGTCTCCGGAGGCCCCAGGATCGCCTCCCCAGCCCTCCCCACCCCGTCCCCAGGCCTTTCTGGGGCCTCCAGAGATGCTCCGGAGGCCCCAGGATCGCCTCCCCAGCCCTCCCCACCCCATCCCCAGGCCTTCCTGGGGCCTCCGGAGCGTCTCCGGAGGCCCCAGGATCGCCTCCCCAGCCCTCCCCACCGCGTCCCCAGGCCTTCCTGGGGCCTCCGGAGCGTCTCCGGAGGCCCCAGGATCGCCTCCCCAGCCCTCCCCACCCTGTCCCCAGGCCTTCCTGGGGCCTCCGGAGCGTCTCCGGAGGCCCCAGGATCGCCTCCCCAGCCCTCCCCACCCCGTCCCCAGGCCTTTCTGGGGCCTCCGGAGATGCTCCGGAGGCCCCAGGATCGCCTCCCCAGCCCTCCCCACCCCGTCCCCAGGCCTTCCTGGGGCCTCCGGAGCGTCTCCGGAGGCCCCAGGATCGCCTCCCCAGCCCTCCCCACCCCGTCCCCAGGCCTTTCTGGGGCCTCCGGAGATGCTCCGGAGGCCCCAGGATCGCCTCCCCAGCCCTCCCCACCCCATCCCCAGGCCCTTCTGGGGCCTCCGGAGATGCTCCGGAGGCCCCAGGATCGCCTCCCCAGCCCTCCCCACCGCGTCCCCAGGCCTTCCTGGGGCCTCCGGAGCATCTCCGGAGGCCCCAGGATCGCCTCCCCAGCCCTCCCCACCCCGTCCCCAAGCCTTCCTGGGGCCTCCGGAGCGTCTCCGGAGGCCCCAGGATCGCCTCCCCAGCCCTCCCCACCCCGTCCCCAGGCCTTCCTGGGGCCTCCGGAGCGTCTCCGGAGGCCCCAGGATCGCCTCCCCAGCCCTCCCCACCCCGTCCCCAGGCCTTTCTGGGGCCTCCAGAGATGCTCCGGAGGCCCCAGGATCGCCTCCCCAGCCCTCCCCACCCCGTCCCCAAGCCTTCCTGGGGCCTCCGGAGCGTCTCCGGAGGCCCCAGGATCGCCTCCCCAGCCCTCCCCACCCCGTCCCCAGGCCTTCCTGGGGCCTCCGGAGCGTCTCCGGAGGCCCCAGGATCGCCTCCCCAGCCCTCCCCACCCCGTCCCCAGGCCTTCCTGGGGCCTCCGGAGCGTCTCCGGAGGCCCCAGGATCGCCTCCCCAGCCCTCCCCACCCCGTCCCCAGGCCTTCCTGGGGCCTCCGGAGCGTCTCCGGAGGCCCCAGGATCGCCTCCCCAGCCCTCCCCACCCCGTCCCCAGGCCTTTCTGGGGCCTCCGGAGATGCTCCGGAGGCCCCAGGATCGCCTCCCCAGCCCTCCCCACCCCATCCCCAGGCCTTCCTGGGGCCTCCGGAGCGTCTCCGGAGGCCCCAGGATCGCCTCCCCAGCCCTCCCCACCGCGTCCCCAGCCCTTCCTGGGGCCTCCGGAGCGTCTCCGGAGGCCCCAGGATCGCCTCCCCAGCCCTCCCCACCCCATCCCCAGGCCTTCCTGGGGCCTCCGGAGCGTCTCCGGAGGCTCCAGGATCGCCTCCCCAGCCCTCCCCATCGCGTCCCCAGGCCTTCCTGGGGCCTCCGGAGCGTCTCCGGAGGCCCCAGGATCTCCTCCCCAGCCCTCCCCACCCCGTCCCCAAGCCTTCCTGGGGCCTCCGGAGCGGCTCCGGAGGCCCCAGGATCGCCTCCCCACCCCTCCCCAGGCCTTCATGGGGCCTCCGGAGCGCCTCCGGGGGCCCCGTGGACGCCTCCCTGGGCCTCCCCGCTCCCTCTATGTCTTTCACGGGGCCTCTGGAGGCCCCGTGTCGCGGTTTTGGGGGGGCCCCGGGGGGGCCCTCCCAAAACCGCGAATAACCGAAACCGCGAATGTCAAGTTCGCGAATGTGGAGGGACAACTGTATAGTCTGAGGTGGTGGCATAAGGTGGCCCAACCAGGTTTCTCACAGGAAGACCCAAACAGTACAGAATTCAGCCAGCCATCAAACAGGTTCAGCTGCTCAGGGCCATGAAGCAGGCGGTGTTCTTCTCAGTTAGAAACCGTAGGCACAGTCTTTAAATATCTGATGGGATGTCATCGGAAGATGGAGGGAGCTTGTTTTCAACTGCCCTGAGGTACAGGGCATGAACTCCAATGGACTCAAATTATAAGAAAGGAAATTCCAATTAAATCTTAAGAAGAACTCCTGGGTGGCAAGAGCTGTTCAACAATGGACTTCACTCCTTTGGAAGGTGGCGGGATCTCCCTCATAGGAGGTTCTTAAACGGACAATAGTTGACCACCTCTGAAGGATGTGTTAGCTGTGAATTTTCCTGCCCTGGCAAGGGATGGGCTAGATGGGGTTTGGAACCCCTTCAAACTCTATGATTCTGCATGAGGTTAGAGGCACCATAATTTAAGTCAGAATATATTCAGCCTAGAGAAGAGAAGGATGAGATGTGATATGTAAAAGCCATCTTCAAATATCTGAAGACCAGTCAGGTGGAATATGGTGCAAGCTTGTTTTCTGCTGCTCCAGAGATTAGGACACAAACCACTAAAGTTGAACCCTTGTATCCACAGTTCACAGTTCCTGGACTTACAGCAGATACTGGAAACCATGAATAAAAGTGAACCCTATTACAGGACTTCTGGTAAAAACATACCAGAGTTGTGTTGGAGGACCTAGAAGGTCCCTAGAGAGGTGTTCCCTCTAGGCATTTTTCAGTGTGACTCTATGGTATGTGTCCCTATTTTGTGTCCCATGGATAACTGAAACAGTGGTTATTGGTTCTACGGATATGGGAGTCTGACTGTAGATTCAAATTATAAGAAAGCAGATTCAAACTAAACATTAGGTAGAACTTCTTGACTGCTTGAAAGTGGAACAGACTGTCTTGGAGGCTGGAGAACTCTTCTTCTTTGGAGGTCTCTCAACTGAGGTTGGATGGGCATCTTTCAGAAGTCCTTTAGTTGTGTATTCCTGTATGGTGGGGGTTGGACTAGATGGCCCTTTCAACTCTAAGATTCTCTGTTGGGTCTGTGAGTTAAAGATTAAAGGAAGGTGGCCTTAGAAAATGAGTAAAGAGAGCTGGGCACGTTTAGCTTGGAGAAAAAAAGACTGAGCCATGACATGATGGCCATCTTTAAACACCTGACGGGATATCATGTAGAATATTGTTTTCACTGCTCCAGAGACCAGAACATAAGCCAACACATTTAAATTACAAGAAAAGAGATTCCACCTAAACATTAGGAAGAACCTCCTGACAGTAAGAGCTGTTGGACAGTGGAATAGACTGCCTCAGAGGGTGGTGGACACTCCTTTTTTGGAGGTCTTTAAACTATGCAAGGGTGCAAGGTTGTAAAGCACCACAGTTTAAGAAGGATATCAGTCAGCTAGAAATGTGTTAATATGGAGAAGACAACAATGAGAGAGGTGATAGGATAGCGCCATCTTCAAATATAAGAAGGGATGTCATATAGATGAAGGAGACAGCTTGTTTTCTGCTGCTCCAGAGAACAGAAAACACAAAGCAAGGGATTCAAATTATAAGAAAAGAGATGCCTCTTAAACATTAGGAAGAACATCTTGACTGTAAGAATATGGGCTGCCTTGGTGGCTGGTGGACTCCCCATCACTGGGATGGGCATCTTTCCAGAGTGCTTTAGTTGCATATTCCTGCATGGCAAGGGGTTGGACTAGATGGCCCCTGGGTTCCCTTCCAACTCTGTGATTCTATGTTTCTGGTTGGGTGAGCAATGACAGGGCCCGTATCCCTGACGAGTCTTCAACTGGTTAAGAGCTGACTCAGGGATCAGAGGAGGCAGCCTGCCTGTGAGTCAACAAAACCACGCTGGCTTCCCATGCAAAGGGCAGAGTGGTGTGAGGGTTTCTCTCCTGGCTTTCTTCGGGCCCTCTCTGCCAAGGCCGTGCCTCACATGTGCTGGGCCACAAACCCACAAGCTCGGCTAGGAAAAGGCATAACTCATGTCAAGGAGTGCAGGAAATGGCCTGCCGCCGCTCAGAATCATGCATTTGAAAGATGAGAAACTCAAAAGAGATCCTCAATGCCTCGAAGTCCTGCTCAACAACCCTACAAGTTAAGGTTTTGCTAAGCTCAGAGGGAAACACAGGATGCACATGGCCAGAGCTGCATAATTTATTATTTCTTCACTTACTCCAGGACTAAGCCCTCAGTCAATGAAAACAGCATTTGGAGACTGAGTCATCTAAACCCTGGAAGTTTCGGGATAAGTTTAGAATCATAGAGTTGGAAGAGACCCCAAGGGCCATCTAGTCCAACCCCCCCTGGCATGCAGGAATAAACAATCAAATCATTCCCTACAGATAGCCATCCAGCCTCTGTTTAAAAACCTCTAAAGAAGGAGACTCCACCACACTCCCAGGCAGTGCATTCTATAGAATAATAGAGTTGGAAGAGACCACAAGGGCCATCCAGTCCAACCCCTTTATGTCATGCGGGAAGACACAATCAAAGTACTCCCAATGGCAGATGGCCATCCAGCCTCTCTTGAAAAACCTCCAAAGAAGGAGACTCCACCACACTCCCAGGCAGCAGCCTATTCCACTTCCAAACAGCTCTTACTGTCAGGAAGTTCTTCCTAATGTTTAGATGGAATCTCTTTTCCTGTAGTTTGAACCCATTGCTCCGTGTCCTAGTCTCTGGAGCAGAAGAAGACAAGCTTGCTCCATCCTCAGTATGACATCCCTTCAAATATTTAAACACGGCTATCATGTTACCTCTTAACTTATCTTCTCCAAGCTTGGACCAGTCACATACCGTCTCAGCTGGCGTACCTTTCAGGGCCGTTGTGAGTATAAGGGCGGAGGAAGAGACAACATACATCTCCCTGAGTTCAGTGCAGGAAAGGGAAGACATAATTGTAACTAAATGGAATCAACAACTGCCTTCATTCTCCTAAGTGGCTACTGAAATTTACTGTGAAGGCAGTAAATACATTTTCTACTTGATCAAAGGTGGGAATCATACGGATGAACTTCAGGTCCCAACAGTCCTGGTTAGCATAGCCTGTGGCAATGGAAAACAACATCTATTGGGTCCCATGATTCCTACCTCTGTACCAGACAAGCAAAACTGATGCACTGATTACAGCCAGTCCACAATATCCACAGGCTCTGCATCCACAGATTCAACCAACCACAGTTCAAAAATATTTGGGAGAAGAAAAATCCAAAAAGTAGACCTTGCTGTTTCCATTTTATATAAGGGACACCATTTTACTACAGCACTGTACGTAATAGGACTTGAGCATCCACAGATTTTGGTATCCATGGGGGTCTTGCAAACAAACTCTATCAGATTTTAAGGGCCAACTATACTCTTCTTAAGTAACTTTGGTTATGAGTAGATTATGCAAGTTTTTCAGTAACACTGAACTCTTCAGCAGGGAGGAATGTAAGCAATATTCAAAAAGTTTCTTGTCCTTAAGACATGAAGACACTACCACAGAGAAAACGTCCAATTACCACAAGATCCCATAATATGAGACGTTTGCACACACACAAATATTCATTGGAATACACACATATGGTATATTTTGGCCTAATGCAAAAGGGGTGGTGGAGTCCAGAAGTGTAAAAACTCATCCAAAAATGCACAAAACCTGTCATAACCACTCCCAGCAAGGAGAAAACTTTTGAAATTAATAATTTTTGCTCAGGAGAAAGGACAACACCACTGGACAAGATCCATCACCTTCCCAAACAGTCTCTTATCACTTTCAGAAGAACGTTTGTTTGTTTGTTTGTTTGTTTTAGGTATTTATACCCCAGTCTTCAACCACAAAGGTTCTCAGAGCAGCTTACAAATTGTTAGGCAACAACACTTACGCATCTACACCACTTTATAGCACGCTAGGCATTAAGTAGTTTCCAATGTGTGTTAGCTATTTGCCCCCACAAGCTGGGTATTCATTTTACCAACCTACAGAAGGATGGAAGGCTGAATCAACCTTGGAGTCATGCAGGATTGAACTCACAATGTTGTGGCTGCAGGGCCGACATTTAACCACTGTACCACCAAGGTGCCCTGTGACCCTTCTTGATGCAATTGCCAGAACAACATATTAATACTAATATTAAATCACAAGCAAAGAGATTCTGTCTAAATATTAAGAACTGAATAATTTTAAAAGTTAATGCTATTTAAAATCATATACATATTCAGATTTGGATGGCAGCTTTTGGCTCCAAAGGGCTTTAATAAAGTTTTATATAGTTACAGATACAGATTGCGTCTTCCTTATCCAAAACGCTTGGGAGCAGAGGTATTTTGAATCTGTGAATATTTTGGATTTTGGAATACTTGCATGTACAATAATGAAATATCTTGGAGATGGGACCCAAGACTAAAATCCAAAATTCATTTATGTTTCATATATACTTTATACACATAGCCTGAAGGTAATTTTATACACAATATTTTTTATAATGTTATTCATGAATCGTGAATTAATGATTCATGAGTTGTGTACGCTGAACCATCAGAAAACACATAAAACATAAACTGCCCTATCATGTTGCCACTCAAAATAGTTATGGATTTTGGAATATTTCAGATTTTGGGTCAGGGAGATTCAACCTGTAGTTAGAAATAGTTAGAAATAGACCAGTTTACAGTGGGTCCCCAGTATCCGCTGGGGTTTGGTTCCAGGACCCCCTGTGGATACCAAAATCCATGGATGGTCAAGTGTCATTATATACAGTGGCATAGTAAAATGGTGTCCTTACATGAAATGGCAAAATCGAGATTTGGTTCTTGGATTTTTTTAATTTAAAAAAAAGTATATATTTTCAAGCCGTCGAAGTTGGAATCCGTGGATACAGAGGGCTGATTGCATTTATCTTCCAGGGCTTAGAATCATAGGATCCTAGAATTGGGAGAGACTCCAAGGGCCATCCAGTCCAACCCCTTTATGCCATGCACGAAGACACAATCAAATCGTTCCTGACAGATGGCCATTCAGCCTCTGTTGAAAACCTCTGAAGACAGAGACTCCACCACACTCCCAGGCAGCAGCGTATTACACTTCCGAACAGCTCTTACCGTCAGGTTCTTCGTAATAATGTTTAGGTGGAATCTCTTTTCCTATAGTTTGAACCCATTGCTCCATATCCTAGTCTCTGGAGCAGCAGAAAACAAGCTTGCTCCATCCTCTATGACACCCCTTCAAATAATTAAACATGACTATCATTTTTTTTTTATTTAGTTATTTATACCCCGCTCTTCAGCCTCAAGGCTATCAGAGCACCTTACAAATTGTTTTAAGCAATAGCTATTTACACATCTACACTGCATTAAACAGTTTCCAATGTGTGCTAGCTAATTGCCCCCATAAGCTGGGTACTCATTTTACCGACCTACGAAAGGATGGAAGGCTGAGTGAACCTTGGAGCCCGCTGGAATCGAACTTGCAACATGGTGGCTTGCAGGACTGGCATTTAACCACTGCGCCACCAGGGCTCCTTCTCTTCATTTTCTCTTCTCCAGGCAAAACATGCCCAGCTCCTTAAACTGCTCCTCATAGGGCATCATGGCTTCCAGACCTCTCACCATTTTGGCTGTCCTCCTCTGGACATGCTCCAATTTGTCAATATCCTTTTTGAATTGTGTTGCCCAGAACTGGACACAGTATTCTAGGTGAGGTCTGACCAAAGCAGAATAGAGTGGCACTACGACTTCCCTTGATCTAGACACTACAGTCCTTGTTGCAGCCTAGAAGTGCATTGGCTTTTTTAACTGCCTCACTGGTTGCTGCTGCAAATCTCAAGGATACTTAGCAGTGGGGTTTTCCTTCTCCCCTCAATGATGCTCTTTTTGTCGTGTTTTATGTTGACTTCCGTGGAGGTCCAGCTTCGCCAGACCGCCACACACACACAAGCACTCCAGTTGAGCAGTTCCAGTTCCAGCCTCCATCTCTGCTTTGTCTCTTCCTTCCAATCTAGCTGACTACTTCTGTATTGTACATGCACTAAAACCAAAGCATTCTCTCTTCCTCTTTCTCAATCTCTTTCTCTCTGCCTCCCTGTCTTTCTCAGTGGCTCGTGCTTTTTTGGCTGCCCTCTTTACCATCTGGCACAGGGCCTGCCAGAAAATTCCCAGCAGTAAATTTCCACTGGCAGTTGTGCTCTGTCACCAAAAATGCTCTGTGTTTTCCAAAGCCCTCCTCACCTTTGCTTTAAAAGAGCCACGTTAGGGTGAAGATCGCTCACGCCAGCACTCATCCCCCAAGACTAGGCTAGGCACGGGGCTGAGGGATCCCTGAAATCTGGCAAAATTAGACCATCAAGACTCCTATGTAATTAATAGAGTTGTCAGATCTCAGGGCCTGGCCCTGAGTCTCCAGTTTTTATAGGTCATCTCCAGGTGGGAAATAAGGGTGCAAATCCTCTACTTTTGGGGGGCTCAGCTCCAGGCAAGAGGAAAGGGCTGGCTGCAAATCCCAGCTCAGACAACAGAGCAGACGCTGCAACCGTTTGCAAGACTCCATTGTTTTGTTGCTGCAGCTTGCAAAGAATCTCTAGGGGATTTATGCATTTACTCAGAGGTTGGAGTGGTTTAGTTGCATGGCAGGGGGTTGGGCTAGATGGCCTTTGTGGTTCCTTCCAACCCATTAGACAGGTTTCGTCTCCGTTATCCAGAATTCTCAAATATTCCAAAATCCACAATCATCCACATGGGTGGCTAAGATACCGACACTTGTGCTGAAATATCAACACCTGTGCAGAAGCCAGCAGTCTGATGCTGCAGCAAAAAAGAGGTAAATGCTATTTTAGCTTGCATTAATATACGCATAGTTTCCAAGTAATGGAAACCATTATGCCCTATGAGGAGCAGCTTAGGGAGCTGGGTATGTTTAGCCTGGGGAAGAGAAGCTGAAGAGGGGACATGATAGCCATGTTTAAGTATTTCAAGGGATGTCATAGTGAGGATGGAGCAAGCTTGTTTTGTGCTGCTCCAGAAACTAGGACACAGAGCAATGGGTTCAAACTACAGGAAAAGAGATTCCACCTAAACATTAGAAAGAACTTCCAGACAGTAAGAACTGTTCGAAAGTGAAATGCTCTGCCTGAGAGTGTGGTGGAGTCTCCTTCTTTGGAGGTTTTTAAACAGTCTGGATGGCCATCTGTTGGGAGAGCTTTGATTGTGTATTCCTGCATGGCAGGGGGCTGGACTGGATGGCCCTTGAGGTCTCTTCTAATGCTATGATTCTACGATTCTAACTCAAGGGACATAATAGTTCTGCATGGCAGAATGGGGTTGGACTAGGGGGCCCTTGAGGCCCCTTCCAATGCTATGATTCTATGACATTTACTCTTCCTAGTAAATCTCAAAAGCACTACTGGACTCCTTTATGCCCTTTTATGCTAAAACAGAGTAATATGGCTCTCTCTTTGAATACAGCCTTGTCAAACAAGATCACAATGGCGGCAACTTCCTTGTGTCCTTTAGCAATCATCACACCGTTCCCCAGAGCTCTGCAAAGCCCAGATGTCAAATGGAGTGGATTAAGCCATTAGAAAAAAGAAAGACATCAGGCTTTGCTCCTAGGAGCAAAATAATACGGGGAACACAGCAGAGCACAATCAGAAAGGGTGCTCTATTCTCAGAACCTCCCCAAGCTGGCAAGGGAAACAGGACTCCGATTCATCCGGATTCAGAAAAGAGCATGGCAGAACATCCGAAAAGAGGAAAAACCCGCAAACAACATCACAGCAGGGTCATCGTGGGTGCCTGGGTGTCCATTCCAAAAAGGACTGAGGGGGGCTACCTGTCCAAAAGGGCCAAACCTATACCCCTCCTGCCCTTGCCCCTTTGAATGGTGCCCCAAATCCAGCGGCCTTCTGCCTGCCGCCCTTCTCCAAGCTGCCTCTGTGCATTTGGCACATTCCTTTCTGGTCCTTTATTGCACAAAGAAATCCTTTGAGAAAAAGGCTGGGACTGAATTGGGAGGAGGGGGAGAAGGAGGAAGGGAGAAGGACAGAGCATCACACGTTCACCCCTCTTCCAAAGGTATAAGATAAGGGGTTCAACCTGTGTCAATCAACCTGGCACAGGAAGGAAAGTGGGGTGAGGTTGGGGGTGGGTGGTGGGGAGGAGAGAGCGCCCTTACCCGCAATAAAAGCAGAGCAAGCAACCAAGAGCAGCGGTTGGCACAGGACCCTGTTTGCCTGCAGATCCCCGGGGCCAGCCAAGGTTCGCTTTCCAGCTCGTAATGGGAGCAAAGGCACTGCAGAGACGTTGGTGGGAAGAGATGAATGCAAGGAAATATTTTTAATGCCTCATTCTTCTTGCACACAAAGCGCCTTTTTCTCCCCTTCATCTGAGCTGGGTTCAAGAAGAGTGATGGATGGGACTGTGCTTCATCTCTTCTGTCTCAGCAGGCACACTTTCTAGGCTGGGGTGAGAAGCGTGCAGCCCAGCAGATGTTGGACTGCAACTCCCAGCAGCAGCCTTCAGCTACCCCACTCAAACACTGGGAGGCACAGTCCAGCGGGGGGGGGCACCAGTGGAAGGCAGCACCTCTGGATTCCCAACCCTGGCAAGTGTAAACAGAAGTGGTTTTTCCAGCAGGGCTTGGAAAAATTACTATAAAGGAAAATTTTATTATACCACTTGTACCTTCATATTTGCTGGGGTTTGGTTCCAGGACCCTCCCGTGGATACCCAAATTCGTGAATACTCAAGTCCCATTATATGCAATGGCACAGCAAAATGGTGTCCCTTATATAAGATGGCAAAATCAAGGTTTGCTTTTTGGATTATTATTTTTTAAGAATATTTTCAAGTCATGAATACTTAAATCCGTGGATACCAAATCCATGGATACAGAGGGACAAGTGTACATTTTACCTTTATTTATTGGATTTACATCCTGCATTTCTCCCAAGATGGGAATTAAAATTTTAGTAATTTTAACTCTTTCAGGTATGGCTCTTGTTTGATGAATGTCAATGACATGTTGAGCTAATTTTGTAATTTGCATTTTTATAATATTCTGTATTTTGCATTTTTATAAGTATTCCACATGGTGTACTAAACGGTGTTAGCCCATTGGCATAAACATGGAGGTTTTTAAAGAGAGACTGGATAGCCATCTGTCGGGAGTGCTTTGATTGTGTCTTCCTGTGGCACAGAATGGGGTTGGACTGGATGACCCTTGGGGTCTCTTCCAACTCTAAGATTCTATAGTCACTGTAATTCCCAGAATCCCCCAGCTAGCAACAGTTCACGGCGAGGGATGCTGGGGACACACGGGGGACCTTAGGGTCTTCCTGCTCTGAGACACCCCCTTCTCTCATCTCAGGCATGACTCATGTCAGCCCCTCTATCTGGGGCGTGTGATTGTGTCACAATTTCCTATTTGACCAGTCAGGATCAATTATTAGGGGTCAACCTCCAACAAAGGTAAAATTCTGTCATTTGGACTCAAATTGGCAAGTTTTTACCTATATAGCACCTAAAGGTTTTTCCAGATGTAGTAACAGTACAGATACTTCTCAGCCAATGTTCTCTGCCTAAGAAAGGGGCAGTTAGCTTTGCTAACCTGGATCTCAAGGGAAGTTACTTTTTCTGTTGCTAATGGGGTTGAAACTTTATTACCTGCTTTTTATTGCCCTTTATCCCTGTTCCCCACCTGGACAAGAAGGGGAGCGGCATCTGCCTAATTAAAATCCCTCTAGACCACCTTACCTGACAAAAGATGTAACATCTGAGACAAAATGGAGGCCTTTGACTCTAACACTGTCACTATTCTTCGCCTGTATGATTTTTAACTTCTTTGCCTGATGAAGAAGCCAGTGAAGCTTCGAAAGCTTGCATGATATATTTTCCACATTTCAGTTGGCATGGCTATTTATGGTATGACAGAGTAAAGGCGATCACTAAAAATCACTATGGGAGACGTGCCTTACTGAGAATATGGAGTAGATACCAAACCAAGGTTGTGTCTGAAAATACCCCTGTGAGTCTCGGCACAGGAAGCTTTTTATAAAAGAGAAATAACAGGCAAAGAAAGATTGTTAAGGTACCAAGACAGTGTATCTTGGAGAATCATCAAAGAGAACGTACAATTAAAACACGGAGACTTTGCTTTCAGAGAAATGCAGTTTTCAATGCTTTTCATATTTAGTGGACCACAAGCTGAACATGAGTCAGCAGTGTGATGTGGCAGCAAAAAAAGCCAATCTACATTTTCATTTATATCTGTCTATCTATATATTCTTTTCTCTATGCTGCTTCTGTTTAATTCTCTTTTTTCTGTTTTTCTTTCTGTCTTTGCTGTTTTGTTTAAAATTGTGAAACTTTTATTATATGTGGAAAATCTTAATTCAAAAAGTACAGGTTCCCCCCCGCTGCCCATTTACGTGGGCAATACATATCTGGACTTACCAAAGATAAGTGAAACTGCATATATTAGCAATCCGCCATAGAGTTGTTCTGGAGGACCTAGAAAATGTCTACCGAGAGGCATCTTCTCTAGGCATTTGGTGCAACTCTACAGTCAACTTCTGGTGGAATTTGATCGTGGAGTTGCACTGGAAGACCTCCCGGTGTCTAGAGAGACCACCTCCAGCATGACTCTATGGTTCTTTGGATGCATAGAGAGACCTATCCCCCCAGTCGCAGGGAAATGAAACCATAGGTACCGATCTCAGATAAACTGGGGGGAGGGTGTCTGTATTTAAAAATGTCTCAATGAGATGTCCTTCTACAATGAACTCCATGGTCATACAAAATGACACGTCGCGCCAGAAGGATTGGGAAGAAGAAGCATTTCCTGGGTATCAACCTTCTGGCTTTTTGTGCGGTGGGCAAAAAGCTTGAAATAAATGCTGGTGTACATCTTTTGTTTCACACCAAGGTAAGGAAGGCCTGTCTCACACAAGCTGAGGCCTGCGTCATGCGGATCTGCTTCCGCGTCGCAGAAGATGCCGTAGGGCCAAAGTTTTTTGCTTCCATCCTGCGTGCAGCTTTCGCGTCCTACTTTTCCCACTCAGCTAAACTATGCAAAAGCCACGGCCAAGAAGACGCTGCTGAAAAACGCAGACCTTGAAGGCATTCTGGTTCTAGTTCATGCACAGGCATGCAAAAACAACACCACATTCCCAACCTCTTCCTTGCCTGAGCAGCCTCCAGAGTCAGACGGAATTGCTCGTTATGATAGCTCATTATGGAAGGAAGCCTTTCCACCTTTCGTAGACCATCTGCAAGAATGACGTCCAGAGTAAATGACCATTCATAAGCCAGGTGGTTAAATTATGGGCAGGCTTTATTCGGTAATTAAAACTCGGACCTTTGGAGAAGTGAGAAGGGGGGGATTAGTTTTGGGGCACTTTAAAGATTAACCCATTTATTTATTTCAGCATAAACTTTTGTGGACTACAGGCCATGCAAGGTTATGATTAACCAGTTCATTCCTGCATTAACTTTCATGTGACCAGGCAAAGGCAAACCCCCTCTGAACAAATCTGGCCAGGAAAACCTTGTGATAGGGTCACATTAGGGTTGCCATATGTCAGAAATGACATATATACTCACAACAAGTCCATGAAAGCTTAAGCCAAAATAAATAAATGGTTTGTTCTTAAAGATGCCACAAAACTACTTTTATCTTTTATCTACCTTTCTGTATTGAGAAAGGCTGGCATGGCTATCTTTTTCTCTTTTTTGAAATAAACTTGTGGGCATTCTTTTATTTTGGACTACAACTCCCAGTGGCCATGATGGTTGGGGGATTCTGGGAGGTATAGTCCATAAAAGTAACTTGCCCACACTCTCCTAAAACTTTAACACAGCATAGAACTCTAGACAAGTTTAAATTGAGCTCAATGGAGGTTACTCCCTAATACAAGAAAAGCAGCCTAAAGGAGTACTACAGTTGTCCCTCCATATCCACGGACTTGGTATCCACGGATTTAAATATTCACAGCTCGAAAATATTCTTTAAAAAATAATAATCCAAAAAGCAAACCTGGATTTGGCCATCTTATATAAGGGACACCATTTTGCTATGCCATTGCATAGAATGGGACTTGAGTATTCATGGATTTTGGTATCCACAGGGTAGGGGGTCCTGGAATCAAACCCCAGCAAATATGACAGGACAACTGTACTTCTTATCATCATTGTCACTACTTCTTTTCCAAGTTTTTCCTTCTCAAAATATAATTAATTAAAGCTTCTGATGTCCAGGGCAGAAATCATCAACCTAACAATCCCGGCCGAGTTCCTGCATCTCAGTCTATGTAAAGTTATGAATCCATAGAGAGGTTGCAAAAGGGCAACAAAACCCTGTTAGTGAATTGCGAAGACATTCCTGTGTGCAATAGCAAGAATGCGCTGATAAACATTGGGAACTTTCGTTATCCTCTGGCACTTCCTTGCCAGCATCTAGCTGTCTGTGCGCTGGCAAGCACTCTGATGAGCATTGGTGCCCATAGAATCATAGATATAGATGAGACCACAAGAGCCATCTAGTCCAACCCCATTCTGCCATGCAGGAATACACAATCAAATCAAAGGAGCCCTGGTGGCGCAGTGGTTAAATGCCAGTACTGCAAGCCACCACGTTGCAAGTTCGATTCCAGCCGGCTCCAAGGTTCACTCAGCCTTCCATCCTTTCGTAGGTCGGTAAATTGAGTACCCAGCTTGTGGGGGCAATTAGCTAGCACACATTGGAAACTGTTTAATGCAGTGTAGATGTGTAAATTGCTATTGCTTAAAACAATTTGTAAGCCGCTCTGATAGCCTTGTGGCTGAAGAGCGGGGTATAAATAAATAAATAAATAAAATAAAAAAAATCATTCCCGACAGATGGCCAGCCTCGGTTTAAAAACCTCCAAGGAAGGAGACTCCACCACACTCCCAGGTAGCAGCATATTCCCCTCTCTAACAGCTCTTATTGTCAGGAGTTTTTCCTAATTTTTAGGTGGAATCTCTCTTTTCCTGTAATTTGAACCCACTGCTCCATGTCCTAGTCTCTGCAGAAAACAAGCTTGCTCCATCCTCAGTATGGCATCCCTTCAAATATTTAACATGGCTATCATGTCCCCTCTCAACCTTCTCTTCTCCAGGCTGAACACCCCCAGCTCCCTAAGCTGCTCCTCATAGGGCATAATGCCTTCCAGACCTCCTGCCATTTTGGTCATCCTCCTCTGGACATATTACAGCTTGTCCATATCCTTCCTAAATTGTGGTGCCCAGAACTGGACACAGTATTCCAGGTGAGGTCTGACAAAGGCAGGATAAAGTGGCAGTATTATTTCCCTTGATCTAGACACTATACTCCTATTGATGCAGCCTAGAATCGCAATGGCTTTTTTAGCTGCCGCATTACACTGCTGGCTCATGTTCAACTTGTGGTCCACTAAGACTCCTAGATCCCTTTCGCATGCACTGCTATCAAGTCTCAAAGGTGCTAAAAGATCCCCTTGCTTACACTTACGAAGAGGTAAGTCTCAAGGAGAATGACATCCCTCATTTAAACACACACACACACACTACTAGTTCTTCTAGCAACAGAAATGTACATGAAGATGACAAGGGCAAGGCATGATGATTATACACACACATCTTCGACAAAGAAAGTAAAGGAGCAACTGTCCACAGGAAATCACAAGAAGAGACATCAGAGGCTGAAAACACACACACACACAAAATCAAATTTTGTCAGATTAAGGTCAAATCTGACCTCCCTGGAAGACCAAAGCCCATTCTACCTCTATCCAAAGCCTCCCAGAAACGAAGCACCGGCAGCTATAACCTGAAGCCCTCAATGCAAACAGCCCCAAGTTAAAATAAAAACATACTTTCTCTAAGCTAGAGTGGCTTAGGAACCTTATTTAAGATCAGAGAAGGGCAGAACAAATAAATCTAAATAACGAAGTGCTATCCTCAACTAGAGAGCCAACGTGGTCTAGCTGTTTGTGTGTGGAACTAGGCCTCTGGGAGACCAAGTTTGAAATCCCCATGGAAACTGACTGGGTGGTCTTGGGCAAGCCACACTCTCTCAGCCTCAAAGGGAGGCAAACCTCCTCTGAACAAATCTGGCCAAGAAAGCCTGGTGATGGCTTTGCCTTAGGGTCACCACAAGTTGGAAATAACTTGAAGACATGAAACCATCCTCGACTGGTCAATGAAGATATATTCCAGAGGAGCAGCTATGTAGTTAAATCTTGCCAAGTAGACCCTAAGATAAGGTTCTTCAAGTTGGAGTCAACTGGAAGGCATAGTACAGGGGTAGACAACTATGGAGATCTTGGGGGCAGCACATTAGACCCCCCCCCAGGAGTTCTTTGAGTCTCCACAGACAGACACACAATGCACCCATCCCACCAAAAAAAAATTCATTTTTTGCCCCCAACTGCCCTCTAGGGCAAAGCTTCTTAACTGTGGGTTATGACCCCAAATGGGGATGTGTAACTAAATGTGGGGGTCACGAAAAATTGGGCAACAGTAAATTTGATTTGTATACCTATTTTATATACTTATATACTCAGGGTCACATAAAAATTTCTCCAGCGACAAGGGGTCATGAGTGGAAAATGTTTAAGAAGCCCTACTCTAGGGGACATGGGGACATTCCACCATGTTATAGTCTTTCCTGGGCCCAGAGAAGGCCATTTGGGGCAAACAAATGTTGCACAAATGTATTTTGACCTCTGGGAAGCCCAGGCAACCTCCAAATGTGGCGGAAATGCCCTCCGTACCCCACAGAGGTCATTTTGGAGCATTCTGCAGCCATTAAAAAAACGCAGGGAGAATTAATCCCATATTTTGCCCATCGCCGGCACAGAACAACACAGCAACAAAGTTGAGTACAGGTAGACCCCCATATTCACAGGAGATATTTTCTAAGAGCCCCCCATGGATGCCTGAAACTGTGGATAATAGGGAACCCTATTATTTTCAATGAGATGAACACCAGATGCTGACCATAGAACCACATTGGAGGACCTAGAAATATCTAGAGAGAACTTATATTTTCAGATATGGATAAGTGAATCCACGGATACTGAATCTGTGGATACGGGGTCGACCTACATTTATTTATTTATTTATTTATTTAATATCCAGCCTTTCTCCTAAATGAGACCAAAGGCATTAAAACCAGGTACTCAAATGAGTATTTAAAAAGTTTTACAGACACCTTAAAATAAGTAACCATAGTAAAACATCAACACTTTACAGCAATATAAAACCATTTAACACCATGACAAGACCAATAAAAACTGCAGCATATGGGACCTCTCCACATAGCTAATTATTAGGCACCAAAACTATGTAGTTGAAATAAAGGAGTCTGGTGGGACCTGGAAATCTAACAGATTTTCTGCAGCAGAGACTTGTGTGAACCTGAAGCCCTTGAGAGGCACAAAGGTGCTGGTGAATTGGCAGGTCTCTTTACATGCAGGAGTTACAGAAAAGAAAAGAAATGTTAAACCAGCCCACAAAATATTAAGAGGTTTAGCCGACAACGACGGCATCGAGACACAAAACTCCGTCACACACACAACACAACCACCAGACCACAGCAATAATCTGAGATAAGTTCTGGCCCCAATTCTCGCCTTTTCTGGCATTGCAAATACTCACACCTCTTACACACCACAAAGGTCAAATGCTCCTCACAGCACAGAAATGCCCCACTTGTGTGCCACCGTTTGTCAGCATCCCAGCTTGCTGGGGATGATGGGAGCTGTAGTCTAACACTCCTGGAAAGCACCAGGTGGAGATGATTTTTTTTGGGGGGTGAGATTTCCCTCCCTTCTGTATCTCTGTGCATATGGGTGATCTGCTAACTGAGGGTCCACAGCAAACTCTGGCAAGCTCCCACCCTTCTCTTCCAATCAGTCTTACTTGCCTGCAAGGCTGAAATGCAAAACCAGGCAGAAGGGGGATGGGGCTGGTTGTTCTTGAGTAAACCTGTACTGTATAAGATTTGGCCTGGGGTGGGTGGAATTTCCCCTCTGAGTGGCTGGATCCACGGATGGGTTACTGAGTATCTGAACCAGCTGCAAAATAAGCAGGATTTGCACACACACCCCAATTTTCTCCATATTGCTGCAACTTTGCAAACTGCATCAAAGCATCCTGCAAATCACTCACCCTCGAGACCAGAAAAAGGAACTTCTGGCACCGGCTCCCGTGGACTCAGGGGTGGAGAGGAGGATGGGGAAACCAGAAGATGCATTGTATCCCACGCCTCGGGGTGGAGGGAGACATAGTTTCCCTCCAATTCCCGGTCGCTCTGTGGCCAAACCAACAAACGCTTCAACAAACTATCCATCTCTTTCTCTGCATTGGTTTCTAATTTTCTTTTTTTGCAAGCTAACTCACTTCCATCTCAAAGGCAAAGGCTAGAAATGAATTGTATTAACAACGGGCTGTATATATATATATATATATATATATATATGGGGTGGGGTGGGGGTTGTGCCTGTGTATCTGGGAGTGTGTTGTTAAAATGTTAGCTATTCTAAAACTTTTTGTAGTTGTTGTTATTGAATTGGGTTTTAACTTTTGTATTTTTGCGGGATTTAACCCTGTCTTTTTATTGAGTCCCAAAAGTGGGGGGGAAGCGGGATCGAAATAAAGGTAGTAACAACAACAACAACAACAACAAGTAATTAATAGGGGATTGAAAGCGAGGGTTAAGTTAGTTTGCCCGGGAGCGGCAGGGATTTTCCACTCCCTCCCAGGCGCTTTCGTTGCTCTTCTGCTTCCCCACCAGCAGCAGCCAGGCTGCCACCCAACCGGTGCAGCGTTGCCCTGGCCGGCCCGGCGCGCGCTTCCCCGGGGGGACTGCCGCCCGCCCAGCCGCCCTCTCCTCCTCCTGCTGCTGCCCACTCACCTCCTGCCTGCCTCCCCTCTCGACCCCTCCTCGCTCGCTCGCCCGCTCCGGCTGCGGAGCTGCACCCCAGGCGGGCAGGCCGGCAGGCAGGCGGGGAAGGAGGGACCCTGGCGGGCGGACCCTTCGCCTCCGCCTCCGCCTCCGGCCTCCCCGCCTCCGGGCAGCCTGCCCCAGGCCCAGGCAAAGAGAGAGGCCGCCGCAACGTTGCGAGGAGGCACCTCCCCAGGGGAAGGGCTCTCGGGCAGGAATAGGCTGCCTCTGCCTGGGAGTGTGGTGGAGTCTCCTCCTTCTGTGGCGGTCTTTAAACAGAGGCTGGGTGGCCCTCGGTCATTGGGGGGCTTGGATTGTGTCTTCCTGCAGGGCAGAAGGGGGTTGGACTAGATGGCCCTTGGGGGTCTCTTCCAGCTCTGTGATTCTATGATTCTATGTCTGTGTCCCTCCTTCTCAACTTCCTTCCTTCTTTACTTTCCCTCCTTTCCTTTTCTCCTTGCTTTTTCACCTTCCCTCCTTTCTTCCCTCCCCTCCTTCTTTCCTCTGCTCCTTCCTTCCTTCTTTCTTTCCCTCCCCCTGTTGGTCATAGAATCATAGAGTTGGAAGAGACCACAAGGGCCATCTAGTCTAACCTGCGGCCATGCAGGAGGAATACACAATCCAAGCATTCCCAACCGATGGCCATCCAGCTTCTGTTTAAAAACCTCCAAAGAAGGAGACTCCATCACACTCTGAGGCAGTGCATTCCACTTCCAAACAACTCTTACCATCAGGAACTTCTGCCGAATGTTTAGGTGGAATCTCTTTTCCTGGAGTTTGAACCCATTGCTTCGTGTCCTAGTCTCTGGAGCAGCAGAAAACAAGCATGCCCCATCCCCAGTATGACATCCCTTCAAATATTTAAACATGGCTATCATGTCCCCTCTCAACCTTCTCTTCCCCAGACTAAACATGCCCAGCTCCCTAAGTCACTCCTCATAGAGCATCATGGCTTCCAGACCTCCCACCATTTTGCTCACCCTCCTCTGGAGACGTTCCAGCTTTTCAATATCCTTCTTGAATTGTGATGTCCAGAACTGGACACAGTATTCCAGGTGAGGTCTGACCAGAATAGAGTGGCACTATTACTTCCCTTGATCTATACTCCTATTAAAACCTTCTATGGAGTTTTCCCCACCCCCCAATCCCTCTTTAAAACTCTCCAAATTTGGAAAACCACTTTTGGAGTAGGACTTCCAGAATCCCCCTCCCCAGCTTATGTTGTTGGAGAATTTGGAAAACCAAATGGTGCTGCTGGCGAGCAAACAGCACTGCAGGAATGCCAGTGCAGAATGCATTGTATACAAATAAAAAACAGCTGCTTTTACTGGAAACTGTATTAACAGTTTCACAGCACAACACCCCAGCTCTGGGATCAAATTTATGAACTCAAGGTCTAACATGAGTTTTGGCTGCAGTTTTGGCTGCATTAGCTTACTGCGCCATCAGACCCAACAACTGCACCTATGCTCTGTAACCACCTTAATCTTAACCACCCTTTGACTCAGTAACTTTTTCCTGGTTTGAGCCATCTGCAAACCAAAAGGCATGAATAAAATAATAATACTTTTTAAATTTTATATTTATAATGTGATTTTAATTTTGTACTGTTTTTAGCCTGTATTGTTTTTATAATGATGTTAGCCGCCTGCCTTGAGTCTCGTTGGTGGGAGAAAGGCAGGACAGAAATGAATAAAATAATAATAACTTATTCCAACTGTGATCCATCTGCAAACCAATAGGCACTACTCCCTCATTTTATTTTCTAAACTGCCCTGTAGCCAAATGGATTCTGAGATGTAAAAGCTCATAACGCTATAAAAACGCATTCCAGCCATATTGCAAACACTAAAATGAAGGGGTTAACAAGCTGTAAAACTATAAAACAAGCAGAGACAACATAACAAATTAAAATGCCAAGGCATATAGAAACATCTCAGCCTGGTTCCAAAAAGTCTGTATGCCACTCAGAAGAAGCAATCCTGCTTAAGGCAGCATATTTAAAACATGAAAGAAGCCACAAATCAAGAGCCAAAACAGCAAAGAGGGGATAAGGCATCCCCAACCCAGCACCTCTTGGAAGCCATAGAATCAACCAAGTAACACCTGTATGTTGCAGCACACCCTCTGGACCTGGTTTTGTGTTCTGGATAGGATGGCGGTGATCTGGGTGTGGAGGAACTTTCTGAAGTTCTGTTGTCATGGCCTGATCACTACCTGGTGGGGTTTAGACTCACTGGGGACTCAGAGCCTCTGCAGGGGTGCAGGTAGCAGCAATTAAGATGATCTGACCTGAAGGCTCGTGGGTCTGGATGGATTCCTGGTGGTTTGGGGGGAGTTTCCTGTTGCCTTGGCAGGTGATCCTGTCGACACCAGGCTGGTCTCTGGCATAGGGAAATGGCCAGGGCAGTGGACACGGTTACCCCTAAGTGTCCCCTTTCACCGGGTGGAGTCAAATGAGCCCCTTGGTTCTCTAGGGAGCTGGTGGTGATGAAACAAGTGGGACAGAGACGAGAAAGACAATGGCAGAAGACTCAGAGCAAGTCCTACCAAATAAGGGCTAGAGCTCATTGGAAAGCCTACGCCGCAAGAAACTACAGTTGTCCCTTCACATTCACAGGGGTTAGGTGCAGAAGACCCCTGCGAATGTGAAAAACCCGCAAATAATACCAGCCCTCCCGCCCTCCCAAAAGTGGCGACAAGCCTTCAGAGGTCCCATTGCCACTTTCCTCCCACCCACCCCCACCCTCCCAAAAGTAGTGACGGGCCTTCAGAGGCCCTGTTGCGACTTCCCCCCCTCCCCAGACCAACAAACCGCGAATATGCAGAACCGCAAGTGTGGAAGCCACACCCTGCCACCATTGTGTCTGCACAGTGTCATCTGGCTGAGCTGACTCAGTGGTCAGAGGCCACTCTGTAAACACTCCAGCCCACAAGAAGAAAACAAAGACCACTCAGTAGTCCACTGTGAAGAATTTGTACAACACTATGCAGACAGAATTGCTTAGATCAGCTCTGACTTGGATGCTGTAGTTGTGAGAGGTCCAGTAGATGTAATCTTGGTGCCTGCTTGTCCTGTTTTATTGGATACATTTCAACTTGTGCAACTTGAGGATGTGGACAAGATCCTTGGAGTGGTGAGAGCCACCACGTGTATACTGGATCTTTGCCCTTCCTGGCTCCTGGAAGCAGCTAGAGGGGGGCTGGATGAGTGGGCACCTCTTGGAAGGAGCCCTGGTGGTGCAGAGGTTAAATGCCAGTACTGAAAGCCAGCACATTGCAAGTTCGATTCCAGAGGGCTCCAAGGTTCACTCAGCCTTCCATCCTTTCGTAGGTCAATAAAATACGTACCTGCCTTGTGAGGACAATTAGCTAACACACATTGGAAACTGCTTAATGCAGTGTAGATGTGTAAATTGCTATTGCTTAAATAACTATTTTTTTAAAAAGTGGGCAAGGGGAACAGTGAACGCCTTACTGCAGCACGGGCAGTTGCCATCCTGTCTACAAGAGACTGTGGTGAGGCCTCACTGTTCTGAACAATTATCAGCCAGTCTCCAATCTTCTATTTTTGGGCAAGGTTCTGGAGCATGTGGTGGTCTCCCAGCTCCAGAGGTATTGGGATAAATTGGATTATCTAGATCAATTTCAGTCTGGCTTCAGGCCTGGTTATGGGAAAGAGACAGCTTTGGTTGCCTTGGTGGATGACTTACTCACGGAACTGGACAGGAGGAGTATGTCCTTGTTGGTTCTGCTGGACCTCTCAGCGGAATCGATACCATTGACTGTAGTATCCTTCTGGGTCGCCTCTCTGGGATGGGACTTGGAGGCACTGTTATGCAATGGTTCTGTTCTTTCTTGGGAGGGCGAACTCAGAAGGTGGTGCTGGGGGGCTCCTGTCTGATGCCATGGCTGTTGGTCTGTGGGGTCCCTCAGGGCTCCGTTTTGTCCCCCATGCTGCTTTACATCTACATGAAACCCCTGGGAAAGGTAATCCCAAGTTTTGGGGTTTGGTATCTCCAGTATGCTGATGACACTCAACTCTACCTCTCCTTTCCATCTGATTCCAAGAAAGCTGTCTCAGTACTGAACCAATGTCTGTTGTCAGTAATGGACTGGGTGAGGGCAAATGACTTGGAGGCACGTACACTGACACACACGTAGAAGAGGGTGCAAGGTTGGTTTCTGCTCTTCCAGTTTGAAACCAGAAAAGGAAATTACAAGAAAAGAGATTCCACTGAAAGATCTGGAAGAACTTCTTGACATGTAAGAGCTGTTCAACAGAGCAATACTCCAGGTGCGTTTTTAAAGATGGCTACCTCTCAGGAATGTTTTAGCTATAGACTTCCTGCGTTGGAAGAAGGGGGCTGGACTAGATGATCCTTGGAGTCCATTCCAAATCTACATGTAGTTTTATGAGTCTATGAGTCTGTGAAATGCACAAAAGTTTGGATAGTCACTGCATTCCCAGTCTCTGGTTTGTTTGGTGCAAGGAGAACTCATTCAGGTGGCAAATACTGTCTGTCTCATTCCCCATCACTGTCTCTGCATCTCACTCCTCACAGAAAACCGGAGGGATATTCTGGGGTGTATCATGGCTCTCTGGTGCCCTCTAAGGGCCAACTCCTATGTGTACATTAAGCCATGAGAGACAGCATAGATAGTGCAGTGCTTCAGGCATTAGACTATGACTCTGGAGACCAGGGTTCAAATTCCAACTCAGTCATGGAAACCCACTGGGTGACCAAGTCACATTCTTCTCTCAGCCTCAGAGGAAAGTAATGGCAAGCCCACTCTGAACAAATCTTACCAAGAAAACCCATGATAGGTTCACCTTCGGGTCGCCATAAGTTGGAAACAGCTTGAAGGCATGCAACAAACATTAAGGCACACGTGTGCGTTTCACCATAGGACTCAGTCTAGGGCAACTTGCTATGTTCCTATAGCTGGAATGGGAGACCACCAGGAGGGAAGATCAGAGATCTCCGAGTACAGCTAAGAAAGAATCCTGTCTAAATACCTGGAGATCCCTACTGCTGCCAGTCAGAGCTGCCAGTACTAACACATTGCAGGAAAGGAACAGAATTCAAAAGGACCTTAATAAACTAGAAAATTAGGCATAAATTAATAAAATTAAATTCAACAGTGACAAATGCAGGATTGTACATTTAGGCCATAAAAATCAAATGCACAGGTACAGGATGGGGGATGCATGACCCAGAAGTTCTACATGTGAAAAGGACCTTGAGGTTATTGTTGAGGATAAAATGAACATGAGCCAGCAATGTGATGCAGCAGCAAAGAAGGCAAATGCTATCTTAGCCTTGGTTTCAAAGTCAAGGGAAATAATAGTCCCACTATATGGTGCACTGGTCAGGCCTCATCTGGAGTATGGAGTTCAGTTCTGGGCACCTCATTTTAAGAAGGATATAGAGAAGTTGGAGCAAGTTCAGAGAAGGGAAATGAGGATGATGAGAGGGATGGATTACAAAATTTATGAGGACAGGTTGAACAAGTTGGGCATGTTCAGCTTGGTGAAGAGAAGACTGAGGGATGACACGATTGCCCTCTTTAAATTTCTCATGGGCTGTCAGAGAGGAGGAGGCAGGTTTGTTCCCTGCTGCCCTGGAAGGTAAGACCAAGTCTCATGGTTTTAAATGGCAGGAGGGCAGATTTTGATTGGACATTAGAAGAAACGTCTTGACGGTGAGAGTGCTTCAGCAGTGGAACCGATTGCCTAGAGAATTGGTGGGGTCTCCTTCTCTGGACGCCTTCGCAAAGAGGCTGGGCAGCTGCCTGTTGCTGGGGATCCTTTAGCTGGAGATCCTGCATTGAGCAAGGGGTTGGACTAGGGGGCCCGTGAGGCCCCTTCCATATCTAGGATTCTCTGATTCTGCTGGGCTAGATGGACACCACACATCTGATTTCATATAGGGCAGCATCCAGTGTTCCCAAAAACTGTGTGCAAGTTTTCACCCTCAACAGACTTCCCTTGCCCACCACTTTTTCTCTCTGTCCCTTCCAAGTAAGTGTTCTTTCTTTCTTTCTTTCTTCCTTTCTTCCTTCCTTCCTTCCTTCCTTCCTTCCACCCACACAAGTGCACCAAGACATGAATCACCTTGGCACAAGAAATGAAAAAAGTCAGCCAATCTAACCTTGGGAGGCTGTGGCCACCACCACCAGCCCATCCACGGAAAAGAAGGACAAAGGCAGGTGAGTGACTCAGACAGCAGGGTGAGTATGGAAGGGCAGGCAGGAACAACAGGTGAAAGGAAGGAAGCCAAAACAGAGAGAGAGAGAAAGAGAGAAATGTTTTAGTTTTATGATGACTCGGTGGCAGCACCTGCTAAATGGTCATAGTTTTGTTGTATTCACTGAGAATATCACTCCATCACTGGTATACCCATGTATTCATTTGCACCAGGCAGCAAAAGTTGGTGTTGCAGAGTTGCAATCATCAGGTAAAGAAATGAGCACACAGACACAGATGTGTGTCTAAACTATTCCTCTTTACCAAAGCATATTATAGTAATATTTGCAATAAGTCTGAGACTCCCAGCGTATAAACTACATAACACAGCACAATGTACAGCACAGTCCTGCACTGTACATCCCAGACTGGAAGCACACAGTCTGAAAGCAAAATCCAAGTCAAGTGCAGAGACAGTGAGTGGGGTGATATAGTTATGCAGTACAGATACAGTACAGTCATGGGTTATGCAGTGGGTGGTTCTCACACACATTTTCCCATACAGATAAGACTTCATCCTTCACATGTCCTTTCCATGCCTGTCTCCCAGACTTAATCTAGATATGCTCACCAGCTGCATTTAGCCTGTTCATTGCTGGCCCCTGCAGGCTGTAGCATGCCATACTAGCCCTTTATAGTATAAATTTCCAGTGATTGTATATCCCATCACCTTAACAATTTCATACAGACTTCTCCCTGTGGATTGAGTTTAGCCACATAACATCAGCTAAAATACTGTGTCCAGAATAGATAAAAGAATATGGAATATAATTTTTGGTAATTTTACAAAAAAAGGAAATTAAAGAAATTGAGAACCCATTTCTGCAAGATATATTGGAAATATGGTATAAATATAAGAAAGAATTTTTGCCTATTGATTCAGTTTTAACACCAGTTATAATGGGGAAAAATTCCCAAACAGTTTGAAGGAAAAAGTGGGAAAAGAATGAAAGAAAAGAAAACTAGAGAAAATAGAGGGATGGATAGGATGGATGTGTGAGAAAGGGAGTATAAGAGAGAAATTATATGGAATGAAAATTTCATGGTTTAATTGCATACAATTGGAATTAAAAATAGGAAAAAGAATAATAAAGAAATAAGGGAGCTTACAAAATTTGAAGATTTGGTGAAAAAAGGTGAAATGATGGATAATAATGAAAGTTTGAAAGGTATTACAAGTGAATTATATAAAATATTGATAAAAAATAAGGATAATAAAGACAAAGTAGAATATTTGAGGAGAATATGGGAGGAAGATTTGAAACAAAATATTGGAGATCATGAATGGGATAAGATTTGGAAACAAAGACAACTAAAAATATGTCAATACAGATAAAAGAAAATTATTATAAAATAATATGGAGATGGTATTTGACACCAGCAAGATTGCATAATAGACAAGAATAACTCTAAATATTGTTTAATAATAATATTGTTGGAGAGGTTGTCAAGAAATAGGTACATATATGCATATGTGGTGGAATTGTAAATATGTACAGCAGATTTGGGAAATGGTCTTTATAGAAACAGAGAATATTTTGAATATAAAGAAAGAAAGGAAACCAAGCATACCATTGATATCAATTTATAATGGAGAGAATGGGAACCAAGCAAAAAAGGATTTAATAACAAATTTATTAACAGCAGCAAGATTAATTATAGCAAGATACTGGAAAATGCAAATAAATGTACAAGTGGAGGAGTAGTATAAAAAAGTCTGGAAAATGGTGATAAATGATAAGTTAACATGTAGAATTAAAGTAAGAAGAGGAATTAGGAAAGAAAGTGATTTTGATAAAATTTGGAAAGTATTTGTTAAAAAAGTATTACAGACAAAAGATGGGAGGTTACCTCCATGAGAAGAAATGAGATTCTGGAAAGATTAGGTAAGGGATAACGGCTCCGGTGAAGGGGAGCACTGAGGTGGGGGGGGGTAGGGGAATTACTATTCTTGAAAAGAATCATAGTAAAGAACTTATGTTAACTTTTGAAATTAGTTAATAGAAATATTGTGATGTTTATGGTAATATTATGTGCTTTAGTAAATAAGTATTGATTGGATATTATAATGTATGATTATAAAATTAATAAAAACTATGGAATATTATAAATAAAATAAAATATTGTGTCCAGTTCTGGGTACCACAGTTCAAGAAGGATATTGACAAGCTGGAACGTGTCCAGAGGAGGGCGACCAGGATGGTGGGAGGTCTGGAAGCCATGATGCCCTATGATGATGAGCAGCTTAGGGAGCTGGACATGTTGAGCCTGGAGAAGAGAAGCTTAAGAGGGGATATGATAGCCATGTTTAAATATTTGAAGGGATGTCATGTTGAGGATGGAGCAAGCTTGTTTTCTGCTACTCCAGAGACTAGGACACGGAGCAATGGGTTCAAATTCCAGGAAAAGAGATTCCACCTAAACATTAGAAAGAACTTCTGGACAGTAAGAGCCGTTAGACAGTGGAATAGGCTGCCTCTGCCACTGAGTGTGGTGGAGTCTCCTTCTTTGAAGATTTTTAAAGACAGACTGGATGGCCATCTGTCTGGAGGGATGCTTTGATTGTGCATGGCAGAATGGGGTTGGACTGGATGGTTCTTGGGGTCTCTTCCAGCTCTATGATTTTATGATTCTATCTGTCTAAACTGCCATGTATGCTCCATGAAATCTTGCCAACAACCTCTTTTTTGTGCATGGAGTGGTGATGTTTTTGCTCCCTAATCTGGCTCTTTCTCTGAGTTCTCTTTTCATTGATCAAATTTAATTCCCATTTATTAGCGAATGGACATTGTGACTTTCTACGGAAAGTCTTGCAAGGGTGCCCCCCTGTGGCCCGACCCAGAATCGAGTTTTCCTATGGAAGGAGTCCACAGGTGGCAGGGAAGCCAGCCTTGCTCTTACCAGCAACTGGGGAGTTTGTATGGAATTCAAGGACTCCATTATTTATTTGAGTGTAGGATTAAGCCAAATATCCCATTGCACCTGGCCCCCACCTCCCAAGAGTCTACAAAGGTACCCATCTTCTTTGAAAAGCCTTGGTTAATCCCCTTTAATTATTTTGCAAATGTTATACTATGCAAACGAGGGCTGCATTTTCCTTCAGGGAGCAGAGAGCTGAGAAAGGTAACCCTTATTTGCATAGGGTAACATTTGCAAAATAATACCCCAATTTTATTTGACTGTTTACTTCTTTTTTTTTTTTTTTTTGGCATATTTATCTTCCAACAGACATAGCACAAGCCAAGTACTGAGGTTTCCAAGATCCAGATGTTTTGGACTTCATCTCTCAGAAGCCCCAACAGGCATACGCAATGGTTAGGAGTTCTGGGAGTAGAAATCCCATGACATTTGGAGTCTCCCTGATTCAGAACCAACGATTTGGATGTGCCAGGGTCAAACCAGACATTAAAAGTAATACATAGTACCTGGGATTAAAATGGTTTCCTTCCAGCAGTGGAAGAATGTATGCTTCAGCATGTAAATTCAGCTCATATTTACCTTCCAGTGACCAATGGCAAAATGGAGCATGCTCAATGTGGAGGTGAGGACAATCACATGCTATGACAAATAGACATCTTTCACCATCTGAGGGAGCACCTCTTCTAGGTCTCTCTCTCTCTCTGGCTTTTCTTCATAAATGAAGATTCAGGAAGGACTCATCTTGCGCTTTTTGCAAAAAGGCCAATCCGAGATAAACAAGTCCGGTTGCAGAAAGCACAGCAGAAGGTCTCCTTGGGTGATGATTCTGGGTTGTGATTCTTTCTGCGTTGTCGTTTCTCTTCAAGACTTGTTCGGCGTGAGTTCTCAAATAAGGCTGCAGCATTGTGGATAGTGCATCTCCATGCCTCCCGATGTGAGGCCAGGGCAGACCATTGTTGGTGATCAATTTGCCCGAGCCTGAGATGTTGTTTCAGGGAGTCCTTGTATTGCTTTTTTGGAGCGCCCCTCTTACGCTGACCTGTGGCAAGTTCACCATAGAGCTCTTCTAGGTATATTCCAAGCATATCCTTTACTCTGACCCTTAGCTGATTCTGACAAGATGTCCTCTTACATTTGCAGGGTTAGATGTGTTGAGATTCTGACCTCAGAACTGGACTGGATACGAGTTTGGTCTACCTACCGAAGAATCATACAGCTGGAAAGCACCCCCCAGGGGTCATCTAGTGCAACCCTCTGGCAGACAGGAGTCCATAGCTCAAGCATCCCTGAGAAGGAGCCATCCAATTTGATCTAGCAGGTGAACTCGCCACGGGTCAGCGTAAGAGGGGCGCTCCAAAAAAGTGATACAAGGACTCCCTGAAACAACATCTCAGCCTTGGCCAAATTGATCACCAACAATGGTCTGCCCTGGCCTCACATCGGGAGGCATGGAGACACACTATCCACAATGCTGCAGCCTTATTTGAGAACTCATGACGAACAAGTCTTGAAGAGAAACGACAACGCAGAAAGAATCACAACCCAAAAACATCACCCAAGGAGACTTTCTGCTGTGCTTTCTGCAACCGGACTTGTTTATCTCGGATTGGCCTTTTTAGTCATCAGCACGCTTGCAGTAAGCGCGGGATGAGTCCTTCCTGAATCTTCGTTTGTGAAGAAAAGCCAGAGAGAGACATTGCCATGTGGCTCTGTACAGTCCAAGTCCATAAACTCCAGGGGCATACATTGTGAGAAAGCTGGTAGTTTGCCAGAAGAAGAGAATTCGTCAACTGAGGATTTGGTGGAGGGGATTTCAGTGTCCTTAACCAGAGAAGATGCATGCTGTCCCTCTGTATGAGTTTCTGCTCTGAAGTGGCTGTTTTTTGCCAAACTACCTCAACCCAGAGTGGATAATCCTGCCATCATGTGCTTGGATCTTTCCATCCCTCTTGATCCAAACAGTCAGTAGAAGAATCTGCTTTCCAGAGGAGTGTGCCTGCTGGTCTCTGCATGAGCTGTTGCTAGAGGCATGTGTGTGCCGCTGGCATTCCCTAGTGGTCACTCAGATCTCCTGTTCTTTTTCAGGCAAGTGAGGTACATTTTAGGATTCAGAGAAAAGTACTGTATGGTCCTTCAAGTTGCCTGTTGACTTAAAAGGACCCCATGAGATGAGGTGGTTTGCTATTGCCTTCTGCTATGACTATAGCTTGTGGCCCATGGTATTTCCTGACAGTCATTCATAGGCCAGTAGTAAAGCACACAGTTTGTATGCAGAAGGTCACAGGTTCAAGCCCCAGTATCTCCAGTTAAAGATCTGCCTTCAAGTTGCCTGTTGACTTATGATGACCCCATGAACCTCATAGGGTTTTCTTAGGCAAGGAGTGTTCAGAGGTGGTTTGGCCAGTTCCTTCCTCTGAAATGCAGCCAACAGCACCTGGGATTCCCTGGCAGTCCTTCTGTGCTTGGGTAAGGCACTTCTTTTTGGATTGGGGGATTCTGGGAGTGACAGTACAAAAAGGCACCTTTTCCCATCCTCTGGAAGTTCAGATGGGATCTGATGCCTTTAGGGTATTTAGGCCATGTGTGCGCGTGCACGTACTTGCATGTGTGTATAGGGTTTTCTTAGGCAAGGAGTGCTCGTAGGTGGTTTTGCCAGTTCCTGCCTCTGAAATAGAGCAAACAGCACCTAGTATTCCCTGGTGCACATTTTGCATGCACAAGGCCACAGGTTCAAGTGCCTGTGTAAAGTGTCATGTGCACACTTTGCATACATAAGGCCACAGGTTCAAGCCCCAGTATCTCCAGTTAAAGATACTTTGTAAGGAAAGATGGGTGAGAAAGGCCACTCAGCCTGAGAATGCTCATTGGCCAGAAGGGATTTTCAGAGCCCCTGTTCTTGTTCATTCACGTTAGGTACAGTTTAGAGTTTAGAGTGAAGTGCATGCCTTCATGTCGTATGTTGACTTATGGAAACACCATGAATTTCACAAGAGTTTTCCTATGTGCAGAATACTAAGATGGCAGTTTGCCATTGCCTTCCTCTGAAATATACCCTGCAGCCCCTGGTATTCCTTGTCAGTTGTTCATAGCACACAGTTTATATGTGGAAAGCCACAGCTTCAAACCCCAGTATCTCCAGTTAAAAGTCCTTTTTGAGGGCTGGGAGAGATGGGAGAAGTCTCTTCATACCAAGAGCCTGGTTGGCCAGAAGGGAACGTCAGAGCTGTTGTTCTCCTTCATACAAGCAAGGTACATTTGAGGGTTCAAAGTAGATTATGTGCCTTCATCACCTGTTGATCTATGGTGGCCCCCAAAATTTCATAGGTTTTTTTTCCTTAGGCAAGGAATACTCAGAGGTGGTTTGCCATTGCCTTCCTCTGAAATTTCACCTACAGCCTCTTGTATTTGTTGGTGGTCTTCCAGCCAAGTACTAACCAGGCCTGACCCTGCTTAGCTTCCAAGATCAGAGAGGATATTGCACTTTGGGGGTATTTGTGCTTTGTTTCTGACTTATGGCAATTCCTTCTAGCGTGGGGTTTTCTGAGGCTGAGAGTGTGTGGCTTGCTGAAGATCACCCAGAGGGTTTTCACGGCTGAGCAGGGATCTGAATTCTAGTCATTGTCTACACTGACCAGAATACTTTACCTTCTGGCCAGAGTATTTTAGCCCCTGACCACACCTAGGCCCAGATCCTCCCACCATTATGGTGATGAAACAAGCAGAAATCGACATGCACAGGCTGGCTGATATTGGTCATGCATCGCATGAAGCCAGAAAGGAGGCCTTCAGCATGGGATGAAGGCTGGCCACATGCAGGGGGGCCTTGGTCGCATCCTGGGGACCCCCTTCCCGGCTGCAGAGCAACACCAGCAGTGATGGCATCTGGCAATACAGGCTGGCGTGCAGGTACAGACCCTGCGTTCCCATGCTGGACCCACCCAGGTTTCCCCGCATAATGTGGGTTTTCCTGGTGCTTATTTTAAAATGTTTTAAGTTTCCAGAGATTGGAACATGGAGCCATGGATGCAAGCTCCAGGAACAGAGATTCCACCTCAACATGAGGAACTTTTTGACACTAAGAGCTGTTCGGCAGTGGAACGCACTCCCTTGGAGCGTGGTGGGGTCTCCTTCCTTGGAGGTCTTTAAACAGAGGCTGGATGGCCATCTGTTGGGGATGCTTTGATTGTGATTTCCTGCGTGGCAGAATGGGGTTGGACTGGATGGCCCTTGTGGTCTCTTCCAACTCTATGATTCTATGAAGTGGGTTGCTCAGACTATAGGAAAAGAGATTCCACCTCAACATTAGGAAGAACTTCCTGATGGTAAGAGCTGTTTGGCAGTGGAATGCGCTGCTGCCTCCCAGTGTGGTGGTGAAAGCCTTGACCAAAAGGTCTATATGAAATGGATTCCAGCAGCCATTTTATGCAGGTGAAATGAACACATCGGCTAGAAAGACAACTCACAGAGCCCCACCTTCCTCCTAATTAAAAGTGTTTTGTTCAAAGCAGAGACCACAGACAGGTAACACCAGGGTCAATTTGACCTGTTTTTAGAAGACTTCTTAAGTTTTATCTACTGTATTTATGTTGTTTTTGCTGCTAAGTAAGAGTAGTTGTTGCCAGGAGATATAGAAAAATAATTTTAATTAGAATTTGGCATGAGTAGAAAGTGATAGATCAAGATGAGCTAACAGCAATGCAAATAGCTATAAAATATGTTACTCAGCTTAGTTCACTGTCCCTTCCTCAAAAGGCACTGATGAGCACCCATGTTTTCTGTTTTGCTCTGTCTGCAATTAAGTCCTGTTTTCAAGAAGCGCTGCTATGAGCCTGTTTCTGTGGACCCAAGGCTTCCATCTATGTGGAGAGTGCAGGTGACAGTGAAGTCTCCTTCTTTGGAGGTTTTGAAACAGAGGCTGGATGGCCATCTGTCAGAAATGCTTTGATTGCTTATTACTACAGGGCAGGATGGGGTTGGACTGGATGGCCCTTGGGGGTCTCTTCTAACTCAATGATTCTATGATTCTAGGACTGTCTGGAGGCAAATCGGGGCAACAACCCTGCATCATTTAGACTGCAGGGCTCCAAGATGGGGAAGCCGGGGTAAATTGCTTGTCTAGCCAAGTCCCTGGTCGCCAGAGTTGTATGTAGTCCAACACTCAAACCACTACATCACACTGGCTCTGGACCTTGTACCTCTTTCCATATCAGGAGGCACGATGCCTTGAAAAGTGAATTGTGCAGTAACACCAAAGCAGAGCAAGTGAGATAAATCTTCTACTGAGCAACCAGTGGGTGATCTGTAGTCTTTCACAGCCTAGAAATTACATCCTTGTGCGCTGTTAAGTCTCATGTGTGCTTCCATTTTTCTCAGAAAAACAAAAAGGGGGAAGCCTCAAGCAGCAGAAGTGTGTCCTGGGGTGCATCTCTACTGCAGAAATAATACTATTTGACACCACTTTAAGTGCTCTTGCTCCAGCCTATGGAATCCTGGGATTTGTAGTTTTACAAGGTCTTTAGCTTTCTCAGCCAAAGAGTGCTGGTGCCTTATTAAACTACAAATCCCAGGATTCCATAGGATGGCGCTGTGGCAGTTAAAGTGGTGTCAAACAGTATTATTTCTGTGTCTGTGTCAATCATTACAATCAGATGCAAAGACAACACCAAGACACTCACTTTCCTTGAATTCCTTTTATTTCGAAATAAACACCTCCAATAACAAGGTATGAAATCCCCCCTCCCTTTTGTATTCATTCCCTGGAAATGCAAAAAAGGAGCTCCAGGGAAGCAAAACACCCCCTGAAGGAAACAGTCATCAAACCCCCCATTTCGAGGGCAGCCTCTCCCCCGCCCCGAAAAAAAATACCAGCCCAGAGAAAAACTACAAGTTCTTCATGCTGGATGTTTTGCAGAGAGGAGAGGAAAGGAGAGGAGACACCCCAGCCTGAAAACTCTTGATCCCACACCTCTTACTGAAAAGTTCCCAAAGGACAGTTTCCCCCACCCCTAAAAAAATCACTATCCAAGTCTTTGCACATGCCCCGAAGGCAGCTGCAAGAGCAATCACAGAACAACACCAGGATAAATGAAGCAAGAGAGATTGGTTACAGGCAGTGGTGGCTTTTGTCCAGAGCGGCTGGTGCGGAGGGCCGGGTCACCAGGGATGTAATGCATGGTGGACACTTTTCCAAGGTTGTCCTTTAACCGGTTAGATGGGGAGAAGCATCCCAGAGAGGGGGACCCTGATCTCCTACCCATTGGATGGAGACCCTGCAACTGGAGTTACCAGGGCATAGAAGCCATTTCTTGAAAAAGCTGTCAAAAGAAAAGTTCCTCTTGTTCCTTCTTCCTTGGGAAGGAATTTGTCTCTGCTCCATCACAAAGTACTCCATCTATGAGGTCCTTGGATACTTGAGAGAGTGTCTGTGCCGGCCAAGGATTGAGTCCTGTTGTACAGGCCTCACTCTGTATCCCAACAGTCAGGGCAATACACGGTGTAACAAGTGACCTGATAGCCATGTTTAAATATTTGAAGGGATGTCATACTGAGGGTGGAGCAAGCTTTTTTTCTGCTGCTCCAGAGACTACGACACGGCGAAATGGGTTGAAACTATAGGAAAAGAGATCCCACCTAAATATCAAGAAGAACCTCCTGACAGTACGAGCTGTTCGGAAGTGGAATGCACTGCCTCATAGTGTGGTGAAGTCTCCTTCTTTGGAGATGTTTAAACAGAGGCTTGATGGCCATCTGTTGGGAATGCTTTCACTAGATATTCCTGCAGGGCAGAATGGGGTTGGACTGGATGGCCCTTGGGGTCTCTTCCAACTCTATGATTCTATGCCCCACCCAATGGCTCAGCTTAAATGGTGAAATGGGGAGAGAGGCAATCAAGGCTCCTGTGCTCACCGGGCTATTGAATGCACTCCAGGTTTTAGTCTGAACTGTAAAAGAGACATCCAAGGGGCTGGAAGTGTTTGGGGGATAGATTGATTCAGCATCACGGGTAATTCTAACAAAGAATGGGTTCACCACCCAATTGATATGGAAGTCATCCCTCCCCTCTGCCCACTGTGTCAATCTGTTCTGGGTTTCAGTCTGAACTTTAACGGAGCTAGACCACGTTCTGGAACGTATTCCCCCCAAATGAGTTCGGCAGGTTGGAGAGCACCTTTAAAGTGTGGACTAAAGTCCAGAATGAACTCATGCCCCACCGACATGGACGTCACCACCCCACGCCACTGTGTGAGGCACAACATTGGAAGTTACTTTTAAGACCAATATCATGGCACATAAAATATTTAGGAGAATTCTAGATTGGCTACTTAGTTACAACTGCGTAGCTAAGGGTCCATCTAGACTATAGAAATAACGCTGTTTGACACCAATTTAACTGCCATGGCTCCATCCTGCAGCATCCTGTGATTTGTAGTTTGGTGAGGCACCCGCACTCTTTGGCAGAGGAGGCTAAAGACCTTGCAAAACTACAAAGCCCAGGATTATAGTGGTGCGAATATACATTATTTCTACAGCGTAGATCCACCCTAAGTAATGTCTCCTGACTTCACACACCCCCATCTGAAGCTCCGACAGCCGGATCAGCGAAGGAGGCCCGTTCAGCTGTGTTTCCACTCCCTCTTGCAACAGGGGTGCAGCCTCTGATGGTTGCACCCTCGCCCAGGAGGGGAAGGGAAACGTGTGCCGTTTTGTACTCCAATTGGAAGCTGAGCAGACCTTGGTCGCCTGATCTGCTGCAGGCTCTTCAAGTGGGGAGAGGGGGGCATTTATATAGTCTTACAGTAAGACTACATGATCGTACGGAATACAGTTAGGGATCCATGAGGCTAGGCTATGAATCTGTACAGCAGGACCCCTTATCCACTGGGGATTGGTTCTGGGAAGGCCGTGGATACTGAAAACCGTGGAAAATAGCAAACACCATTGCAAATAATGAGACTTCCGGTTTAAAATACCATAGAGTTGCCTTGGAGGACCTAGAAAATGGCTAGAGAGGACACATTTTCTAGGAAGACTCTATAGTTGGTGTGTTGTTTTGTGTCCCATGGATAACTGAATCAGTAGATAATGAATCAGTAGATACGGGGTCTTACTGTAACTGCAATACTGAACACCAGCCATCATTTTTTTTTACTGTTGCTCTGTCACAGACAGTGTTGGCATATCTGAATAGATTTGTCTCAGAAGTCACTTTCTCAGCTCCAGATGGGGAGGGAGAGTCTAGGTCTGGAAGCCATGATGGCCTCTGAGGAGCAGCTTAGGGAGCTGGGGAAGAGTTTACCCTGGGGAAGAGAAGGCTGAGAGGGGACATGAGAGCCATGTTTAAATATTTGAAGGGATGCCATATTGAGTATGGAGCAAGCTTGTTTTCTGCTGTTCCAGAGACTAGGACATGGAGCAATGGGTTCAAACGACAGGAAAAGAGATTCCACCTAAACATTAGGAAGAATTTCCTGACAGTAATTGCTGTTCAACAGTGGGATGTGCTGCTGCCTGGGAGTGTGATGGAGTCTTCTTCTTTGGAGATTTTTAAACAGAGGCTGGATGGCCATCTGTCATTGGGAATGCTTTGATTGTGTCTTCCTGCATGGCAGAATGGGGTTGGACTAGATGGCCCTTGGGATCTCCTCCAAATCTTATGATTCTATGATGGCAGGATGATGTTACCTTTTCCCAGACTGGATCTGACCCAGTTTGGGATAGAGACGGGGTTTGTCCTTTTACTGGAATGGCGAGAGGGGAAGGGATCAGAGCACAGGTGGTGATGAATGGATTGTGCTGGCTCAAACCAGAAAGTAAGGGAAGATCTTGTCCGGAATTCTCCCCATCTCAAAGCACAGAATAATACATTCTTAGAGGTGGGGGTTGTCTAGATGGTGAAAATAATCCTAATACAATTCACAGGGAATACCTTTTGTCCCAACGAGATCCCATGGTGATTCGCCTTATTCAGAAGGAGGGGGGCCAAAAACTCTAAATACTATGCTGGAAAAGTCTTTGCAGTTTTTTTCTGAATTTTAAAAAATAATGCAAGGAAATCGTTTGGACAACCGATTTGCATCACTGCACATTCTCAGAGAGGAGAGAAAGTGGACACTTTATTGGTTGGATGTGTGCTGGGGCTGGGCTTGCCAGCAAGCAAGGAGCCAGAAGAGCCATTTTGGATTTTCACGTCCTTGATCATGCACTTTTTTGCTGCTCTGAGCCAACGAAATAGCTTTTTAAAGCTTTTTAAAGCAGAAGGTCACATTGCACACTTTTGTAAAATTAAAAAGTGACAACAACGTGTGGAGAAAAGTAACACGCTAATTTACTTGGCCACCACCTTGATTTACAAGTGTGTGCACTTCAAACACAGATGATAGTAGCTTCACATACTATTGTTTTTTGCCAAAAGACTGTGGAGACAAAAGAATGCTGGTGCGAATTTGCAATAATGCGCAGGAACCAGCATTATATCCTCTCATCATGACAAG
Organism: Gambelia wislizenii; assembly: GCA_030847615.1. Classification (NCBI taxonomy): domain Eukaryota; kingdom Metazoa; phylum Chordata; class Lepidosauria; order Squamata; family Crotaphytidae; genus Gambelia; species Gambelia wislizenii. The sequence goes on from JAUMIR010000003.1 coordinate 377,593,005, forward strand.
CCCCTGGAAGGGACCACAAGCTAGTCCAAACTCCTGCCATGCCAAAATTGCCTCTTTTGCATTCATACAAAGACTTTTCTTGGAATCCAATTTTCAGTTGGCCACATTGGGAGAATAGGGCTCAGGGCAAGCAGATGTGAGCCCCATCTCTGCAGCTACATCTGGAACCAGCGTCAGAATGGGAAATCTTTATAATGCACTTGGTACGGGGAGATTGTCCCTTACCACAGCTGTCTGAGCATGTACAGAGTCCACTTTGCTCCCTTCATCACAATCCTGGCTGGTGGTTTCACCCATCAATCAATTTTAATGCCCCCCTTTGGTAACTAATTTTAATTTTTTTTAATAGTTTAACTACTTTTAAACTTTTGTATTTTGTGAATTTTAACTGTTTTCTTAATCTGTTGTAAGATGCCCCAAGGCCCAAACTGGGAGAAGGACAGGATATTAATAAGTATAATAATAAATCATAATAATAATCTTTTTATTTATATCTCACCTTTTCCCAAAAAGGTGGGCTTCAAGGCAGCTTTCTATATGAGTGGAAGGCCATGGATCCACTCTAGGTAGTAGTCCAGATTTGGAAGGAACTGTCCGAGGTTTTTGGGGGCAAGATTTCAGCAGCCTTGGTGGATCAGATAAGTTCGGACTCAATTCCAGAACATTATCTGCCCCACCAGCAAGGAAGCTTCTAGCTGCCAGTGCTTCATCAAATGCGCCCCATCCTGCCCCTCCATGTGATTTAGCCTTGAGTAACACTCCCCAGTTGAAACCAGAAAGGCAAAACAGGGTTTTGATTTCATCATGGTGGAAGGGGAAAAACAGAGTTGGGCCTTAATGGACCAAAATTTGGGCATTTCTTTTCTTTCTAGCAAGCAATGAAGGCAGCGTAAAAGACCAGTAGCAATTGGTATCTCCTCCATCCGCCATGATGAATCCATTCCTGGTTTTAGCCCGAACTTTAAAAGAGCTATCAGAGATCCTGATCCTATTTGGTGGGTTCCGTCCACCTCTCATGTTGCCTTCCACTTTTCGCAGCATTATTATCTTTACCGTGTGTCATGTTGTCTCAAGTCAGGTCTTGAGTTTGCAGGGCTGTTGGAAACAGGGTGACTTGGAGGTCTCATCCATAAGGTCCTCATAAGTTAAAGTGGGCTTGAAGGCAGTTAACAACAACATGTCACCTCATGATGTTTCCACAGTAGGACAGCCTTGGTTGAATCCTTTTGGCTTCTAGTGAGAATTCAGGCTGGATTTGCTCTCCGGCCTGAATCTTCCAAGATCCTCCATCATCAACAGGCCTGCTTAGGTCTTGAAGACTCAGCGCAGTGGCTTCCTTGATAGTCCACCCACCTGTAAAGCAGTCTTCCTCCTTTCCTGCTGCCTTCTGCCTTCCCAAACATTATTGCCCTTTCTAATGAGTCATGTCTTCTCATGATAATCCCAAAGTAAAACAACTTCAACTGAGTCATCTTGGCTTCTAGGGAGGGTTCAGGCTTGATTTGCTCTCAGACCCATTTATTTGTCTTTTTCTTTAGCGGTGGTCCAGAGTATTCCCAGAACTCTTCTCCAGCATCACATTTCAAAGGAGTTCACTGCCTTCCTAACACCTTTCTTTGCTGTCCAGCTTTCACAATCAGACAGAAAAACGGGGAATGCAATGGCCTAGATCAGTGGCTCTTAACCTTTTCTTTAGCAAGGACCCCTTTTAAATATCTTTTGCTGCCATGGAAACCTAAGACTTAACTCAAGATTTAAAATCATCATCATCATCATCGAGTTGTGAGAGACTGCAAGGACCATCTAGTCCAACCCCATTCTGCCATGCAGGAATACACAATCAAATCATTCCCAACAGATGGCCATCCAGCCTCTGCTTAAAAACCTCCAAAGAAGGAGACTCCACCATCTCCCAGGCAGCAATGGATTCCACTATAGAAACAGCTCTTACTGTCAGGAAGTTCTTCCTAATGTTTAGATGGAATCTCTTTTCCTGTAGTTTGAACCCATTGCTCTGTGTCCTAGTCTCTGAAGCAACAGAAAACAAGCTTGCTTCATCCTCTGTATGACATCCCTTCAAATATTTAAACATGGCTATCATGTCACCTCCCAACCTTCTAAGCCACCCCTCATAGGGCATAATGGCTTCTAGACCTCCCATCCTGGTCGCCCTTCTCTGGACATGTTCCAGCTTCTCAATATCCTTCCTGAATTGTACCTGATAATAATCATCATCCATTAACTCTTTCCTCAGCGGCAACTGCAGAGGGAAGACTTTTCTCCTTTTTTTTCCTCCCCCCCCCCCGGCTTTTTCCTGCAAGTTTGTGGCTGGAGTAGATTGAATGGCAATGCGCAGGCCAAGCCCGCCAGCCAACCTTTGCCTTGGCTCTTGCCACATGGGCTGAGCAGCCTTCAAGCCTTTGTGGACCCCTTGTGAGGATGTCACTGCCCCCTGGGGGTCCGTAGACCACAGGTTAAGAACCACTGGACTAGGTGGTTCTGATTTTGGTATCTAGTGATTAATATGGGAAAGTGCAAGGATTCTCTTTCATGCTACATAACTATAACTCTCTGGCAAAGACTTCAAACTTAGAGTTTTCAGACAGAGGATTATACATTCCTCGCAAAACTACAATTCCCAGCCTACCCTAGGATGGAACCAAGGCAGTTAAAGTGTGATCAAAATTGCTCTACCTGGCTCGCCTCCTGCTGGTGTTTTACACACTTGTGAGTCCCCTTTACACACGCAGTTGTATTTTTTTTTTTTGGCTCTGGTGTAACATCCACATCCAGTTCACAGACATGTAAGCAGAGTACACAAGTGTAAATGTTACACATGTAGTGGTGCATTTCTTGGATGGTACGTAACAACTCATAAAGGCCTTCAACGTGCCACTTTCTTCATTGGGGTGGCAGGAACGACTCCAGCACACAATTCCCCCTTGGCACAAGGGGAGAAACAACAGCAGGCACATGGGCAGGTACACCATTATGCCATGCAACATTTTCCAGCTGAAAAGCGGAATACGTGTGGCCAAGTGACATCGGAGTGTGGTCAAGATGGCCAATGTTATAAATGAGGAAGCACACAACACACACACACACAAGGAAAATGTGCAGCCGTTTGCTTTTGCCCTGAGCCTACTGAGAAGAGCAAGATTCTGCACCTCGTCTCCTCTACCCCTTTGCTGAGATCAAAGAATCCTTGGGAGGGACCCCAAGGGCCATCCAGTCCAACCCCCTGCCCTGCAAGAACAAACAAAGCATTCCCAACAGACGGCCATCCAGCCTCTGTTTAAAAACCTCCAAAGAAGGAGACTCCAACACACTCCAAGACATAGAATCATAGAATTGTAGAGTTGGAGGGGATCTCCAAGGGCCATCCAGTCCAACCCCATTCTGCCCTGCAGGAATACACAATCAAATTATTCCTCAGCAGCGGATCCCTCTGCCAAATAGCTCTTACTGTCAGGAAGTTCTTCCTAATAATGCTTAGGTGGAATCTCTTTTGCACTTTGTACTGAGTTTGCAGCAACTGAAATAAGCCGAGGACAACGGAGGAAAGCAGGAGGAGACAGAAGCTGGAACATTATACAAGCAGCTGGAAAATGGGAAGACAGAGAATTAATCAGGACTGAACCTGCCAAATCAGGATAGTTGGAGGGTATGCGCCACCAGTTGTACAACGTTCCTACATTCAGCAGAAGTGTGAAGTAGCACAACCGCTGTGAAACAATGTGAGTTTAGATTTATCCTCCACAAGCATCATGGTGGATCTTGGCCACTGCGTAGTGAGACTGTCCTTCTGCAAGACACACAACTGGAGTTTATAGTGGGACAGCTTGGCACTCCTAGTTGTGTAGCTTGTCTCCAGTGGCCTTTCCCTTAGCTAAAGACTTCTTATTTTTGCAGGTGTCTATTTCAATATAATTCTCCTTCTTCTCTCCTTCCCTTCATGATGAGACAAGGAGAGCATCCATATGGTATCATTATACAAGGTCAATCCTAATTTTAATTACCACTGCTCCCCCTTCAGTCCTGGGATTTCTAGTTTGGCGAGGGACTTAGAAATCTCTGATGAAGAGATCTAGAAGCTTGGGTTACCGTTCCTATGGTACCTTGAGAAGAAGAGGGAATGAGGATGCAATCAGGGTATTTGTAGCTCAGGGGAGTGTGCTAGACCTCTCTCTAGCGGGGAATTCTGTCCCTCTCCAAACTACAGATCCCAGGATCCTATTAGGATATACCCATGCTAGTTAAACTGGTATCAATGTCCTGTAACTGTGTAGCGGAGAATATACCCAAGGTCTTCATACAGTTCTGCAGGTTTAAAATTTTCTCTGCAAATGGAGATTTATTTATTTTTATCTTGGCCACTCTCCTGTTACAGTGTTGAGCAAATAATGGTGCTCCCACCTGGAACATTAGGCAGAGTTTTCCATAATTCTTAATATAGAGGGAGTTATAAAAATCATTGCAGAGAGTAGGGAAATCCTTTCTTTGATCAGCCATGGTCAAGTGGAAGCCAAGCCTAATTTGATTAATTTTGGAGAAGGAGGAGGAGGAGGAGGATTGGGGGTGGGGGACTGAGGCTTCCTTCTCTCCAAGCCCCCCACCCAAGCGGTCAGAAGAGATAAGAGGCTGGTCACCACAGTTTTTCTTTTTATATCCTCTCCACCCACAGGCAATCACCACCACTGCTTTAAAAAGAGATCCTGTTACAAAAAAGGGACTTTGGAAAGCAGAACCAGAGAGAGTGTGCGCCTTGCAGCAATGGTTTTAATTTATAATTGTTTAATATTTTTTTATGGGGGAGGGTGGGGGTGGGGGGTGTTTGGTGATTTTATCTGTATTGTATTTTAATTTTTGTAAGCCGCCCCGATTGTTTTAACAGAGGGGCGGGGTATAAATAAATTTTATTATTATTATTATGGTGTTTTGCAGCAGCAGCTACTTGTCTTAACAGTGATCCCCCCCCCATAACCCCCCATAAGTTTTGCATGCAAGATGGTGGCCACGAGTGATTTACTCACTTTTGTATTTTGCTGCCATCAAACTTTAAAAAAAAAATGATTTCCAAGGTGTGTGTGCTAGAGTGATTTTTCGATTGAACAGGAAAGAAAAAAAACCACCCCATTTTATCACCTTAGCGCTCACTCAGTATGGTGAAAATCTAACACGGCGGCAGCAAGCCCCGCCCCCAGGCTTAACCGGCCAATCAGCTTTGCGCTTCTGCTTTTATGGGAAAGCAATTCATATCGAATCACTTGTCCCAACGAGCAGGAGTGCGCACCCCCTCTTGCTATTTTTTAAAAAAACTCAGTGAAAAGCCACAAAGGGTTTTCCTGCGTTGTTTGTGCCATTTTGGGTCCCCCTCCTTCTGAATACAGTGGATTGATGTGGGATCCCATTTAGACAGGCTGTATTCCCAGCAAATTCCACGAGGGTTATTTTCACCATTTAGACAACACCGGCGTGTGTGTGAACCTTAAGAGCGTCAGTCATGGATCTTAAGAGAGTGCTTGAAGAAGAGAACCTTACAACAGTACCTTTATTTGCAAAACCTAGCCTGCTGGATGGTTCCCACTCTGCCACAGACTACCCTGTCCCTGACTCTGCGTGCGAGTGACGCCAAAGTGGGGGGGCATCTCTCTCTTTCTCTCTCTCTCTTTTTCTTGTTGTTTTGGAAACACAAACAGCATTGGTTACACAGACAAAAAAGAAGAAGAAGCCCAAGTGGGTAAATGCAGCAGAGATTCCGTTGCGGGGACGAGCGTCACGGACCCCGTCAGTTGACGCTGTCCTCATCGCTGCCTTCGCCCCGGTCGTCTTTGGTCTCGGAGAGGCTGCTTTCGTCGATATTCTCTAGGGAGTCGGCGTGCTGGATGGAGAGATCCGAGAGCGCCACGCTGGGCAGGGTGTTCTGCTCCGGGTACAGCCAAGGTTTGAAATGGGAGTTGTGCTTCTGTTTCCACTCTGGATACTTCACACAAGCCTTGTACATCTTCTTCATGGCCTAAAGGAGGAAACAGAGGGTGCAGTCAGCAGACGGAGGGGGGAGTTTAAAGAACTATTATCTATCTGTCTTTTTTTTTTAAAAAAAATACTTGCTATTAAAAGCTTTGTACACATTTTAAAAATTACAAAAACCCAAAACAAAATAAAGAGGTGGCAACAAGTTAGGTCAGGCGTCATTGTTTCCTATATAAACATCAGATTCATCTATTGCATTTAAATATCTTCCAATGTAATTATACAAACTCATGTTTACATATATATCCCTCAGGTGTAATTGTTCCATCTTTCATTAACTTCCTCTTATTCACTAACTGAGTATCAGTGGATTTATATATATTCCTGTAAACATGGGTCACCTATCGCCAACACTTACAACTCCTCGAACGCTTTCATCAGCGCTGTCTACGCACAATCCTAAATATACACTGGATTGACTACGTGACGAATGTTGCTGTCCTTGAGCAAGCAGGGATCACCAGCCTTGAGGCCATGATATTGAGAAAACAGCTGCGCTGGACAGGGCATGTTTCTAGGATGGAGGACCATCGCCTCCCAAAAATACTACTCTACGGTGAACTCGCCACGGGTCAGCATAAGAGGGGCACTCCAAAAAAGCGATACAAGGACTCCCTGAAACAACATCTCAAGCTCGGCCAAATTGATCACCAACAGTGGTCCGCCCTGGCCTCACATCGGGAGGAATGGAGACGCACTATCCACAATGCGGCAGCCTTATTTGAGAACTCACGCCGAACAAGTCTTGAAGAGAAACGACAACGCAGAAAGAATCACAACCCGGAAACATCACCCAAGGAGACCATCTGCTGTGCTTTCTGCGACCAGACTAGTTTATCCCAGATTGGCCGTTTTAGTCATCAGCGTGCTTGCAGAAAGCGCGGGATGAGTCCTTCCTGAATCTTTGTTTGCGAAGAAAAGCCAGAGAGAGAGAGAGAGATCTTTATGTACCACTGCATTTTAAAATGTTGATAAAGTAAAATATCTTACAATTTACCTAATATTTTGTCCTTCCTTTATGTTCCTTTTTGTTTTTTATATTATTATCCCTTAACTTCAGTAAACAGTTCTATTATTAGTTTATCATATCAAAGAGCAATTGTCAAATCAATCTATTTTTCCTATATTCCTATATATTTCTATAGGTGTCTATCTGTCTGTCTATCAGTCTGCTTACCTACCTATCTATCTATTGATACTTTTTCTCCCAGCCGTAGAAATCAAGGCAACTTATAACAGTTATTAAAACAGACACAGATAACATCTCACACCACACAGAAGTTTAAAATATAATTAAATATAATTATAATTTTATAATTATGCAGTCAGAGCCCCATATTTGTGGAACCAATATCTGCAGTTTCAGTTGTGCACGGGACACAAAACAGGAACACATACCATAGAGTCTTCCTAGAAAATGCCTAGAGAGGCATCCTCTCTAGACATCCTCTAGGTGCTCCAATGCACCTCTATGGTATTTTTAACCGGAGGTCCCATTATTTTAATAGGTTTTGCTGTTGTCTCGGATTGGCCTTTTTAGTCATCAGCGCGCTTGCAGAAAGCGCGGGATAAGTCCTTCCTGAATCTTCGTTTGCGAAGAAAAGCCAGAGAGAGAGAGGCTGTTGTCTGCAGTTTTCGGTATCCACATTAAGTCCAGGAACCAAATCCCCGTGGAAACAGTGGTCCAATTGCTTATTAAATATTAAAATTTAATTAAAATATAATTAATTAATAAAAATATAATTAAAATATCAATAAGATTGCACACCACGCCAAACACACAAAGCCCACTTTGCTCCTTGCTTCCCTCTGTATTAGTCGGCAGCTTCTCCACAGGACTGAGTAGCTCTTCTCATCTGCCTTCGTTCATTACCTAACAGGACAATCCAATGGCTCTTGCACCAATACAAATCCCTACTCTCTCTTATCAGATCAGTGTGGCCAAAACTTACACTGTTCCAAAACTGGGTTCCTCCTGTTTTCGACTAATTTGGCATAATAAACAATTGTCATTCAAGCACTCAATATGTCTCATTTTCCTTACATTTTTTTAACTGTCTCTGGTAAGGTTGTAAACTACACATTTTTTCCCCAACTGCATATTTTGCATCCAACTGCACATGCACAAGCAAAATCCCCTGGCAATTAGGGCTGAAGAACAGGAAGGAACCGGCTAGCAAAGGCCCACGGAGTCCCAGGTGGCCACCCAGCTGCCGGAAAACTAGAAGAAGGGGATTCCTGATAGAGGAGGGTCCTGTGGAAACTAGAGAAAGAGGCCTCTCCATCAAGAGGGGTGCCACATGGACAGAATTTATCAACCGAGGATTTTTTGGGGGGGGGGTGTCTTAGAGTCCTTAATCAGAGAAGATGCCCGCTGTCCCTGTGTATGAGCTTCTGCTCTGAAGTGGCCGTCTTTTGCCAAACTACCTCAACCCAGAGTGGATAATCCTGCCAACATGCGCTTGGATCTTTCTGTGCCTCTTGATCCAAAGAGTCAGGAGAAGAATCTGCTGTCCAGAGGAGTGTGCCCTCTGGTCTCTGCACAGATAAAGGAGGCTCCTGTGCAAACTAGAGAGAGGAATTTCTGAGGTGGCTTCTTTGTCTAGTTCCTGGTACTTGGTTGGCCATCCAGGCTTTCCTGGCTGGGCTGAAGGACTGAGCTGCTGTGCCATTGGGATTTAGGTGCCATCGGTCTTTCTGGCATTCTGGAGGACGTACTCCCTGTCCCAATCCAGCCCCACCTTGGTTAGTAGTCCCCGGTGGGGCAAGGGCTCCATCCCTGGTCCAAGGCTGGTTGGGTGAGCTTTAGCCATCCAACCTATTGGGCCAAAAGCAGAAACAGCTTCCTATGACAGAGCATGGGAAATAAGCAAGATGAACTTGAACTCCTTGCACTACAAAACAAATATGATATAATAGGCATTACTGAAACCTGGTGGGACGAGTCTCATGATTGGAATGTAGGAATAGAGGGGTATAACCTTTATAGGAGAAACAGGCCAAACAGGAAAGGAGGAGGAATAGCATTATATGTCAGGGATATTTACACCAGTGAAGTGATCCATGACATCAATACTGGAAGCCAGGTGGAGAGCGTCTGGATAAACTTAAAGGGGAGGGAAACAACAGGGATGTTCTTGTGGGACTCTACTACAGGCCCCCAAGTCAGACAGAGGAATTGGATGTTGCCTTTCTAGAACAGATGAACACACACGCAGAAAGGAGAGATGTAGTAGTGATGGGTGACTTCAACTATCCTGATATTTGCTGGCAATCTAACTCAACCAAAACTTCAAGGTCTAGCAAATTCCTTACTTGCCTGGAAGACAATTTCATGGTCCAAAAGGTGGAAGAGGCAACAAGGGGGTCAGCTATTTTAGATCTGATCCTAACCAACAGAGACGACCTGGTTAATGGGGTGCAAGTGGTGGGATCCTTAGGTGAGAGTGATCATGTTCTCCTGGAGTTTGTTATACAATGGAAAAGAGAAGCCAGGCATAGTCAGACACGCATTCTTGACTTTAGGAGAGCTGATTTCAATAAACTCAGGGAAATACTGGGGGTGATCCCATGGTCAGGAATACTAAAAGAGAAGAGACCTCAAGACGGATGGGACTTTCTCAAAAGGGAGATACTGAAGGCACAATTTCAAACAGTACCATTGAGGAAGAAAAATGGGAGGTGTCTCAAGAAACCAGGATGGATGACTAAAGAACTTTCAACGGAGTTAAGTTTTAAACGGAACATGTATAGGAAATGGAAAAAGGGGGAAATCACCAAAGAAGAATCCAAACAGATAGCGAACACATGTAGGAGTAAAGTCAGAAAAGCTAAAGCGCAGAATGAGCTCAGGCTTGCTAGGGAGGTTAAGAACAATAAAAATGGTTTTTTGGGCATGTCCACAGCAAAAGGAGGAAGAAAGAAATGATAGGGCCACTACGTGGAGAAGATGGCAAAATGCTAACAGGGGACAGAGAGAAGGCAGAATTACTCAACACCTTCTTTGCCTCAGTGTTTTCAGAAAAGGAAAAGGGGGACCAACCTGAGGATAAAGGAACAGAGGACACAACAGGGGAAATCCAGCTCAGAATAAGCAAAGAGGTAGTACAGGAATACCTTCTTAATCTAAATGAATTTAAATCTCCAGGACCAGATGAACTACATCCAAGAGTATTAAAAGAGCTGGTAAATGTGATCTCAGAGCCATTGGCAATAATATTTGAGAACTCCTGGAGAACAGGGGAAGTCCCAGCAGACTGGAGGAGGGCAAACGTTCCCATCGTCAAAAAGGGGAAAAAAGAGGATCCCAACAATTATCGTCCAGTTAGTCTGACATCAATATCAGGGAAGATTCTAGAGCAGATCATTAAACAGAGAGTCTGTGAACATTTAGAAGGCAATGCCATAATCACAAAAAGTCGACATGGGTTTCAGAGAAACAAGTCATGCCAGACTAATCTGATCTCTTTTTTTGATAAAGTTACCAGCTTGGTAGATGAAGGGAACGCTGTGGACATCGCATACCTTGATTTCAGTAAGGCCTTTGACAAGGTTCCCCATGACATTCTTGCAAACAAGCTTGTAGAATGTGGGCTAGACAAGTTAACTGTTCAATGGATTTGTAATTGGTTGACCAGCCGAACCCAAAGGGTGCTCAGCAGTGGCTCCTCTTCGTCTTGGAAAGGATATTGGAAGGATATTGACAAACTGGAGCATGTCCAGAGAAGGGCAACTAAAATGGTGAAAGGTCTGGAAACGATGCCTTATGAGGAGAGACTCAGGGAGCTGGGTATGTTTAGCCTGGAAAAAAGAAGGTTAAGAGGTGATATGATAACCCTGTTTAAGTATTTGAAGGGGTGTCACGCTGAGGATGGAGCAGGCTTGTTTTCTGCTGCTCCAGAGACTGGAACACGGAGCAATGGATGCAAGCTCCAGGAACAGAGATTCCACCTCAACATTAGGAGGAACTTTCTGACAGTCAGAGCTGTTCGGCAGTGGAATGCACTCCCTCGGAGCGTGGTGGGGTCTCCTTCCTTGGAGGTCTTTAAACAGAGGCTGGATGGCCATCTGTCGGGGATGCTTTGATCGTGATTTCCTGCGTGGCAGAATGGGGTTGGACTGGATGGCCCTCGTGGTCTCTTCCAACTCTGCAATTCTATGATTCTATGACTCTGGGAGTTGCTGTCACCAAGTCAACTTCTAGTTATGGCAACCCTAGGAACAAGAGTCCTTCAAGAACCCCAGTCTTCAACATCCCTTGCTGGAGTCCCCAAAAAGGACCATTTCCAAGGATTTGGGGGCTGGAGAAAAAGGGGCAGAGGTGGAGGTACAGATGGTGGCAGCCGATGAGTCCTTATGCCAAGGGAGCCATGACTCCATCACGGGAACTGTCCAAGTTAATGGAGCAATTCTGGGGGGAGATGGCCTAGCACCTTGGGGAGCTCCATTTTCTAGGTTCAGTTTTGCGAACCACTTGGAAAAGTTACTTTGGGGATTATTCAAAGTGCACAATTCACAGTGCTGGTTATGACCTAGTCCTATAAAGTCCTATATGGCTCAGGTCCAGGCTATCTGGCAGACTGTATCTCCCTCTATGAACCAGTTTGGGCCTTTCTCTCAATCCCACCACCATCTCAAGTACGGCTGGTGGGGATGCGAGAGAGGGCCTTTTCGGTGGCTGCCCCCAGACTCTGGAACTCCCTCCCCAGGGAGGCCAAATTGATCCCCTCCCTGTTGTCCTTCTGATGGCAGGCCAAAACCTTTTTATTTAGGCAGGCTTCTTAAAGAACAGGCTGGGGGGTTCTGTGTGGTTTTATTGAATTGTTTTAAAAAGCTTTTTATCCTTTTTGTAATAAAAGTTTTTTAATATTTTAAGCATATTTTATTCTTTTAATAATGTAATTACAGTTTTCCCTCCGTATCCACGGATTTGGTATCCATGGATTTAAGTATTCACGGCTTGAAAATATTCTTTAAAAAGTAATAATCCAAAAAGCAAACCTTGATTTTGCCATCTTATATAAGGGACACCATTTTGCTATGCCATTGCATATAATGGGACTTGAGTATTCACGGATTTTGATATCCACGGGAAGTCCTGGAACCAAACACCAGCAAATATGAAGGGACAACTGTAGTTTAATTCTGTTTTAATGTCCAATTTGTGTATGTTTTAATTGTGTGTTTTTTAGAAGTGTGAGCCAAGTTGAACATGAGTCAACAGTGTGATGTGACAGCTAAAAAGGCCAATGCTATTTTGGGCTGCATCATTCTGCCTTGGCCAGGCCTCACCTAGAATACTGTGTCCAGTTCTGGGCACCACAATTCAAAAAGCATATGGACAAATTGGAGCGTGTCCAAAGAAAGGTGACTAAAATGGTGAAAGGTCTGGAAACGATGCCTTATGAGGAGAGACTTACGGAGCTGGGTATGTTTAGCCTGGAAAAAAGACGGTTAAGAGGCGATATGATAGCACTGTTTAAGTCTTTGAAGGGGTGTCACATTGAGGATGGAGCAGGCTTGTTTTTTGCTGCTCCAAAGACTGGAACACGGAGCAATGGATGCAAGCTCCAGGAACAGAGATTCCACCTCAACATGAGGAGGAACTTTCTGACAGTAAGAGCTGTTCGGCAGTGGAACACACTCCCTCGGAGCATGGTGGGGTCTCCTTCCTTGGAGGTCTTTAAACAGAGGCTTGCTGGTCATCTGTCAGGGATGCTTTGATTGTGTATTCCTGCATGGCCCTTGTGGTCTCTTCCAACTCTACAATTCTATGATTCTATGGGTCCCAGCCTTGCGGGGGAAAGAGGCTTAAGTACTACTACTAATAATACCATGTTCCAGAGATCATGCTAGCTAGGGGATTCTGGGTGATGTCGTCCCAAAATATTAACTCTCCCAAAAGGAGAGCACACCCAGATGATTAAACGATGGGCAAATCTGAGTCAACTCAGTGTTGAGACTGTTAATTTTTTGGACTGCAATTCTAAAGCCAGCTCTGAGCAAAATGTAAATAGCCAAATGTTCACTCGTCCAGAGGCTATGCTGGAAGGTGGATTCTGGGAACTGCAATTAAAAAAATTACCTCCTCAACCTGTAATTTTGCTATGCAAACATTTGAACCAAATAATACTGGTTTTTATAGCAAAATCACAGAGCAGCTGTTCTTCTGTTATGTAAGAAATGCAAAAACCATCTCTAAAACAGACTCCTTTTATCGCCTAAATCTCCTTCCGTCCCTGGAAAACTAATATGCTTAATTGAAACAGCAAAAGTAAACCATTCCTAACCCCATTTTACTCTCTCTCTTTCTTCCTTTCTGGTGTTTCTTTTTAATTTATTTATTAAATAGAGGTATTGTTACATTTGCTGACATGAATTCCTCTCTGTGGGTTGAAGTTTTTAACATGATCGCTGAGCAACGGAGCTAATTAATCAAGCTCTGGGCTTATAGAATGGAACGTTACGCGGCAACAGAGGTGACCAGAGCACGTCACCGGAGAGTGTCGGTGCATTCAGGTAATCTCACCATTGATTCTTGACATTGAAAGAGGACAAACTAGAACACTGCCCCAGAATCCTGCAATAAAACAACAACCCACAATCGCACAGCTGCCTCTAGCTAAGGACACAGAGGCTTTTTAAGTGTTCTTATTTTATCAACAGTTTCTAAGATAGAATTGCACTAGGGATGTAAATCATTGATTATTTCATCCTTGTACACAAAGATAATTTCTGTACTTTTCTCCCTGCTGCAGGTGGAAAAAATGAAAATTTCTGTGCAGCACTCTCTTCATATTTGCACATCCTGAAATGTTCTGAGGAATTATTCTCTACAGAAACAGACATGATTTTTCTACCCAAAAGATGTTCCAAATGAAAACATGTTTCCTTTGCAGGAAATGGTGGATTTTGCTCAGAAAAAAAATCGTTTCCTACACAGCAAATATGTTTTCTGCAGAAAAACTCACAATTATTTGGCAGAGAAAAATGTGTTTATTTCTGCACAGAATAATCCCCCAGAAGGATTTGGGATGTGCACATACCAGGAGAAAATTGGGAGAAATTCTTGTTTCTTTCTGTGCTACCCTCCTCCACACTTTTTTTTTTTTTTTTGGACTGGGAATTGAATAATGGCTAATAGTCTTTCCACCTCTAAACTGTAGTCACAGAAAATGCAGAGAAACAGCTGGGTACATTGTTCTGAGTCACACCAGAGCATGGAAGAGTTAATTTATGGAGTATAACTCCCAGAATCCACCAGCCAGCATAACCACTGGGAGTTCTAGTTTGAAAAATAAATAAATTAAAAAGCAGAACTCTTCCAAGGGCTGTTCTGGGACTCAGTGAAAAGTGATGCAAATTGTCTAAATGGCAAAATACTCCTTATAGAATGCAAAGTGAATCCTACCTGTCTTAATGGCAGTCCACATCGTTTTGCCGTATTGGGAAGGAGGGTGAGCCCTAAACATCAAAAACCCCGCAGGAAAAGCCTGTGCGGTTTTTCCCGCAGTTTTTTGAAAACAGAGAGGAAAATGAGCATTTCTGCTTGTTGGGACAAGCGATTCAATATGAATCGCTTTCCCATAGGAGAGGAAGTGTAAATCTGATTGGCCGGGAGAGCATGAGGGGGTGCTAACAAGGCAAGTGCCTGCTGCCGCCATGTTGGATTTTCACCTTAGCGAACGAGTGCTAAGGTAAGAAAACAAGATGGTGGGTTTTGTTGTTTTTCCGTTAAATTGAAAAATCGTTCTATTGCGCCTTGGACATCACTATTGTTTTTTAAAGTTTGGTGGCAGCAAATTGAGGAAAGTATAATGCAAGTACAGTTGTCCCTCCGTATCCATGGATTTGGTATCCACAGATTTAAGTATGCATGGCCTAAAACTATTCTTTAAAAAAAAATAATCCTAAAAGCAAAGCTTTTTTTGCCATCTTACATAAGGGACACCATTTTGCTATGCCATTGCATATAATGGGACTTGAGTATTCACGGATTTTGGTATCCACGGGGGGGTCCTGGAGTGAAACCCCAGCAAATATGAAGGGACAACTGTAAATTACTCTTGTCCTCCATCTTGCGTGCGAAGCTTATGGGAGCAAAAACACCATTAAGACAAGTTGCGGCTGTTGCGAAATGCCATTATTGCGGGGCACTCCATTTTTTGCGGGGGGCTTGTATAGACCAGCCTGAAGTGTCACTTGTTTTAATAAAAGTGTGAATGCACTTAACTTGAGAGTGGGGATGGCTATATACGAGACAAACCCATGGATTTGCAGAAGCTAAAAGATGAAATGAAATTCCATTCTCATCACAAGGGGGTGCAATTGAAAGAAATGGCCACCATGATGGAACAGAATGTAAACGTGTTGCTGGGAGTTTTTCTACATTCAGCATGAGTTTTATGAGAGGCCCAGAGAAGTTCTGTCAAATCCTTTGGGCTTGGGAGGGGGAGTGGGGCAGACCTGAGTGCAATTGTCCTGAAAGCACACCTCTCAGCCGTCATGTTGTCAAGAATCATTCACATTCTTCTTTCCACGGCAGCTGCTATCAACCCAAAGGCTACAGGTGAAAAAGGTCAACCGCAAACTGGTTAGAGAGGAAAAAGGAGCAAAACAGAGACTTGGCTTACCTTCGGCGCCAGGAACTGAGAGGACTTATTCACCACCCATTTCGGCAAAGACCCTGAGAAGGAGAGAAAGCAGTTTTTAAAAAATATGACAGGCCTCCTTATAAAAAGTGTCAGGTTAAAAGGGAACACAGTCCCAAAAGCTTACACATCCATGTCTACAATTTATGGCGTGCCCAGGATTTGGGGTGTCTCAATGGGGAAGGGATGAAGGCATTGCCCCTCCAAATGAGTATTCTGTCTCACACACACACACCCCTCTGTGAAATTCTCCTTCATCCCCACATTTCTGGCACTGAACTCTTTATTCCTGCCTAGAACTCTTCCATTGCTGTGTCTGCCTTCCCTTGGTCCATCTGCCTGCCTCTTATCTTGGGAGCCCGAAATTCACCAAAATGGTGGGAGGTCTGGAAGCCATGATGCCCTCTGAGGAGTGGCTTAGGGAGCTGGGCATGTTTAGTCTGGAGAAGAGAAGGTTGAGAGGGGACAGGAGAGCCATGTTTAATATTTGAAGGGACATCCCACTGAGGATGGAGCAAGCTTTTCTTCTGTGGCTTCAGAGACTAGGACAAGGAGCAATGGGTTCAAACTACAGGAAAAGAGATTCCATCTAAACATTAGGAAGAACTTCCTGACAGTAAGAGCTGTTTGGCAGAGGAATAGACTGCCTCTGCCTGGGAGTGTGGTGGAATCTCCTTCTTTGGAGGTTTTTAAACAGAGGCTGGATGGCCATCTGTTGGGAGTGCTTTGATTGTGTATTCCTGCAAGACAGAATGGGGTTGGACTGGATGGCCCTTGTGGTCTCTTCAAACTCCAGGATTCTATGTTTCTATTTCCAAATGCTCACCTGAAGTTTCAAGTTACTGCAATGCTTGAAGATTGGGGATTAAAGGAAATTTCATTGGGGGGCACAATTTCTTATCTGGAGGGAATACTTTCATCCCTCCTCCCCATACGCACACTATAACTACACTTCTGCCAGGTTCCCCAAAATAATGGATGCTGCACTTCAAATCACAACACATAAACACCATGGCTGGTATCCTCTACAACAGTATACATTACTTAATTTTATGTACATTTAGCAACGTAGCAGAGGTACTAAGAAACTCTGTTAGTGTGCTGCAAAGATGCATTATTAGGACAGTGACAAGGTCTCCCAATGTATATTGGCAGTTGCCTTGCTGGTGTCTCAATGCACAATGGCACTGATGGACAATGGGACTGATGCACATTAGTCCTGATGCAGTAATGTCACAGCAGCCCTGTACCAGATACGGACATTGCAGATTCTAATTCCTGCAGACACAAGTCCATTTAGGAAGATATCATCCTCCCAACTGGATTCTGGTCATTGGTTGGTTTGCTTGCTTCTGTCCCAATGGGTGCATATAATGCACTGGCCAGCAGAGATGACCCAACAACCTGAGGACATGACTCCACTGGATTTCCCCTCTGTAGTCATCGGAGGATCATAGAATCATGGGATCCTAGAGTTGGAAGGGGCTCATGGGCCATCAGGTCCAGCCCCTGCTCAATGCAGGCTGTCCAGCTAGAGCATCCCCAGCAGCAGGGAGCTGCCCAGCCTCGTTTTGAAGATGTCCAGAGAGGGAGACCTTACCACTCTTACACCCCCTGCCCCAAATCTGAAATAATAATAATTGGCAATACAATATCACCCCCGTATCCACAGGGGATTGGTTTCAGGGCCCCTCACGGATAATGAATTATGCAGATAATAGCGAACACCCCTCCCATTACCATTGCTGCCATGGAAGCCATCCGGGGGGGGGGGGGAAGAAGGGAGGTGAGACCTCCCTTTCCCCTCCCATCCCCTCGTCCCCTGTCACCATTGCAGTGACCGGAACCATCCCACCAGGCAAAGGGAGAAGGGAAGCAAGACCTATCCTCCCTTCATCCCCCACGTCACTATCACCACCACTGGAACCATCCCACTCTGCCCCCCATCGCCATTGCCATCATGGAAGCCAAGCTGTGGGGCGAAGGGAGGCGAGTTCTCTCCTCCCCTCCCTTCACTCCCCCATCACCATTTCTGCCACCGGAGCCATCCGGAAGCCTCCTCCCCTCCCTCCCCTGTTACCAACCATGGATAATTGAATCCGCAGTTGGCGAATTAGTGGATGCGGGCGTGCTACTGTATGTAATAATTAGGTGAATTGTGGCCTTCTATGCAGTACACCCATTAAAGCTGGAAAATTCCAAAAACTCAGAAATTGCAGAAACTAGTGTTCAGACTCGGTCAGGTATGCACTTAAGGAGGAGCCAACCCAAATTTCAAAGAAATGATAATTTGCAAGGGAACTACGTGCCTGAACATATCGCTGGTCTTATCCTGAACATCTCGCTGGTCTTATCAGCCTAAGTTGGGATACTCGTCTCTGAACAGGACCCGCATACCTCTCACCTTCCCTGAAGAAAAAAGGGTGCTTCCTCTATTCAGTTACAAAGCATCCACACATTAAGGATGAGGATGGAGCAGGCTTGTTTTCTGCTGCTCCAGAGACTGGAACACGGAGCAATGGGTGCAAGCTCCAGGAACAGAGATTCCACCTCAACATGAGGAGGAACTTTTTGACAGTCAGAGCTGTTCGGCAGTGGAACACACTCCCTCGGAGCGTGGTGGGGTCTCCTTCCTTGGAGGTCTTTAAACAGAGGCTGGATGGCCATCTGTCGGGGATGCTTTGATTGTGATTTCCTGCGTGGCAGGGGGTTGGACTGGATGGCCCTCGTGGTCTCTTCCAACTCTGCAATTCTATGATTCTAAGGACCGTTAGCATAACCGGAGTGTCCATTGTCTTACCCTGAGCAACTCCGAGAAGCATCCTCTTTCACTCTAAATTCCATCCCCTGAAGGAAGTTATTGACTATAACAATCCTTCCAAAACCCCACTTCACCTTCCTCTTGCACCCTTCACCTTCCTCTTGACTCCACATCAGACTGTGTAGCCAGTCACATGGATCCCCTTCCTGTGGACACTATGTCCATCTGTGTAGCCTTTCCTGCTTTGGGACCCCCACTCTGCTGGTTTCTTCCGTGACCTCGTCTCCTCAGATCAGTACAAGATCACCCGAAAACAAACTCCCTTCTCTATTCCTCTATCCCAATATTTCCTACTCTATTCGTTGGCCTTGTGTAAGTGGTTGAAGTCTGACTGTGTGCGTGAAGATTGTTATTATTGCTTTCTCAAATAAAGACCAACTTCTTGTACTATCTAGCTTAATGTCTCCTCCTGATTACCAGTATGGATAGGTTAAAATACCCCGCTATCTGTTGCCCCCCTCAAATAGCCAAGCTGAGTATATTAATTCCCCAAATTAATATCGATATTTGGAGGGTCCTTAAAACTCCCGAGTGTTTAGGGTAACAGTTTTCTTCTCCGTAACTCTTACATTCCTCGTTGCCTATCTCTGAACTCACTCCAACTAATCTATATCTTTCTTAAAATGAGATACCCAGAACTGAATGCAGGACTCCAAATGAGGAGATTTCAACACATATTGGGCACTTTTCTTTATTTCATCCAATCACTGAGTGAGAATCCTAGAGTTGGAAGAGACCTCAAGGGCCATCCAGTCCAACCCCCAGCCCTGCAGGAATACACAATCAAATTATTCCCGACAGATGGCCATCCAGCCTCTCTTTAAAAACTTCCAAAGAAGGAGACTCCACCACACTCCCAGGCAGCAGAGTATTCCACTGCCAAACAGTTCTTCCTAATGCTTAGTTAGAATCTATTTTCCTGGCATTTGAACCCATTGCTCGGTGTCCTAGTCTCTGGAGCAGCAGAAAACAAGCTTGCCCCATCGTCAGTACGACCTCCCTTCAAATATTTAAATATGGCTATTGTGTCACCTCTCAATCTTCTCTTCTCCAAACTAAACATGCCCAGCTCCCTAAGCCATTCCTCATTGGGCATCATGGCTTCCAGACCTCCCACAATTTTAGTTGCCCTCCTCTGGACACCTTCCAGCTTGTCCATATCCTTCTTCAATTGTGGTGCCCAGAACTGGGCACAGTGAGGTTTCACTAAAGCAGAATAAAGTGGTATTATTACATCCCTCGATTTAGACACTATACTTCTCTTGAAGCAGGCTAGAATTGCATTTGATTTTTTAGCTGCCACATCACACTGTTGACTCATGTTCAGCTTGTGGTCTACTAAGACTCCTTAGATATACCATACAATCTGCCACAAGTATACTTATTGGAGACCCAAAATAGCATGAAAACATCCAACCACACACCAGCCTGAATCCAATAGTGTGGTTGAATGCTTTGAGGCTATTTTGGGTCCCTCATAGGTATACTTGTGGTGGATTGGCCTATAGGTAAATCCTATAGATTCAATTAGTCTACTCTAGATAGGGCTGCTACTTCAGCCCATGTTCTGTTTACGTACCACTATATTGATTCTCATTGTTTAAAAAAATGGTCCCAAAGATTAATAAAACAGGGACTGGGGATTAGAGAAAGATTTATACAAAACGGAGATAATCTGAGAAGTCCAAAAGCTGCCAATGTCAAGTTATCAACATTTTAAATTTTGAAATCTGTGCTTTTTCCTAGAGGACAAATTGGAGTGTGTGCAAAGAAGGGGGTCTAAAATGGTGAAAGGTCTGGAAACGATGCCTTATGAGGAGAGACTTAGGGAGCTAGGCATGTTTAGCCTGGAAAAAAGACGGTTAAGAGGCGATATGATAGCACTGTTTAAGTCTTTGAAGGGGTGTCACATTGAGGATGGAGAAAGCTTGTTTTCTGCTGCTCCAGAGACTGGAACACGGAGCAATGGATGCAAGCTCCAGGAACAGAGATTCCACCTCAACATTAGGAGGAACTTTTTGACAGTAAGAGCTGTTCGGCAGTGGAACGCACTCCCTTGGAGCGTGGTGGGGTCTCCTTCCTTGGAGGTCTTTAAACAGAGGCTGGATGGCCATCTGTTGGGGATGCTTTGATCAAGATTTCCTGCGTGGCCGGGGGTTGGACTGGATGGCCCTCGTGGTCTCTTCCAACTCTGCAATTCTATGATTCTATGTTTCAATGCAGGAAGCAAGCTCACAAGCGATTCTATTCTATGATTCTATGTATTTTTTCTGCAGGTCAAGGAGAAGGAGCATGTTGTTGCAGTGATAGGTCAACAGGACAAAGACCAACGTGCTTTGCCTTCAAAACCAAGGCAGTAAGAAACACCTGCCTGTTTCAAGTCATCAAAATTTTAAATTCTGCAACCCATGTTTTCTACTAGAAGACAGATTTCAGTGCAGCTTCAAAGGCGAAGAGGTCTCTTCCGCAAAGGATTTAATGAATAACCTCTCCAAATACTGCTCACAGGCTTTCCAATTATTTCTTCTTACTGCAAATTCCCTTTGACGTTCTAGAAGAGTTTTGTAGTGTAAAATCACTGCCCTCTTTCTGTCGGCTTTTTCTTCAAGAATTCTACTACCTGCAGAGATGGACCGGCATGCTAATACGGACGCCTGCGGTCCTGCGGGGTCTGATCCATTTTTTCCTAAACGAGGCAGTTTTTCCTGGGTGTTCTGATGAAATGGTTTAACAGGCTTTACCCCGTTCCCCCCCCCGTCTTTGCCTCAGGTGTCATCAGGACTGCCCAAGGGCAAAATGCGGCAAGAGCCCTGCATCATTTGGACTGCAGGACTCCAAGACAGGGGGGCAAGATAGGGTAAACAGACCATCTAGAGAAGCCCTGAGTGTTTCAGGGTGTCTCATGTAAGTTCTTGCCCTTTCCCCAAATGCACACCCAGATTTCTGCAGCTGGCAGACACTGTCAGCACAGTTGGAAAGGGGGCTCTTAAAAAAGACTTAACACTCAAATCTGACTGGCTTCTAGGGATGGAAAGAATACTTGAAAAATTCAAAAAATGCTTTTAAAAACTCATGTTTTTTGAATGTTGAGAAACCTGAATGAAAGGAATCCTGGATTGATGAGAATCTTTGCAGTTCAGGACCTCTTCTACTGAAAATCACGTGTGGCTATTTTTGTGCAGAAAACAGAATTTTTTTGCATAGAAAAGAATATCTCTGTGCAGCAATTTTCTGCACAGCAAACAGCAATTTTCTGCAAAGAAAATAATATTCCTGTGCAGCAATGTTTGCATAACAAACAGCAATTTTCTGCATAGAAAATAATATTCCTGTGCAGAAATATTATTTTTCTCTACAAAAAAATTGCTGTTTTCACCACAAAACAACAACATATTTGTGCAGAATAAGTCTTGAGTTGCAAACAGTCTTCATAAACAGTCTTCATAAACCTAGTGCCATTTTTGAGGACTTTCTTGCAGCAAGAAGAAAATGACTGAAATTACTCATTGCTTCCTTCAAGGAGAAAATTTGCACAGAATTACACCTCTACTTGCTTGTCCAGTTGGAAAAATTGCACACGTTAATCACCCCTGCTTAGTAAACTCAGTGCATGACCCCACTGCTTATGCTATTCTCTTGGGAGCATGGACACTGCTCTCCAGGTTCCATTATTTCAGATACCTTTAGGGGAAAATGGAGAACTGAGCAGGGACTCAGCAAGAGAGGATTTTCTGGATGGCATTCTTCCACCAGTCTTCCTCCTCTAAAACCTATCTGAATTCTGCAGCTACAAACCCCTCAACTATTCCTTTGCAATAAATTCTGCAATAATGCTTCTCTGTCAGGTGCTGGTACAACCAGCATGCCTGCCGTGAGATTTATCGTGTGGGAATGATGGGATGTGTAATAGTATAGTGAATCTAGGGGAACATATGTCTAGCCTGCTTGTTATGACATGCCTGGTTGTTAGTCTAGGTCTAGCATGCCAAGGTCAGTGTGGTAGGGAAACGGGCTGGTACAAATAAAAGTTAGATAGTCTGAGAGAAAAGAAGGAATGTTTTGCTGAATTTACAAATGAGATTATAGCTGGGCCAAAAGATTTGAACTTGTTATGCCTTAAATGTATTGTGCTAATGAGAACTGGTCAGTCCTGACAATGAAAGTCAGTGGATATTTGCTGTTTCTGTAATAAAGGTTTGCTGAACTGACTCTGAAGCCTGGATTTCTGAACAGCTGGAACTCTAAACTTGACTCTTGCAGAATTAGGTACTTTTCTCTCGTGTTTTTCTGCATGTAGTAAAAAATGCCATATTTTTGTTCAAAATGTTATAGTGAGACTAATAATGTGTCCGTTTGCATGAACAACATAGACAGGTAGACGGACAGACATATAAACAGATGGATGGGCAGATAGACAAGGATGAATTTGGCAGAGAAAGTGATGGGGTAGGGTATATTTTGTGGGTGTGGGTATGTGTGGTCTCAAGTTTCTTTTCCTTTTCTTTTTTTACTGTTTAGATATTTTAGATAAACCTGAGAATAAAACAAGTTGGGAACAACCAGATACTTCTCTCTGGCTTTTCTTCGCAAACGAAGATTCAGGAAGGACTCATCCTGCGCTTTCTGCAAGCGCGCTGATGACTAAAAAGGCCAATCCGAGATCCTGAACTGCCTGCATACAGGGTTGGGTCTGTGGCTTCCAGTGCATCTTTACACCTGCCGTTTCGTCCCTCGCCTATCGCTACAGGGCTTTTTTGGAATTGGATTTGTCCTTCGAGCCTGTGCAATGGATTTGTCTGGTGGAGCGCAGCGTGCACAAAACTGGCCTCACCCTTTAAACCAAAGGTTCATCTGCTGGCCTTGCAAGCATGGACGTAGCAGCGAGGTCCTTGGGCTGTAGGTTTGATTAGAGTTTCCTTCTCTTAGATGGTTGACCTTACAGGGTTGGACGAGCACCATCTGCCCGGGTTTGGGATTGGAGTTTTCCTTCTCCTAGGACAGTTGCCATAAGGCTAGAGAGCCCATCCTGCCCTTTGATGCTCTTTGTCAGACTCTTCGGTTTTGACCTGTCTGGCATGGGAGACCCTACCAGTGGCTATTGTGCCACCGCCAGCATAGCTCAAAACATCAATGGAGAGGACAACCAGATAACTATCGCAAGAAAACATGCAACATGTGTTATGCGTGTGTGAATTTTCAAGTCACTTGTCGACTTATGGTGACTCCATGAATTTCATACAGTATCTTAGACAAGGAATACTCAGAGGTGGTTTTGCAATACCTGATAATTATAGAGGATGACAGGAATTTGAAGCTCATTTGACTTGAGAGGAAACAGTCTACATTGCTTACATGGGATTGTAAAATGGAAGCATTCCTTATATACTCAGATGCAAAAATAGTTTCTATTTTTTAAAAATAAAACCTATTTTACACTCCACCACTTGTACCTAACTTTTTAACGAATGCATAAATCACACAGCAGGGGAACCAGAGAAACCAAGGTAACAGAATTGAGAGTTAAAATGAGGGTGAAAAAGGCAAGAACAGAAAGGATTTGATGCAAACAACCAGCCCTTACCTTTGGGGTCTACCTGCGCTAGGTAGGTGAGGGTGCAGTTTTTGGCTCCTTTCCCCTGGATCAAGTAGCCGGTCTGAATGGAGACAGCTCTCACCATGTCTTTCCTAGGAGGGTACTTCTGAAATGAGATGAGTTAAATCGAAAAGTCTTATTTTCCTCGAGAAAGAAGTCCCTTTACAAACTCTGACCTTTCCCAACCATACAGAGTTTGATTCAAAGATGTATATTCCGCTGAATGCATCAGAAAATGTCCAAATCATAACAGCTTTTCTCAACAGTCCTAACTCAAGAATTGGGGAAGGTAGATTTTTTAAAATAATGTTTATTCTTTACATAATTATTAAAACACTAAGAGGCTTACTGCATGCAGAATTAAAGCGTCAGGGCATCTGGAAAGTTCCATCTTCCATGCTGCCCTGCTGCATGATGACGTCGTTTTCCCTGTGTTCTGCTGTTTAGGTCCTGTGGTAAAACCGTGCCTTTTTGCTAACGGATTTTTCCAGTTAGCAAAAAGACGCGGTTTTACCTCAGTCTCTCATGGGACTGGAATGGATGAACGACGTCATGCGGTAAGGCAGCATAGAAAGCAGACCTTCCGGCTGCCCTGCCACTTTAATTCGGCGTGCAGTAAGCTTCTAACAAACCTGGATTCACACACTTAACACATAGACATTTAACAATTAAGATGACTTCCTTATCTCTTTTTGCCTGGATAATGTTGAAACACACAATAATTCCTTTTCTTTAATAATTGGTTTTCTACATAGATCTCTATTCTGTTCACCTTTCTTTTAAACATCATGTTAATTATAAAATCATATCTTACTACGTTAATCTTATTTTCCTTCTAGTCTGGAATTTCCACATATTTGTTTCAGATAAAGTAGCAGCTCCATCCATTCAGGGCTTGTCTATACGAGGGTAAAAAATGTGGATCGATGGGCACTAACACCAATTCTCAGCAGTGCCAATTTGTATCAACATTTTTTTTTTGCAAGATTGCAGGCATGCAAAGCTATCTGCTTTCACTGTTCCAACAGGCATGCCTGTAAATCAAGTTGGCGGCCGTGAGTGAATTACTCATAATTTTTATTGTCATCAGTTGCCACTGCCAACAGTACTTTTTAAAAAGCATATCGAAGGTGCAAAAGTGCAACATTCCCCCTAAATAAACAGAGAAAAGAGGGAAAAAAAGACTGTTTCATCGCCTCAGCACAATTGCTAAAGTGAAATCCAACATGGTGGTCCCAGGCACTTGCCTTCTTAGCAAACTCTGCCCCTCGTAAACATCTGACCAATCAGCTTTCCACTTTCGCTGTTATCGGGAATGTGCATCAAACAAATTGGCTGTCCCAATGAATTGGAATGTGCATTCCCTGAAGAGCTTTTTTTAAAATACAGGGAAAGATGCAAAGGTTTTTCCTGTGGAGCATTTGGCGGTGTTGGCCACCCTCCTTCCAAATACGGTGGATTGATGTGAAATCCTATTTAGACAAATCGTACCCTCCTCAAAATCTATGAGGAGTATTTTTGCTGTTGAGACACCCCCTCACTTTTGAATTTGTACCCTAATGTACTATTTCTAATTAAACAAGTTAGTTTATCAGTTCCAGGTAGAAGAGAAGGTAGATTCTTTTGGGGGCACAGAGAATGGCTTTTCCAGAGGGCATAAACCCCAGCAGGTGTCTGCTGAGAATGAAAGAATGGCCAGTTCCTTGCAATGTTTTCCTACCCTGCATACACCTGCTCCCATATGGTTTCCAAAGCTAAGCAGGGTTGGGCCTGGTTAGTACTTGGTTGGGAGGCAACCAAGGGGACACACCAGAGACCTCTAGGTCGTGCTGTCCTCTACGAAACACTGGAGAGCCATTACTACTAGCCAGAGCTGGCAATACTAAGCTCAATGGACCACCAAGGCTTTGACTCCCTATACGGCAACGTCTTCCTTGGACAGACCAGCAGGGAATATAGCACCAGGGGTCTCCAGGCATCAGCCTCCCAGGCCCTCTCCCACCACTGCCACCTCCACACGCCCTTCCACTGCCATGCCACTGCGGCCTCTGCCGCTGCCACCACTGCTGCGCACCCCGCCACCACCTCCCAGGCTTCCTCCGCCACCAGAGGCATCCCCTCCCCCACCCTCGCTTTCAACATTCACGGATAATGGAATCAGCGGATGCGGGGGTGCTACTGTACACTACATCCACAGCATTCCCTTCATCTACTAAGTTTGTAACTCTATCAAAAAAAGAGAGAAGATTAGTCTGGCATGACTTGTTTTTGAGAAACCCATGTTGACTTTTAGGGACCACGGCATCCCTTTGTAAGTGCTGACTATTTATTGCCGCCTTTCTCAACCTTTTTACCCTGGTGGAATCCTTCAAACAATTTTCAGGTCTCAGGGACCCTTGCCTAAAAATTATTATATCTACAACTCAAAAAAATGTTTGTTTTTTTTTTCCAGTTTCAATATCTGGTGGAATTCCTTGCAACCTCTTGTGGAACCCTAGCTGAGAAATCCTGGTTTAATAGGTTTGTGTGTTTCCCTTAGTTCTGTTGCAGCATTTCCATGGCCCGTGCAAAGGCGGCTTGAAGGCACTGATCTAGAACACTGTCTGGTCACCTCCTCCCACCCCAGCAGTGATGGGTCCTTACAGGGTGCTTGACGGAGTAATTCATGATGATGTAGTCGTTTCCCATGGGCAGCCAGGAACGCAGTGTGATGACGTCACGGTTCTTCAAGGGTTTGGGGCATTTCCCTGTGGAGAGAAGAGGGAAAAGGTGATTCACAAGGGGCAGGCAGTGATGATAGAAGACGGGGCCTTCTCAAAAGCAGAGCTCTTCTGCCTCTAGAACAGACTTGGCCAACTGCGCAGCAGCCAGGCCAATTTCGTCCCTTTATTTCCAGTGGGATGCACACACCCCTCCTCCCCACCCCACCCTGTCCCATTCCAGGAGCTCACCAAAATACATTTTCCCCTCCATTTCCCCTCCAATATGGCATCATATCACGCCCGGTCACCATTTTTGGAAGAGAAATGGAGGGAAAAGAAGATACAGGTGATGATATGGAGGATTGGGGAGTGGTGTGTTGAGGGGAGGGGTTGGCATGTTTTGCAGAGCTGGGGTGTCTTTGGGCACAATTTTTGCCAGGCAATTTTTACCTGAAAATCTCACTAAGGAAGTTTAAAAAAAAAATCCAGAGAGTGATTTAGGGGACTCTGGCAGGTGGCTTTAGGGTTTCTCAACCATGGTTCCCTGGAACCCTAGGGTTCCCCAAGAGGCTGTTAGGGGTTCCTTGAGATATTGTGATTGGAAAAAAATAAACATTTTTTTTTTAGATGTAGATATAATAATTTTTAGGCAGAGGTTCCCTGAGAATGGTTTCAAGGATTCCTCCAGGGTAAAAAGGTTGAAAAAGGCTTTCAGAATCTAAAATATTCTCCCTAGGACCTTACGGATAGCCATTTTGTCCACTCGGGTCTTCTAAGAAACCAGATGGCTGTTTCTACCTGTTGGCTGCTTCTAAGGCTGTGTTATTATTGTGTGTGTGTGTGTGGTTTGTTTAGTGGCTTTTCCATTATATAACATTTTTATGGTGCAAAGAGCCAGGTTGTTTATTATCTAGCTTTTACATCCTAAGCCACCAGGCTTTAAACGTGTCAAAGAAATACCAGCTGGGCAGGCAGGCATGCTGCGGTGAGCTAGAAGTAAATGTGACCAAGGGGTTGTCTAGATGGCGAAAATACTACACACGGAATGCGAGGAGAATACGACCTGTCTGAATGCCATCCTGCATCGTATCACCGTATTCAGAAGGAGGGGGCTAAATACACCATATACTCTGCAGGAAAAGTCTTTGTTGCTTTTGCCAGAGTTTTTTTAAAAAGGGGGAATGCACATTCCTGCTCGTTGGGACAAGCAATGCAAATTGATTCGTCTTCCCATACGAGCAGGAGCTGAAAGCTGATTGGCTGAATAAGCAGAGGAGGCAGGGCTTGCTAGCAAGGCAAGCGCCCAGAACTGCCAGGTTGATTTTTCGCCTTAGCGAGCAAGTGCTAAGCTCATAAAATGAGGGTTTGGGTATCTTTTTTTTTTTTTGCTTTTCTGCTACTACGAAATATCGCTCTATTGCACCTTGGGAATAGTTCTTTTTTAAAAAAGAAATACTGTGCAGGGTGTTGGAATATATAGTTTGCAATCCAATAAGTGGAAATGTTTTGCTATTGAAGGGGTAACTGATAGAAGCCAAACAGGATGTGTTGATATAACTTCCTAATGTTTTGTTATTGGACTTCTAGGGGAAAGGGGAGCGTCTCAGTCTTCCTCCTTTGTCTAGAAGCTGACCACGAGGCTTTTTGCCTTCCCACATGTTCACCATGTTTTCTTAGAGAGAGGACCTCCCTTTCAGGGGTCCTGCATATTCTTTCGTAATCATGTAGTTTTTAGTCATTTTTAATTAGATTTTTATCTTCTTTGAAGCTGTGCTGACATTGTACCATGTATTCTGCTCTGATACTGTGAGTAAATGAGTTTTTATACTTTTTAAACTACTTTTATGTGTTTGGGGCACTTATTTGGCTAAACAAATAACTTGGGATAGGAAAAGGGTGTTGGTTATCTATAAGCGATCTTTCTTTGTGCATGCTGGAATTATTACACTAACACTGCTGTGTGTTTACTCTGCTAATTGGCTATACTTCCAAGGAGTGAAGTGCAGTAGGGGAGCATTTGCTAAAGGCTCTCATGTTTAAAAGGGGATGTTGGAACCGTGTAATTAAACACTTCCAATACGGTGGCGGGAAATTGGTAAGTAATTCACTCGCAGCTGCCATCTTGAGTGACAGGCATGCCCATTTGCACAGCAAACCTTTGCATGCCTGAGATCTGCCACAACCTGTCCCCCCAAAACCATTAAGACAAATTGCAGCTCCTGAGAGTTGCCTTTACTGCGGAACAATCCGCTTCTTTTTGCTTCATATAGACAACACCCAAGGCTATGATGGGAGGCTGCAGAATTTGGAAAAAGTTGGAGTACAACTCCATACACTCCACCTGTCCCAGTTTGGCAGGGATAGTCACAATTAATCCTCTGCCATCCCAATTTTTCATCTGCTTTTAAACTGTCCCAGTTTCTCTCTCCTTCTTGTCCTCCTTTCCCCCTTTATCCTTTGTTTGCATCAGTCCCTGCAAACAGTTCAAAGTGCCAAAGTAGTTTGTACTCAATTAAGACAGCAAGGGGGAGAGAGAAGAGGAGGGCTGGAATCTTGCCCTTCCCAGTAAGTTCAGGCAAAGCAAACTGCTGCAGCCTCTCCTAGCTTGTCTGTTCTCTCTTGTTAATAACTTTTGTCATCTTCCTTGGCCACACATGTCCTAGTTTTCCTCTTTGAAGGTCTGCAGTTTCCTGAACCCCCCTATCACCCATGGCTAGCACGGCCATGCTGGCCGGGGGATTCTGAGAGGTGCACTCCAAAAAAGATCTAGACACAACTTTTCCAAGCTTGGGGTGAGGCTGCCCTAGAACAGTCCAAAAGAGGAACTTTCCTACACTCTATGTGGGGCCTGGTAGAGATTATTGTTTTCTTCGCCCTGAGGCTACTCACAAGAGTAATATCCAACATCTGCATTGACCGTCAGCTTCCCAATGTCAAAGGTCTCAATGACGTTGGTGTCCCATTTTTTCCTGTATTCGATGTCATGCAGCACATCGTAGAGGGTCTCTGCTGAAACGTCCTTGCAGTCCATCCTGCACTGGAGAGAAACAGGGAGACGGGGAACTCATTAACAAGGCAAGCAGATGCACTGTGATTCACAAGTGAATTCTCTTGGGAATTTAAAGCATTTGAGATTGGCATCTCACTAGCAGAGTTAAAAATCAGGCTTCAGCAGAAGTGTTATATTGGGAACAATAGCTAAACCAGCCACCAACTGTTACTGCCTCTCTCACACACATTTGTCTAGCAAGACAATAAACAAGCTTAGTCTTCTTTAGAAGTATAAAAAGTAATTTACTTACAGAAGTTCTTGTGCATCATCAGAAATATACACATACATCCTCTTGAAATATGCATGCATGCAGGAAGTAAAATAAGAGTTCTACATGCTATTAGCAACTGGAGCTCTAGCAAGGATGAGCTCCATCTCCAAAGGTAAAAAGAAAGACATTGGAGGAGAGAAGCTCCCTCATGGCTTCTCTCACAAAACAAAACAAAAAAAGCTGTGAGCCTCCTGGGCTACTTTCAGGGAACAAAGAAAAAAGAAAAGGCTACGTGCAACCAGAAAAGAGGGGACCATAAAACAAGTTTAATTGCCATGCAGCCTAATGCATGCAAAGGTTGCAAATATCCCAACAGGTCCAGCGGAGCTTATTCCCAGATACTATACCCAACAAATGTTCCAGTTTGGCCAATCCTCTGTTATCCCATTTTTTCAGCTGCTTTTAAAATGTTCCAGTTTCTCTCCTCCTCTCACTTTACCCCTATGTCCTCAGCTTACTTCCATTGCTGCAAACTGAGGACTTGATCACACAAGTGTCTAAAAACAGCTTAATTCCACAATTGAGGAAAGTGGAAACATCGTGGCATGATTACAGTAATTATCACACACTGCTGTAATTGCACAATATTGCAGCTAATGGAAGACCGCACCACCACCTGCTAGCGTTTAAAGAATGGGATTGAAGTTTGCACTATGTAACACTTGTTTTTGCATTACATGATAATGACAGAGTATTAATGCATCAAGATGGCCCACACATGTGCCTTTAAAAAAAATTCTCCTACTTCCACAATTTTGCATGGATAAGAGTTCGGCTGTTCTCACGAGAAGACAATGCTTGGATTAAATACACCAAAAACATATTCACAAATTCACAACTTAACTATTAATCAAACAAAAAAAGTTCCAAAAAAACCCACACAACAGTTTATTAAAAGAGCATTCTTGAGGTCCTCTTCACGCTCTCCCCCAGAAGTTGAATTATGTGTTCTTGTTGGAAATGAAGAGGAGGGAAAGAGGGAGGAATACTCGTGCATGCTGTAATATTGGAACTACAGTAGGATGGAATTATCACATGCTCATTAATACCTTGAAAAGAGCACTATTGAAAGGTATTCACAGCATTTGCCCATGAATGAAAAATTATGCGCAATTAACAGGTGGAGCACACGTGAACCACTGCAGGACGACGTTGTGCAATAACGGGAAGCCATTCGTGGTACTATCCCCTTGCAATTCTGCAATTTTGGCTTCCTGTGATGAAGTCCCAAGTTTAGAATTTAAAATGCAGAAGTAATTTGCACTCTGTTAAATCTTCTTAGTTTTCCATCTGTGAAATGTTAGAAGGTACGGGATACATATGCAAGCAGTCCACCAACGTGGGAGGCTGGTGATTCAATAGACCCAATTCCCTCGGAGTCCTGGACCCAATCCCTTTAGAGGAAAAGTCCCAGGATTGCTCCTGTTCAACTCAGAGCAGCAATGGAACAATCGTAAAAGTGGCAGATTCTACCAGCGCAAATCTACCTATCACTACTTAGAGGTAAACGCCATGAACTGGAACATACTTGCAGGTCAGCTGCAGTGTAGCCAAGAGCTAGCTGTGTGCCTTCAAGTAATTTCTGACCTATAGCGACCCTATCATGGGGTTTCCTTGGCCAGATTTGTTCAGAGGGGGGGAGTTTGCCTTTGCCTTCCCCTGAGGCTGAGAGACTGTGACTTGCCCAGTAGATTTCCATAGCCAAGCGGGGATTTGAATGCTGGTCTAATGTTCAAACCGCTACACCAGGCTGTCTCTTGCCATGCTAGCTAAGGAAGGGAGCCTAAAATGGGGGCATTGGTCCCCCAAAAAAGAATTCTAACCCCTAAATGTAATTTTCCTTCAGTCCCCAAACTTCTAACATTGCAGAGAGTGAGATGTTGAAAATCGTTCCCAACTGGAATGTGTCAATCATTTATTTATTTATTCATTTAAAAATTTTCTTGTTTACATTCCCTTTGTGACTTGGCGACCCCTTTTCTCAGGATGCCTGAACTGTATTTCTAAACGCTCAGCTGAAATTGTGAAGTTACCACAACGCTAGAAAGGAAACAGTCATAGAATCATAGAATCATAGAATTGCAGAGTTGGAAGAGACCACGAGGGCCATCCAGTCCAACCCCATGCCACACAGGAAATCTTGATCAAAGCATCCCCGACAGATGGCCATCCAGCCTCTGTTTAAAGACCTCCAAGGAAGGAGACCCCACCACGCTCCGAGGGAGTGCGTTCCACTGCCGAACAGCTCTTACTGTCAAAAAGTTCCTCCTCATGTTGAGGTGGAATCTCTGTTCCTGGAGCTTGCACCCATTGCTCCGTGTTCCAGTCTCTGGAGCAGCAGAAAACAAGCCTGCTCCATCCTCAGAGTGACATCCCTTCAAATACTTAAACAGGGCTATCATATCACCTCTTAACTGTCTTTTTTCCAGGCTAAACATACCCAGCTCCCTAAGTCTCTCCTCATGAGGCATCGTTTCCAGACCTTTCACCATTTTAGTCGCCCTTCTCTGGACACGTTCCAATTTGTCAATATCCTTTTTGAATTGTGGTGCCCAGAACTGGACACAGTATTCTAGGTGAGGTCTGACCAAGGCAGAATAGAGTGGCACTATTACTTCCCTTGATTTAGACACTATACTTCTATTGATATAGCCCAAAATTGCATTGGCCTTTTTAGCTGCTGCATCGCATTGTTGGCTCATGTTCAACTTGTGGTCTACTAGGACTCCTAGATCCCTTTCGCACGTAGTCTCATTCAGCCAGGTCTCTCCCATCCTATATTTATGCATTTCATTTTTCCGCCTTAAATGCAGTACTTTACATTTCTCCGTATTGAATTTCATTTTGTTAGCTTTGGCCCAGCTCTCCAGTCTATCCAGGTCATTCTGAATTTTGATTCTGTCCTCTAGGGTATTAGCTACTCCTCCTAATTTGGTGTCATCTGCAAATTTGATAAGTATGCCCCTAATTCCCTCATCCAAGTCATTGATAAAGATGTTGAATAGCACTGGATTCTTATTTGTCATGGATTCTTATTTGGGAGGGACAATGTCTTCATTTTGCCCCACCCCAGGTATCCCCTGATTGATGATGATGATGATGACGATGATTTCTTACCCCCTCTCTCCATGAACTGAGGTGGGAAACAACAGATTTATACAAAACAACTATAGTTGTCCCTTATATTCGCTGGGGTTTGATTCCAGGACACCCCCTCCCCATGGATATCAAAATCCGTGAATACTCAAATCCCATGATAGGCAACAGCATAGCAAAATGGTGTCCCTTATATAAGATGGCAAAATCAAGGTTTGCTCTTTGGATTATTATTTTTTAAAGAATATTTTCAAGCCGTACATACTTAAATCTGTGGATACCAAATCCATGGAAACGGAGGGACAACTGTAATATCAATTAAAATACATATCGATTAAAAGTATATAAACCCATTAAAACACGTATCAATTAAAAGAATAAAACCAGTACATAGAATCATAGAGTTGGAAGAGACCTCAAGGGCCATCCAGTCCATCCCCCTTCAGCCATGCAGGAACACACAATCTAAGCATCCCCAACGGATGCCCATCCAGCCTTTGTTTAAAAACCTCCAAAGAAGAAGACTCTACCACACTCCCAGGCAGTGTATTCCACTTCCTGACAGCTCTTACTGTCAGGAAGTTCTTCCTAATGTTTAGGTGGAATATCTGTTTTCCTATAGTTTGAACCCATTGCTCCGTGTCCTGCTCTCTGGAGCAGCAGAAAACAAGCCTGCTCCATCCTCAGTATGTCATCCCTTCAAGTATTTAAACATGGCTGTCATGTCACCTCTTCACCTTCTCTTCTCCAGGCTAAACATGCCCAGCTCCCTAATCCACTCCTCAGAGGGCCTAATGGCTTCCAGACCTCCCACCATCCTGGTCACACACCCTTCTCTGGACACATTCCAGCTTCTCAATATCCTTTTTGAATTGTGGTGCCCAGACCTGGACACAGAATTCCAGATGAGGTCTGACCAAAGTAGAACAGAGTGGCACTATGACTTCCTGATCTAGACACTATATTCCTATTAATGCAGCCTAGAATCGCATTGGCTTTTTTAGCTGCTGCGTCACACTGCTGACTCATGGATTCAGCTTATGGTCCACTAAGACTCCTAGATCCTTTTCACGTGTACTGCCCCTTAAAAACCATCTGGATAGGCCTGCCAGAGGAGTGGATAGGATAGCGTCCAAAGCCAAGATCCTATACTCCATAACACTCCTCCTGTGTGATTTTGTGTTCTCCCCATGCTGTGGTAGTGGTTATGCCGGGGGGCGGGCGGCTGCTTACCAGTGACTAGCAGGGAGGGGGACAGGTAAGGTAATTCAGATGAAGGAGAATCCGCTTCTCTTGGCTCATGGGTGGGGGGAGAAACGAAGGTGTGCTCATAACCCTTTTCGCTTCCCCTGAGCTGAGACCAGCGGCATCTTCACTGTCTGAATGGTTTCGCGCTTCCCCGCCCTCACCAGGGCACCTCCCAGGGCTTGACAACCGCCGAGGAGGGGAGAAACCGGATGGAACACTAAGGGCTAGAGAATAGCCCCCTGCCCCTAATCCCAGACCCAAACAAGACAAACTCACAACCCATAAGCCACACTTAGTGGGCATGTATGTCATGGATGGGATCCCACTCTTAAACGTCCCATAAAATTCCTACAATGAAAGATTCGATCTCTCTTGAGAAATGTTCCTACCCTTGAAACCATCAGCAAAATAAGTGGCCTCAATCCAACTGTCAGGCCCAAGAAGAAGAAGATGGTCAGGCCCAAGAAAATTAAATCCCCAGTAATTATGTCGCCACAAATGCAAAGCTCATTGACTCAGGCAGTTGTCACACTGCAGAAATAATCCAGTTTGACACCACTTTAACTATCATGGCTCCTTCCTGGGATTTGTAGTTTGTCATGGCCCCAGAGCTCTCTGACAGAGAAGGCTACATCTCTCACAAAACAACAAACCCCAGGAGTCCATCGCATGGAGCCATGGCAGTTCAAGTGGGGTCAAACTGGATTATTTCTGCAGTGTGGCAGCAGCATTAGTGAGTCTAATCTAGTTGGGACTATCAAGTGGATTTAGGTGTTTCTGTTCGGCTTTCCAAAAAAAGGGTGCCACTTCCACATTGGTACGACTGCCAACTCCGTGTATACATACATTTAGAACTCGTTAACTGTTTGCATTGGCTTGCCTTGTTAGCAACTCTCCCTTCAGTTCACGTTTACAAAAATGCCAGCTTAGGTGCTGAAACACTCTTGAATGTGTTAACTTGTGTTCAATATTGACTGCTTCTATTTTTATACATGATGGGGTGTGTGTGTGTTTAAAAAAAATGGATTGAGACATGTTTCCTGAAAACTGAAGCTATATAGCACAAATGGGAATGATGCCGCCCTCCAGACTGCAGCTCCCATCAGCTCTAGCCATGGATGATGGAAGCTGCAGTCCAACATCATCAGGAGGGCTGCCCCAGTGCCACCCCTGTTATGTGTAAATAGATCTCTCCTAGCAACAGAACAAAAATACAGTTGTCCCTCCGTATCCATGGATTTAAGTATTCACGGCTTGAAAATATTCTTTAAAATATAATAATCCAAAAAGCAAACCTTGATTTTGCCATCTTTTATAAGGGACACCATTTTGCTATGCCACTGCATATAATGGGACTTGAGTATACACAGATTTTGGTATCCACGGGGCATCCTGGAACCAAACCCCAGCGAATCTGAAGGGACAACTGTATATGTTGACTCAGAAGTAAGTCCCACTGAATGTAGTGGGGTTTAGTCCCAGGCAAGCGAAAACAGAATTGCTTAATCATAATGCTTATGGATAACCAAAAGAATACTTATGTAATTTTCTCCTTGACTACCATAAATGTCAGTGATAATCTAGGGAAGATAAATCATTATCAACATAGGCTGAAACGTGCCTTGTTGTCCCAATAATTGAATAAACTGGTGCCAATTTCGTAGTGATAGATTGCATCCTTGTCTTCCTTCTTTGAGTTCTTACATAATTTGCCCATGATGGGATATGGATGGCATTTATTTGCCCTCCCCATTCATCCTCCTCTTCAAGCAATTAGCAGAAAGAATTATTTCAGCCCACTATTGCTGAAATCCCATATTTCTCAGCATCTCTTATTTGGGGATTTTGCATTCCTTCCAGCTTCTTTTATACTGATTCCCACTTTGTAAGTTCCTTGTACATCCAAAAGGCAAGGTAAGCAAGGCAGACATGAAGAAGCAAATAAAACAAGCTGTACATTTTGATCAGCCATCTTGGTACAGGAGTTGGGAGCGCTTGACTAGAAGACCTAGAAACCAGGGTCTTGCCTTACAAGGTGTCTGTGTGTGGAAAGAGAACACATTCGAAAAAGCAAGCATCCGCAACAATACAACCTGTCTTCATGGTCAAAAGAGTCCCCCTAAACTCCACATGACCCCCTAGCCAAGATGGTGGCTGTGAGTGATTTACTCGTGATTTTACATTTGCCACTGCCAATTAAAAAAAAACAAAAACACTTTCCCATGGTGTGTACATGTGATATTTCGTATTTTTTTAAAAAAAAGAACAAGAAAAAAAGAGAGTATAAGATCACCGTTTGATCAACTTACTGGACCCTCACTTAGCCAAAAATTTAACATGGTGGCTGCAGGCACTTTCCCTGTTTGCTAGCCCCACCCCTATGCCCGCCCAGCCAATTAGATTACATTGCCTGTGCATATCTGTGTGAACGCGAGTGTTCAAATAATTGCACATTTGCATGTCATACGGAGCTTTTTAAAAAAATCCAGACAAAGCCCAGGATGCAATGCACATGGACTTTGCAGTGGGTTTGGCTTTGCAGTGGATTTGGCTGCCCCCCTTCCAAATGGCATGTATTTATGCATATGTCCATATAAATGGATCACCATATGTTCCCATGTCATTCAGATTATTTTGACTATATAGACAAGACCCCGGATTAAATTCTCTACTCAAAAATGGAAACCCCCCCCCCTCCAGCAAGTCACTCAGCACTCATTGGTTTCCACGGTCTTTTAGCAAAATCTATTGTATGTGAAGCTATTTGCGTTTGAAGTGCACATGCCGCCATGCAGTACAGTGTGTTACTATTCTCCACACATGTTGTCACCAATCTCTCTCTCTGGCTTTTCTTCGCAAACGAAGATTCAGGAAGGACTCATCCCGCGCTTTCTGCAAGCGCGCTGATGACTAAAAAGGCCAATCCGAGATAGACAAGTCCGGTTGCAGAAAGCACAGCAGAAGGTCTCCTTGGGTGATGTTTCCGGGTTGTGATCCTTTCTGCGTTGTTGTTTCTCTTCAAGACTTGTTCGGCGTGATTTCTCAAATAAGGCTGCAGCATTGTGGATAGTGCGTCTCCATGCCTCCCGATGTGAGGCCAGGGCAGACCGTTGTTGGTGATCAATTTGGCCGAGCCTGAGATGTTGTTTCAGGGAGTCCTTGTATTGCTTTTTTGTATTGCCCCTCTTACGCTGACCCGTGGCGAGTTCACCATAGAGTACTATTTTGGGGAGGCGATGGTCCTCCATCCTAGAAACGTGCCCTGCCCAGCGCAGCTGTGTTCTCAATATCATGGCCTCAATGCTGGTGATCCCTGCTTGCTCAATACAATCCCTCACGAAAAGTCAAAAGTCACTTGAACAGGGTGGTCAGGGTCTCCTGTAAACTCTGTGATGAATTTGTAGCATGGAGCAAGTCTTTCTCTAAAAGGCTGACATGAACATCAGGTAGGAAGAGACATTCTGAACTGACAGGCGGTTTGTGCTGTGGTGTCGTTTTGTCATGTTTTATTCTCTATTTTATATCCCACCTTTTCCCCTATGGTGGAAGCCAAGGTGGCTTGCAAACATTTATTGTGTATCTTTGGACTTTTTCGGATGAAAAAATATTCAAAGGAGTATCTTCCAGTGTCCTAGTGCAACACTCAAACCACCACACTACACTGGCTCTCCTTCAAGTGGCATACAGCCTTGTAAAAGCAAAAAAACACATTTTAAAAAGATTTTTAATACATATAGAATGTCATCTTGTGTGACATTTGGACCTAAGAGGTAGGCCAAAGACTTTGTGGAAAGGCTTGGGCGTTTATAGTGGGCTTTGGGAAAAGAGGGGAGCCCTAATCCACATGACTCATAAGGGTTGTCTAAATGGCAAGAATACTCCTTACAGAATGAGAGCAGAATCCTACCTGTCTTAATGGTATCCCGCATCTATTCACCATATTGTGAAGGAGGGGTCCCAAAATGGCAATGCCATCTCTCTCTGGCTTTTCTTTGCAAACGAAATTCAGGAAGGACTCATCCCGCACTTTCTGCAAGCGTGCTGTTGACTAAAAAGGCCAATCCGAGATAGATAAGTCCGGTTGCAGAAAGCACAGCAGAAGGTCTCCTTGGGTGATGTTTCCGGGTTGTGATCCTTTCTGCGTTGTTGTTTCTCTTCAAGACTTGTTCGGCGTGAGTTCTCCACACATGTTGTCACCACTGCACAGTATATATATGTATCTTGTAAATCAAAGGTCCACAAGTGCAACCTTCTGCTGAAAAAAGCTCTTTGGTTGCCTCAGAGCAGCAAAAAGGGCATGCTTGATCATACGAAATGCAAAAATGGTGCTTCCATCCACTTCTTTTCCCGCAAGCCCACCCCCTGCCTGGATGTCCAACCAATCAGCTCTTCACTTCTGCCCACAACGAAAATGCAGAGTCTCGAATTGGATGACCAAACGAGCAGTAATGCGCAGCCATGCATTATTTTAAAAACTTCAGGGACAGAACATATTCTCATCACATTCTGTGAAGAGTATTTTCATCATCTAGACAACCCCCCAGTCTTAGGGAAAAGAGGTCATAAAAAAACAGAGGCTGGATGGCCATCTGTCAGGGAAGCTTTGATTGTGTATTCCTGCATGGCAGGGGGTTGGACTGGATGGCCCTCGTGGTCTCTTCCAACTCTACAATCCTATGATTCATGCTGGATCCTTGGTCTCACCCCCCCGATTGCAAGGGTTCCCCATAGCCTCCAAGTGCCCCATTTTTTGGGGGGGGCAGTTCCAATTGATCCTCTGCTGTTCTGTTTTCTCACCTGCTTTAACAGTGTCCCAGTTTTTCTTTCCTCTTCCCCCTTTGCCCTTGTCTTATTTCCATTGCTGCAAACTGACTTCGAAGTGCAAAAGGAGTTTGAACTCCATTAACTCAGCAGTGGGGAGAAAAGAAGAGAAGAGGGGCAGAGTTTTGCTCTTCCCAGTCAGCTTGAGCAAAAGCAAACTGCTGCAGCCTCTCCCAGCTTATGTATTTGTCCTCATTCATAACTTTTGCCATCTTGGATACACTCTGATGTCGCATGGCCACATATAGCCAGGTTTCATTCGTGAAATGTTGCTGGGTAAATGTTGCCTGCGTGGCATTGTGGTTTGAGTGTTGGACTTCCTCTCTGGAGACCAGGGTTCGAATCCCTGCTCAGCCATGAAACCCCACTGGGTGACCTTGGGCAAGTCACACACTCTCAGCCCTCAGAAAACTCTGTGATAGGTTCGCCTTAGGGTCACCGTAAGCCAGAAACAGCTTGAAGGCACACAACACATACATGGTTTCCCAACATTCAAGAAGCCTTGTTGGGAAGAATAACCCAGCATCAAGAATTCTGCCATGTTCTTGCCCGCTGTTTTCTCATCTTGAAGTGTTCTGGGAAATTATTGTGCACAGAAATACACCTGGGTTCTTAGCATTAAAAACCATGTATTTGTGTGCATGCCAAAAAAACACAAAAAACAACTCAGTGAATATTCCTCCACAAAAACACCCACTTTTATAATAAAGCATATGACCAAGTTTTGTTAAGTGGAAGTTAGTGAATGGAGTAAAATGAAGGTTTATAAGATAAGAAAAGGGAATACTGGAAGAGAAGATTGTATGTAGAGTGACTGTTGTAACAGAATGTAAGTTATTTTAAAAAAATTATTTATTATTAATATTACTTACTATTATTGATTTTCATTACAATATTTCTATATAACGTTTTAAAGTCAATAAAGAATATACGTACATAAAAAAACCCAACATACTCTTCACATTAAAAAAGTCCCACGTGTTTCTGTGCAGAATAATTTTCAAAAGCACATTAGGATGAGTGAAAACCCAGCCAAAAGTGAACAGAAATATTTGTTTTCTCCACAACTCAGAGAAAACTGTATAAATTTCAGAGGACAAAATAATAGAATACAGTATTTACATCCCCAGCCCTAACAATGCAAGCTGAGTTCCCTTCCTCTTTTTCCTTTGTCTTGCAGAAGAAACAGCTGGTTATCTGGCTTGGAGCATGTTGAGCATAAATTGGTTTCCCAACATGATCATCTCACTCACTCTCTATTATGTTCATTGGCCACAGGATTATCTCTTGTTTGCAGTTAACCTTGCTGAGGAACTATGGAGACCAAAACGTCAGGCCTGCAAAAAGATTGCATTCAAGCAGAAAGGACTGGATGATTAGGATCAATTAGATTAGATCCTAATTAGATTTATTTATTTATTGGCAACAGGACTCTCCCGTTCCTATGGAGAGGGCAATCCACCAACATGTGGAGGAGGGGAACCACACAAGAAGATTTGGAGGTCATTTAATTGCATGATTGTGTCCAGGAGCCCTTTCACAATACACAATCATGTTGTTGTTGTTCTGTGTGCCTTCATGTTATTCCCAACTTATGGCATTCCTACAGTGACTCTGTCATGGGGTTTTGTTGGCAAGATTTGTTTGGGGAGGGTGTAGTCTTTGAGGCTGAGAAAGTGTGATTTGCCTAAGGTCTTCCAATGGGTTTCCATGGCTGAGCAGGGATTCGAACCCTGGTCTCCAGAGTCCTTCTCCAACTCGTAAACAACTACACAACGCTGGCTTTCACACAATTATAGTGCTAGCCAAATAAAGAGAACTGTCCTATTTCTGGTGGCTTATGGTCTCAGCAGGGTGGACAGCACCTCACCCCACAATTTCAGAATTGCATAAATTCTGCATAAATTATATGCAGAATTTAAAACCCTGCATAAAAGCCATGCCGCCACCTCTGCTATACAGGTCTACCCCCATATCTGTGGGATATACGTTCCAAAACACCCCTCCCCATGGATACCTGAAACCATGGATAATAGGGAATCCTATTATTTTCAATGAGACAAATGCCAGAGCTTGACCACAGAATCACATTAGTGAACCTAGACATGCTTGGAGAGAAGATTTTTATTTGGAGGTAGATAAGTGAAAATGTGGATACCAAATCCGTGGATATGGCGGTCAGCCTGTATTGCTGTTACCTGCCTTCAAGTTGACTCCACCTAGAGTTT
Organism: Gambelia wislizenii; assembly: GCA_030847615.1. Taxonomy (NCBI): domain Eukaryota; kingdom Metazoa; phylum Chordata; class Lepidosauria; order Squamata; family Crotaphytidae; genus Gambelia; species Gambelia wislizenii. The sequence goes on from JAUMIR010000003.1 coordinate 377,634,520, forward strand.
TCAGGGCGAGATTTATTCAGGGGTGCTTTGCCCTTGCTTTCCTCTGAGACAGAGAAAGTCTGACTTGCCTACAGTTACCTAGTAGGTGTCCATGGCTAAGCAGGGATTCGAACCCGGGTCTCCCAGAGCCCTGGGGCTTGTCTGCACTATCAACTACCCCAAATCCCCATGTCAATGTCCCTGAATCTGCTGCCATGGCCTTTCCCCTGAATCTGGGGCTATCCAGCCACATGTGGTGTGCAGCATTTCCCATTATCCTCCTGAATGTGCAGGATGTGGGGTTTTCTGCAGAGTTTTGACTGCTGCCACAGCTGCTGCCACCACTGATGACAACACCGCGTCCAATTTTAAATCTCCAGAGCCAGTTTCTGGCAGAAGGGAGAGCCTTTCTCCCTTTTCCTGGCTCAGGAGCACTACCTCCACCTGCTCGACTGCTCACCCATTGCAGGAATAGGCCCTTGAAGAAAGCACGATGGGAGCATTTCAAGAAGCAATGGGTGAGCAGGAGGAAGCAGCACCGCCACGCCAGGGGAAGGGAGAAAACCTGCTGGAAAATGGCTCCGGAAGTTTAAAATTGGACATGGTGCTGGCTGTGGTGGTGGCCAGTGATGGCGGCGGAGGAAATGGTGTGTGAAACTCCGCAGGTACAGTGAAGACATGTCCCTGCAGAGTATACCAATGCTCAGGGCTTCGGAGGGAATGTGGAGGTGGCAAGCAGGCAGGCAAAGCTTTTGCCCAACATGTAGACAAACCCTTGGTCCAACACTCAAACCATGCCCCACACTGGCTCACCTTCCAGGTGATTCCAATTCACAGCAACTGACTGCCAGGTGGGGTTTTCTTGGCAAGTTTTCTTCAGAGGAGGTTTGCCACCATTGTCTTCCTCTGAGGCTGAGAGAGTATGACTGGCCAAAGGTCACCAGTGGGTTTCCACAGCTGAGTAGGGATTCGAACCCTGATCTCCCAGAGTCCTCGTTCATAACAGAGGCGGGATGGCCATCTGTCAGGAATGCTTTGATTGGGTATTCCTGCATGGCAGATGGGTTGGACTAGATGGCCCTTTTGGTCTCTCCCAGCTCTATGATTCTATGAAAACTTAAACCACTACCCCACACTGGCTCTCACACTTCTGAGACCCTATCCTAGGGTCTCTTGTCAAGTTTCTTCACAGGTCTGCCACGTCTGAGGCTGAGAGGGTGTAACTGGCCTAAGGCCTGCAAGCAAGTTTCCATAGTCGAGTGGAGATTTGAACTCTGGTCTCCTGTAATCCTAGTCTGACACTCAGACTACTCCATGTTGCTTCCTCTGCTTTTCACTCCTTCAAACAGAGCACTTAAAATACTGATCAAGGTCTTGAAGCTTTATGGAAAAGGTAGTGCCAGCGTGGTGTAGTGGTTTAAGTGTTGGACTATTACTGTGGAGACCAGGGTTTGAATCCTCTCTCAGCCATGAAAACCCACTGGGTGACCTAAGACAGTTAAGGGGCGATATGATAGCCCTGTTTAAGTATTTGAAGGGACGTCACGTTGAGGATGGAGCAAGCTTGTTTTCTGCTGCTCCAGAGACTAGAACACGGAGCAATGGGTGCAAGCTCCAGGAACAGAGATTCCACCTCAACATGAGGAGGAACTTTTTGACAGTCAGAGCTGTTCGGCAGTGGAACGCACTCCCTCGGAGCATGGTGGGTTCTCCTTCCTTGGAGGTCTTTAAACAGAGGCTGGATGGCCATCTGTCGGGGATGCTTTGATCAAGATTTCCTGCATGGCAGAATGGGGTTGGACTGGAGGGCCCTCGTGGTCTCTTCCAACTCTACAATTCTATGATTCTATGACCTTGAGCAAGTCATGCACTCTCAGCCTCAGAAAACCCAGGGGTAATCTATATGAGGAGATATAACGCTAATCTCTAAACATTAACTCATCATGGCAGCAGTGTTCATTTGTCTCCACTATATTTCCTCCAGATCGCTGGTATGCAAAGTTATTAGTGTTTGAAGTTCACATGGAGCATGATTGCGAATAAAGATGGCAGCCAAAAGTTCCTGTCGTTGTACAGGTTTCCCCCCCTAAATTCAAGATGTGGAAGAGCAATCTTTCACTTAAAACACTTGTGTAATAAAAAAAAATAATTAAAGAAAAAGAAAAACAACAATGGCGATTCGAGCCACTTCGTCACCGGGAAGACCTCCCCCGAACATGTCTGACGAATCACGTTTCAGTTTCTGGGATGCATTCAGCTTTGAATTGGTTGTTCAAATGGGCAAGAATGCACATTTCTGTGTATTTTTTAAAAAAAACTTCACAAAAAAGCAAGAAGGCTGTTATTGTGGAGTACATGGAGTTTTGGGCTCCCCCTCCTTTCAAATACGGTGAATTCCCGCAGGATCTCGTCAGGACAAAAGGTATTCCCTTCACATTCTGTGAGTTTTTTCATCGTCTGGAAAACCCTTCAGTGACAGGGTCGCCATAAGTTGGAAACGGCTTGAAGGCACGCAACAACACATTCCCAAACTGAAGACTCAGCACATAAATTCCAAGCAGTACAGAAAAAATGTTGGAACTGGAGGGAGACGTGTTGAGGAAGTGGACGCTCTTGCCTGGGACTTTTTGGGGGAGGTTAGGGATTTTTTTTATTGAAATAAAACCATTCTACAAAATAATACACCCAACTGCAAAAGGCCGTAACAATAACACAATTCCTCCCCCCATCTCTGATGCTGGAACATCAGAACCATGCAAGACTCTAAAGATAGTGGACGGCCTGAGCGTCGTTCTGCCCTAATAGCCCTTGAACTATCACGGCTTAATATTGACATCGCTGCTCTTAGTGAAGTTCGCTTCCATGAGGAAGGCAGCCTTAAAGAACATGGCGCCGGCTACACACTTTACTGGTCTGGCAAACCCAAAACCGAAAAACATCTTTCAGGAGTAGGCTTCATGATTAAAAACTCCATTGCCTCCAAACTCGAAACCTTGCCAACAGGACACTCTGATCGCATTATTTCCTTACGCCTCCCACATGTTGTTCTCTTTAGTGTATATGCCCCAACTATGCAAGCCGACCCTGTAGAGAAAGACAAATTCTACACAGACCTACGCCAACTCATACAAAAAGTCCCTGTAGAGGATAAAATTATTATACTTGGTGACTTCAATGCCAGAGTAGGAAAGAATTCCGAAGCCTGGAAAGGTGTCTTAGGCAAGCATGGTGTTGGAAACTGCAATGATAACGGACGCCTCCTGCTAGAGTTCTGTGCAGAACAACAGCTGACTATTACAAACACAATCTTTCAGCAGAAAGATAGCTTGAAGACAACCTGGATGCATCCCCGATCCAAACATTGGCACCTCATTGACTACGTTCTAGTCCGTCAGAGAGACATTCGTGATGTCCGTCATACCCGAGTGATGCCCAGTGCAGAATGCCAAACAGATCATCGCCTCGTCAGATGTAAACTAAATCTTCATCTTAAGTTCAAACCTAAGAGGGGTGGCATCTTAAAGAAGAGGCTCCAAGTCAACAATCTTCAACAAGCTACCATGAGAGACAACTTCCAGGCAAACCTACAAACGAAACTTGAAGACCATCCTACAGATCCTTCTCCTACAGTGCTTTGGCAACATATCAAAAACAGTATCCTCCAGTCTGCAGAAGAATCCCTCGGGTTCTCCCACAAGAAAAATCAAGACTGGTTTGATGAAAACAACCAAGAGATCCAGGAGCTGTTGGCAAGGAAGAGAGCTGCTCACCAGGCATACCTCGCCCAGCCAACCTGTCATGTAAGAAAAGCAGCTTTCCGCCTCACATGTAGCAAACTACAACAAAAACTCCGAGACATGCAGAACAAGTGGTGGATCAATTTAGCAGAAAAGACACAACGCTGTGCAGATCTGGGTGATCATAGAGGATTTTATGGAGCTCTTAAAGCAGTGTTTGGACCTACTTATCAGGTCCAAAGCTCCTTATACAGTACAGATGGTCAAACATTAATTACTGATAAAGCCTCCATCCTAAATCGTTGGGCTGAACATTTTCAAAGTCTCTTTAGCGCCAACCGAGTAGTCCAAGCCTCAGCTATCCAATATATGATACAAAAACCAATGAAAGATGAATTGGACATAGCTCCCACTTTGCAAGAGACCCTTAAGGCCATACAGCAGATGAAAAACGGCAAGGCAGCTGGGATTGATGGAATCCCACCTGAAGTTTGGAAACACGGAGGTCATGCACTCCACGAAAAATTCCACGAATTCCTTGTGAATTGCTGGGAAAAAGGGGAACTGCCATCAGACCTCCGAGATGCAGTCATCATCACCCTGTACAAGAAAAAAGGAGCAAAATCCGACTGCTCAAACTATCGAGGCATAACACTGCTCTCTATTGCTGGAAAAATCCTTGCAAGGATACTCCTGAACAGATTAGTTCCTGCTATCGCAGAAGAACTCCTCCCTGAAAGCCAATGTGGCTTCAGAGCCAATAGGAGTACTACAGACATGGTATTTGCCCTTAGGCAACTGCAAGAAAAATGTAGGGAGCAGAACAAGGGTCTCTATGTAACATTTGTCGACCTCACCAAAGCCTTTGACACTGTAAGTAGAAAAGGTCTGTGGCAGATCCTGGAAAAACTAGGATGTCCCCCCAAATTCCTTAAAATGATTATCTTGCTACACGAGGGCCAGCGTGGTCAAGTCAGATATGGCGATGCTCTTTCAGAGCCCTTTCTAATAACTAATGGAGTGAAGCAAGGTTGTGTTCTTGCACCAACTTTATTTACAATCTTCTTTAGCACGATGCTCCAAAGGGCTATGGCAGAGCTTGAAGAAGACGACGGCATCTATATACGCTACCGTACTGATGGTAGCTTGTTTAACTTAAGCCGTCTGAGGGCTCACACTAAGACTCTAAACTATCTAGTCCGTGAGCTGCTCTTCGCCGATGATGCTGCCCTTGTTGCCCACACAGAAGCAGCTCTGCAGCGCCTAACGTCCTGCTTTGCAACAGCTGCAGAGCTGTTTGGGCTAGAAGTCAACCTGAAGAAAACAGAAGTTCTTTACCAGCCTGCACCACAGGACGAACACCACCATCCCCACATTGCCGTCGGCAAATCAGTGCTCAAGTCCGTTCAGCAGTTCACCTACCTGGGAAGCATCATCTCCTCAGATGCCAAGATTGACAAAGAGATCGATCACAGATTAGCAAAGGCATATAGTGCATTTGGAAGACTCCACAAAAGAGTCTGGAGCAATAAACACCTGAGGCAAAGCACAAAAATCAGTGTGTATAGAGCCATCGTACTGTCTATCCTCCTTTATGGATCTGAAACATGGGTTACCTATCGCCACCACCTACGACTCCTCGAGCGCTTTCATCAGCGCTGTCTACGCACAATCCTAAATATACACTGGACTGACTATGTGACGAATGTTGCTGTCCTTGAACAAGCAGGGATCACCAGCATTGAGGCCATGATATTGAGAACACAGCTGCGCTGGGCAGGGCACGTTTCTAGGATGGAGGACCATCGCCTCCCAAAAATACTACTCTACGGTGAACTCGCCACGGGTCAGCGTGGGAGGGGCGCTCCAAAAAAGCGATACAAGGACTCCCTGAAACAACATCTCAGGCTTGGCCAGATTGATCACCAACGGTGGTCCGCCCTGGCCTCACATCGGGAGGCATGGAGACGCACTATCCACAATGCTGCAGCCTTATTTGAGAACTCACGACGAACAAGTCTTGAAGAGAAACGACAACGCAGAAAGAATCACAACCCAAAAACATCACCCAAGGAGACCTTCTGCTGCACTCTTTGCAACCGGACTTGTTTATCTCGGATTGGCCTTTTTAGTCATCAGCGCGCTTGCAGAAGGCGCGGGATGAGTCCTTCCTGAATCTTCGTTTGCGAAGAAAAGCCAGAGAGAGAGAGATTTCCTCCAGATCGCTGGTATGCAAAGTTATTAGTGTTTGAAGTTCACATGGAGCATGATTGCGAATAAAGATGGCAGCCAAAAGTTCCTGTCGTTGTACAGGTTTCCCCCCCTAAATTCAAGATGTGGAAGAGCAATCTTTCACTTAAAACACTTGTGTAATAAAAAAAAATAATTAAAGAAAAAGAAAAACAACAATGGCGATTCGAGCCACTTCGTCACCGGGAAGACCTCCCCCGAACATGTCTGACGAATCACGTTTCAGTTTCTGGGATGCATTCAGCTTTGAATTGGTTGTTCAAATGGGCAAGAATGCACATTTCTGTGTATTTTTTAAAAAAAACTTCACAAAAAAGCAAGAAGGCTGTTATTGTGGAGTACATGGAGTTTTGGGCTCCCCCTCCTTTCAAATACGGTGAATTCCCGCAGGATCTCGTCAGGACAAAAGGTATTCCCTTCACATTCTGTGAGTTTTTTCATCGTCTGGAAAACCCTTCAGTGACAGGGTCGCCATAAGTTGGAAACGGCTTGAAGGCACGCAACAACACATTCCCAAACTGAAGACTCAGCACATAAATTCCAAGCAGTACAGAAAAAATGTTGGAACTGGAGGGAGACGTGTTGAGGAAGTGGACGCTCTTGCCTGGGACTTTTTGGGGGAGGTTAGGGATTTTTTTTATTGAAATAAAACCATTCTACAAAATAATACACCCAACTGCAAAAGGCCGTAACAATAACACAATTCCTCCCCCCATCTCTTTACTTACTAATACAAAGTTAAAACTATCTATCCTAACACTACTACTTTTTCCCTCTTAATCTAAATATACTATAATCACTCTCTTTTCCAATAAACATTATACTTACACCTTTATACTAAAATTAGAAGTTACACATTACAATTACACATATTTGGAAAAGAAAAAAAATAAAAATAATACAAAAATAATAATTAAAAATATTTATTTAAAGATATCCCTTAAGTTATTGCTGGGGTTGTCTCATTAAACCATAGCCAAAACTTTCTCCAACGATGGTTTGGCAATTTTTCTTTTCCAGTCAAAGCTAAATTTTCAATTACGTTTTTAACATAATAAGCAGTGCCCTTCAAATCCTGCAGATTTTGACTCTTTACCTCCTTGGCATTCAATGAAAAGTTAATAGCTAAGTGTAAAGTTCTTACAGGGGAAACTGGACAGACAAGTTTTGTCAAATCTGGCAGCCCTCCATTGCTTTTGTAAATAATATACCTGATATCCTGAAACCACCTGGGTTTCAGCATAAATACTGGCAAGATTTGTTATAGGATCCCTGATACCTTGCTGTTTGGAAAATGGAGATTCAAGATTATTCACTGGAAAAGAAGGAAAAAAAAGAATTTTTTTTTACTCTGCTGGAAAACTGTATCTTTGAGAGAGTTACTTTTGAATATCATCTCTTTTGTAACATATTTTTATTATTTATTTATTTATTTATACCCCGCTCTTCAGCCACAAGGCTATCAAAGCGGCTTACAAATTGTTTTAAGCAATAGCTATTTACACATCTACACTGCATTAAACAGTTTCCAATGTGTGTTAGCTAATTGCCCCCATGTTTATTTGATGGTAGCATATTCATGTTTTATGTTTTGTGTTTATCTCTTCATGTCGGTATTTTGTGTTGGTGTAGCAAGTAAACTAGTAAAAAAATTAATATTATAAAAAGATGTAGGAATCCAATATTCAGCAAACACTTTAAGGTGTCCTTCAAAGGTGAGCCTTTGCATCAAGAAGAAATGATTGTGGGAATCAGGTTCATCCAGGGTATAACTATGGATGAGGTAAAGTGAAATGAAATTTTCCTTCCACCCCTTTGCAGAAATATAAAAGTGAAGCATGTAGAAACAGAGGTCTTGTCTATATGCGGGATGGGGAATACGAACGCGTCCTCAAAAGCAGGCACTCGCAATTATGCAACCTGTCACCACGATCAAAAGAGCCCCCCTAAACTCCACATGAGCCCCTAGCCAAAATGGCAGCCACGAGTGATTTACTCGTGATTTTAAATCTGCGACCGCCAACTTAAAAAAAAACCTTTCTCATGGTGCGCACAAGCAATAGCTTGTATTTACCAAAAAAAGAAGGGGAAAAAAGAGTATAAGATTGCCGTTTTATCGACTTACCAGACCCTCGCTCAGCCGAAAATTCAACATGGTGGCTGCAGGCGCTCTCCCTGTTTGCTAGCCCCACCCCCTGCTCATCCAGCCAATCAGATTATGCTGCCTGTTGGTATCTGTGGGAATTCGAGTGTTCAAATGATCACACATTCGCATGTCGTACAGAGCTTTTTAAAAAATCTGGACGAAGCCCTGGATGTGACACACATGGACTTTGCGGTGGATTTGGCTGCCCCCCCCTTCCGAATGACATGTATTTATGCACATGTCCGTATGAATGGATTGCCGTACGTTCGCATTCCATTCGTATTATTTTGACAGTATAGCCAAGACCAGAGTGAAGGCATCCCAAGAAAAGGGGCAGGCAAAGGGCTTACCTACACCAGCCAGGGTACGCTGGGTCCCTGCCGGTATAGCCTGGCTTTGGCTCTGGCCCGTTCTGCCCCCGTTACCTGGAGAAAATGAGGCAGGGTCCAAACAGGAATGCTGGCCCACCACTGCGGCTGCCACCATGATTTTAGCTGCTGACACGGAAGCCAGGCTGGGGTCCCACAACATGTGACTGCAGACCGCCTGCATGTGACCAGACTCGGTTACATGCTGAGGGACCCCGCCTGGATTTCGTGAGAGTAAGGGAGCTGGTGGCAGCAGCGAGGGCTGACATGTTGGGATGGGCTCCTGCAGACGCATGGGGACTGATGCGTTCCATCCCAAAGGTACCGGATTAAACTGGGCATTTTCTTATTGCAGTTTATTGGACCGTAACCCGGTTTGCTCCTATTCCAGCCCTGTGCCTGTGGTGAGGACTGCCCGGGGGCAGATCAGGGCAAAAGCCCTACATCATATGGACTGCAGGGCTTTGGAATGGAGGTAAGCCAAAGTGGAAGAGTTCTAGGTGTGAAGAATTTTCAGTGTCTCATTCTCTACAATGCCAGAAATTTGGGGATTTAAGGAAAATTTTACTTGGGGGAGAGGCAGTGCCCTAATTTCATTCCACCGCACAATAGTTCCACCTTGGGGTGTATACAGTGGGCCATTGGTATCTGCTGGGGTTTGGTTACAGGACCCCCTATGGATACCAAAAGCCATGCATGCTCAAGTTGCATTATATACAACGGCGCAGTAAAATGGTGTCCCTTATATAAAATAGCAAACAGCAAGGTTTCCTTTTTTTTAATCTTTCCGCCCAAATATTTTCAAGCCGTAGTTGATTGAATCCATGGATGCAGAACCGGAGGGCTGACTATACTTTGTTTTTGCACCTTGGGGGTCTCCTAGCTCCCCACCCCACCCACCCAAAGGCACACCGCCTCCTTGCGCAATCAGCATTCTGCTGTCCGTCACATGCCATCCTGGCATTCATGGCCAAATGGGCCGGAGGATTCATTTCAGAGCTCTCTCATTATTAATCAAGGCTATCATTTCCGCTGGCTTACAAGCTGGGCCTCTAAATATTTCATGAACGGGGGTAGGAGAGAGGGGGGGGGAGAGGAGTAATTTATCACCGGTGCCTCCCTACCCCCTCCAGGCCAGAGAAACAAAAAGAGGAATAGTCCCAGCCCATTCAGCAGCCAAATGGAAAGGCCAAGACCCTGCCACCTGATGCGGACATCGATACACACAGAAGCCATAATCCTCATGCACTGAACATCAGGCAGGCCAGAACATGCGACCTTGGCTTTCAAAGATGGCACACAGGGTTTTTTGTTTTTTTGTCTGTGGGCCGTATTCCATTGCCCGGCCATTGTGCCCATTTCAAAGGCAAGGAGCTGGTTTTTCCACTCAGCGTAGACCTTCCCACGTCAGCCACATGAAACCAGAGAAGAGCCTTTTTACCTCAGACTGAGAAAGAGCACAAACAGTCTGGAAAAAGAAAAAACAGCTAAAGTCAGGATTATCGTCATTAGGGAGTACAATGGCAGCAGGCCCCTCACAGGCTAGAAGCCCAAGGATGAAGGGAAAAGGTAGAGGTTGTTTCTCATAGAATCAGAGAATTGGAAGAGACCACAAGGGCCATCCAGTCCAACCCTAATTTGCCCTGCAGGAAGACACAATCAAAGCACGCCCAATGACAGATGGCCATCAAGCCTCTGTTTAAAAACCTCCAAAGAAGGAAGCTCCACCACGCTCCCAGGCAGCAGCACATTCCACTGCTGAACAGCTCTTACCATAGTGTTGCAAGACACCACTAAGACCATCTAGTCCAACCCCATTCTGCCATGCAAGAATACACAATCAAAGCACTCCCCATCAGATGGCCATCTAGCCTCTGCTTAAAAATCTCCAAAGAAGGAGACTCCACCACACTACGAGGCAGTGCATTCCACTACCAAACAGCTCTTACTGTCAGGAAGTTCCTCCTAATGTTTAGATGGAATCTCTTTTCCTGTATTTTGAGTCCATTGCTCCATGTCCTAGTCTCTGGAGAAGCAGAAAACAACCATGCCCATCCTCAGTACGACATCCCTTCAAATATTTAAACATGGCTATCATGTCCCCTCTCAGCCTTCTCTTCTCCAGACTAAACAGACCCAGCTCCCTAAAGCACTCCTCATAGGGCATGACTTTCAGATCTCCTACCATTTTGGTCGCCATGTTTAAATATTTGAAGGGATGTCATACTGAGGATGGAGCAGGCTTGTTTTCTGCTGCTCCAGAGACTGCTAGTACATGGAGCAATGGACTCAAAATACAGGAAAAGAGATTCCACCTAAACATTAGGAAAAACTTCCTAATGGTAAGAGCTGTTCAGAAGTGGAATGCACTGCCTCATAGTGTGGTGGAGTCTCCTTCTTTGGAGGTTTTTAAACAGAGGCTGGATGGCCATCTGTTGGGAATGATTTGATTGTGTATTCCTGCATGGCAGAAGGAGGTTGGACTAGATGGCCTTTGGGGTCTCTTCCAACTCTATCATTCTATGATTCCTCTGGACACGTTCCAGCTTGTCAATATCCTTCTAGAATTGTGGTGCCCAGAACTGGACACAGGTTTCCAGGTGAGGTCTGACAAAAGCAGAATAGAGTGGCACTACTACTTCCCTTGAACTAGACACTAGACTCCTATGAAGCCAGCCTAGAATCACATTAGCTTTTTAAGCTGCCGCTTCTCTGGACATTTCCTGAATCTCCCAACTAGGGTTGCCAGATTAACAACTGGAGACAGCTCCTGTACCTTTTATGGCTGTGTAGAAGGGGAATTTCAGCAAATGTTGATTGTTATCAGGCAACACCTACAGAAATTCCTCTTCTGCACAGCTGCTAAAGGTACAGGACCCCTTTCCAGTTTTCAGTCCAGCAACTCTGTTCCTGACTTTTGGGACATCATAACTAAAATGAGTCTATCGTACTTTGGACATATCAGGAGATGAGATGACTCACTGGATGAGACGATAATCCTGGGGGAAATTGAAGTTGCAGGGAAAGCGAGAGACTGCATTGCGGGTGAACGGACTCCATGAAGGAAACCACAGCTGCTGCCCTGAGTTTGCAAGACCTGAGCAAGGCAGTGGATGACCGGGGCTCTTGGTGGTCTCTCAATCAAAAAGGTCACCATAAGTAGAAGCCAGCTTGGCAGCAAACCACCACAGCGTTTTTGGTGTTACTTGAGTAAATGGGTAAAAATTCAGGGCGTTTGTCTCATCGAAGTTGCAAGGGTCAAAATGGGTTTGTTGATGAAGATTTTTGTGCTGTTTTCTACTGCAGTGTGCATTGTTCATTCTTTCGTCCAATTAATTAATTTCTCTGCCACCACTCCTAGATTAGGTCACACAAGTGCATAAAAGATTCTCATTACCGGGACTACCCTAGGCCCCACATCCCACCTTAATCTGGCCTTGCTTGATGGGATGTGAGTTGTGGTCATAATGGAATTGTTATTCCGGAAAATAAAGAGAAGCATGCATGCCACAAAGTGCACTGTGAGAAGAAAGCTGTAACATGGCTGGACAGGAGCTGATTGTCTCTTTGGCCAAACTGGGACAAAGATCCACAGGGTGACTATGACAACGATGACAACGACATCTTCTTTTTCTACTTCTTCTTAATGTCCTGGTGGAAAGACAGTGTGGTGTAGTGGGCTGAGTGTTAGACTGTGATTCTGGGAGATCAGGTTTTGAATCCTTACTTGGCCATGGAAACTCACTGGATGGCCTTGGGAAAGTCACACTCTCTCAGCCTCAAAGGAAGGCAATGGCAAACATCCTCTAAATCCTAAATCTTGCAGCAGCAACAACAAAACCCACTGTGAGGCAGTTTGGTGAAGTGGTTTGAGTGTTGGATTAGGACTCCAGGAGACTAAGGTTCAAATCCTCCCTTAGCCACAGAAACCCAGTTGGTGACCTTTGGCAAGTCCCACACTCTCAGCCTCAGACGAAGGCCATGGCAAACCTTCTCTCAAGAAATCCTGCCAAGAAAACCCCATGATAGGTTCAACTTAGAATGACTTGAAAGCACAGAAGAACACCAACAGCGGAAGTAGCAAGCTTCCTTTGAGTAAATCATAGAATCATAGAATTGCAGAGTTGGAAGAGACCACGAGGGCCATCCAGTCCAACCCCCTGCCACGCAGGAAATCTTGATCAAAGCATCCCCAACACATGGCCATCCAGCCTCTGTTTAAAATCCTGAGGCCCAGCATGGTCTGAATATTGGATGAGGACGCTGGGAAACCAGGACCAGCCATAGAAACCCCCGGGTGACCTTGGGTAAATCACACTCTCTCAGCCTCAAAGGAAAACAAAGGCTACCCCCATCTGGAAAAATCTTGCCAAGAAAACCCCATGACAGGTTCACCTTAGGGTCGCCATAGGTCAGAAGCCTGGCTTCATAGACTCATAGAGTTGGAAAAGACCCCCAGGGCCATCTAGTCCAACCCCATTCTGCCACGCAGGAATACACAATCAAAGCATTCCCGACAGATGGCCATCCAGCCTCTGTTTAAAGACCTCCAAAGAAGGAGACTCCACCACACTCCCAGGCAGCAGCACGTTCGTGTCTGCCAAACAGCTCTTACTGTTAGGAAGTTCTTCCTAATAACGTTTAGGTGGAATCTCTTTTCCTGGAGTTTGAACCCATTGCTCCGCGTCCTAGTCTCTGGAGCCGCAGGAAACAAGCTGACTTAAAGGCACACAACAACCTGTCTCTCTGGGACCAAGGTGGTTTGCAAATGTTAAATACAGTTCAACGTTCTCATCATATGAAAGTTAGAAATGTAACCAAACTGCAAATAAAATTAAAAACATAACAGTCAAAAAGGAAAGAACGAAGAGACAATACAGCACATCCTGCAAAGCCCTTTCTCCTTCAGCAATCATTGGGCAGGAACACACAATGCTGTCCTGGGCTGTCCTTCTTCAGCGATCTCACCCCCGCAATGTTCCAGGGACTGGCACCATATTTGTGCCTGTTGACTATAACTCCTTCTTTCCTGGAAACTCACTACAGAGAGACAGTCAGTGGCTCACAGATCAGCATTGGTCCACAGTCATTGATACTTTGCAGATAAGAATATCACTATTTGCTCACTAACATGCCATCATATTTTAGTATCTGGCAGCCTGCACTTCTGGTGGGAATCACGCAGACCCTTAGATGTTGTTGGACTGTAGCTCTCAGCCTGCTTCCTTGGTTACATTGGCTAGGGGCCACTGGAAATTTCTGTCCAAAAGCATCTGAAGGGCCATAGGATCCACACCCCAGCAATAAGAGATGACATGTAATGGCATGTAGTATATGAAACTTTTAAGAGGATTAATGTCTGATACCAGTATGGTGCAGTAGTTTGAGCATTGGACTATGACTCTGAAGACCAGGGTTCGAATCTCCCACTCGGCCATGGAAACCCACATTGGGTAAGTCACACTCTCTCAGCCTCAGAGGAAGGCAAAGGCAAACCCCTCTGAAGAAATCTTGCCAAGAAAACCCTGTGATAGGTTCATCTTAGGGTTGCCATAAATTGGAAATGACTTGAACGCACAGAACAAAAACCCTGCGAAACTGAACTGAGGAAAACTACTAACAGTAAAGCATTCTTACTGGTTGCATTCCAAATCCTGAATCCAGACTCTGTGCTGAATTTTGAAATATTTGTGAATTTGTGATTGATGGATTGAATGAAATATTATGTCAGGAGACGAGAGATTATACAGTAAAAGACATAAGCCTGCGCAGTCTGCTGAGAGACTCGGTTTGTGACTATGTATAATTTTTGTTATTACAGTTTACACTCCAGCAGCCTAGCAGAGAGTTTTGCTAGCCTACAATTTGCTGCTTCAGGTTTCATTCCACTCCAGAGCATCTCCATTCTTTTCTATGCCCTTCCAGGTTTCTAGTCTCCACCTTTCCCCTACTCCCTTTGATGTGCTTAATGTAATTAGATATCCAGCGTAAATTACATATTCAAGGCTTCCTAAGTGCTCCTTTACCTTCCAATATCCCTTCAGTCCTATCTTCAGCCAGCCCTCCAATTTCTTAGACAGCAGCCATATCAGACAGCATTGTCCCCTCTAATCGACACCAATCATTTTATCCCGAGCAAGGTCCAGCTGAGACTGAGGGTGTGTGTCATCCAGACTGCACCATTATAACCGTTTGATACCACTTTTCCTTCATAATCCTAGGATTAAAGGTTTAAACCAGCCAACTCTGCTTCATACCCTCCCCACATTTTACAGGTGAAAACCTGGGGCCCACCTACATAGGGGGGAAAATCTAAAATACTTCATAGTACTGTATTGGCATCTTGCAGCAGCACTGACATATCCAAACAGTTTTTTCTGGCCTCAGAAGCCCATAAACCTCGCATTCCTGATGGCAGCCGCGAGTGATTTACGCGCGTTAGTTCTTCACCACCACGGTTTTTTTTTTAAGTTATCCCAAGGTGCGCTGGTGTGATAGAGTGATTCTCCTATGTTATAGGAAAGCAAAACAGAAAATATTGATCCTTTTTATTGCGTTAACGAGCAATCGCTAAGGCGAAAATCCAAGATGGCAGCAGGAGGCGCTTGCCCTCCTAGCAAGCCCCACCCCTGCTCTCGTCTGGCCAATTAGCTTTGCGCTTCCCTTTGAGTTTTTTATTGTTCAATAGTTCAAATGAGCAAAAGTGCGCACCCACCTTGCAGTTTGTGAAAAAGTACGGGAAAATCTGAGAAGGCTTTTACCCCATTGTTTTTGCTATTTTGGGCCCCCCTCCTTCTGAATAGTGTGAATTGGCGCTGGATCCTGTTTAGACTGGTAGGATTCCCAGCAAATTCCATGAGGTGCATTTTCACCATTTAGACGGGCCCCAGGACACGTATGGCCAAGCAGTATCAGAGCGTGGTCAAGAGGGTAAAACTACGAAGGACTACAGGAGTTTGCTTTTGCCTGAGCTAACTGGGAAGGGGAAGATTCTGCACCCTCTTCTCCCCTCCCAATGCATTAATTGAATGCAAACTACTTTTGCACTCTGAACTCAATTTGTAGCAATTGAAGCAAGAGGAGGAGAAAGGAGGAAATGTGGGAAGAAGAGGAAAGAGAAACCGGGACATTTTAAAAGAAGTATAGTGTCCAGATCAAGGGAAGTAATAGTGCCACTCTATTCTGCCTTGGTCAGGCCTCACCTAGAATACTGTGTCCAGTTCTGGGCACCACAATTCAAAAAGGATATTGACAAATTGGAGCGTGTCCAGAGAAGGGCAACTAAAATGGTGAAAGGTCTGGAAACCATGACTTATGAGGAGAGACTTAGGGAGCTGGGTATGTTTAGCCTGGAAAAAAGACGGTTAAGAGGCGATACGATAGCCCTGTTTAAGTATTTGAAGGGGTGTCACGCTGAGGATGGAGCAGGCTTGTTTTCTGCTGCTCCAGAGACTGGAACACGGAGCAACGGATGCAAGCTCCAGGAACAGAGATTCCACCTCAACATTAGGAGGAACTTTTTGACAGTAAGAGCTGTTCGGCAGTGGAACACACTCCCTCGGAGCATGGTGGGGTCTCCTTCCTTGGAGGTCTTTCAACAGAGGCTGGATGGCCATCTGTCGGGGATGCTTTGATCGTGATTTCCTGCGTGGCAGGGGGGTTGGACTGGATGGTCCTCGTGGTCTCTTCCAACTCTACAATTCTATGATTCTTTGAAAAGCAGCTGAAAAAGAAAACAGCTCTATTTCAGAGGAAGGAACTGGCAAAATCATGTCTGAGGATTCCTTTCCTAAGAAAACCTTCTGAAATTCATGGGGTCGCCATAAGTCGATGGGCGACCCGAAGGCACAGACACACACAAGATCTGACCTTGGTCCCTTTTCGCCAAATGGGAAAAGGTGCCTTTTTGGACTGTCACTCCCAGAATCCCCAGCCAGCTTTTTTGGCTGGGGGATTCTGGGAGTGGCAGTCCAAAAAGAAGAACCTTTCCCAAGCCCAGAAGGACTGCCAAGGAATCCTAGGTGCTGTAGGCTCTATTTCAGAGAAAGGAACTGGCAAAACCACCTCTGAGGATTCCTTGCCAACGAAAACCCTGTGAAATTAATGCAAACACACAAGCACAGAGGATTTGACTTTGGCCTCTTTTTCCCAAATGCTGCAGGCTACAACTTCCAGAACATTGGAATAGGTGCCTTTTTCGACAGTCATTCACTCCCAGAATCCCCTAGCCAGTTATGCTGGCTGTGGGATTCTGGGAGTGGCAGTCCAAAAAAAAGAACCTTCCCCAAGCCCAGAAGGATGGCTGATGAATATCAGGTGCTGTAGGCTCCATTTCAGAGGAAGGAACTGGCAAAACCACCTCTGAGGATACCTTGACTAAGAAAACCCAACGAAATTCATGACAGGCAACTAACTTGAAGGCACAGAGAGAGAGAGAAAGAGAGAAAGAGAGAGAGAGAGAGAGAGAGAGAGAGAGTTCACCCATTGAATCAAGTGTTCGTTAAATGATGACTCAGCCCATAAACCCAAGTGACTCTATGGCTCTAGCTAGCTCTAACTCTGCTCTGTGGCTTTCATGCAACCGTGAAGGCACAAACTGATTGCATCCACTGCACAATGGACACAGACACACACACACAAAATACAGTTGTCCCTCCGTATCCACAGATTTGGTATCCATGGATTTAAGTATTCATGACTTGAAAATATTCCTTAAATTAATAATCCAAAAAGCAAACTTTGATTTTGCCATCTTATATAAGGGACACCATTTTGCTATGCCATTCCATATAATCGAGTATTCACGGATTTTGGTATCCATGGGGGGGTCCTGGAACTAAACCCCAGCAAATATGAAGGGACGACTGTACAACTGCAGGTGGAAAGGAAGTCACACAAGGGTAGGACACAAACAGGATTCCAGTTGTCTTTGCAACACCACACGGAATTTCAGCAGACCCCTCCAAAGAGGACCACACCCCATGGGGGCTTTGAGATGCCTCTTCCTCCAATTCCAAGGGGAGCCTGAGCAAGGGGCCATGCCTTGCTTCCCCCTCTGATCACCCTTGGTGGTAACGAGGGCCTGACACACTTGGCAACCCGAGGGATAAAAGCAGAAAGATCTGGAGGAAAGTCCTCAAGGGAGCAGCAGCAACTGGGATGAAATGAGATGCAGAGAGAAAGAAAGAGAGAGAAATCATACAGTCATTTAGAGCAGGGAGGGAAAGGATGCTGCCAGCAGGACCAGAACTGCTGGAAAGATGCAGGGAGGGGAGAAGGGAAATTTTTTGGGGAATTTTTTTTATTGGAGTAAGAAGGGGGTGGCGTGGCAGCAAGGCCAGGGAAAACCGTCTTGGCAGCTGTTTTGCAAGCTGCCAGACAGAAAAGCCAACTGGTCTGCCCTCCGGAGGTAATTAACAGAGGGCCGGTCTACATGAGGGAATAAAATGTGGATTGGTGCACAGTAACGCCAATTCATAGCAGCTTTCATTTGTCTCCACAGCTTTTTGGCAAGATCGCTGGTGTGCAAAGCTATCCATGTTTGCTATTCACACAAAGGCATGCCAGTGAATCAAAATGGTGGGCACGAATGAATAACGCATGGTTTTATTCTCTCTAACGTGACCCTGCCAAACAGTATTTTTTTAAAAAAAAAAACTAAATCCAAGGTGCGGAAGAGCAATCTTCCACTTAAATTTTAAAAAAGAAAAGAAAAGAAAGGCTGTTTCATCATTTCAGCATATGATCACTACTGCGAAAATCCAACATGGCGGTTTTGGGAGCTGCCTTGTTAGCAAGCTCCATGCGCTGCGCACGTCCGACCACTCAGCTATCCGCTTTAGGAATGCACTGCAATCAGATTTGGTTGTCCTAATGAGTGCGCATTTTCCCCGCAGTTTTTTAAAAACTCAGAAAAAGCCCCGAAGGCTTTTCAGATGTAGTCTTCCCAAATTCTGACCCCCCCCTTCCTCTGAAAACAATGGACCACTGGGGGATCCCATTTGGACACATGGGATTCCCCTTGGATTCTATAAGGATTTATTCCACCATCTGGACTGGCCCAGGGAGGCACATTCACAACTTGGTGTAAGGTTGTGAAAGCTGGACAGTGTAGAAAGCTACCTGGAGGAAGATCATCCCCACCTAGCAAGTCCCAGCTGCCCTGACTTTGCAAGACCTGAGCAGGGCTTTTAACAACGCAGGCTGTTGCTGGAAGGCTCTCCTGCAAAGGGTGGTCATAAGCTGCAGCCAACCCAAGAATACAGAACAATAACAATACACAAAGAGTTGCCCCTTGAATGTGCAAGGGATATGCCCCTCAACTTAACATTTATAAGAGAAACCACAGATAATAGCAAACCCTATTAAAATAAAGGAGTTCTGGTGCAAACACACCATAGAGTTGCTTTGGAGGACTTAGCAATTTCTAGAGAGGACACCTCTCTAGGCATTCATTCTCCAGTACAGCTCTATGGTATGCATCCCTATTTTTTCTGCTGTGGATTACTGGTTCCTTGGATACAGGGAGGGACCTGTGCATGCACTCTTGACTGCATAACATCACAGTCTCCAATTACAACCCTGAATTTGCAAGAAACTGACCATCGGGTTGCAAAGAACTGGGTCTCTTGGAAGTCTCACATTCAAAGGAACACAATAAGTCAAAACCACCTTGATGCCAATTAATTTTAAAAATATATTTTTATTAAAAAGAAAAGTTCATAATGTAAAACAACAAATAAGGATCAACTGCAAAACCAAATCAATCTTACACCTCTCTCTCTGGCTTTCCTTTGCAAATGAAGATTCAGGAAGGACTCATCCTGCGCTTTCTGCAAGCGCGCTGATGACTAAAAAGGCCAATCCGAGATAAACAAGTCTGGTTGCAAAAAGCACAGCAGAAGGTCTCCTTGGGTGGTGTTTTTGGGTTGTGATTCTTTCTGCGTTGTCATTTCTCTTCAAGACTTGTTCGGCGTGAGTTCTCAAATAAGACTGCAGCATTGTGGATAGTGTGTCTCCATGCCTCCCGATGTGAGGCCAGGGCGGACCACTGTTGGTGATCAATTTGGCCAAGCCTGAGATGTTGTTTCAGGGAGTCTTTGTATCGCTTTTTTGGAGCGCCCCTCTTACGCTGACCCGTGGCGAGTTCACCGTAGAGTAGTATTTTTGGGAGGCAATGGTCCTCCATCCTAGAAACGTGCCCTGCCCAGCGCAGCTGTGTTTTCAATATCATGGCCTCAATGCTGGTGATCCCTGCTTGTTCAAGGACAGCAACATTCGTCACATAGTCAGTCCAGTGTATATTTAGGATTGTGCGTAGACAGCGCTGATGAAAGCGCTTGAGGAGTCGTAGGTGGTGGCGATAGGTGACCCATGTTTCAGATCCATAAAGGAGGATAGACAGTACGATGGCTCTATACACACTGATTTTTGTGCTTTGCCTCAGGTGTTTATTGCGCCAGACTCTTTTGTGAAGTCTTCCAAATGCGCTATGTGCCTTTGCTAATCTGTGATCGATCTCTTTGTCAATCTTGGCATCTGAGGAGATGATGCTTCCCAGGTAGGTGAACTGCTGAACGGACTTGAGCACAGAGTTGCCGATGGCAATGTAGGGATGATGGTGTTCGTCCTGTGGTGCAGGCTGGTAAAGAACTTCTGTTTTCTTCAGGTTGACTTCCAGCCCAAACAGCTCTGCAGCTGTTGCAAAGCAGGATGTTAGGCGCTGCAGAGCTCCTTCTGTGTGGGCAACAAGGGCAGCATCATCGGCGAAGAGCAGCTCACGGACTAGCCCTACCAGTGGCTATTATGCCACCGCCAGCATAGCTCAAAACATCATTAGGGTAAGCAAGCCTCTCTCCCACGACAAGGGGGCGTCAATGGAGAGGAATCTTACACCTACTAACAAAACAAGGATATTATATATGACTTCCTACTTGCCAGTTTAGGGTTATAATCACCAGGTAATTCTACTTCCTCCGCTTCAGTATAATGCCCTTGGAACTTATTATCTACTAATTAACTTCACTTCTATTTGCTGTTGATTCTACTATTTTTCAAATCCTAAAACTACTGATTTCCTCCAATTCTTTCTCATAAATTCAAGAATTTAATTTAAAGTATCCCACTTTAAATCAATCTATAGTGGGCCCTTGGTATCCACTGGGGTTTGGTTCCCCCCCCTCGATACCAAAATCTGTGGATGCTCAAGTCCCATAATTTACACTGGAAAACATCACCCAAGGAGACCTTCTGCTGTGCTTTTTGCAACCGGACTTGTTTATCTCGGATTGGCCTTTTTAGTCATCAGCGCGCTTGCAGAAAGCGCAAGATGAGTCCTTCCTGAATCTTCGTTTGCGAAGAAAAGCCAGAGAGAGTAGTAAAATGGTGTCCCTTATAGAAAATGGCAAAATCAAGGTTTGCTTTTTGGATTTTTTTTAATACTTTCAAGCCATGGATGGTGGAATCCATGGATAAAGAATCTGTGGATACAAAGGGCCGATTGGACTCTTTTCTCTTATTAAATTTATCAATTTATTGATTTCAGCTAAATTATACAAATTTCAACAACCAGTCCATCTCTAAAGGTAAGCTCCCCATCTTTCCATTTCTGGGCACACAATACAGTAATCTTGCTGCTGTTACCGTATAATGCATAAGTCTTCCTTCCATACGTCCACTCCATCTGTTCTTTTGCCTGGATGCCAATTAATGACAACAAATCATTTTTGTTAAGGTCTGTGTTTCCCTCAATGTTGAGTTTTCTTCTCCATTTGCCAGGGCATGCACAGCTCTGCTCTGTATTTTCAGGACTTGGCTGAGACATATCCATAGCTTTAACCCCATTACCTGGAAACATTATTTTTAACCTGGCTGACTCTGTTTCCTCTGAGGGCCTGCCCTCTCCCCGTGTGAATTCCCAGGTGCCTCTTTGTGCGCAGTTTACCTGCCATCTCTGCCAGCCGCAAGACCTCTTGGGGTCATCCAAGCAGGCGCAACGTGGATTCCCAGATCCACCTTTGAAGCTTGAGGCCTGGCTGCTCTCCTCCAATTAGGCAGCCAAGCGATCAGAATACATTTCCATTGATTTACATTTTGCTATTTGATCTCATCGGAGGAGCATTCGCTTTCATCCGAGATCAAGGAGTCAGCTTCCTTTTTGCCACAGAGCTGATTGTCGCAGGGCATGCACAAAATACCAAGACACCCAGAAAGAGAGACAGAAAGAGAGATAACCTGCTATTTTGCCAAGTAAGAGCGACCTATATTTTCTAGCTGGCTCCTGAAACTCATCTGGGGATAGCTTGCATTGGCTTTCATGCCAGAGGGCGGTTCAGAGAAAGAGAGAGATTACACCACGGATCACGTAGCTGTGTGCTCTCTTGAGGACCGGTGTCAGCTTGGCTACACCCAGATTGCAGGGCCTGACCCTGAATCTCCAGTTTCCATGGGCCATCTCCAGGCAGGTGATGAAGGTGCAAATGCTCCAGTTTTAGTAGATTCATCTCCACCCAAGAGGAAAGGACTGTGTGCAATTCTCCAGCTCATTTAGCAGAGCAGTAGCTTACTACAATTTGCAAGGAGCAATGGATTTCTTTCTGCAATTTGCAAGGTCTCTCCAAGGGCCTACATATTTACTGTACTTAGCTAGCTTCCTCCTTCTCTCCCAGTCATTGTAGCACCAGGGCTCACCCTCTGCTCTACTCTGCTAAAAGCAAGTAGGCTAGGCTACATGATCCTTTCCCCATCTGCCTAAGTAAGTTAGATGTTTGAAGGACAAGCTGTGAGCAGCTGTGGTTAGTACTGAACACATACTGCTTAATGACATCCCAGGTGCCACTGACCCTAGATCTCAGGGTTTGGTTCAGAAACTTCAGGGCCCGGGGACAGTCCAGAACTGGCTGCCCTCACTATAGCAGCTAGGCCAAAAGAACTGGCCATCCATCCACAAGCTGGACATGAGCCAACAGTGTGATGCAGCAGCTAAAACAGCTAATGCAATTCTGGGTGGCATCAATAGGAGTATAGTGTCTAGATCAAGGGAAGTAATACTGCCACTCTAGTCTGCTTTGGTCAGACCTCACCTGGAATATTGTGTCCAGTTCTGGGCACCACAATTCAGGAAAGATATGGACAAGCTGGAGCATGTCCAGAGGAGGGCAACCAAAATGGTGGGAGGTCTGGAAGCCATTATGCCCTACGAGGAGCGGCTTAGGGAGTTGGGCATGTTTAGCCTGGAGAAGAGAAGGTGAAGAGGGGACATGATAGCCATGTTTAAATATTTGAAGGGATGTCATACTGAGGATGGAGCAAGCTTGTTTTCTGCTGCTCCAGAGACTAGGACACGGAGCAATGGGCTCAAACCTCAGGAAAAAATATTCCATCTAAACATTAGGAGGAACAGCGTTATTCAACGGTGGAATAGGTTGCTGCCTGGGAGTGTGGTGGAGTCTCCGTCTTTGGAGGTTTTTAAACAGAGGCTGGATGGCATTTTGTCGTCCCTCAAGGCACCTTGTAACAGGACTTGGCAGGAAACTGGTCTAGATCTACAGTATATTGATTTTTTTTTTTTTTGCAGTGATCTCACTCAAATCAATATGGATCCAATCCAACTTCCTGCCTAGTCCTCTTACAAGGATTATTGAGTCCCCACAGCCATGGAAAGCCACTGAATGACCTTGGGCAAGTCACATTCTCTCAGCCTCAGAGGAAAGCAATGTTGCCACTTTGCTGTTTTCTACTTTGCTACTTTTTATACTCCATTTTATGCCTTTCTCCATTTTAAGTTTATTTTAATATCTGCATTTTATATTTAAAAATGTGAATTAATTTATTACTGTATAGTTGTTGTAATGATGTTGTTTGACTACCGTATTTGAGCTGGATTGTTGTTTAATGTGTATATGGTGTTTGCTGCCCCGATCCTGATGGGAGAGGTGGGATATAAATTGATGATGATGATGATGATGGCAAACTTCAGAATAATCAATCCTGCCATGAAAACCCTTGAAGAATGCTTGCTATAAGTCAGAGCAGATTTGAAGGCACACAACAACAACAAAGCTATGACTTTGTCCTGTGGGCCCACAATCCACCAAGCAGTACAACTTGGTCTCCCAGATCAGAACTAGTCCAACATTCAAACCATTACAGTGTTGACTGAAATTTTTTTTTTTTGCACCCATAGGATGTGAGTCAAAATATTTCTTTGTAGCTGCCTTTCCCCCTTTTCTTGCAATTACATGTTTAATCCAGGGAGAGTAGGAAAAGTAAAACCATTAATTGAGGGGTTTTTTTTTTAAATAAACAGCTAGCAGAGGTTTTATGGCCACCTCTTTGCAGTTCTAAAGCAGTAGATTCCCACACAGGTTGGACTAGATGAACTTTGGGGATCATTCCACCTCTGTGGATTTATGATTCATAGGAAGCCCCACCTGCCCACTCAAAGGTATGGGGGCTCCCACATTGCATTGAAACCATACAGCAAAACTGGTCTACAAATAATTGGTCAGGGATGTATGTGCCCCTTACTCTTTTGACCAGCTCTTCAGAGGGAGATACAACCCACAGTCTTCCTCGCAGGGTTGTTGTGCCAAAGTATGTGATGCCAGTTGCAAGACTTCCATTCTGACAAATGGATGTGACCTAAGGTCTTGTGATACTGAGTGAGACATACATATTTTAACAATAATTACATAAATAAATTTTTGGTTTGGGTAAAGTGCTATAGAAATACGTATAGTAACATTATTGTAAAGGCTTCCGGGGATGCGGGAGGGGAGAAATTATGGGCAACAATAAAAAAAGATACTTTCTTATAAAATCAGAACGTTCTGGGTAAAGATGCTTTTCTTGGCATCAGTAGCCGGCTTTGCATAGAGCCTGTTAAAAATGTAAGCTCTATAAATATCACTCTTAAGCGCCTGCAGATAAATTGTATCTCATTTGGGGCCTGGCCAAAGCTGAGTGAGTCTCCACTTCTTCCAAGCTTCTCTGCAACCCCATAATATGTGCTGCTCCTCTCGGCTCTCCTTCCCGGGTCCTTCAAAGAACCAGTAATTTTGATAACTTCAAATCCCCCTCCCGCTGCTCTGGCCACTACCTGCCCTCTCCTTGGTCTGAGTTTCCAGCTCTCTTCCTCTGGATTTTGGAAATCTACCGGTACCATCAAAGTCACAGCCTGAACCATTTCCAGAAAGTCAAACCAGAGCAGAAAGGAGTGGAGAAAAGAAACAGAAAGGAGCAAAAAATTATAACCTGTCCTGACAGCCCCCCCCCACCTTTTCATAACTCATCAATTGGCTAAATTTCATATATTGGCTTATAATTGGCACTCCACTTAGTTAAAGGTAGACCAGGGACCCCCAAACAAGGAGCCAAGGTTTGCTCAGAAGACTTAAGAGAGTAGCCTGCTAAAATTACTAAAAAAGATACATCTAGGCGAGAATTACGTGAAATCCCCTGGAACTGATTAGTTAGGGAGAAACGTGCTAATTCCTCCTGGGCAAGCTCTGGAAGTGAGCCATTCACTAAACCCGGCTTCTGTTTGTCTCAATGTGTGTTTTTTTTAAGATCGCAGGCATACGAAGCTATCCACCTTCACTATTCTAACAGGCATGCCTATGAAGCAAGATGGCGGGTGCGAGTGAATTACTCACATTTTTTATTTACCTAAAGTTGCCGCCTCCAAACAGGGTTTTTAAAAAACCATATCCAACAAGCCAAAGTACGACCTTCTGCTTTAACAAAGATTCTCTCTCTCTCTCTCCCTCTCTCTCTCTCTCTCTCTCTGGCTTTTCTTCGCAAACGAAGATTCAGGAAGGACTCATCCCGCGCTTTCTGCAAACGCACTGATGACTAAAAAGGCCAATCTGAGATAAACAAGTCTGGTTGCAGAACAAAGAAGCAAACAAAAAAAGGGCTATTTTTCTCACCATAGCACATGATCGCTACAGCGAAAATCCAAAATGGTGGTTCCAGACGTTTGCCTTGCTGGAAAGCTCCGCCCCTGCACACGTCCAACCAATAATCTTCCCACTTCCACTCATATCGGGAAAGCGTATCAATTCACACCACTTGTCCCAATGAGCAGGAATGCACATCTCACACGCTGTTTTTTAAAACTTCAGGGACAGCCGCAAAGCCTTTCCCTACAGAATTGATGGCGTATTTGCCACCCGCTCCTTCCAAATATGGCGGATTGATGCGGGATTCCATTGGGACAAAAGGTATTCTTCTCGAATTCTACAAGGAGTATTTTCACCATTTAGATAACCCCTGTGTTTCTCCATCCCTCCTTCACTACCCTCCCAATGCCAATGCTGCTTAAAAAAATCTTCCAACTAGACAGAGGATGAGGAGAAAAGGTAGGGGACCAGATGCACATGAAAAGACTTTTTGTAAACAGAAGCCTCACAGTCCGAGGCTTTGTTAACTGAAGTATGCCAGTGCCATCTCACTATGTTTGAGAAAGGAGACCCTTGGTAGCCTAGAGAGCAGAGCTGAGCCGCAGGGCTTGTGAGAGACTTCACCACACAAGGGCCGTTTTCAGCATCTGGCATGAGGTCATGTTGTTAAGTGCGCTTCCGGGCAATTATGTGGCTCTCTGGTTGAAAAGCAAGCCCTACCAGAATCTCAAGAGAATACCAATGCGAGCAAGACGATACATCTAGAGTAGAAGGAAATGTTCCTCCTTGCATCTCACTTAAGCTGCCAGGATCATAACAGCACAGCCACAAATTCATATGCAAAGCCCAGCATGGTGTAGTGGTTTGAGTGGGTTGCATTAGGACTCCAGGAGACCAGGGTTCGAATCTCCGCTCGGCCACGGAAACCCGCTGGAAGACCTTGGGCAAATCACACACTCAGCCTCGGAGGAAGAGAATCTTGAGACCCACTGGCTGCATTTGCACTTCAGGAATAATCCAGTTTGACACCACTTTAACTGCCATGGCTCCATGCTATGGAATCGAGGGAATTGTAGTTTTTTGTTGCACCAGAGCTCTCTAAGGCAGCTAAATAGCTCACAAAACTACAGATCCCAGAATTCCATAGCATTGAGCCACAGCAGCTAAAGTGGTATCAAACTGGATTATTTCTTCAGTGCAGATACAGGCAGTGTGGTGTAGTGGTTTGAGTACTGGAGTAAAACCTGGGTAAGTCAGAAGTACCTGTAACGTGAAGGCACACACAACAGGAAAAATAGCAACAGTAAAACCACCACCACAACTACAACAACTAAAGGTGCACCAGGAACTGGCTGCCTTGGTTTCAGGGACTGAAGAGGCATATTAAAGTTCAGAATCAGAAGAGATCCCAAGGGCCATCTATCTGTGCTTCCTTTATCTGTTGCTTTTAGTAGATATGTTTTGAATTGGTTTCATTTCTATAGATTGCTTAATTACATTTTTAACTTTTGCATTCGGTTCATTTTAAAGCTATGCTTCTTTTAACTGCAGTAAGCTACCTTGAGTCCCAGATTAGGAAAAGGCAGGATATAATACCTACTGGGGTTTGGTTCCAGGATCCACCATGGATACCAACATCCACAGATGCTGAAGTCCCATCTATATATATAAAACTCTTGGGTATGTTGCCTTTCCCAGTGTGCTGATTGGCTGCTCAGGAAACACACCCAACCAGTCACCACCCACATGCAAATTCCCTCTCCACCTCACAATCCACTCCTGCCACCCAGTCTGCATCTACACCCCCAGCCTCACAAGGGCCCCTCTCACTCCCTCAGCCACTCACCAGTTACCATTGACCCAGGCAGTCAACTGGTGGTGGCCATGGCGGCAGCAGCAGGGCAACAGAGGGATTCACCTTCAGCAATTCTAGGAAAAGTGTGGGACACTGAGAAGGGGGAGGAGTAATTTAAAAATCCAATGGCCTACCTTACAGGGTTGTTGTGAGGTCTACTGGGGCATTGTGGGAGGAGTCTTTTAACGGTGTATGTTACGCTGGGTACAACTAGTTATATACAATGGCACAGTACAATGGCATCCCCTTATATAAAATGGCAAATTGCAACGTTTGCTTTTTGGAATATTTCCCCTCCTTAATATTTTCAAGCCGTGGTAGGTTGAATCCATGGATGCAGAAACTGTGGCTATGGAGGGCCAACTGTAAATAAATATCAGCAGCAGCATCACCATCACCATCACCATCTCATCCACCCCAGAGGGGCTGCCATCTAATCTCTGGGCTCTTCCTGGACATTCTAAAAAAGCAAGCCTTCTTGCAAGCAGCTCCTTGGGTTTAGGAAGGGACAGCTGTCCCCTTGTTTTAAGAAGGATATTAAATGGCTGGACAGCACCCTGCTGGGGATGCTCTAGTCGGAGATCCTGCACTGAGCAGGGGGTTGGACTAGATGGCCCTTAGGGGCCCTTCCCACACTAGGATTCTACAATTCCATGAAATCAGAAACACTACAGTGATACCCAGAATCCAATGACCAGGCTGTCTGAAGGATTCTGGAAGTTGCAGTCTTTTAAAAAGATACCAAGGCCTGACACATACATATATTGTATATCACATTCCAGCTGTCCATATCAGGAAGGAAATATCTTGTATCAGGCCATTTCCGCAATGCACCATATTGTTATTGCATTTGATACCATGTTTAACTGTCATGGCTTTATTCTGTGCAATCATGGGATTTGTAGTTTGGGGTGGAGTAAAGTTTTCTGTCAGAGAGCTCTAGTCCAGCTCTTGAACTACATTACTAGAGCTCTCTAGCAGAGAATTTAAAAGATCCATCTTTGTTAAACACTAAGAGCACTTCAATACCATTTTAATTGCTATGGTTCTATCCTACAGCATAATGGGATTTATAGTTTGGGAAAGGTGTTGGAAATCTCAGAACTATATTTCAGGGGTCTCTAGTACAGAAGTCGCTTTGCCCAAACTACAAATCCCAGGATTCCACAGGATGGAGCCATAGCAATTAAAGTGGTATCAAACTGCTATAACCATGTGTCATGTAGACGCATTACTGATTGCACACCAGAAACACCACGATCTCTTGCAAATGACAACGAACTTGGCTACACAAAATAAGCAGTTCTTGTTCAAAATTTTTGTCAGATGAAGTCTGGGAAGGGAAAAAACATCGCACAGCGGCGGACAGAGTGGCTGCACGGGCTTTAGGAAGCACCAGAGAGCTGTCACGGGAACAACGGATAGTTCGTGCCACACTCGGCTGCTATTTTTATGCTCTGGAGAGAAAGTGTTGGCACCTCCATCCGATTCCCAGGCAGGTAATTGCGTCTTGCCTCACGTCAACCAGGGAAAAGCTCTACAAACTGCTTCTTGGCCTAGACCTCTATGCAGCAGCTGCTGGCAAGGAATTCAGAAGCTGTGACTTGACCATTTTCCATTTCTCATGCATTTTAAAAGACTGTTTTATTTTTATTTTTAAAAAGCACAACCTTTTCTTTCTGAAAGCTCAGGGTTGAATGCTACAGGGCTGTAAAGAAAATGAACCAAGAGCATGGAAGATGTGAAGAGCCTCTAGCTGTGATTCTACGGCCCAAAGTGAGCAGATGATGACTCTGGTACAAGCTTCAAAATCTAGCCTCCTGAGAATCCTACATTAAATTTCCCTTTAAAAAAAAAGATTTACATAATGAATTTCAACAGGGAGAAATGTAGGATACTACACTTGGGCAGTAAAAATTAAAAGTACAGATATAGGATGGGGGACACCTGGCTTGAAGGCAGTACATGCGAAAGGGATCTAGGAGTCTTAGTGGACCACAAGCTCAACATGAGTCAACAGTGTGATGCGGCAGCTAAAAAAGCCAATGTGATTCTAGGCTGCCTCAATAGGAGTCTAGTGTCTAGAGATCAAGGGTAGTCATAGTGACACTCTCTTCTTCTTTGGACAGACCTCACCTAGAATACTGTGTCCACTTCTGGGCACCACAATTTAAGGATACTGACAAGCTGTAACATTTGACACACCCTAAAATTCAGAAAATTTGACATGTCCAGAGGAGAGAGACAAAAATGGTAGGAGGTGCAGAAGCCATGCCCTATGAGGAACGGCTTAGAGAGCCAGGGATGTTTAGCTTGGAGAAGAGAAGGTGAAGAGGTGACATGATAGCCATGTTTCAATATTCAAAGGGATGTCATACTGAGGATGGAGCAAGCTTGTTTTCTGTGGCTCCAGGGACAGGGAGACAGAGCAATGGGTTCAAACTACAGGAAAAGAGATTCCACCTAAACATGAGGAAGAACTTCCCGATGGTAAGAGTGTTGGACAATGGACTCTGCTGCTGCCTGGGAGTGTGGTGGAGTCTCCTTGCTTGGAGGTTTTACAACAGAGGCTGGATGGCCATTTGTCGGGAATGCTTTGATTGTGTGTTCCTGCATGGCAGAATGGGGTTGGACTGGATGGCCCTTGGGGTCTCCTCCAAAACGTATGATTCTATGACTCTAGTCCTCAGTGTGACAGATATTGGCTGGAAGTGTGCAAACCATAATGGGGGTTATCTCCTAAGGGGGTGACGTTAATGGCTGAGGGACATTATGGGAAGGGGAGTGTTGGAGGGTAGGAGAAGTTTCCAGTACTTTCCAGAACTCCTCTCCAAGGCTAGCGTAAAAGCAGAATCAATTATGCAAAATGGGCAAATAAGTGCCAATTGATTAGATTTATATCCTCTTTCAGAGCAAAGAGTGCAGCTGCTCCTGACCACAACAACAGGGCTTGGCAGAAATCCCCTGCCCCCACTGAAGCCACTCACTGATTATGGATTATTTATCATATTTTTATCTTACGCTTCCTACAAGAACTGTAAGGCACTATACAGTACACGTTTCTGTCCTTGCATTTTCTCTTCACAACAATCCATACTCCCAGGATCATCAGATAATAATAAAGCACTGATCTTGATCTATAAAGCCCTACATGGCTCAGGTCCAGGTTGTTTGAAGGACCGTATTCTCCTTTACAAACCAACCCATGCTTTGAGATCTTCTGGGGAGGACCTTCTTTCTGTCCCCCATCCTTACAGGGACATCCATGAGAGCATATGAGAGGGCCTTCTCGGTGGCTGCCCCCAGGCTCTGGAACTCCCTGCCCAGAGAAGTTGGGACTACAGTACCAATTGGCACTACAGTACTAGAGCTCTCTAGCAGAGAATTTAAAATATCTGTCTCCATTAAACACTAGGATCCTTGCTACTGCCACCCTCCCTATTTTCTGCCACCCTCCCTAATTTCTTCGCAGACAAGTACAGACTTTTCCATTTCAACAGGTGCTTGGGTTGGGGTTTTTTGGGGGGAAATTTTTATTTTATTAAATTCTCTCTTTTGGTTTACATTATAGAAAACAGCCATCTCCATTTAACCATACAATCCCAATGAAACAAAGAAAAACAATCTGTGGGCTTGTCCATACGAGGGGGAAAATATGGATTGATGCTCACTAACACCAATTTGCAGCAGCATCAATTTGTCGTAATGGTTTTTTGGCAAGAGCACAAGCATACAAAGCTATTAGCTTTCACTGTTCCAACAGGCATGCCTGTGAACCAAGATGGCAGGCACAAGTGAATTACTTGCATTTTTATTGTCACCAGTCGCCGCTGCCAAACAGATTTTTAAAAAAGCATATCTAAGGTGCAAAAGTGCAATATTCCACCCAAATAATTTTTTTAAAAGGGGGGGAGGCTGTTTTGTTGGCTCAGCACATGATCACTACAGCAACAATCCAACATGGCGGTTCAGGGCGCTTGCCTTTTTAGCAAGCTCCGCCTCTGTGCATGTCCAACCAATCAGATTCCATTTCTGGTCTTATCAGAAATGTGGATGAAAGCGAATCTGATTGTTCCAATGCACATTCCCTACAGAACCTTTTAAAAACTTTGGGAAAAGCTGGATTTTCCTGCAGGTTTTTAAACAGAGATTGGATGGCCTTCTGTTGGGAAGGCTTGGATTGTGTCTTCCTCAATTGCAGAAGGGGGTTGGACTGGATGGCCCTTGGGGTCTCTTCCAACTCTATGATTCTATGACACACTATTGTTGTAATGCACAATTATGCACGCACACAGGTGCACGTCCACACACACAGCCCTTAGGAGCAACAGATTCAAACTACAGGAAAAGAGATTCCACCAAAACATTAGGAAGAACTTCCTGACAGTAAGAGCTGTTCGGAAGTGGAATGCACAGCGTGGGAGTGTGGTGGAGTCTCCTTCTTTGGAGGTTTTTAAGCATAGGCTGGATGGCCATCTGTGGGGAATGCTTTGATTGGGTATTTCTGCAGGACAGAACAGGGTTGAACTAGATGACCCTTGTGATGTCTTCCAACTCTGATTCTATGACTGATTGACAGAAGCAGTCTCTTTTCAGCCACAGGGGACAGGCAGAACCTGAGATGGGGACCATTCCTTTTTTGAGACAACCACTTCGACTCCCCTGTGGCCATGCTGGGAGTTCTTGTCCAAAGCTTTCTTCCCCAAACTCTGGGCAGGGTGTGGCTTTCGATGAAAAAGAACAAGGAAGAGGTAGGCTGGGCAGGTAAAGGAAACTTCCGTGTGTCTGATCCAGGGAGGCAGACAACCTCTTTAAGCAGCCATGAAGAGTCAATATTGACCCTCCTATCAAGTCCGGAGAAAGAGAGAGAGGGAGAGAGAGAATGAATGAAAGGGAAAGCAGCAGAAGAAAGACGTTACAGGATGTAGACGTGTCAATAAAATACACCCATAGATTTTCCTTGAGTTTTTTTCCGGGCTGTGAAGCCATGTTCTGGAAGAGTTTATTCCTGATGTTTCACTTGCATCTGTGGCTGGCATCTGCAGAGAATGGTGGTATAGGGGTGTGGGGGGGGGTTATATATACTGTGAGCCCCTGTTGGAGAGGATATTTAAATTTGTGTATTTAAATGGCTAGTTTCTGGGTGGAGATATGCAAGAAGGATTAGAGTCTGTTTGGCTAATGGTCCATTGTCTGCTAGGAATCCCCCTGTCCCAGGGTGGAGTTCATTTGCATGTGTTGTGTTTTGATTTTGGTGTTTTTCAGGACTGGCAGCCAAACTTAGTTTTCCTTAAGAGTTTCTTCTTTCCTGTTGAAGTTGTCCAGCTCTTTGTGGATTTCAATAGCTTTGTATCTTTAAATGGGTGTTTTTGTTTATTTTTTCATTGCTTGGTCATTTCTGAGTGATCTTCTGCTTAAAAACATTTTTTTTGCTCTGCTGCTTGAAAATAGTGCTTGTGAGCTCATTCGTGTACCCGAAAACAACAATGGTGGCTCCGGCCGGTTTGTCGCTGGCAAACCAGCCCCTGCATACATCCCACAAATAATGTTTTGACTTCCTGGGTGTACCCCAATTCAAATTGGTTGTTCAGAAGACCTGTTGTGCACATTGTTGCATACTTTTTAAAAAACAGTGAAGCTGTTATCATTAACTACATGGAGTCTTCAGCCCCCCTCCTTCCAAATATGGCAAATCCTGGCAGGAGCTCATCTAGACAAAAGTTATTCCACTCACCTTCTTTGAGGATTTTTTCATCACAACCTCCAAGAGTTGGAAGAATGGTCTTATTCCAACAAAAATTCCAAAATTCCAAGAGTTGGAAGAGACCTCAAAGGTCACTTTAGGGTCACTATAAGGCAGAAACAACTTGAAGGCACACAACAGCCTTGGGCCCTAAGGAAATCAGTCTGGGTATAAACCATAAAATCCTAGAGTTGGAAGAGACCTCAAAGGCCATCCAGTCCAACCCCCTTCTGCCCTGCAGGAACACACAATCAAAGCATTCCCGACAGATGGCCATCCAGCCTCTGTTTAAAAACCTCCAAAGAAGGAGACCCCACCACACTCCCAGGCAGCAGTGCCAAACAGCTCTTACCATCAGGAAATTCTTCCTAATGCTTAGATGGAATTTCTTTTCCTGTAGTTTGAACGCACTGCTCCGTGTCCTAGTCTCTGGAGCAGCAGAAAACAAGCTTGCTCCCTCTTAATATGACATCTTTTCAAATATTTCATAGAATTCTAGAGTTGGAAGAAACTCACAAGAGCCATCCAGTCCAACCCCATTTTGCCCTGCAGGAACGCACAATCAAAGCACCCCCGACAGATGGCCATCCAGCCTCTGTTTAAACACCTTCAAAGACGGAGACTCCACCACACTCCCAGGCAGCAGCGGATTCCACTTCCAAACAGCTCTTACGGTCAGGAAGTTCTTCCTAATGTTTAGGTGGAATCTCTTTTCCTGTAGTTTGAACCCATTGCTCTGTGTCCTAGTCTCTGGAGCAGCAGAAAACAAGCTTGCTCCATCCTCAATATGACATCCCTTCAAATATTTAAACATGGCTGTCATGTCCCCTCTTCACCTTCTCTTCTCCAGGCTAAACACACCCAGCTCCCTAAGCCACTCCTCATAGTACAGGGCTTCCAGACCTTTCACCATTTTGATAAAATATTTCAATATTTCAATACATTTTAAGTCCCAGTGAAATCAAAACCAAGAAAACGATTGACGACAGCATACAGGTTATGTTTCTAAATTATGCATCACAACCTTATTTAAGCGTTTGCTAATCAAAATCTGTGGGTTCCTGGGGCAGTTGTTGGCAGGCTCCTTGTATTAGGATTTTTATTAGTTGTGTTGTTGTTGTTTTTTAAAAAACCTTTTAAAATTGTTTTTGCTATTGTCTTACATGATTATTCTAAGTGTTCTTGGACCCCTTTTAATGGTTTTGGAACAGCAGGTCTTTAGGATAAATAATCAATAATGTGAAGAACAGGGCATTTAAAAATATCTACACGGTTTTGTTTTGTTTTCTCATTCTGTAAATTTAACATCTTTGCTTAGGGTAAGAAAGCTAAAGTTTTTTCAAAGTATGCTCAGAAGACACTAGATCTGAATTGTCAGAACAGCACAACCATGGCAAAGTTTATCAGCCATTCCAAACCCTCTAGATGTGGTGGAATATAATCTTCATTTTATTTTATTTTATTTTATCTTCACCATCCCTAGTGTGTTTGTGGTCCAGTGCATCCAGAGGGCAGTGGATGGGAGAAGGCTGCTTTACTTTAATTCAGGAGTGGGAATTGTGCAGTTCTCCAACAACCTAAAGGTACCAGATCCTTTAGAGATAAAAGGTACCAGATCAAACTTCCTGAGTTTGGAAGTGAAACAGGAACAGCCCTGGTTAGTAGTTGGATGGGAGAGCATTAATGAGCCCCAGACAGCGCTTTCATCAGCGCTGTCTACGCACAATCCTAAATATACACTGGACTGACTATGTGACGAATGTTGCTATCCTTGAGCAAGCAGGGATCACCAGCATTGAGGCCATGATATTGAGAACACAGCTGCGCTGGGCAGGGCACGTTTCTAGGATGGAGGACCATCACCTCCCAAAAATAGTATTCTACGGTGAACTCGCCATGGGTCAGCGTAAGAGGGGTGCTCCAAAAAAGCGATACAAGGACTCCCTGAAACAACATCTCAGGCTCGGCCAAATTGATCACCAACAATGGTCCGCCCTGGCCTCACATCAGGAGGCATGGAGACGCACTATACACAGTGCTGCAGCCTTATTTGAGAACTCACGCCGAACAAGTCTCGAAGAGAAATGACAATGCAGAAAGAATCACAACCCAAAAACATCACCCAAGGAGACCTTCTGCTGTGCTTTTTGCAACCGGACTTGTTTATCTCGGATTGGCCTTTTTAGTCATCAGCGTGCTTGCAGAAAGCGTGGGATGAGTCCTTCCTGAATCTTCGTTTGCGAAGAAAAGCCAGAGAGAGAGAGAGAGAAAATGAGCCCCCAGATGCTGTTGGTTCTATTTCAGAGGAAGTAACTAGCAAAGCCACCTCTGAGGATTCCTTGCCTAAGAAAACCCTCTGAAATTCATGGGGCTGCCAGAAGCCAACAGATGACCTTGGTCCCTTTCTGACCTTGGTCTCTTTCCCCCCCAATGCTGCAGTCTAGAACTTCCAGAGCATGGGAAAAGATGCCTTTTTGGACTGTCACTCCCAGAACCCCCCAGCCGGCTGAGGGATTCTGAGAGTGGCAGTCCAAAAAGAAGACCCTTCCCCAAGTCCAGAAGGACTGCCAAGGAATCCCAGGTGCTGTAGGCTCTGTTTCAGAGGAAGGAACTGGCAAAACCAGCTCTGAGGATTTCTTGCTTAAGAAAACCCTATGAAATTCATGGAGTCGCCATAAGTAGATTCATAAGGAAATTCATAAGTAGACAAGCAACTTAAAGACACATACACACCAACTATTGTTGAACTACAGCTCCTAGATTCCTCACGATGCTGGCTAAGGCTGCTTAGAGTTGCAATCCAATAACACCTGGAGAGCCACATCACACCCTCTGACTATCCCGATAGGGCAGGGACAGTCCTGATTAATCCCCTGTCATCCCACATTTTCAGCTCCATTTCAAATGTCCCAGTTTCTCTCTCCTCCTACAACTTTCCCCCTTGGTCCTCAGCTTACATACACTGCTGCAAACTAAGTGCAAAGCGGAAAAGTAGTTTGCACTCAGTTAATTGGGTAGTGGGGAAAACAGGAGTGGGCAGAATCTTGCTCTTCCCAGAAGATTCAGGCCAAAGCAAACTGCTGCAGCCTCTCCCAGCTTATCTCTTCTTCCTCATGCTTACCTATTGGCCATCATGACTCTAAGGTTGTTTGCCAGGTTTTCGTTTGTGAAATGGAGAGAATACCACCACACAGTTCCCACCCCTGACTTGATTAATCTGGAAAACGACTGTGCCTTCAAAGCTGACTCAGTAAATGTCTGCTCTTGCCTTGCAGTGCCATCTTAATGCATGTCTACATCAAATCTAGGGGCCCATTTCCACTACACAATTACAGTACTATGATTCAACTTTGTGAACTCCTGGGATCTGCAGTTTGGTGAAGCACTAGAGCTCTCTGGCAGAGAATTCTCATAGAATCATAGAGTTGGAAGAGACCACAAGGGCCATCCAGTCCAACCCCATTCTGCCATGCAGGAATACCCAAACCCTCCAAAGAAGGAGACTCCACCACACTCCCAGGCAGTGTATTCCACTTCCGAACAGCTCTTACCATCAGGAAGTTCTTCCTAATGTTTAGGTGGAATCTCTTTTCCTGGAGTTTGAACCCACTGCTCTGTGTCCTAGTCTCCGGAGCAGCAGAAAACAAGCTTGCTCCATCCTCAGTATGACATCCCTTCAAATATTTAAACATGACCATCGTGTCCCCTCTTCGCCTTCTCTTCTCCAGGCTAAACATGCCCAGCTCCCTAAGCCTGTCCTCATATGGCATAGTCCTAAACTACAAATCCCAGGATTCCACAGGAGGAAGCAAGAGGCATTAAAGTGGGATCGTAGTGTTCCAACTGTGTAGTGTGACAGCTGTACTGGGTTGCATCTCCCTGCCACACAGCAATAGACAAGTCAGTGGATATATGAATCATGCCTTTTTGAAGATTTGCAACAGACGGTTAGCTACCCACAGTCTACGTGTCTGGACTCAACTACATACTGCTGTTGGGAAGCAGACCGGAGCGGTTGTTTAAACATTAACCAACATGCTGGATCTCCTGTTCCAAAACGTGTCATTTAATTCCCTCGATGATCCAGGCGATTGTCTGTCCCCAGAGCTGTTTGTCTGCCAAAACCATTGCAGTTTTCAGACAACCGCACTCTATGACGTATCAAGAATATACTGAGATGGGGGGGGGTTTAAATACGGGTATTTAGCAACCCCACCCTGCTTCTCCGATGCTTTGTCCTCTCCACCCTTTCATCAAGTCCCTCCAACTTGTAAAAGCTGCCACTTAACTTGGACTGGGCAATCATCTTCTTTAAGGAGTGGGTTTTCCCACAGACTGTTTTTCTACCTTCCTATCATCTAAAATTCCTCTTATACTACCTGCCCCAACTTTAAAATCAGAGCCCCATTCCTTAAGCATGGAAAAAAAAGAGAGGGAAAAGTGGAGTATAACACCTTTGCTAAACCTGAGTTGCTAGATTGCTGAGGACTGAGGTATGGCCATTAAACCTGGAAGAAGATATTCCAAAATATTAGAATCAGGGAATCTTAGTGCTGGAAGGTACCCATAAAGGGCATCTAGTCCAAACTTTCTGTCCAACCCCTCTGTCATGCAGAAATACACAACTACAGCACTCCTGAAAGATGTCCATCCAACTTCTTTTTAAATCCCTGTGAAATTCATGGGGTCACCATAAGTCGACAGGCAGTTTAAAGGCACAGGCATGCATAACATCTGTCCTTGGTCCCTTTTCCCCAAATGCTGCAAGCTAGAACTTCCAGAGCATGGGGAAAGATGCCTTTTTGTACATAGCTGGCTGGGGGATTCTGGGAGTGGCAGTCCAAAACGAAGAACCTTCCCCTGCACCCAGAAGGACTGCCAAAGTATCTTAGGTGCTGTAGGCTCTATTTCAGAGGAAGGAAGTAGCAAAACCACCTCTGAGGATTCCTTGCCTAAGAAAACCCTATGCAAAATTCATGGGTCTGCCATAAGTTAACAGATGACATACACACATAAAGCTTACTTTTGACTGGCCTAAAGGCACCAGATCCTGTCTGATCTTGGAAGCTAAGCCAGGTTAACTCTGGATGAGAGACCACTAACAAATCCCAGGCATTGGAGGCTACATTTCAGAGGAAGGAACTGGTAAAACCACCTCTGAGGATTCCTTGCCTAAGAAAACCCTACGAAATCCATGGGGTTGCCATAAGTCAACCGGCAACTTGAAAGCACACACACACACGCACACACCACACAAGCTGCCTTGAATCCCATCTCAAGAGACACGCAAGATATCAAATAAATAAATAGACAGATCCAAAATTAAACTCCAACCACCAAGACGAGCCATCAGAGTCCCCAGACTGGCAATGAATGCAGAGCCACACAGTAGGAAGGAGTTCTGAAGGATGGGCAGATACAGGAAGGACTTCTTGTCTTTTGTATGGAATGAGTAAGTCTCAAGTGACAGGTGAAATGGTTAGGCCGAGAGGAAGCGTCCACAGATGGGGAACAGGTCCGACCAGTTGCAAATCTGAGGGCACAGCCCCAGCCTTAAGAATTTGGGCTGGGTGGAAGGGGGCATGAAGTTTGTGAGAAAGGAGCTCTTAAAAAAAAAAAAGCTTGGAGGAAAATGAATAAAGTTAGCAAAAATGCCACTAGACCGGCCACTGCCCACAGTGAACCAGTGCTTTGAAATGCAAGACTCAAGCGTTGAGAAGCGGAGACAACAGACTAGTGTATTAAAAAAGACAACAATTCTCTCTGTTTGAGTGTGAATTTTATCAAGCCAGAGCTCACCTCCACCCAGCATCAGATGGATAGAGGACTTTCATTTACTCAACAAGGACAAGTGGAAAGCTTTCTAACTGTAAAGTGTAAATGCCATTGTGAAAAAAAGCTGTCGATGCTGCACCATAGGAGTGAGTTCTCACTTCTTAAAAAAAAGGCCGCCTGCCTCTCCTCTGCAACAGGCCCAGAGTTACGACTGCAAAGATGGTAGCTTTCAAAAGGCTCACGCAGCTTCCCTGCTTCTTTCTTTGAACTGCCATGTCTCTGTCTCCTGGCAAAGGTGGTGTTTTGTTGTTGAAGGAGGAAGGCATAGTTAGTTTCAGAAAGTAGAGATTCACAGCAGCGCTGCCAGGTTCACCAGCACAGAAAGGCAAAGCTGGATAAACTGCCCCTGTTGAATGCAATGGCTTGCCTGTTGTGCAACTGCAGTGGCAGCTGGTGGTTTCCATGTCACTGGGGAAGGGAAATCCGGTCTGGATTTTAGTCCAAACTTTAAAGGTACTATTTAAGGTGCTGAAACCTACATTCCCCTTCTCCCATACCCTATGAGAAGTGGCTTAGGGAGCAGGGTATGTTTCACCTGGGGAAGAGATTGGAGGTCTTTAAACAGAGGCTGGATGGCCATCTGTCGGGGATGCTTTGATCAAGATTTCCTGGGGTTGGACTGGATGGCCCTCGTGGTCTCTTCCAACTCTGCAATTCTATGATTCTATAAGAGGGGACATGATAGCCATGTTTAGATATTTGAAGGGATGTCATACTGAGGATGGGGCAAGCTTCTTTTCTGCTGCTCCAGAGACTAGGACACGGAGCAACTACAGTAAAAGAGATTCCACCTAAACATTAGGAAGAACTTCCTGGCAGTAAGAGCTGTTTGGAAGTGGAATGCACCGCTGCCTGGGAGTGTGGTGGGTTCTCTTTCCTTGGAGGTCTTTAAACATAGGCTGGATGGCCATTTGCCATGGATGCTTTGAATGTGTCTTCCTGCATGGCAGAATGGGGTTGGACTGGATGGCCTTTGTGGTCTCTTCCAACTCTAGGATTCTATGATTCTTCCCCCACCCGCCTCCCAAAAAGATAGTTTCAGGACTTTGGGCACTGCTGTCATATTTCTGTCATATTTCTGATTTCTATATAAGGGTGTGAAAGTTGGACAATGAAGAAAGCTCGTAGGAAGAAAATCAACTGATTTGAAATGTGTTGGAGAAGAGTTCGACAGATACCATGGACTGTCAGCTCTCATGAGGGTTTTATCAGTGGATTCCTGCATGGCAAGGGTTGGACTAGATGGTCCTTTGGGGTCCCTTCTATCTCTAGGATTCCAGACTTGCTCTCTCTCTTCTTTGTGTTCTTTGGTGTAGTAGTTTGAGCATTCAGACTACAATTCCAGGGACCAGGGTTTGAATCCCCGCTCAGCCATGGAAACCCACAGGGCCACCTTAGGCAAGTCACACTCTCTCAGCCTAAGAGGAAGCAAAGGAGAACCCCCACTGAACAAATCTTGCCAAGAAAACTCTATGATAGGTTTGCTTTTGAGAGCCAGCGTGTTATAGTGGTTTGAGTACTGCACTAGGACCCTGGAGACCACAGTTAGTCATTGAAACCCACTTTGTGACCTTGGCCATGTCACACTCTCTCAGCCTCACAGAAGGACTACACCATAAGTCAGGAATGACTTGAAGGCACACAACAACAACAACTTTCTCAAGGGAGAAAAGCTGAAAAGAAACAATGGTTTTAAAGGTAGAGAGATGGTCTAAGCATCAAAGAAACTTCATGACTCCCTTAGAATCTACGATTGCAAGCATGCTCCCATATTGCTGTCTGAAGCAGATGAATTAATGGTCTGGAACAAACATGTTAAAATACCTCCTACACAGAAATAGTTTAGGAAACCAGCAGCCAACTTCAACTACATCAGAATTATTTAATATTCTTTTTTTTAATTAAAAAAATGTGTGCAAATAATGCATCACAAACACTTTGCTTGGATCAAGAGATATGGTCAGATCTGACTCTAGAATATCATGCTAGGATTGTTGCTGTTATTATTTTATTCATTTCTATCCCGCCTTTCTCCTGATACTGGGACTAACAACACATTTAAAACAGTACAAATTTTAAAACAATATAAACACATTAATAATGGTATAAATATAAGATTAAAAAAATAAACAATTTATGAGGTTAAAAACATTAAACTATTAATGTTTCCAGCTGTCTCAAATTAGGAACGCTTTGACTGTATATTCCTGCAGGGCAGGGGGTTGGACTAGATGGCCTTTGTGGTCTCTCCCAACTCTATGATTCTATGATTCCTGCACTTTCAACAACAGCTCAGAGAGTTTAGATTCATGACCTCCCATTGCCCCCAGCTCAAAAAAGTGAGGTGCATGAGTGATAACAAAAGATGGGGGAAACATTCAGTGGGGGAACCCTGTCTTTAGAAAATTCCCCCAACAAAGGCTGAGCTGGCACTCACTTTATGGCCTTCCTCCCCCCGCCCCCGCCCCCGCAGGCATTTTAGGAACTAGTTTTTGCTTCTAGAAAGTTGCATTGTCTTTATCTTGGTTGGTTTCCTTTTTGTAATTATGATTATCATTATTATGTGTGGCTTTTTATATATATATCTCAGTGACTTTGGGTTTTATTACATGCAGCTTAATTATAATTGCTTTGTTGTTTATCTTGGATTTTCTGTTCTTCCCCAAGAAGGTTGGTTATTAGCCATTGTACAAAGGTAAATAATGCTGGGGAACATTGAGGGCGGTAGGAAAAGACGAAGACCGCGTGACAGGTGGACGGACTCACTCCAGGAAGCCATGGCTAATGCCCTGAGTTTGCA
Source organism: Gambelia wislizenii (assembly GCA_030847615.1). NCBI lineage: Eukaryota > Metazoa > Chordata > Lepidosauria > Squamata > Crotaphytidae > Gambelia > Gambelia wislizenii. Next base: position 377,676,137 of record JAUMIR010000003.1, read on the forward strand.
AGACCCCCTGAGCACGGCTGCTTCTGGCAGGCCTCTCCAGATAATTTTAAATTGTGAATTTTATACTGTGTACTGGTTGTTTTAGCTGCAGAGCTGTTTGGACTGGAAGTCAACCTGAAGAAAACAGAAGTCCTTTACCAGCCTGCACCACAGGACGAACACCACCATCCCCACATTGCCGTCGGCAAATCTGTGCTCAAGTCCGTTCAGCAGTTCACCTACCTGGGAAGCATCGTCTCCTCAGATGCCAAGATTGACAAAGAGATCGATCACAGATTAGCAAAGGCATATAGTGCATTTGGAAGACTTTACAAAAGAGTCTGGAGCAATAAACACCTGAGGCAAAGCACAAAAATCAGTGTGTATAGAGCCATCGTACTGTCTATCCTCCTTTATGGATCTGAAACATGGGTCACCTATCGCCACCACCTACGACTCCTCAAACGCTTTCATCAGCGCTGTCTACGCACAATCCTAAATATACACTGGACTGACTATGTGACAAATGTTGCTGTCCTTGAGCAAGCAGGGATCACCAGCACTGAGGCCATGATATTGAGAACACAGCTGCGCTGGGCAGGGCACGTTTCTAGGATGGAGGACCATCGCCTCCCAAAAATACTACTCTACGGTGAACTCGCCACGGGTCAGCGTAAGAGGGGCGCTCCAAAAAAGCGATACAAAGACTCCCTGAAACAACATCTCAGGCTCAGCCAAATTGATCACCAACAGTGGTCCGCCCTGGCCTCACATCGGGAGGCATGGAGACGCACTATCCACAATGCTGCAGCCTTATTTGAGAACTCATGCCGAACAAGTCTTGAAGAGAAACGACAACGCAGAAAGAATCACAACCTGGAAACATCACCCAAGGAGACCTTCTGCTGTGCTTTTTGCAACCGGACTTGTTTATCTCGGATTGGCCTTTTTAGTCATCAGCGTGCTTGCAGAAAGCGCGGGATGAGTCCTTCCTGAATCTTCATTTGCGAAGAAAAGCCACAGAGAGAGAGAGAGAGGGGGGGGGTGTTTTAAAATGTCTTAGTCTTACTTGTTTTTTATATTGATAAGTGGTAACTGATATGTGTTTTTAACTAATATTATGTTTATGTGTTAATGTTATGTTTATGTGTTAATGTGTTGTTCCCTGAGAACAATCCATCAATCCATAGGGAGAGGCAGGTAATAAATAAATCATCATCATCATCATGGGGTGACTTGGCGGTCTTCCATTTCTATCAACGTAACTCACAGCTCAAAACAACAGCAAAATAATTCATTGTTTCTTTCCACACTCTGTAAAAGCTCCTCTGCAGATTTTTTCAGGTTGGTGTGATCTGCACATCCCCTCGGTTTGATTCCTGATCCACTTGCAAGTTGAATGTGCTTGGTGACACCCAGCTTCAGGGTCCTACTCTGATCCAAAGTATTTTCCCAATGCGTGGCTGCTTACACACTGCAAAAATAATGCAGTTTGACCCCCCTTTAAGTGCCATGGCTACATCCTACAAAATCCTGGGATTTGTAGTTTGTTGTGACACCAGAGCTCTCAGACAGATAAGGCTAAATAGACCACAAAACTACAAATCCCAGAATTCCATCACATTGAGGCACTGGCAGTTAAAGCAGTGTCAAACGGCATTATTTCTGTAATCTGGCATCATCCCACTTTTTGAATCCACAGGGAACGACTGGGCTCTCCAGCACTGCTCAACTGACAAATGCTCTCGGCCACATCTCTGCTGGGATAAAGAAACCTTCATGAAGCCATTGATCTTGGCTACTTAGAAACCATTCTCTGAGGCAAAACCTGACCTTCGACACCAAAATGCCATGTGTGTGCCGCTAATGGGAATGGAGACATTGGTTCTGCCTCGGAAGATTGATCATCCAGCCCTCTCTCTTTCTTTAATCTGATTAAGCAGAGAGGAGCTCTGATTTTTTAAAAATAAAATAAGACACACACCCCAAGATGAAAAAGAGGCAGGAGAAGAATGGGGAAGGTGGAAAGCAATCCCATGTTTTCAGCTTCAACACTTTTATAACACCAAAAAAACTTGGGGTCAAATGAGCTGGTCACTTCCTATTCCCTGAAGCTACTCAATACAGTCAGATCCCTGTATCCACAAGACCAATATCTGTAGTTTCAGATATCCACAGGATACAAAATGGGGACACATACCATAGTTGTGCTGGAAAATGCCTAGAGAGGCGTCCTCTCTAGGCATCTTCAACGGCCTCGTACGTAACTCTATGGTATGTTTTTACCAGACGTCCTTTATTTTAACAGGGTTCGCTGTCATCCACGGTTGCCGGTATCTGCGGTAAGTCCAGGAACCAAATTTCCACAGATACAGGAATCCGACTGTGGTCATTTTGTTTGTTTTCCTCAGCATAGCAATCTGTTATGTAACCTGGTGGTGGTTATTTTGTGCCTTCAAGTCCTTTCCAACTTATGGCAACCCTAAGGCAAACCTATCATTTTTTTTTCCTGGCCAAATTTCTTCAGAGGGGGTTTGTCACAGTATTCCTCCGAGGGTGAGAGAATGTGACTTGCCCAAGATCACCCAGTGGGCTTCCATGGCTCAGCAGGGATTCAGATCCTGGTCTACTGGAGTCCAACTCCAAAACTGAAACTACTATACCACGCTGCCTCCTTGTCCCTTGGAGTCTACTCTGGCCTCTGGTGACCCTCCTGTAGAGTTTTCATCTTCACAAGAGGTTTGCCATGACCTTCCTCTGAGGTTGAGAGAGTATGACTTGTCCAAGATCACCCTCTGGGTTTTCATGGCTGAGCAGGGATTCGAACCCTTTTCTCCCAGTGCTAGTCCAACACTCAAACCACTACTATTCTATGATGGCTCCTAGAATAGATAGATACAATTTGTTGCTGTTTTGTACCTTCTAGTCAATTCCAACTTATGGCATCCGTATCCAAGGGTGGCTATTAGATGGCAACTCGAGTCTGTGCAATGGATTTTTCTGGTGGAGCGCAGCGTGCACAGAACTGGCCTCACCCTTTAAACCAGAGATTCATCTGCTGGCCTTGCAAGCATGGATGGTAGCAGTGAGGTCCTCGGGTCGTAGGTTTGATTAGAGTTTCCTTCTCCCTGTAAGGTTGACCTTACAGGGTTGGACAAGCACCATCTGCCCGGGTTTGGGATTAGAGTTTTCCTTCTCCTAGGACGGTTGCCACAAGGCTAGAGAGCCCATCCTGCCCTTTGATGCTCTTTGTCAGACCCTTCGGTTTTGACCTGTCTGGCATGGGAGACCCTACCAGTGGCTATTATGCCACCGCCAGCATAGCTCAAAACATCATTAGGGTACAGAAGAGATGGCAACTAGATGAGCAACAAACACACACACAAATGTGCATCAAGTGAGGAGATGGTGAACTGGGGTCTTATTTATTTATTTTGCTGTTGTTATGGGCCAGGACTTATGCTGATCCTATGAATGGAGGCCATCCAAGTGACCCTGTTATTACCTAACATGCTCTGCTCTTGCAACCTCCAGCGTCTCCATGAGCAAGTCAATGCACCTGTCATGCGCTCTTCCTCTTTTCCTACTGCCTCCAACTTTTCCCAGCATTATTCACATTGGAACAATGGCTAATAACCAACGTTCTGGGGGAGGCAGCAGTTGCGCAGATAAATTAAGAACATAAAATACAAGATAAGGAACAAAGCAATGATAATAAAACTGTGAGATAAAACTCAGTTCGCTGAGATTAAAAAAAAAAAAAGGCTGCACATAATAATGAGATCATAACAAGAATAGGAAACCAGTACAGCCAAGAGAAAACTAATGCAACTTTCCAGAAGCATAAACCAGTTCCTAAAATGCCTGGGGAAATAAAGAAGTCCATCCGGTGGAAAGAAGGCCATAAAGTCAGTGCCAGCTCTGCTTCTGTAGGAGAGGGTCTTCCCGCTCTGGTTGTCACTCATGCGCCTCACTTCTTTGGGTCTGGGATGCTTCAGAGTGGCCAGCTTGGTGTGGCCATTTCAGTACAGCACGGTTCTGCTTGCGTATCAATTGATAATTTATCTCCCCGCCGCCGCCAAGAAAATGCAATCAAAACCATTTCTGTTTGGTTGGGAATGTCTTGCAAAATGATTTGGGTAAGAGTTAGGGTTCAGGTAAGGGTTAGGGTTATTATCAATTATCATAGAATAGAACCATAGAGTCATAGAGTTGGAAGAGACCACAAAGGCCATCTAGTCCAACCCCCACACACACCTTTCAGGAATACAGAAAGCATTCCCAACAGATGGCCATCCAACCTCTGTTTAAAAACCTTCAAAGAAGGAGACTCCACCACACTCCCAGGCAGCAGCATATTCCACTGTTGAACAGTTCTTCCTAATGTTTAGGTGGAATCTCTTTTCCTGAAGTTTGAGTCCATTGCTCCATCTCCTAGACTCTGGAACTGCAGAAAACAAGCTTGCTCCATCCTTAGAATGACATCTCTTCAGATATTTAAACATGGCTCTCGTGTCCCCTCTCAACCTTCTCTTCTCCAGACTAAACATGGCCAGCTCCTTAAGCCGCTCTTTATAGGGCATAATGGCTTCCAGACCTCCCACCATTTTGGTCGCCTTCCTCTGGACACAGTCCAGCTTCTCAACATCCTTCTTGAACTGTGGTGCCCAGAACTGGGGACAGCATTCTAGGTGAGGTCTGACCAAAGCAGAATAGAGCGGTACGATTAAGGATGGAGAACCTTTGGCCTTCTAGATGTTTCGGGCTTTTACAAGTCATAGCTAGCATGGCCAGTGATGTGGAATTATGGGAATTGTAGTCCAGAACATCTAGAAGGCCAAAGGTTCCCCACTCCTCTAGACACTGTACTCCTATTGATGTAGCCCAGAATCATATTGGCAGTTCTAGCTGCCACATCACACTGTTGACTCATGTTCAGCATTTGGTCCACTAAGATGCCTAGATCCCTTTCACATGTACTGCCATCAAGCCATGTGTCACTCATCCTGTATCTGTCCATTTCATTTCTACTGCCCAAGTGTAGTACCCTACATTTCTCCCTGTTGAAATGCATTTTGTTAGTTTTGGCCCAGCTTTCTAATGTGTTAAGGGGGTCATTTTGGATTCTGATCCTGTCCTCTGGAGTATTAGCTACCCCTCCTAATTTGGTGTCATCTGCAGACTTGATAAGTATACCCTCTATTCCCTCACCCAAGTCATTGATAAAGATGTTGAATAGCACTGGGTCCAGGACAGACCCTGTGGCACCCCAATGGTCACTTCTCTCCAGGATGAAGTGGAGCCATTGGTGACTACCCTTATCAATAATATCAATAGATAATTGATAATAACCATAACCCTTACCCAAATGATTTGGCAAGACAATCCCAACCCACCAAAAATAGTTTTGATTGCATTTTCTTGACAAAATTATCCATTATCAATTGATACTCAAGCAGAACTGTGCCACGCTGAAATGGCTGCACTGAAACATGTCATTCCATTCTTTTATGCTAGGGAGCATAAAGTTTACAATAAACTTTATTGTAAGGGAGGGAGTCTTCAGTTTACAATAAAACTTCTTCCAGCAACTTAAAATTTAAAACAATAGAAATAATTTAAACTTTCTTAAAACCACATATTAAACATCTGGAGAATTTAAAAGCTGAAAGTTAGAAATAGTCTAAAGCCTTGTGCGTATATAGCTTTTGATGAAATCGACAAGGCTCCCAAGGCTTTAATAAAATGTGATTTTATTTTTTTTACTTGCTGCTGGAAGGAAAACCAAGGTTGGCATCAATTGCCCCTCCAAGGAGAGGGCATTCCACTACTGGGATGCCACAGCAGATAAGGCCTGGGTTCCTGGGTCCTTGCACAATAAGGACTTGTAGAGCCCAGGAACGAGACTTTTCTTCAGGTAACCTGTCCCCCCCCCCATGATGTTTTGGGTTTTAGAGGTTAAAACAAGAGGAAACAGCACCCATTGCAAATGGCAAAGCCCTGGCATAATTTAGTCCTGTTGGCCAGTTCCCCATTTCACAGTCTAGTTGCCCTGTTTGGGATTGGCAAGAGTGTTTCTGGCTGTTCCAAAAGGCCACCCTGTTTATACTGTATTGCAATCCTCCATGTGGGAGATTGCCAGAGGGTGAATAACAGCTGGAATTAATCCATAATTGCAAAATAAGTTAATGATAGCAATAATATCTCCACCCAGGCAAAGTTGCAATTAGTATTTCAGCCTAATAAGCTGATAAAAGGAGCTCCGAGCCACCTGGACTCCTAATGACAAGGCTAAGGTGGGCTCTATGTCAGTGGTAGAGTTGAAAGTATCACCACCAACACAATGCAATGGGACCTTTGAGACTAACCGAGAAAGAAATTAGTATGCAACATAAGCTTTCACCGAACTAAGTCTAAGTCATCAGATGCAGGGAGTGAAGTGCCTGGAAGTAGACTTTTTTGAGAAGGCTGTATGTGTGAATAGCCATAGAAATGCAAACCTTGTGGGTATGGTGATGAGAAGCAGGAGGAAAGATGTTGCCTAAAGCCAGGGTGAGTAGATGATCCTTTCTTAGAATGTGATGCTGGCTGGGAACCAGAACTGAGTTGCATTAATCTGGCCAAGAGAACCTACATGAGGCTAGGGTGTTAACTGGTGTTATAATATGGTTCCCAGCCCCATCCTTCCCCACCCGTGGCAAAAAAAAAACCCACAAAAAACTGTCTAAGATCTGGGTTCAAGTCATCTGGGAACTCCAGGTTCACTGGATTGTGTTACATGAAGAGCTCTTCCCTGTCGGATCTACATTGCAGGGTTATTGTGTTGATAAAGAAGAAAAGAACTGTAGCATTCTAGAGGCTCATTAATATTACATGGCATTGATATGGGGCTTTTGTGTCTCCTGAGCTCTTCGCAGACATTATTATGTAGTAACCCTGACAACAACCCTAGAAGTCAGTATTATGATCTCCTTGTTAAAGGAAGGGCAGGGGAGCTGATGTTAGACTTGATAGAGATGTATAAAATTATGCAAGAAGGGAGAGAAGCTGACACCTGAATCCAACAGATAAAATACAGGGCAAGACAGTAAGAGCTGTTCGGAAGTGGAATCTGTTGCTGCCTGGGAGTGTGGTGGAGTCTCCTTCTTTGGAGGTTTTTAAACAGAGGCTGGATGGCCATCTGTCGGGAATGAGTGGATTGTGTCTTCCTGCATGGCAGAATGGGGTTGGACTAGATGGCCCTTGGGGTGTCTCTTCCAACTCTATGATTCTATTTTATGAGAGTCAGAACAGAGAAAAGGATGAGCTTCTTCACACAGCACAGAATCAACCTGCGGAACTCACTGCCACAAGGTATAGAAATGGCTGCCAGCTTGGGTGGCTTAAAAAAGAGATCAGATAAAATCATGTCAATTTGGGCCACCAGTGACTACTAGTCATGACGGTTGTAGATTCCTTCCAATACCAGAGGCTGGTTCACACAAGTGTGTCTCAACTACACTGTTATAATAGTTTGACACCACTAACTATCCTTGCTCCATCCTATGGCATACTGGGATTTGTAGTTTGGGGGGAATAGTCTGTTAGAGAGAGTTCTAGTGCCCTTCCCTGAATTCAAGCAACCAGAGTTGTAGGTCTCAGCCTTTAGTCTTCCAAATGTTTTAGACTTCATCTCCCAGCATCCTTGATCCCTGACCATGCTAGCCAGGAGCATCTATGAGTCAACATCCAAAATACCTGAAGGACCAAAGCTTGGGAAGCACTATACTAGAGCTCTTTAGCAGGGGACTCGAAGTCCTTCCTCATCAAACTACAACTCCCAGGTTTCCACAGGATGGAGCCATGGTAGTTAAAGTGATATCACAGTGTTATAACCATTTAGTGTGGACACATTCCACCTTTCAATGTCAGCCGCTGGAGATCATGAGATGGAGTGTGCCGCTGCCCTTGCGTCCTGTTGGCGAGCTTCAACTGGCCGGCTGCTGCGTGGACAGAGGATCTAGCGGGGCTCTTCTTAGATCTGAATGATTGTCTCTCCCTAGAGGAGCCTGCCCGGGGTTTGAGATCTGCTGGGGAGGCCGTTGTCTCTGTCCCACTGTCACAGGGCATTGGGTGGGAACATGGGAGACAGGGCTTTCTCAGTGGCTGCCCCCAGTCCCTGCAATTCCCCTCCCGGGGAGATTAGATTGGCACCCTCCTTGCTATCATTTCAGGTGAAAATCTTTTTGTTTCAGGAAGCTTTTGAAGGCCTTTGAAGATCAACTGTGTAAGCAGCCTTGAGGTACAAGAACAACAATTATTTAAATATTTTATCCCACCCTACGACCAAGAATCTTATGGTAGCATATAATAAATAATGACAATGGTAATTTTATTATATATATATTACAACATTTATCACTTGAAGGCAAGCCATTTAAAACCAGTTAAAGCAATTTAAAATAATGCCCAGGAGAAGCACATAGAATAAAATCATTTAGGTCCCAAAGGCTTTATTAAAAAGCCATGTTTTGACTTGGGCCTGGAATGAAACCATTGTTGGCGTCAATCAGGGAGGGTTTTCCATAACGGGGTGCTATAGCAGAGACAACTTCACTTACAACGAGTGAAGGCACCCCGATTTTGAACCCTGAACTTCCTGATTCATAGTGCAATTGCTCAACCACTCACAAGAAGTTGTGCAAGTGTGTGTGTGAGAGTGCATCCATGGTTCCTGCAACTTCTTTGGAGTTTCAGGTACAAGGTCTGAGCAGGTTAGAAGTTTGAGTATATGACTAAGACAACCAGACTTCCCCCCCACACACACACCCAAAAAATTAGAAGTCCTTGTATACAGGGAAAGAGCCACGGAGTAGGAAAAGCGGCGTTTTTCACAACAGGCCTTGTCAGTTTTTAATCTGAGTCCTGTGCAACCTGAACGCCTCCATCCTCCAAGACTGATTGGAGTCCATTTCAAGATATCATTTCCTTGTGCTTGGGATCATCTCCCCTCTGCTGGATTTCCCACAAAATGCATGATTGAGGATTTTAATCTAGGGAACACAATACCCAGTAAAGAGGATGGTTTTTCATTTCCAGAGAAGAAAGTAGGGTGAAACTTTTCTCTCTGCACCTGCTGTGGTGGCAGGTAAGCCAGCCCTAGAAGCCTCTAGCCCCAAGTGGGAACCCAGAGGCCATCCAGATGTTGTTGGACTGCATCTCCCAGAATCTCACTGGCTAGGGGATTGATGGGAGATGCAGTCCAAAAACATCTGGAGGATTGATTAGACAATGCTGGCCCCTGCTCTAGTGTGACTCAGCCGGTGCAAGGGAACCTTGCTGGAAGCACGCAGCTAAAAGAAATACGGAGATCCCATCTTGTATGCCGCCTTTCCGTTTCTCTGGAGGAGGCTCATCGGGGCCTCTTTCTTCCTATGGGATGCACCCCCCTGGCAGCCTCAAGGGCTCCATTTGCCAATTCCCCCGTGCAAAAATAAAGCTGATTTTAAAAACTGCAGATGAGGAAAGAGGGCCAGGTAGGTTGGCAAACAGGCCGGTGAAAACCTCCCAGCCACGGTCTGTGGCAAGCAGGCTGTGGCTCCACAGGTTGGTGTGGCCAACTGAGGGAAGTGGTCATAGACTCCTATGCGAGTTGGGGGAGACCCCCAAGGGCCATCTAGTCCAGCCCCTTCTGCCTTGCAGGAATACACAAACAAGCCCCCCCCCCAGGACAGGTGGCCATCTGCCTGCTTCACCCCCTCCAAGGAAGGGGACCGGGCCGCCCCTCGGCCCCCCTTACCTTGATTTTGTGGAGCGACTTCTCGGCCTCCAGGACCTGGATCCAGACCACGACGCCGGACTTGTTGTAGGTGAGGCTCCAGCCCTCCTCGGCCTGGCATTCCGTCCGGAAGAGGTCGAAGTCCCGGTCGTCCGGGATCTGGACGCCGTCGCGGGCGGACATCCCGGCCCTCTGGCCGAAGCAGCAGCCCGGCGTCCTCGCCAGGGGGAGGGAGGCGGGCGGGGGGCGCCCACGCGCGGAGAGGCCCCCGGGAGCGGCGGCTCCTCCTGCGCTCGGCCCCGAGGGGAGGGGCCGGGGGGCAAGAGCCAGGCGGGGGCTTCGGGGGGGGGAAAAACCGCTCTCCTGCCGGGGCTGCCAGGAGGGGGGGAGGAGGGATGGGCGAGGCCGGGCCGGGCCGGCAGGTGGAGGTGGGCCCGGAGGAGGAGCCGGGGGGGGGAAGGGAAGGGGTCTTCGCAAGCCCCGGGCGGGCGGGCGGGCGGGCTCTCGGGGCTCTGCTCCCAGGGGGGCGGCCGAGCTGCTCTCAGTCCAGGCACCGACAGACAGACAGACAGAGAGGTCCCCCTCCACGCTCCAGGGGGGCCGGAGCCCGCCCAGAAGACCAGCCTGCTTTCCGGGGGCGGGGCGGGGAGGAGAGGCCCAGGCGCCCCCTCCCCAAACTGGGCACAGCGAGGAGCCCTCCCTCCCTCCCTCCTTCCCTGCCAGGGAGCCCGGGAGAGGCGGCCTCCCCCCGGGGAAGGGGGCGTGTGGAGGGGGGTGGCCGGCCGGCCGGCAGGCAGGTAAGCAGGCAGGGGACCCGGAGCCGGAGGGCCGCCTACTTCGGGGCCTCTCCAGCGGGGACCCCCTGGAGCCGGCCAGGCAGGCGAGGAGGGCAGGGGCAGCCCTGGGGGGAGTTGGCCTCTCTGGGGGAGAGAGGAGGAGGAGGGCGAGCAGCAGCAGCAGTTCGGACTGGAGCCCGGCCGGGCGCGCTCTCTGCCCGGGAGGAGGCAGGCCAGCCTCGCCCGCGCGCGCTCCCGGGACTCCCCCCCTTCTCCTTGCAAGCGCGGGCACGGCGCCCCCTCCTCCTCGTGCGTGAAGAGGCTTCACACACACACCGCACACGCACACACACGCGCACCGGGCTGCTCCCGCGGCCGCTTGCCAGCCCTCCGGCTCTGCGCGCCCAGCCCGGCCGACCCCCGGCCCCCTCGGGGTGGGGGCTTCTGCTGGGTCCTACCTTCCCCCCCTTTTTTATGAGGGGGGCCGCCCTCCTCGCCGGGGAGGAGGAGGGGGAAAGCAGGGCCGGTTTCAGGCACCCGCGGCCTCAGCATCCGCAGGGGGCCCCATCATTGCGGGGACCCCAATAGTAGTAACCCTCCTCCTGCAAAAACATGATTCGTCATAATCTGAATCTCCTGGACTGGGAATAGCTTCGGTTGAGAGAGGTGACATTGACCTGAGAGAAACATATGGGCCCCCCAAAATAAAGCACTGCAGCCCCCCCCCCCAAATCCCTTCAAGCGGTCCTGGGGAAAGGTCTCTGCCCCGCACTGCCAACCCCGCGCTCGCTCTGCCCCTCGCCGGCCTCGGGCTGCTGCTCCCGCCCCTCCTCTGGCCAGGGAAGGAGGGCGCAAGGGACTTCTTGCCTTGGGTTTGTATGTAAGCATTTCACACTGAATTATTGTATTAAAAGGTTTGGCTCCCCCCTCCTGCTGCCCAGCCCCCTCGCGTGGGGGGCTTGGAGGAGCCTCTTTTGCCCCGGTGGTCTCCGGCGGCGGCAGGCAGAAAGCGGGGCAGAGGATGCTGGAAGGAACTGCGCCATCCTTCGGACTGCTGGGCCGGAGCGGCTGGGCCATGTCCCCCCCCCTCCCCCGGCTCTGTGGTGTTTGAAAACAGCAGCCCCGAAACCAGAGGCGAAGATCTGGCCCCCAAACCTTTGCCCACAGTGGCACCTCTCTTGTCCTTAGGATCCCAACCCGAGGAGACCCACTGAATGGATGATGGGGCAAGGCCCCCCACCTCCTGACTTGAGCCCCCACCTCTTAAAGGATGACACCAAAGGAATGGTTATATTTAAAAAACATAACCCTAAATGAGTTTACATAATAAAAACTTACAGTAATAATACACGGCCCCTCCTAATCCCTGGGCCCCCAGGCTAGACCCCTGTCAGCCACCCTCCTTGTGGGGGCCATGCAATGGGGACCCATAAAAGGAAGGAGAGAGACCTGTGTGTGTGTGTGTGTGTGTGTGTGTGTGCAAAGACTGCGGCACCTGTATGAGTGTGGCCAGTTTGTTGGTTAGATAGAGCTCACTCCCTGAGGTGTGCTAGTCATAAACCATAAAATTAAACCACAAAAAAAGGATCCTGGAGGATTAAACTGGCTAGTCTTCCAAGTACAGAGAGGCAAGGTAGTGTAGTGGTTTGAGCGTTTGGGCTACGGGCTGCTACCGCACTGCAGAAATGATGCGGTTTGACACTGCTTTAACTGCCATGGCTCCATGCAATAGAATCTTGGGATTTGTAGTTTCGTGAGCTATTTAGCTCAGAGAGCTCTGGTGCTGCATTAATAGGAGTATAGTGTCTAGATCATGAGAAGTCATAGTGCCACTCTCTTCTGCTTTGGTCAGGCCTCACCTGGAATGCTGTGTCCAGTTCTGGGCACCACAATTCAGGAACTGTGAATGGTGAGTCAACACATAGGTAAATCCCATTCATTTAAAGGGTCCACTCAGGATTTACCAACAGTACAGTTGTCCCTTCATATTCGCTGGGCATGGGTTCCAGGACCCCCCCCCCCAGTGGATATCAAAATCCATGAATACTCAAGTCCCCTTATATGCAATGGCATAGCAAAATGGTGTCCCTTATATAAGATGGCAAAACCAAGGTTTGCTTTTGGGATTATTATTTTTTAAAGAATATTTTCAAGCCGTGAATGGACTGGATGGCCCTCGTGGTCTCTTCCAACTGTGCAATTCTATGATTCTATGAATACTTAAAACCGTGAATGCCAAATCCGTGAATGGGGAGGGACAACTGTATATACATCTCTCACCCTGAGATTCCTCCCCTTCCACCTGGAGCCCCAAGATCTGGGAATCTGAGTGTGTGCATAACATTTCCTCTTATTTATTTAAGCATTCTGCTCTGCAAACAGCCACCCCCTGAATGTAAACTCACTTATCTTCCCAGAATCTGGGGGCCCTGATGACACAGAGGCCTACCACAGGAGGAGGAAAGGAAAAGAAAATTCACAGTCCTTTTGATCTACCATACCTTTCTTCCCTCCTGCTCTCTAGTCTAGTGATAACAAATGTTTTGACTCAAGGGTAGTAGAAAAACATGCCTCCTTCCAGATGTTGTTGGGAGTGCAGCTGCCAGCATTCTTCACCATTGGCTATGCTGGCTAGGGATAATGGGAGTTGCACTCCAACAACATCTGGAAGGCTTAAGGAGAGCTTCAGCACTGATAAGCAGTATAGAAATGTAGAAAATAAATACAATAAATAAAAATAAATGAGGCTGTACATTTTCCCACTCCTGGCTCTGCAACCCATGTCTAGCCAGAGAGCAGAGGCTCTACCTACCCTGTGAAAACTGGTGCCACCATAAACCCCCATAGACTTTACAGCTCCTGTATTTCTCTGTAAGGGAGTAAAATGGCTCCCTACATCTCCAGAATAAAGAAAAAGGCATATAGATGATGGCATATTTGCCCAAGAGAAAACAAAGAAACCCATTTGCTTCATCAGGGAAAGGGGAAGCGGGGCCCCAGCCTGGCACCGGCATGCAAGAAAAAGGTGGTTTTCTTCCGCCTTCTTATCATAATGTTTCAGAAGAGTTTTAATCCCAGCTCTGCACCTGGCGCCTTAAATCCACATGCCAGGAAATAAAGGACCGAAATGAAAAGTTCACAAACTGCTAAGCCAAAGCTAGAGAAGAAATGTGACATGTTTCATGCTGAGTTTTGCAATCTCTCTCCTCAGCAAAAACTGAGCATGTGGACACCTTACAAGGGATGTCTCAGAGTCAGCACATCATTTTTCTATCAAGTGCAACCAGCATGTGAACCAAACATCTGTATACATCTCCTATAAGCACTGGGAACTTGGATAACAAGAGAATTACAGCTCTCATGGCAGAAATGACACAGGCCAGACCTCTGGGTGGAAAATACCACTGTTACACTTATGATACACTCAGGCCAATCCAATAAATGTCAATACACCGTGCAATTTAAAATTTATTTAAGGTGTGTGGTGAACCAGGGAACCTCATAAATAGCTACTTGTCTGGTGAAAATGCACTCAGGCAAGAAAAGACATAGAAGTTAAGAGTCAGCATTACTTTAGTGTCGTGGTTTGAGCGCTGGACTACAACCCTGGAGGCCAGGGTTTGAATCCCCACTTGGCCATGGAAACCCGCTGGGTGACCTTGGGCAAGTCACACTCTCTCAGTCCTCAGAAAACCCTGTGACAGGTTCACCTTAGGGTCGCCATAAGTCGGAAATGACTTGAAGGCACATAACAACAAAGTTAGAATCATCCGTGTCTTAGTATTTCCAGTTTTTGTGTATGGTTATGAAAGCTGGACAGTGAAGAAGCTGACAGGAAGAAAATCAACTTATCTGCTGGAGGGCAGTTCTACAAATACCATGGACTACTGAAAAGACAAATACAGGTTGACCCCCCCCCCATCCACAGGGGATATGTTCCAAGACCTCCTGTGGATACCTGAAGCCATGGATAATAGGGAACCCTGTTACAGTAATGTTCATAATATTGGTCAGCTTGAAGACATTGTCCTGGGGATTTCTGAGAAGAAAGTGTTCAAACCTCTTTAACCTCCTGCAAAAGAGCGAAGTGTCAAGATCATTATCAGC